>JAECWS010000001.1:7707500-8907500 GCA_018150905.1 Drosophila ambigua | reverse complement strand
ACCGCCTGTTTCACGCGCCGTTATCAACACGCGATTTTTGGCACTTTTTGTTGTTGTATTTTTTATGAAGATGTCGCCATCGAAGCGAAGCGAAACGGCAAACGGCGAACGGCGACTATCATGCTGAGAGGATGCTCTGCTCTGATGCTGTGATGTTCTCTGGTCCTTTGGCTTTTGGCTGTTCCTGTCGCTGTCGCTGTCTCATTTTCATGGGCCATTTACGTAGACAAAGACGTGCGGCATGTTTATGTATCCGTAAGATACATTTTAGGTTTGGTTTTTTGTCTGACATTGGATTCCCCTCCCCCTCCCTCCCCTCACCCGCTTCCACACAACTCTTGTCGCGCGTATTGTCTCTTCATCTGCGTCTCCTTCTGTCTGCTGCAGTTGTCTGCATATGTATTTATATTTTGTATATATATATACAGTATCTGAACGAACGAGTGTGAGAGAGAGAGAGAGGAGAAATACCGGTTCGGTTCTCTGCAAAAGTTTTTCAAAGTTTTATTCGTTTTGATGGCGTGCAAGAGAGTGCAAAAAAAAACAGCGCAAAAAAACTTTTTTTTATATTTCATTTAAGTTTTTTTCTCTGTTTTGTTCGTCCCTCCGTCTCCGCCATCGCCACTGTCTCTCTAGCGTTGTCTTGTTTATTGCAAAATGCCTTTAAATTTATCAGAAAAGACGGAGAAAAATGCCTTATGACCAAACGCTTGAGATGAGCAGCTCGCCCGCTGAAAAGGACGTCCAGGACATTCCACGAATGCCTGGCGAGCTACTTGCTGCAAAAGGAGAGAGAACCTGCTGCTCCCGAAGCACTTGGCTATTTTTCTTTTATTTAATTAAAGCACACTTTGACCATTTATTTGCCACAGGCGTGAGGGAATGTGCACCATGACACCCCACCCCAACCCCCACGACTTTTCTGAGGGCGGGATCTGTGCTAGCGTTGGGGCGGCAGGTCGTTAATGTCGGGAGTAAATCAATTGCCAACGATGAAACGAAAATACTTTAATTTCTACGAGCCAAAGTCAAAATACCCGCTGCAAGGGTTTCTATCTTTCGTCACGAGGTGGCCGTCTACTTTTGCCGTACACTGTTAACTGCGCTCATTAAAATTGACACACTAATGGCGGAAAGTTCAACGACAGAAAGGCGGACACGGACACGGACACGGACATAAACAAATATAAATACTTTTATGTATATTTGCTTAACTTTTACTCGCCCCGATATTTGCTTGGGGATTTTCATTTTTTTTTTTTCTTTATCGAATGTTTGTCAAGACATAAAACAAACCAAAAGAAGGCAGACAGCGGTGGGAGCGCTCTTATCGTATGGGGGAGTTGCATAAGTTCCGTTGGGAACGGCGTCAGAGTTCTTATCACTTTAGCGGGTCGGTCTCTCCCGAGTACGAGTACGAGTACGAGTACAGGGTATGGTATGAGTAAAACTAAACTAAATAGAAAATAAAATGATTAGTAAAATTATCACGAATTTTTGTATGGCAATATATATATAGCAAGTCCATGGAAATAAGAACCTACAACAGCGATACGGACGCATCCATGACGCATTAAATGATGACAAAGACCTCAAGCGGTCGCGCGACCTGATAACCCACATATTTTTTCATTATAACCGAGGGTTACACACATACATACCATTTGCTTGGTAAAAGTTCGAACCTATATTTATAATGAAATTGGGGGGTTTCCCTGCTCCCTAGAGATCCGCGGTTTCAATTTGTGACACAATACAAATATTTTCTTATCAATGTTTCCCCCAAATATGGCATAAATGGAGCCATCCCCAAGATTCATATGGGATTCTTTTTTAATAAGTTTATTGAGTTTAAAGGAAAATATGCTTAGAAAGTCTATATAAAATATTTTTATATTTCTAAAATCTTAAACAACTTTATAAATATGCTAGAAAATACAAAACTAATCGATTATTTTCTCTTTTTTTTTGTTTCAGGTAAGCTTGAATAAACCTAGGAAAAAATCCCCTGGGGGCAGCCGTAACGATGTAATGGGATCTGTTTTCATTGAAAGGCGATTAAGTATGGTGACCCACCGACACCACCCCCAACAAATGTTTCAACAATCTAGCCAATTACGAGGCATGCCACAGATACAAATATCCCTTTTGGTAAACCCTTTTTTGTTGTACTACTCGACACTGAAACGCTCATTAGCGCGTTGAAAAAAAAAACAGAAATGGATGGAAGTTTTCCATATAATCGTCGCGTCGTGTGGGGGGGAGTGTGTCCTGGGTGTACCCTGACATGTCCGATGTCCGTTTCCGCCCGACAAAAAATACAACAACAAAAAACGAGAACGACAGCGAAATGTGTGTGTGTGTGTGTGTGTGTATGTGTGTGTGTGTGAGTGTGTGCGACAATTGTTTTTGACACAAAATGATTTTAATCATAATGTCATTAAACACGCAAACGAGGGGCGAAACAGAAGCAGCAGGGGAAGGAGAACCCGTCCATAACTTTTGGGCTATGGAACAAGTCTGGTTGGACCTTTGGGACTGGGGGAGGACATGTGGAAGATCTCATACAGTTGATAATTTCTGTCACTTAATTGCCGGGGAGGCGGCAGCTTAAACATTACAAAACTTTTGTTAACATAATAAATTAATTTTTCTTGTGCTTTCCCACCACCTCCCCAATTTCTCCTGCCCCCATGTGGCTTAGAGAGCTGTAAAAAAGTCAAGTCAGAAAATTATGAGGAAAACCCTGAATGTTGACTTCCGTTTTTGGGGTTCCGTGGGTTTCCGTGGGTTTCGGTCTCTGGACTCTGGTTTAAATGGAGTCGTAAATTGGTAATTGGAGGATACTTTGGCGGCCATTGAGTGATCGAAGGCGTTGCCACACGGTAGTTGTGGCCCTCTCTTTTACTCTCTCTCTGTCTGTTTGAGTGGCGGGCCCTTCCTTCTGGAGTGGCAGTCACGCGATATGTTGCATGCAGGAAGCCCCACAAAGAATGTGCCGTTTTGGTTAAGGGCGTTGGCCAAATGCACTTGATGGGCGATGGGCAATGGGCGATGACTCTGTGGAAAAAGTATCTGATGGATACGGCAGGGACTGCAAGATGCAGAGCAGAGAACAGTGGCAGATGCAGAGAGCAGGGCAGCAGGGGAGCTGGAGAGCATCAATAAGGGGTCTCACTTTCCCCTTCCCTTCGTTTGATTCAAAATTCATGGAATTCATCCCCCAGAGGGGGATGGGCTATCTGCGGGTAGTGTCCTGTGAGACGCGGGGTGTCCTGCTCCTGTGCCTCAACAGCTGACGGAGCTGAAGCCCACAGATGGCGCCAGTTGTTCAAGGAGCGTGTGAGCGAGTGGGGGTGTGGCGTACGCGTATCTGTATCTCTTCTGGAAGGCGCCTTTGAGTAGTGTTGTACTTACGCCCCTTCATTTGCTGGCTGCAGTTGCAAATGGATCTCCGAGGCGTATCTCAAGACGCTTTGTATCTTTGTATCTTCGTGGATCAGCAGCAGCGACAGCGCAGCTTAATCCTTCATCATCCTCATGATCATCATCATCATCATCATTATTATTGTGGTGGCCTGATAATCATCATAATCAAGCGAGAGCCAAAAAAGTGTGAAATTCGTGGAATCCACGTAAAGAGAGAGTGAGAGAGAGAGAGGGTGAGAGAGGCGTTGGGGGTCTCGGGAGCACCGCTTCTTGTGGGCCATTGCAGTTTTGTTGGTCAGGTATTTGTATCTGTATCTTTTTACCTGTATCTTTGGCACGTCAACGACGTCGACATGTGTTTGCTGTTGTATTTTTTTGTTGTTCTCTGTATATATTTCATGGGGTTTTTATGTAGTCTCCCCATCCCCCATCCGTATCTCCATTTGAGTTGTGGCTTAGGTTTTAGGTCCGTCGTCTGCAACGCCCTTCCTCTACCTGAATCGTCGTCCGTCGTCGTCGTGCTGGGAGTCGTCCATCGTCTCGCTTGGAGTTGGAGTCTCAGAGTCAGAGTCAGAGTCGAAGGCAAAGTCGGAGCTTTAGCTAAGGTCTTTTCCTTGAAGATTGGCCATATGCCTTTTAAAACTTGTTTCAAATAATTTCAGACTAGACGTGCATAAATCTACTTAACAACAGAACGGAGGAAACAGAGGAAACAGCGGAAAAGGAGGCGAAGCGAAAGACTAAACCGTAAACCGAAAACCAAAACCAAAAAACCTTAAACCTTAACCAAAACGAAAACTTGAACGTTTCGCGCGACGTTCATGCTGCTGAGATTTTGGCTTTTGTCGGCACTTGTTGGTGTGTGAGTTTGAGCGACAGGGGGAGGGGCAGTGGCAGTGGCAGTGGCAGTGAGGGCTCCAGCGGGGCTTTTCTTTGTTGCCAAGTTTTCAAGTTGTTCTTATTCCTTATACTCTGGCTGTTGGCTGTTGGCTGTTCTGTTGCTCTGTTGCTCCGTTCTTGTGCTGCTCGCATGCTAAATAATTAAGTTAGCACTTTTGTGTCCCTCTGTGTGAGTGAAGTGGATTTACAACTGAATGATGGACTGGGGGTCTGATGGACAGACAACCAGCTCGGGGAAACGGGGCGGCAAAATACACTGAAAGAATTGTTTTCGAAGAGAGAGCAATAAAACTCGCTTATGTGCCGGAAAATATCATAATTCATTTTTCAGGGAAAGCCTGAACTTGTCAAACGTACGCCCAGAAAGAGAAAACTAATTTAGTTTCTTCACTCAACAGCTTAGAGCTGCGACTATAATATTTTTAATTTTTGAGGCCTAAACTTTTTTACTGATTGAAGGGAAAATGATGAGAGGATTTGGGTTACATTTCTTTGCTTAAATTAAGCTTACTTTCAGAGCAGAAACGTACACAAGAAATTAACTCTAACGAAGAAATATTTAAAAAAAATCGCTGATTTTGTCGAGTTACATACGTAGTATATGCACAGTTTCAGTTGAGTTCTGATAGAAATGCGATTATTCAGTGTTTAGTTTTAACTTATTCAAATCACATTCGAAGGAATACTCGTACCAGTTAAGCCTGAAAGCCGCTTCGGATGAACTTGATTTGCAGTTGACAGTTTTCCTTGGTCTGTCCTGCCCTCCGCAGTGTATGGCTGGTTGGTTGACAGTTTTCTTGCTAACACTTGGAATGGAATTGGAGGCAACTTGAGCTTTACATATGCCTCAAAGGCGAAAGCCAAAGCCCAAGCCCAAGCCATGCCATGCCATGCCGCCGTGTCGTCTTGTCTTGTCGCACCATCTACACCCTGGCCCTCGTGTTTCCTATGAATATAGCATATACATATATATATACTCAACAGACAACAGGCACAAATATTTGTTGTTGCCATTAAAGTTGTTGTTAAAGTTGGATGTTACTCTTGTTTTTTCTTCTTGGTTTTTACTTGGTTTCTGCTTCTTGGGAAGTTTTGAGAGCAGAGCGCCGTCGCGCACATTACAAATTCCAGGGAATCCAATTTATTTGTGGCCTGACCGAGCAGCAGCAGCCGGAGCAACAGGAGCAGGAGCGACAGATCCCCAAGTGGCAGCGTACCCCTCTGAGCGCTTTATCTACGGCTATCAAATTTGTGTCTCTCCTTCATGTTTCGAGACACAAGAAGATACTTTTGGGGCTGCAACGGTCTGCAGAGAAAGAGAGAGAGTGAGCGAGAGAGAGTGAGTGAGAGTGGATCGCTGGGCTCTTAACTAAAGCCTTACCCTCGTATCAATCTTGTGTGTGCTCCACCCATGTGATTATCTGACTGCTCTCCATCATTGCATTCTGCGTGGTGACTCAGCCTCCAGTCCGCCGGGTTGGTAACCCTTTTGGCCGCAAGATTGCTGCTCGGCTCCTCTGCTTTGTCTGCTTTGTCTCCAGGAAACTGGAAACAGGTATTTGCCACAGTGGGGATACTTATTGGCTGTGTGTGAATTATGGCATTGAATTGCGGTACGAGTATTCATTCAGCGCTTATTCACACATCTGTAGATACATTTTGCATATCTTTTGAGTGGCGGCTTCAAAAGACACCGCCCGCCAGCTGTAGCCACAGCAACAGCAAGCAACAGGCAACAGCTGCAGTTTGTTACATGTGGCAGCCAGCGTTGCTCGAAAGATTGTTCAACAAGTTTGAACACCGCTAAATGCTCGTTGCATCTACGATACGATAGGCATGGCCATACGCAGATCCCCGACGCTGACTCTGACTCTGACATGGACACGGACGGAGTCGGAGTCCGAGTAGGAGACTCCTCTGTTATTTATGTGCGACAAGAGCGGATTGCAGCATTTCAAAACTAATTCAAGAGCGCACTGGCTGGCGTACTGTAATTAAACATAACGCTTAAACCTCCAAACCGAATCTGTGGCCAATGGAAGTATCCACAAGATACACTCGTGATCTGTGTGCGTGTGTGTGCCTTAGCCCCGAGGCGCGCAAAAACCTATTAAAGCAGCAAAACGTTAGGCTGCGCGACTCTCAGACTAAGGCTGCGACTGCGACTCCGACTCCGCCTCTGTCTGTGGCTGCCTGTCTGTGGTGCTGGCTGCTGCTGCTGCTGCTGCAGATACAGATACGTGCACGTACTTGCAGATACTTGTGTTCGCATTCGGAGCGACGACACTTAAATGCACGCTGTGCGGTAGTTGGCGTGGCGAAATGGCAAAATTACTAAAACTAACGTAAAATATGGCACAGAAAGATAGTTAAGAAAAGAGGAGGGAGCAGAGAGTGGCCGAGTGGCACAAGTGGTGAAGGGTGAGCGTAGGGGAAAACCTGTTGAATGCGGCAAATTAACATGAGCGACAGTCGGAAGAGAGGAAGGAGCAGCAGCAGCAGCAGAAGAAGGAGCTGTGGCAGCAGCTTGGACTCTGCGGATTGCTGTGTGCTTTTTTTATTTGTTGGTAAAAACTTCCTGGTTAGCTCTCTTAGCCCCACTCTGCTGTAGGGTTTCTCCTCTATTGTTTTCCTCTTCAGATCATTAAAATTCATAATTGATTGTATTTTCACTTGAACATCTCGAGTTGCTCCTCTCTTGCGGGCACAGCCCCAACAGAATGTTGTAACAATAATAATGGTTGTGGCTGTGGTTCGTTTGGACTGACTCTGAGCCCCTTCTGAACCCCTTCTGACCTCCCCCCAACTGGCATGGTATACATTTTACAACATTTGCCGTTGTGTTGTGTGTCGTTTCGGTCATTAGCAGCTGCCTCCAAATGATATATAATTTGTAGTTGACCCGAGGCGAAAAATTAAATTAAATTGAATTGGATTTATTTATGTGGAAACATCACCAGGAGGCATGTGCCTCTGCATCTGCCTATACCTCTGCCGCAGCCCTTGCCTCTGCCGCCAATCATGCAGAAATTAAGTCAAACATTTTGATTGAATTTTTGGTGGGGGAATGTTCTCGAATGTTTTTTATTGTGGTTATTATATGTGTTTAAACTTTAAAGAGTTGTACTAAAGTTACTTAGTACTAAAAAGAACTAAGAGTACTTGGACTACTGTTTGGGAAAGCAATAATGAAAATATCCCCATCCTATTAGATTTTATTATTTTCCGAACGTTTTGTAATAATTTCTCTAAAACATTTAAACAATTGATACATCTAAAGACTAAGTATAAACATTCCAATTTGTGGATTTTAAATTATGGCTGTTAAAATGAATCTTTTGAAGGGATTTTGGAGAGTTAGTCAGGTCAAATAGCAACCTTAAATCTTTAAAATTGTGGAATCGAATGGCCTTTATTTGTCTTATAATCAAACTAAGTTTTCTCATCTTTTAAAACCTTTGAGATACAGCTAATCAAACAGACAGACTAACTGACAGACAGACAAATAGACAGATAGAAAGAAAAACAATAAGTAAGTACACATACGAACAGGCTTTGGATCAGAAATGCTTTCTTTTGGGTTGTAACAACACCTTGAATATCGAATACAATATAGCCTCTGCACTCCACCCACTTACCCATCGTACGGGTGCGAGTTCGAGTGTATCTAGACAGTATTTGTGTGTGCGTGTGTTTCTCAAGTTCATTGTCCAAATGCAGTCGCACTGATGGGTGATAGAATATTTTGGGGGTGAGTTTTTGGCGTAGATAAATGGATGGATGGAGGCTATGGGGGAGAACCTTCGCATGTCGGAGAGATTTTATTTTGCTAATAGTCTGACAACCTTGGCAATTCGCTCACACAATGACACTGGCACACACACTCGAGCACACACAAACACTGAAAAGTGAACAGCAAGTAATCGACAAGTCATGCAAGAGAGACGCATCATCCGCAGCACCAGTCCCCCCCACCGGCCCCATCCCTATCCACATCCACATCCCCTTCCGCACCCGGAACCCAACGCTGTCGCTGCTGCGCCTCTGGCAGAGTCGTCGCGTCACCCACCCACAATAAATCTTTATTTCTCGCTCGCTCGCTGAATGTATGACATTGCCCCTCCCCAGCACCCAGACCCCAGCCAGCCCCCAGCCATCCCCTTCACCAGCGCGCACTCTGTTGTCGACAATTTAAGTGACACATCAAATTAAATACAAATATAAATATAAATAAAAATAAAATTAAGAAATAAAAGCACAGATAAAGACGGGTGGAGTGAGGAGTGTGAAATGGTGGGTGGGCTGTTAAGGAGGGGGAAGCGGAAAATGTGAAACATTTGCGACAACATAAATTAGCCAAAAATATATTCATCAAAAAAACACAATTTTTGCAGCGTAAATCGCTTATCTTACTTATTCTTGCCGACGGCTTTTTTGTTGTTGCTAGGGGTGTATGGGCACCGAAAGAGGGGGATAGGATCTGTGTGTGTGTGTGTGTGTGGGTGTATGAGGAAAGAGGAAGGTGTGTGTGAATGGGAAGGTTATTCACCTTTAAAGTTGAATGAGTGTTTTTTAGAGGTTAATTCCTTGAAAAATATTTGACTTTTTGGGGAATGAAATGAAATGAAAAGGAATTTAAGTGGAAATAAGTTTAAAGAACCCACAAAAACTTGAATGAAACCCGTGAAAAGTTTATACCTCACACTTGCATGATTTTATTCTTTAATAATTACTTATAAAGTCCCCCATTTAATCTCACGCCAAAGTAAATATTCCATTTCTATTATTCTGCAATAAACGCGAAAACTAAACTGAAACTCTCGCCCAAGTATCTGTTCGGTGTGTGTTTCCCATGCCTCTCTAATTCCGCTAATTAGCAAATGGAAATTTACTCTACTAAATCAAAGTCCCAAACTTATGCCACATTCAATTCAGTTTGCAGTTCTAATTTTCAATATATATTTTGTGAATATTTAGCCGCTCATTTTGGAATCGCTTCCCACATTAATTAAAGATAGAAGAGCGAACGAGCGAGCGTGCGGTTGTTGAACGTTCGACATTAACCAAGTTAATTATAAATTCACTTTCAAAGCCGGAGAACAAAACGAGACAGCAGCAGCAAACTATTATTATAGCAATAATAGTGAGAGAGAAATCCCGCAATAAGCTCGTAAACTTTCATTGAGGCAATTGAAGAGGATGACAAAGCACGGTAGAGGGGGGCACAGTACAGAAGGAGGGGAGTGGAGACCTGTCACTGACAAGTGCTAATGAACCCCATACAACAACAACAACAAAAACAACAACAAAAACTATACCCAGAAGCGAAGCATCAGCAGAATTTCATAATAATTGAGTGCGACAGAGATACATACATACGTATATGTACGCTCAGGTGTGTGTTTCTCTCTCACTCTCTCTGTCTCAATATGCTAAAATATGCTAAACGATTCTCTGGTTTTCTGTGTGTGTATTTTTTTTCTTCTACATTCTTGATATTCTTGTTCTCTTCCCCCCCGCGCCAACTACTCCGTCGTCGAACAAAACTCATTTGGGCAAACGAGACCCGCATTGAGGTAGTCCTTGACTACAAATCTGAATTTCGGTGCAGAAATAGAGAAGATAAGAGAAGAGGAGCATGGGGAAAAGAATTGAAGATAAGAGTTAAGGTTTTGGGGTAATCGCACGGCTTGATACCCTACCTACCCTTTGTGTTTCCATGGAAGAGATGAAGCTGTTAAATTTCTTTCAACATTTTAATGGAGTAGTTTTTCTTACAACTAAGTAGGAATTGTTTTTCGACCGAATTCTGTTTTAGGTCTGCTAGGAAACATTCATTCATTAATGTAAATTACTTCACAGAGATAGAAAGTAAAGCCACGCGATGCTGATCAAGAATATACTTTAGTAATTTAATGATTTATAGAGTAGGAATATCTATGCAAGGGTATACAGATAAAGAGATTAGAGGACAGTGAGACACATTACTGGGGACTGGGACATATGTATATGTATATATATGTATGTATGCATGTATGTACTCATGTGAACAATATGTATGTAGAGCGACAACAGCAAAATGCTATAAATTTATCACCGCTTAGATTTATTGATAGACAAGTCCGGCAAATTTATGTAAACGATTGAGACAGCTGTTTTTGTTGTTTTTGTTCGCTTTGCTTTGGTTTGCTTTTCTGCTCTTTGTTGTTTGTTGTTTTTGGTTTGCTGTTTCATGTGTCGCGTCGTTTTTTTCGGGCACAACTGTTGAGACGTGTGAAATCGACATCCAACAGCGATACATGCGAAATTTGTTACACTTTTATTTGTCGCATTTGAAATTGTAGTATGAAAAGTGGTGGAGAGAGAGTAGTGAGCAGGGAGGGTGGTGGAAACGGGGTCAGATCGGGAGGTTAAAAGAGTACGGCTGGGCTAAGTATTGTTTGTTGTATACTTCTAGTTAGTATTCCTAGAGGGCCGTCCTAGTATATATTCTTAATTTTATAGCTCAAACTAGTTAGAGTTGAATTACCTTTATCTCTATATATTTTTTATCGCGTGGAATGCTCTGCAAAGAGAACCCACTTCATATCCAAGTTCTGCGCTGATGATCCTATCTACATTGAATAAATTCCTATTAATATATCAAAAGCCATACATTAGTTTGTCCATTTGCTTCCGCCTTTTGCCAAGAAATAGAAATGCGTCTTCTTTTGCTCGTAGTTCGTAGATGATTGCCGTAGATAAGCCAATTAAAGAGGTATAAATTAGTTGGCAGAAAGGAAGTAATATATATTAGATAAAAATAATATGGAAAAAGTGCTGCATTAACTTGTTTTTCGGATGCCAGGCTGTTTATTAACCTGTTAACTGTTCTTTCAGGCCCCACAGAGCCCACCCCTCAAGTTACGTGCAGGGCCTACCCCTCCCCACTCTCCAGCCACCCAAACGAATCGAAATGCACATAAATAAAAGATAAGTCGAGCAAAGAGCATAACAAACGTTTGCATTTCCGGCTAATAAAACATGGAAAGGAAGAGACCGAGGAGAGAGAGAGAGTGGATAGGGGGAATGAGATCCAGGGAGCTGGTAGAGAGAGGTGGTTCCCTTCCCTTTCCCCTCCTGTTTGGGGCATTAGTTGCTTTTATAAATATTCATGAAGATGGCATAATAAAAATATGTTTAAAACAGAAAAGAAATACCAGGCTGTGGAAGTCGAAGCATTAGATGCACTAAAAGATATTTTTTGAGATACGGGTATCATATGTTATAGTCATCCGATTAAAATTAAATTTTGCAGAAATATATTATAAGCATTTACTCTTAAAAATCTATGTTTTTCGAGAGATTATACCTATGCAAGATATCTCTGTGGGCTACATGTACTCGTTTGTTAATGCTAATCCAAAATAAATATAAAATACTCCTAATGAAGCATGAGCTTTAGCTTGGCTCTACACTGAAATTATCTGCTCAAAGTCCCAATACCCTCTGGAATCCAAATAAAATTAGATACGAGAAGAATTCCCGCTAAGAGGGTCTGCGCAGAGGTGTGTAGTGGTGTGTGTAGAGTGGGTTGTGGGGAGGGAGGGAGGGAGGTAGAATTTATAGCCAAACGCAGAGCAGCGCCAGCGACAAGCAGAACTTCGTTCAACTCAAATTAATTAAAGCAACGTACGAGGCAGTGCGGCTGCAGTGCAGTGCAGTGCAGTGCAGCGCAGCGCAGTGTGTGGAAACATTTTACGTGTTTCCATGTGTGGATGGATGCATTCGGCTTCCTAGTGTTGCACTGTGCCCCCTGTGCCCCCTGTGTTGTCCCTGCCTTGGCTAATTATTCATTCATGACATGTTGAATGCACACACACAGCCTGTTGGCTGTGGCAGTGGCTGTGGCTGGGGCAGGAGAAGTGCACTGTCGAGCATTATTTACAAAGTTTTGCAGCACTTGTGCTAAAGTATCTGACAGATACGTAGGCACATGCACACACGTACACAGCAGAGGCAGAGAGAGAGAGATAGAGAGAGGGAGACAGATAGAGAAAGGGGAGGAGCGAGAACCCTGGTAAAGAGCATTAAAGCGTCAACGTGCCGTGCCGCTCACGTCCATCCATGAGTCGTCGTACCGGGCTTTAGCTTCAGTTTCAGCTTCGGCCCAGGACCAGCTGAGCAAAAAAAAAAAGGTAAAACGAGCTGCAGCAGCAGGCAGAAGGAACAACGACCTATCCCCCCTACTGCTGCAGCAACTTTCCCCCTCCGACCCTGATTGTGGCCGCCTGTCGTCTGTGCAACCTGCTAATAGCTTGTTTCGCCGTCGCTACAAATTAACTTTGGCTCTCTTCCGCACTGCCACGGCCACTGCCTCAGTCCTGCCACTGCCTTTGGCACTGCCCCACTCTACCCTTCGAGGCTCTGAGGCTGCAAATTACACTATTTTTCACTTGGCCAGAGCGCACCAAAGCGCCTGCACAGTGTGTCGCTCCCTTGGGGTAAATTTCAGCCAAAGAAATTCAAGGAAAAAGTCCCTCTAGCTACACGACGCCACAGATTTGCGGCTGGGACTGGGGCTGCATGTTTATCCATGAAGATCGATGAAACATTCTTTGAGCTTTGCTTTGAATTTGCTGCAACATGCAACATGCAGCCATTGGTTCGTTCCACTGTACAGCAATGCGGCTGGCTGGCTGCCGTGTGAAATATTCAAAGAGCTGTGCAGCTAAAGAGCTGAAGAGCTCTGAAAAGCAGCGGAAGGGGGGACAGGACCGGGCAGGGCAGCGGCGAAAAAAGCGTCAAACGGATGTGGATGATGTGTCGTCGTCTCGCTTTGGTTTTTGGTCGAGAGCAAAAACTCTCACACACACACAATGCACCGCAACGCAACGCACTCGGGCTGTCTGAATCGCGCCCAGGAAATATTGCAACAGGAACAGTAAGCAGGGAAGGAGTGTGGAGAAGGGAAGACGAAATGCGACAGGCGACAAAAAAAAAAAAGAAACGCAGCTCTTGGCAGTGCCACCGCTGACGACTCCGGCCAGGATAAGAGCGCTTAAAGTCGCACATTTAGTGACAGTTTTCTGGATTTGCATGGGGACGGCGACGCTGACAAGACGGCAGTGCCAGGCCATGGGTTTGTCATGATAAATGTGTGGCAGAAGTGGGAGATGGGAGCAGCAGCAGATTTGGTTTGCCACAGCGTGAGGCAAGACAAGAAAAGTGGGTCAATTTGCTCAGAAGGAATACTCCCTCCCATCATGCCACGGATGCGGGTCAACATCTCAAGAGAGAGAGAGAGACAGACTGGCTCTTATCAGAAGGAAGTCGCGCTTCAAAGGGGCTGCGGCTAACAGACGGAATCCTTAAAGATGGAATAACGCAAAGGAAAATGTGGGATAATTTAATCCTTTGAATCTTTAGTTTTGGCTACGATTTTCTGATGGCCAAGATAACCTTTTATTTTAGCAGGCCCCCTTAGGCTTCCTTTGGGGTCTGCCTAAACTTGGTTTCGTGTTGGGATTTTCGTTGCAGAGGCGGCGGCGGGTAGGCGTTTATCTGGCGCAGATTGTAAACGCATCTGCCAGATACTCGCACAATGCCAGGCCAGGCCAGGCCGCTTAATGAGTTGCGTTCGATGCTAACTTTTGACATTTGCCAACACGAGAAAACGAGTGAATTAAATGTGCAAAAAGTATATGCAACGTACAACAAAATGTGCTAGTGGCAGTGGCAGTGCGTGCATTGAGTTCTGGTTGGGATGCAACCGAAAGGAGAGAGGGGATGGATGGAGGCAAAGTCTGGGCCTGGGATCTCGGGTCTGGCCGTCTGATGTTTGGACCATGTTTGGCTTCGGGCAACAACGAGACTGAAATTGCATGCAATTGCCAGGCCACTTCCCCCTGTGCGCCATGCCACGCCACTCGCACTCGTACTGGCACTCTTCCGCTCTGACTGCCCCACAGGTTCCACCAATTGCCATTTACCATTTACCATGTGTGCTAAAGTTTATTTTTTATTTTTATTTTTTGTGCTACCATACCCTTCTAGAGGTAGAGTATTACGATTTGGCAGAGACGCTTTGCACAGGCAGGAAATATCTAGGAATATCTTTTTATATCTTTCAGGTTTGACCTTTTCTTTCTTGCTTTGATGAGAATTTGCCAATTATCAAAACAGACAAGTATGTGCCTGGGAGTGTAGTACCCCTATCAAAATACGTGGCAGAAACATTTACTAGAGTCTTCCTAAGATAGAATCCCCCTGGGATCTTCAAACCATAAAAACGTTTGATTTTTGTATGAATAACTCAAAGATCTGTAAAGAAATTCGAACCAAAAGATAACTCTATTATCCACGTATTTTCCACATAATTATTTTAAATTAAAAAATATTGAATACAAATATCACAGCAAACATGAATCTTTGAGTGTATCTAAGGCTTCGGTTCTGCAATCTTTCCTATTTTTGTTGCTTTATTTTGAATTTTATTTTCGTATTTTGTATGTATGTTTTTTGTTGCTGTTTTTTTATTTTTGTTGCTAAAAGGCAGGGGCATTAAAATTTAAATTGCATTTCGCCTGCGATGCGAACGAAAATTCTTTTTATGAACACAATGCAGCGGCGAAAATGCTAATCAGTATTTTAGTATGGGCGCATACAATACATAACTCTACATGTACATTGTACGTACATAAGTATGTGCATATGTATGGCCGTGCCACATCAGCAGATTTTCCCGGTCGAATGTTTATTGCCATTAATCAGAAACAAAATCAGAATCAGTGTCCGGTGTCCGGGGTCCGGGGTCCGGAATCCAACGCAAGGCAACAAGTTCATTGGCACTTTAAAGAGATTCTCTCTCAGCACTGCACACGGAATGGGATTTTAATTAAAAATTCAGCAAGATATTAAATTTGTAAATATAATTTACACTGGCAGCGCACTCCCCCAGCGCAGGCCCCTCCGACCCCCTTTGGCCATCACTTAATGGTTATGCAATCCACTCTGTTGGCATCTCTATCCGTGTGTGTCTCTGTGTGTGTGTGTGTGTTTTTGTGTATTGAATTTCAGATTGCAATAACATTGAGTGTGTTCGAGGCCTTCGGGGCGCATTAAAATCAACAAATCAGGAAAAGCGGAAGGAAGCTGATTTTAGGGGGGCGGGGGTCAAAAAGGGTTTTCCCCGCTAGGTAAACATTTGATGGGAAAATTCATAATGTTTCTAGAGGCTTTGAAACTATCGTTTGAAGGGGACAAGGGTTGCATTACGGTCAAGTGTTTTTTTTTGCCTCTGAAATAAGATACTTTTGTGGGACTGAACACTTTTGATAGGCGTAGCAGCCTTTTTCACACTTTAAGGTACTCAATCCCTATGTCAAGATGGTATCTTTGTGAGTTACAGCTGAGGAAAGGGAAATTTCAATCAGAATTTACATTACAGCTAACTTTTGCTGTGAATCTGAAACCTCTGAGCTCTCATAGTTCTATTACCTCCATCAAGAAATATAAAGCTGCAATTCCCACTTCATCAATATTCCCACTTAAGAACGTTCGAAGTTAACTCATTTTGATCGATTAAAGGATCCATTCAAATTTAAATTATTACTGAAAGTTGTTGGCTTCTACGTAAGATACTTTCCTTGGTGTCCCGGCTGCCCTTAGCCGTGTCTGATCAGGTGCTTTAACAACTTAAGCTGTTAACGAGCAAATCTCAATCAAATTCCTAATCAAAAGAAACTTCTCCTTAAAGCTACGCCTTCAACCTCTTGGGCGTCTATGCGTCTCAGTGAAAGCCCTTTGCCTCTGCCACAAATATTTGAAGCACACCACAGATATTTGCCTTAGAACTGACCAACCAAAAGATAGGGGCAGAGAGAGAGAGAGAGCGGGAAAGAGCCTGACTATTTGATTTTCCAGAGTAGTTTTCCCTGCACTGTGGAGTGGACTTGAACGAAGTTTCCACTTGGCATCCTCTCCCCACTCGTTTTTTGGCCCGTGCTGTGTGACCTCCTGTGACCAGAGACCAGACAAATTTTAATCACATTCTAATTAGGGGAAAACTACATCAAAAGAGTGGATTGGACCCTGCCACTGCCACTGGACTCCTGCCACTGGATCTGTCTCAAAGTTGTTGTAAAAGCTTAATAAGGAAATCAATTAATAACAAACGATGCAGCCAACAACTTCAACAGCAATTTCCAGATACTTTACGAAGCAAGTAGAGCCTGGATGGATGGATGGATGGGATGGTAGTTTACTGTCTGTCTAATAGATTTCGAAATTAAAGTTTGTGCCCTGCCGCCGCAGTCGGGACAAAGTCAGGCAGAACGAACGAAGCGACATTGGCTTTGGCTTGGGACTTGACTTGAACAACAAGTTGACTGCAAGTTAAAAAGATACAAAGATACATGGATACATGGAGACACACAGATACGAACGATACAAGAACGAGACACAGACACAGACAAAGACGATGACGATGGGAGACGACTACAACGATGAAGACGACGACGACGACGACGACGACAAATGCTGTGAAGTTGCGCGACTACATGGCATTGCACTCAGAGACGAGGATGGAGGATGGAGATGGGATGGAGTCCCAGCGAATGGAGATGGAGTGGGCACAGAGGGGAATGGGGGCACACACACACACACACATAACAAAAAAAAAACTTCCGTAAACAACGCCGAGCCCTGGCAGCAAGAGATTTTAAAATTAGAAACGAGAGAGAAATAGATACAACAACGAACAAAAAAATGGAGAAAGAAATGGAAGAAAAAAACCCGAAAAGAAAACGTGAAAAGCAGAAGGAAAACCAAATGGAAAATGAAAATAAAATTCGTCTGTAATGGTGTATAGGTGTGGAGAGGGGAGGGGCGTCTGTGTGTGTGGGAATAACGAGGAACATTTGACTGGGGAATACTTGTGCGCCTCGTACTCCACCTTATCCCCCTGCTTCGATGTATCTATCGTCTATGCCACGCTGTTGCCGCTGCCGCTGCCTCTGCCACTGCCGTCGCCGCCTTGGGGGCCAAAATGCAGGCGAGCAGCAGAGAGGCAATCAAACAACTGAAGCATGACAACTTCATGCCAGGAGCAGGCATGGAAGATGCTGCCAATGATGACGATGATGATGATGATGATGATCAAGAGGATGCATGGGGCAGGGGCATGGAGCAGGGGCACGCTTCAACTTTAACCGTCGGTTTATTTGACGAACGAGCCAAGACCGACAAACGACAGACAGCCCGACAGCCCGACAAGCGACAACGGCACATGACATAAAAATTAAATAAACAAAATTATGGACCAACCGGGCCCCGCGTATGTGCCATCAAGTGGATGCCATGCCCCCTCCGCCCCTTGCACCCATAGACCATACTCAGATCTCGGATAAGTGTAATATATGGTGGGAGTTCGTTGGGATGAAACCCCCGGGAGAGTGTGCAGAGAGTGGGAAGGAGAGGAGGGAGTGACTCAAATCAAAATAAACATTCTTCCCGTACGCACACACACACACACACACAACGAAGATATAATGTTGATTCCCGAATTGTTGTATTTGTAAGATAAACAATTGAGGGAGCCCTGACTCACACCCCCTTCCCTTTGCTCTGCCGCTTTGTGGAAGCGTGAAGCGCCGGGGGAGATGGTGCCCCAAAGGCAGACTCTGTCTCTGTGTCTCTCCCCGAAGAAGTCGAAGAATTAGCAAAATTGAAGTAGAAATCGTCTAGGAAGAGGTTGTCAGGGAGTGCGAGGCATTAGGGTATCACGAAGAGATGCTAGAGAGGGTTCTTAAAGAGAGGGGTACAGAGAGTAATAAGTAAAAGAGAGCAAATAGCAAATAAATAAGTTTCGTTGGGTATAGGGATTGTATAGCCTCAATAAATATTTAAAGAATATAAAGAAAACTGCCTAAAAGACTCTTGAGATTAACCTGATAGACAATTAAATATAGGAATTATAGTGGTGATACCACATTAAACTGTTTAAAGAGCATGTAAGTAATGGAATAATAATGATTAGAGCACCCTGTAAAGGCTTAAAGATCCAATAATATTTTTATGCTTTAAGTTAATTTCACTTTAATCAGCCAAACACCAAGAACGATTCTAAACTGTCAAAGATCAAATCATTTGCCCTTTTCAGCACAAATAGTGTTTAATTTTGAAACTACTTAGAATGCCGATGGAGCCGCATTCCTGCCACTTTGCCACACAGCACAGCACAGCACAGAATTCCACATTCCACTTTTCCACAAGAGCAACAATCATTTAAGTGTGGCCATAATCATCTCCGTTTCCATCAGCTTCTTATCATCATCATCAGGGGAATGAGAGGAGAATGAAATTATCAGGAGAGGAGCATCAAGCAGTCAAGTCAATTTTTATTCTATTTGAAGTTACCCGTGTGCCGTGTGGCACAACCGAAGCCACCGAAGCGTGCTGCCACCGAAACACACAACTTGAAAAGTACACTCTCCTCTCCCCTTGCCATGCTCCCTTTTGCCCCCCGCTTCTCACTCTACTTTATTCCCCACTCTTTGCTCTTGCTGGCGAGGCAACGGGAGGCGGCTAACTGGCAGTTTTGCAATTTTCACAAAACAATTTCCATTACTGCAACTTTTGTAATGCCCCGCAATGGGTCGCCCCGCTCCCCACTCCCCGTGCTGCTGTTGTGGCATGCCCTAAGCCCAGCAATCTCCCCCTTAGCTTGCTTGCTGCCCTCTGGAGTCGCGACTCGCGACTTGCGACTCATGTGTTGCCACTCAATAAAAATATGCTTTATGAATTAATGAAAAGAAAATGTTTACACCAGCAACAAGAAGAAAAGCGGCAGAAGAGAGGGAACAGGAAAAGCCACTGAGGCTTCAAAAACAAAACACGAGAAGAGAAGTAATCTCTGCGTGTGTGTGTGCGAGAGTGTATCTCTTGTGTGTGTGTGTGTGGGAAAGTGATAAATTTTTACAGCTGTTCCACTCACATGACGATGGGGTTTCCAAGACAGGTTTTTCTCGGCAACAAAACTGGTAACTGAAATAAAAACTAAAAGATACTTTTAACAAATACAGATATTACCCAAAGATAGTTTCAGTTTATGGCGCATTCAATCTAATCGGCAATTAATGAAGAACACCTAATGGAACATCTAGTATTAATATTTTATTATCGTGGCATACTGCATGTGCCATCAATTTTATTTTATATTAATTTTTGGCATTAAAAAACCACTAAAGGGGAGTGGAGATCTTAAAGATCCACCACGAAATTATTTATCAATTTGGAACTTCTTGCAGGCGGAAAATGCCATGTGGAAAAGCAGATTTGAGTGCTATTTTACATGCTACAGAAGCTTAAACTTATTCATTCATTCAATTCACTCATTATATTTAGTCCACAAGAATCAGCATAAAACTGCAACTGCAACAGCAACAGAGAATACCAGAGGATTGCAACCAGAGCTGCTCTCTTTTTGTTGCTCTTTTTGATGTGGCTTGTTTTTGCCCCTCTTTATGGCTTAGCCACTCCCTGGGGGCATCAATCTTCTGTGGTTGTGTGAGTTGTGTGTGTGTGCCACACCTTGGAAGGAGCAAAGGAAGCGACCAACTGAATGCTCAACTTACAGCGTTATAAATTCATGCAACACAAGATCAGGGAACCAGATACCAGATGCCAGGCTGAGCCAAGGATGCCTGCCGCCTCGATAGTGAAACGGAAATTGATTTCTGTCCAGGGTAGAGCGGAAATGATTGCATCACCTAATGTAACCACGTGCCACACACACACACTGCTACACACTGCTATACACTGCCACTCGTTGCACGTTGCAGTGTTCAGGCACAAGTTTTTTTTCGCTGCATGCAAATTGCGTCAAATTGCATATTTCCGGTGGCAGTGCGTAAATATTTTATGCTTCATTTTGTCTTCGGGTCTAGGCAAGTGAATTATGGCTAATTACAGGCCAGGCCAAGCCAAGCAATGGCCAAGGAAACTTGGCCAAGAAGCTTCCCGCCTTGCCACAACCCTACCTAAAGGGGGAGGGGGTGGGGTACGGTACAGAGTGGCAGTCAAGCACATCGGCCACACCGGGCCCATGGCATTCATCCCCCCAGGGCGCTATAATGCGGTCTGCAACGTCTGCGCTGGCGTTGTCGTTGTGGGCCACACTTCTAGGGTTACAAGAGTTGAATTTTCATTTGGCTTTGCCTCATGCCGCAGCAGTGACTGCCGCCTGCTGCCTGCCGCTTGTTTAATTTATACCTTTATGCCCCACTATTGTTGCCTGTGGCTGTTGCCCGGTTGCCCTGTCGCTGTGGTCGCTCTGGGGTTTCCCTTTCAAGAGTCCCAGAGTCCGACTCCGGAGTCCAAGTCCAAGTTTCCTTTTTTTTTGCCCCCCTCTTGCAACATTTGATTTAGTGGCACGGTCGAGGTAATTTAGATTTGTGGTCGCCATTCGAGCTTCACATGGATTTCTATTACTTTTCCTGCAACTTATTTTCCCGGCCCGCTCTCGGCCCCTGACAGAGCACAAGACCCGCCCCATAGTTGCGGCAAGATGTTGCCAGATGAAATTGTTTTTAATTTCCTTTTCACAGTTCATTGTCGCCGGCTTGGCTGGACCTTTGATAAGAAAAGAGCTTGGCCCTTTGGGCAGGTCTTGGGCTATTTCCTGGCAACTTCTTGGGCGCGCTGATAAGAGGCTTAATGAGGTATTAAAAAAGGGCTATACCTAAGCTATATTTAAGGGCGTTTCAAGGGATCCGATCCTCTGGCGGCTATAAGCAGCCTAATCATTGGCCATAACTTTAGTGACAGTTCATTGAACTCTGCCTCGAATAATCTCGTATCTCCGAAGGACGGTGGACAGTGGACACTGCCACTCCAATTAGTTAGCCCCTCGAGAGGCACTCCACTCTCTTGGCTAATTTCTTGGGCAAATACAAAACTTCCTTTAGCAGAAACTCATGTTCTCCTCTGTCTCTCTTTCGTTGCAGGTAAGTGCTGCAGCAAGCAGCAAGCAGCAGGCAGCAGGAACTGGTAGAAATATTTCTGCCTGGCAGCGTTAATTTGGTCTAATTTGCAAGGCATGCAGTGGGCATGGCTCATGGCTCTTGGCTCTGTCTGACTGTGTCTCTGTCTCTGTCTGTGTATCTGCCTGGAGTGGGGCCTTTGGTTTCTGGTTCTGCCTCTGGCGGCTACTGTTTAATGGCCAACGGGGCAGCAGGCTGCTTGCGAGAGTTCCCGAGAGAGAGAGAGAGAGAGACCATTGTCAATATCAACAGGTAAAAGCACCACGAAAAACCCGCAGAGTATTTGCATTTCACATTATTATTATTGCAGTTGTTGCAGTTGCAGCTGTTGTTGCAACTTCCTTGGGCAGCAGCAGCAGCAACAGCAACAGCGGAAGGGCAGCAGCCAGCCAGATAGTCAGCCAGCCAGCACTCTTGGAGTGCTAATGACTATCGGACGCCAGGCAGTCCCTGAATTTCTACGCCTTGGGAGCGTGTGAAAATTTCTGTTTTCGGTTTCTCCCTCTGTCTGTCCGTCCCTCCGCACCCCTCCTCCACACTTTGTTGCTTCTCTGTGGCACAGCAATTTGTTGCAGCCACGTAATACATGCGTCGTTGGCAAAAGGGCGACTCCGGGTGATTTTCAGGTGGCCAAAGGCCGAAGGCAAATTGTTAATGAAGTTGTCTGCCGCCACAAAGAGCGGCACGGGGAGTGGTGAGGGGGAGGGTGTGTGGTATGCAGGGGTGCAGTGTTGCACTTCCTTAATGAAGGTTGCTCTGCCACAGCAAGTGGCAGATTTATGCGCTGCAGCTCTTAAGTAGAGCAGGTTCAGTGGAAGAAATTTTCATTCAATTTTCAAATATTTTTGCGATTTCTTTATTTGATTGCTTTTCCCAATTAAATCTCTTTGAGATCGGTTTTCCAAATTTATCCCTTTATTATTAAGAGGAAAATGTGGGAAATATATATCACAGATGCGCATTTAATTTCAGGTTTCCGTCATTAATGACTGGGAAATAGATAACAGATGAATCTTCAACTAGCAATTGCTTTATTTCCGACTTGAATATGTTCTAGGACTTCCTTTTGGGAAATGGACTTTTAGGACTTTCCCCCCGCTGCGATTGTTTGTGCGAAATTCAATTCCGACAGCTCCTTATCCAGTCAAGCCCCGATCCTTCCATTCTTCGGATTTGACAACTCCTAACTCCCTTTGTGCTTTTCCTGGTCTACCCACTCCCCTCCTTTCGCAGGGAGAGGGAGAATCCATTAAAAATATTTCGCTTCATTTATCTGAAGCGATTGGCCGGGGAGCAGAGCTTAATGCCAATCAAATGGCGGCAGGAGTCGTGCTCTGAAGCATCAGTCTGTCCCTGGAGTTAAAGGCCAGGAGCAGGAGCCGATGGCCAGAGCCCTGTTATTGTTGATTTACCCCCCAGAAAAACCGCCCCAAATCCTCGCCTCCTGCATATGGGACAGACCCTTGGGGAACCGCTTGCCGCTCGGAGATTGCTTTTGGGATATCTGCTCTCTATATAATTATATTTGCAAATACCCCTTACCGCTCTCTTTCTCTACCCATGCAAACTAACTGAGAAACGGAGACCAAAGTCCGCTCTCTCCCTCTCCCGCTCTTGCCCCACATTATAAATTCATATTCAATTACGCGTGCATTAAGAGGGAGGGGGCAGCGGTTGGCGGGCGATGTGGCAGGTTAGGTTCAGAGTCAAAGGTCGTGTGGTCGGCTAAAATTTGTTTACTCTTTGCGGTGGGCGAGTCGCCGCCATGCGAGGCCTTTGAATGGAGCTGCAGGGCCAAAGAAGGGAAAAGGTGCGGGGAAGGGCTGTGCTCTGCCGGACGACTGCATGCATTAATGATTAATGAAATATTTATATAGCTAAAATACGTAATTAACTCAAATTATACTCGTAATGGCAGTGGCTGTGGCAGGGGGGATGGACCCACTGCAGTGGCACCCTTTTGTCTCTTTCAGAGCCCCCCATTCTGCTTGACTCTTGCACTGATCCCACTGTGGCACTGCCTCTGCGGTTCTCTCCCCCTTGATTTTCTCAGTCACAACAATAGGCGCTAATACGAGTGTCTGTCATGCCGCCCCAAAACAAAAGAGCGTTTCGAAGGCGAAAACGAAGAGTGAACACCCTGTAAAACAAGTCAGAAATGGGGACGAGAGCCAAGAGAAATTTTCCAGCGAATTAACCTAATCCAAGGGTTTATAGCCGAGAAATCTGCTTCAAAGAGGTATTCCTTTCACAGCTGATTTTCTGCTGCTCAACAGCTGATCTGCAAGGGAATCTGTTATATCTGTAACTCATTTAAGTACGCCCAAAAGTTTCTCAGACTCTGGTCCCTGCTTCTCGGAACCCACAGAGAGATGCCACAAAATATGGTAAGTGGGCGGGGGTGGAGGGGTGATGGTTCTGGAAGAGGGATACACGTAAAGAGAAGGGGGAAAGTGGAGTGCTTTGGGGGCGGAGGCATGTTGAAATGCATGCTGAGTGTGATTACAACAACAAAAACAGCACCACCGATGGGGGCAGAAGGCAACCCGCACAGCCAAAGATGCGACCCTCTTCAAGCTCCTCTCCATGCCATGCCACGCCACTCCACTCCTCGCCCCAGTTTTGTCTCTGCGTTGCGTTGGTCATTATTTACTCATCGATTGCCAAGGAATGCGGTGCATCATGCGGCACAGGGGCAGAGACAGAGACAGAGACGAGGCACAAGCAGAAGCAGCAGCAGCAGCAGCAGCAGTGGAGGGCACACACAGACAGAGGGAGCACTCTGTCTGAACGTGGCATGGCGTGGCTCCTCCTGGCTATACTCTCTGTCTGTCTGTCTGTCTGTATGTCCCTCTGGCTGTGCATGGGAGCTGCCCCTGCTGGTGCACTGGCTGCGGACTCTGCTGGAACTCCGGAGTGGACGCTGGGACGTGCGGGGACAGCACTGCTAATAAATTCAGCAAAGCCAGCAGGTTGCTAGGCTTAAGGTTCGCTTGCTCATTCTCTTGCTCTTGCTCTTGGTAGTGGTTCTGCATGGAGCTGCAGAGGAGCAGAGGCTACCCATAGTGGTGATAGTATTGGATGGAGGGGGAGGGAGGGGAAAGAGCTGGTGGAGGCCATGCAACAACACTAACAAATCGTGTTGTTAACTGGCTGAGTCGTCGTCGTGGTCGTCATTGGCATACGCACGAATGCATTTCAGTGTTGGGTACGAGAGAGACGGCTGAAACTGTGGGGCGACTGGGGGGACTCTCTGGGACTCTGGGACTCTGGGGTTCTGGCCAATGGTCACACATAGCTGCCACAGTACGGCCTCTGCCTCTGCCACTGCCAGTGCCAGTGCCACTGCCTCTGTGCTCCCCGCTCCTCTCCTGCTACGATGATGCTTAGTATGCATGCTTCGTTGGCCGTTGAATGTTGCCTTCGTCTTGGGCCTGGATTTGGAGCTGGGCCTGGACTCCGTCTCGGCCCATTGTCATTGACCTCCACACGCTCACATGGCCAATTGTAACTGCAACTCTCGTGCCTGTGCTGGCTCCCTCTCCTCTCTCCCATCTCCATATCCCACTCCCCTCTCCGGTAAACGAACATAGACAATGTTGTGTGCGCTTTAAGGTTATTTTTCGTATACCTAGAGAATGTTTTTGAAGTTGTTTTATGTTCCCTTGCAGCCCATAAATGTGCGGCCAATGAGACGAGCGGTGGGGCGCGCCAGTGGAGGGGAGTGGGGCCCACAATACCCCAAGGATCAAGTGTTGATTATGCGTGTTGTTGCTTCTTTTGTTGTTGTAGCTGCTGCTTCTGGTGCTGCAGTTTTTAAGCCAAGTGCAAGCCGCTTAGAAGTTAGTTAAGTCGAAACATATGCCCCGCATGGAGCTTATCCTTAGTCGGGAGTCCAAGCTGTTGTTGTGGTTTCTGCTTGCTGCTGCTAATTCTGGGCGGGGGGGGAGTGGAGTGCGATGCAGTGCATCCATTGGAGTGCAAATATTGTCGATAAATGGAAAGTTATTGGCTTGGAAAATATGGAAAATTTTGTTTCTAGGTCAATGGGTATTTTATTTTTCTTCTTTTGGGTGGGTTGCTGGAGAACACAGTGCAGGGTTGGTTTGTGTGGGCGAAAAAGAGGAAAATCAGTCAGGAGTTCGTCACTCTCTCTCTCTCTCAACAAATTGACATTTATTGTTACTGAACTTGGGCCAATCGGCCAAATACGATAAATAAAGGATTGTTTAATCATGCACTAAGGGAGGGAGAGATTGATCTTAAAGGAGATATCCAAGAATATTTAGGTGACGTCTCTTTTCGACTTGTACAAAGTGCACCCTCCCTTTATTTTATATATATATATAGTTATTTCTTATATATTTATTTATTATCACATATTTATTTATTCCTTGCTTATTCCGTGCAGTCGAATCCTTTCACCAATTCCCAATGCGCAGAGCTCCGAGTCCCTCGGCTATTCTCAATCTGTGGGTGCACAAACGGCTGCTCTTGGGATTTGCTTGGGTTTGGGTCAAAGTTTAACTTGTGCGTTTTGCTTCATTATGTAATTATTAGTTTGTGCAATGAACCGTTGAACCGTTACTCTGTTTACTCCTCTCTCTCTCTGTCTCAGACGTGTGTGTGAATTATTCAGTAACCTGTTATTGGGGTTCCGTAACGTAACCGTCTAGCAGCTCCTCCCTTTTCTGTTGCAATACTCGTATCGGTTGGGCTTTGGCTTATTACAAATTCTATCGGACAAAGGGCCCTGCCACGTATCCATGTGTCCGAGTGTATGCGTGTGTCCGAGTGTGTGTGCGTGTGTTAATTATACACTTGCTATCGAGACTTACTATGGGACAACGGTTGTGGGGTGGGGGGGAGAGAATATAGGTCTTATTACTGCAGCAGCGACCATTAAATATTTGATTTGCATTCATTAAACCGAGCCCGGTTATCAGTTGCATCGTGTGGCAGGCAAGCAGGCAGGCAGCTCTGTGAATCAGCAAAGTGAATCCAATTATCGTCGAAGCTAATTGGAGCACACCTCTTGGCACCCTCTTGCCACCCCCTGGAGCCCTGTTATTGATAACACAAGCGTTAACAGATACCTTCATTGTTTCGACATTTCCTATCACTTGTCATTGAATAATCCGTGCAGCCTGTCTCTGTCATTGATGGAACTTTAATGTGTGGCCAGCCGCCCCTTAAAGCTGTTGCCCCATCATTGATGGAACTCTGATAAGCTTATTATCGAACTTATCGGCTTATAGCAGCCGCGATAACAGAACCAAAGAGTTGACAATTGTTTGCTCGTGGGTACCTGAGGCATCAACTACCGGGGATTGTCCGAATGGGAGCAGGGCTTACCCACAGAAGCCCAGGCAGAGGCAGAGGCAGTGCCACAGTCAGAGGCCTAGCCACAGGCAGAGGCAGAGACTTTAAAGCCCATCAAAAGGCGTGGATTCCATTCCGGTGGCGATTCTGTCAAAGAACTGCGGCAACATTCCTTTGCTTCATTGCTTTGGCGGAAAGCTCAGTGGAGCATGAAAGCGCTTTCACACTTGCACTTGCAACAAAGCTTACAATGCCACCAGTTACCAGTTACCAGCCACCAGCTACCAGCCAGCACTCCCCCTTTACCAGCCCTTTGCCCAGACCTTCCGCCTGTCTGCACCCTTCGCAGCGAATGGCTGGGCGAATGGCACGTTGACATTAGCCTTACAAGCTCATGAGCTGCTGTCATAAAGTTTTATTATCATTACACTTGCGTCTTTCGCTCCCCGCCTCAGCCCTTGCACCATCCACCCAATGGCTTCCTCCTCTGCCTCTGCCAGTGGGTTCTCATATTTGTTTTATTGACTTCAGGGGTTCGTGGCTCTGGTCTGCTCTGCTGCCCCAACTCCACCTAGAAAATGCAGTCAATGTCCTCTTTGTTTTGCCCCAAACAACACTCGGTATGTGTATCGTGCCACAGATGATGATGATGATGCACTTCTAACATTTGCCAGCCCCAAGTGGCGGCAGTCTCGCTGATAAGATTACAGGTCTCTGATAGGGCAACATGGCGGCACTTCCTGGAGGCCTGGCCTGGCCACATGAGTGGGGGCTGAGATTGGCTGTCTGGCGGCACTTGAACTCTCTGGGAGTGGTGCAAGAAGTGGGGCTACCAAGAAGATTTACCCACACACTCGTAGATGGTTACAGTGTCCATAAACTGAACCACTGAAGCAGACTAATCAAGAATGTAGCCCACAAAATAGCTCAAATCTAATCGCTGGAAGTTGTTTTTGGAATAAATAAAAACAGAAGCCATTGTTCACACTCATTCCGTCCAGATCTTTGGTTCAGTTTTGCCAGCAAAATTCAGAAATTCACTTCCAGAGCTTATCTTCCTCTGAACATCTTTTACCTCACTCTCCAGACACTCCCAATTGCACTTCAAAGGGCTGCATCTATTCCCTTTTGTGTTGTCGTCTCTGTTGGCTTCTCATTTACCCCATTTACACAATAATTCCCAAGCAGTTCTGGCAAATCAAGCACATTTCTTGGATCCTTAGATCCCCTTGCAGGATCCCCCCTCCTAAGCTGATTGATCCATTTCGTTTATGGTTATTACTTTTGACAGCATCCGTTTCT
Source organism: Drosophila ambigua (assembly GCA_018150905.1). NCBI lineage: Eukaryota > Metazoa > Arthropoda > Insecta > Diptera > Drosophilidae > Drosophila > Drosophila ambigua. The sequence goes on along the minus strand of JAECWS010000001.1, from coordinate 8,879,526 downwards.
GCATTGAGACTGTGTTTCGGGGCCACACAGAGATCTTGTAGCACATTTTGATAAGGGTTCACGATAATGATGACGCTGACGAGATGCTGCTGTGAGATGTTGGTTGTTGGTTGTTGGGTGTGGCAGTGGCAGTGCCAGTAACTGTGTGTGCCCCAAAGTCTTTAATTTGACTCGAGAGGCACTTCAGAATCGGATGGCATCCATTCCATCCTATTGCCATTCATTCACATGCTTATCCTTACGGCTTGGCCCCTTGCTACGCTACCCGCTCGATCCCTTTCTCCTTCTACTGCAGCTTCAGTTTCAAAGTGCTGGTCCTGGTTCTGGGCCCATATCCTTGGCTTGTAATCATGGAAATGCCTTCGGGCAGGACCCGCCGCTTGGCACAATTCAAATGAGAGCGAATGAGAGCGAATGAGGGGTGAACAGGCTGACAGGGGGGGATGTGGGGCTCTTTACTTGACGTTTGACGCTCGTTTTAGACTAGACTTTTTTTCCTGTTGCCTTAGCTTTTTATTTCCTTGTTGCCTCAAACCACCCCCCCTCCCGGCGCACTCCCTTTGCTTTCTTTTATCCTTTTTTTGGAATGCTATGACAAAAAGCTCTGCTGCTGGCATTGTTATACGAGAAGTGGCAGGGGCATGTGGCACACATATCCCTTTTGGCTTATCCTGCAGAAAGTGTGTGCTCCTCCGGGGCACTCCTTCGTCCCCCCCCCTGCTCATTCCCACTCTCGTATTTCACACAAAACTCAAGCACTTTGCATGGGATTAGGTTTGCCGCTGTTAGGGGAATCACCCATAAAGTGTGGCGGGGGGTGGGGAGGGGATAGTGGATTAATAAATGGAAAACACTCTACGGATGGCCTGTAGCTTGGAGCCTGTGAAAGATGATCTCATTGTGATCTTTAAACTTTTATTTTAAAGGGAAAATCTAAACCAGCAATCAACTGGCATTCACTCTTCACTCGCCCTTCCCAGGCACTCATTCACTTCACTTCATTCGCTGTGCACTCACTCTGGTACTCACTCTCTGTGCTATTCATCCATCCCTCCATTCCATTCATGTTTAGCCAGGCATTCATGACAAATCCTTGCTATATCTTTAATTCCCTTGATATTTCACTTTGTTTGCCCGCCCGTCCATGGCCCCCCAACCACCCATCCGTCGTGTCAACAGAAGCCGCAAAAAGCAGGCAAATGCCAACAAATAACTAGGTGTATATATTTAGTTGTCTAGCATAGTACTCACACACACACACACAGTGAGAGAGAGAGGCACACACACACACTGGCAAAAGCTTAACCCGCAGGCAGCCTGATGGGGCTTGGGCCTCGTCAGCAGAGCACCCCATGGGTGTCATTGCTGCGTTTAATATTGCAAAGAGGATGCCTCCAAAGAAAGGGTGCGACGGAGTGGGGCATGCGGCTGCAGGGGATGAAGGGACTGGAAGGCGGGAGCGTCGCGGTGGCGCCCACATTTGTCTTGCTCTCACCATTCCTTTCTTTTTTTTTTGTGTTTGAGCCTTGTGTTCAGATATTTACTTTAGTCCTTGCATTTGCTTTATTTTATGCTTTCTAAAATAAAACAAGCTGCAAAGGGAACAGGAAAAGTATGGCACTGGATGGTACCCTGTAATAAAGGCCAAGAAAAGGAACCTTAAAGAGAGCTTTAATTCTGGTAGAATGTGCCATGGAAACTTGAGGACTACTCCAATATAACGCCAATAAAAACCCTTAACAATCGAAACCTTTAATCTTCTTAAACATTTTGTATAATATTAAATTGAAATATATCCTATAGCAAAGATATCTTAAGAGAGAGTCTTCTCTCGCAGAATGCATTCGGAAATGAGCTCCGATATCTACTATAGAGCTATACTATAGCTGGCTCAGTAGACATATCGTCCCCGTGGACACTCTTCGTTTATTCGAGGTACGGTTCAAAAAGCGCGATGAAAGCGGGCATCGTGGCTCGGCCCCCTCCAACTCACGCTTTCTGCTTGGGGCAGTGTTGCCTTCTGCTCGGGATTTTCTCTCTTTTTTCCTTTATAATTTGTACATATATTTTTGCTGGTTCCTGACCAGCCCCCCACGTCGCACTGGATTTCTCTCCCCACCGCCGCAGACTTTCGTCGGGTGTAATGTTTGATTTAGTGTTTGTTTTTTAGCTCTCTGCTTCCGTTTGTTCATCCTCTCACCGTCTCCCACTGCTCCTTAGCCCTGTGCTTTGGCACCCTGCTCTTACCCTTCTTAGCATTCTTCCCTTGTAACTCCATTTTGTGTTGGCTTTAATAAGCTTTTATTTCCGTTTTTCAGCATGTTTTACTGTTTGCTTTTTATGCGATTTTTTTCTTGGGTTTTACGGCTCCTTCTGCCTGCTGCTTGCTGCTGCTCCTCCTGCTTCCTTTTGTAGCTGCCTCCTGCACCTTGTTGCGCTCCTCCGCTCTGTGCCACAGCTGTGCTGCCCCGTTCGCTACTTTCCCTTCTGCTTGTCCATCCTTCCTTCCTCTCTTCCCCTCTCTGTCCGTCTGTTTTTTCGCTGTGCTCCACTTGGCGCTTTTATTCATAGCTTTTAATTTGCGGTCGAAATGAAATAACAATAAATAAAATGGCCACTTCCCTATTCCCCCTACCCCCTGCCCTCTGCCCATTCTCTATCTTTATATCTTTCTCTGCCTCTCTCTCTCTCTCTCCCATGCCTTTTGCATTTGTTTGGAATTTTATGTAAAAATGTTTGGAGAAAAAAGATACAAAAAATGCTGCCCCGCTATTTGTTTAAATTTGCTTCTATCTTGATGGCGTTGATTGCTGGCATTTGTCTGTGGGCGTTCCTCCAGATTGGAATTGGAATTGAGATTTAGATTGGGATTCAAGTGGGGGAAGGGCAAGCGGACTGGAGAGGGGCCATCTGGCAGTGCTGGCTCCCTGGTCGCCCCGCCGCAGTGATTACGACTCGAAAACAGTTCACAAATGATGTTACAAGGGGCTAACAGAAGTGAGAGAACAGAAGGAGGTGCTGAAATCAGCTGCAAAGATAAGTCAAAGCTCAAAGATCGGAATGCAAGTCCCTTAGTTCACACACTCGAATTTCGAATCTCTTTCAAGTGTCTAAAACAAGTCGGAAGCTGCAAAGTCTGTCTTTCTGCTCAGACTACTGCCTGAGAATTGGCAATGAAACTTTTGCGGCAGCAATAAATTTATAGTTTGGCACAGTTTCCCAAAACGGGTGGGGGTGCCACTGTGAGTGGAAGTGGAGGCAATAACAACACACGTACACACATGCAACAAAGTGTGGGCCAAAGTCCCATATAAATAATAATCATCGACTGATGTTGCAACATATTGGCAGCGGCAGCACCACACCAGAGGCTGCAGGCGACCAAAAAAGTTTCCTAATTTTGCATATGTTGTTGGCCCCCCGCTCCACTCCGCTCCATTCCCTACTGGTTTTTTTGGCAACATGTTGCATGCAGCACTTGGCATTGCAATTACGTAAACGCAAACTTGTATATTGTATCTTGCACGAGTATATTGGATATTGTATCTGGTATCTGGCATCTGTGAGTCACACACTTCCGCTGATCGTTGCCTGTTTCTCTCTCTCTCTCTGTTTCTGGGTCTTCTCCAGTTTGATGTCTCTCTGTGGAGCAACAGAGTACAGATAAATCAATCTATAAATACGAATACCTCTATTCGTTGCACGAGTAAATGTCCCCCCATGCTGTGACACATTAAAACTTAATTTTCCAGCTCCAACGCTCGACTCGACTCGGCTCGTAATAACTTATTTTACGACTCCGCATACGAAACGAAATGAAACGCCGCTGACCGACCGCACATTTTCTCTTCTAATTTCTAATGTTTTTACGACACTTTTAGGACTCCTTTCTCAGGGGGTGTGTGGGAAGGAGAGGCGGTTGGAAATGCAAATGAAAGCCATTTGAATTTAAATTCATTTCATTTCGGCCAATTTGTGCGTGTAATTAAAATGGAATTAAAAAAAAAAAAAACTTTACTCTCCAGATCGTATAAATTATGGGTATGGGGCGTGATCAAGATATGATCAACGGCAGGGGTTGGGGGTTGGGGACTTTAACTCTGACTCAGCGGGAGGCTTTGGCTTTTATGGAGAAATTCTATAAAATACAGACAGACATCCACGTTCGGTTGACAATTCTTTGGGTGTAAGGCGGAGAATAAACTAAAAGATATTAACTAATAGGATAGTAACTATTTATAGTAAATTAATATGTGTAGTAATAATATGTCATAATATATACACGTCCCATGTATATCAGATTTCTTGGGACTTGTGGGAAATGGCTACAGATATTATCATTCATCAAGAGGTTCTAACTTAACTTCTGGATGTACCAATTCAATGATACAGATCAGTTCCATCTGATTACCAAAATTACATTTATTATATTTTCCGTAAATTGAGATAAAGCTTTTCTAAAATCATCAAACAGAATGCAGCATAGATGATTAATAGATGCTTAATATGATCTCTGATCGTTTGAATAGCAAACCAATTTCAGATATTGCATTCAGTTTGAATTGGGATCACCAGAAGAAACGACCTTTTGCGGGTTGGCCACACCCCGATGTCGATTACGCTTCGGCCTGCAAAAGACAATAAACCTTTAGACTCGAATCATTCATTCGAATCTCAATCGGCCCCCGCAGACTTTGGGACGCTTGTTCGGGTTTCGGACTCGGTCTGAGTTGCATTTGGCGAATAATCGCACGAAAACTACGAGCGCAAAAAACACTTCCTCCTCCAAGGTTAGCCACATTAATTCGTTATGCTTTTTGCCAAGTTGTTGGCCGTAAATTGCAAAAAAAAAAAACCAGAAAAAACGAATGCAAAAAGCTTGCAATTTCATTGTTAATGTTTTTTTGTTGTTTTTTGTTCCCCCATCCTATTGTTGTTCGTGTTCGTTTCGTCATTATCTAATTATGGAGTGTTCGGTACGGAGTGGAGATGCAAAAGTCAAGGCAACTGCACAATTATTCATTCTTTATTCATTCTTTGATCTGTGGCGGAGAGAGGAAGCAATTATCAGCAGCAGAGCAGCATTCGGCGGACAGAAACAATTTGCAATCAAAATCAAATGAAAAATGCACAAAACATTATTAATGAGAGTCGAAAAAAGCAGCGGCGAAAAAGCGAAATAACAATATCAATTAATTGATGCAATGATATGCCAGAAAGTCACTATAATTGGCCGGGAACCGGGCAGATGGAGAGTGAGAGTGTGTAGGTCTGTGGGTCTGTTTTTTGGGTGCCATTCCCTTCGAGGATGATGGTGGTGGCGGAGGTCTCAACATATTGGGTTTATGAGCGGCATTTAAGCTGCGATAAATGGCATAATGTGCCCTCATAAATGCCAATGGGAATGGCGAAGAGTGCTCTGCTGCAAGTGGGCACTGGGAAATGGGAATGGAAGGGAGGGAGGGAGGCGGCACTGCCACTGCCACTGGCACAGGCACTCCACTCCAATTGAAGCGTCGCGTCCACGTCCGCGTCATAATCGGCGCAAAAAACTGCTCGACAGTCAAAACGAATATGAAAATCGCCTTCCATAGGCAAGAGTCGACTCAAGGATGATCATTAATAGGAAATGTGAGAGATGAAATCTGAAAGAGTACTGGAACCGCCTAAGAATCGATCTACTTGTCGATGAATACAAATATGGTTTGTTTTTACATGCATGCTAGACAGGATCACAGCACGTGCCCATATACCCTGAACGGCCCGCCAATCTGTACAGGGTATGTCAAGAACATGAGCATAAGCATGTACGGGCGAGCGGGCTGTGCATAAGTATGAGTGCCGTGTGCCTTCGCCTGAGAGAGTAGCAAGTACTTTGCCTGCCTGCCTGCCTGCCTGCGCCCCCTCCCAACACCGGGACAAGCTTATGAAAAATGTGCGGATTTGTCAACAACAAGCAGTAGCAGCAGCAGCAGCAGCAGCAACAACGACAGCAACAATTACTTAATGCCCATTGTACGAGTATTGCATTTCGAGTTGGCAAATGGAACAAATGGAGAACGCGAAGCGCACAAAGGGGATCAACAGGAGAGAACGAGAGACAGTAGGCTACTATCAGAGGTGGCACTATAAATACCCTTGCACACATATTGCTACTATTTTGTGCTCAGACTTTGCGGCTGCCATTTATATAGAATGAATAAAGATCGGCTCTGTGCAATATGTCAGCCAAATAGAGTTATTAAGTGAGGGAATACTGGGGCAAGGGAACAGTTAGCATCTCCTGCTTATAAATTTAAACCTCTTCTCCATATCCAAACACCCACTGAAAGAGTATTCCAGCACAAAGAAAGTGAGATTGCGAAAGAGGGAGGGGGGGTCACACACAGAGAACGAAACGAAATTTCCGCACTGTTGGCAATTAAAGAGTAAGAAGCGATTTTCACATAAGTATCCCGTGCGGGTGCGGTGGGGGTTAAGCGAACGTGTAGCGGTTAATAAGCGGCAAGAGGCAAGTGGCTTGGATGGAGAGGAAGTGCTCGGAGGGGGCAGCGTGTCATCTAAGGATGCATGAGATATTGCTGCATCATGTGGCACCACGGGGGAATCGTGCGAAACAATCCATCAAAGTCAGATGTGGCAACCTTTTATTTTCTGAATACTCGTACTCGTACGTGTATTATTCAGTGAGACGATGTCAGTGCGAGTCTATGAGTTGTTGTTTCTCAATTATAATTGAATAATCATTCAAACGTACATAGCTGATTTCCGTATCGAATTATGCACCGAACTTCGTTTGAGGACCTTTTGGAAGTCCTTCAAGCAATCCTTGACTGGGCGCTGCTTCAGTTGAAGCAATTTCGTTGTAAATTCCATACAAATATCGAACATTTTGAAGAGTGCCATGCCGTTGACTGACTTTAAGCACTCACTATGGCCCACCTCCCCTTCCTACGCTTCACATGTCACAATCACAACCCCAAAGGGCAATCCCCAATCCCCATTCAGAGGCACACACACATTGCTGAAGGTTCACTCGATTATATTGCTGATTGCTTTCCGGTGACAGGCGGAGGCGACCTGCTCTGCTTCACCCCATGGCCCCATGGCAAGCCCCCCGATTGCTGCTTGTGGGGCTCCTCATGCACAAAAATGCGGCACTTAAAAAAATCCACCCATTGAAGAGCGAACCAAAATGAGGGAAGAACCCTCTGAAATATAGCAAAATTTTATTCTTAAATTGTGATAATAAATTGCAAGATACGAGTAATATAGAAGAGTAGTGCGATCATCGGTTGTCCCATTAAGCGAAGTGTCCGAGAGGTTCTGACCCGCATGTCTCGGAATGTTTGGCCACTTATCAGTGGATCTGCACAGTGTGTGCACAGTGCCACAGTACACAGCACCCCTAGGCCCCAGTTAGAGTTAAAGCTTGCCCCTGCCTCCAAATGCAATTACCATAAACATGCAAAGCTTGTGCAGCTGCTGCTGCTTGCCCCGTGATGGCAGCATTCGAATTAAAAAGTTTGCAGCCAACAGAAAATTTATTTGCAAATAACGCACAAAATGGTCAAAACTATCAACTGGCCAACAGTCGGCTGCCTGTGCGGACTGCGCGCGGAAACGGAAGCGGGGGAACTAGCAGTAGTGTGTGTGGGGTTTTTGTGGTGGTGGGAATAGTTTTTGATATTTTTGTAAAAAGTTCTCTGCCATCGAGGGTACGTCGGATCTGAGAGCAAGCAAGGTTAGCGTTGCTATTGTTACATCCATAGATATACAGATAGATCTGACTTCGATTAAGAAAAACGCTCTCAAAAGATTTACTGGGAAATTGATTGAGAATCATCTTTAGAACTATGTCTTTAACAGAAATAATCGTTCACTTTTCTAGGTTTACTTTTAAACTTTTGAAAAATTCCCTTGCAGAGGGAAATTCTCTCTTCAAGCACTCATAATTACAGGCGATTGCTGTGCTCTCCCACTCTCTTTCTATAACGTGGGAGTAGTAGTAATGAAACCTTCTTTTTATTTTCATACTTCTTTAATTTCTTTAAATTTAAGTTCACCCGTCTTTGATTCACTCATTCTGCATACTCTTACCTCAAATATACCCTTTCCAGAGGGTAATCAATAGTCGATTCAGAAGATTTCATTGTTTTTTTTCGCATCCAAGTTGACTTCATTTACCAGTTTTTTCTCTCTCCCTGCTGCCGCCTCAACTTTTAACTTTGTCTGCCGTTTTCCGTTTATTTTGTATGCACACAAATATCTATATATCTACCCTGCTATACATGCATATACATATGTACATATGTATGTGCATATGTATGCATTATATGTATATTTTTCTATGCAATTTAGCAGTTGTTTTCAGCTTTTTTTGGTCGTGCTGCTTTTGGCTGTCGTTTTGGCGGTTTAGCGTTGAAGGTCGCGCCGCAGTTTTTTGGAAAGTACATTTAAAAGTTGAAGCAAAAAACATAATTGTTGCAGATTGTTGCGGTTGCTGCAGATTACTCATAAATACAAATGCTACATATATAATCTAATGGTAGAACTTGCATGGCAGTCCCTAGTTGGCAACCTTTTGTATCGATCCCATGAAAAGCCCAGACAACGGAAATTCTTAGTGGCATGTACAGGAAAATCTATTTTGCAACTTTTATCCACTGATGACCTCAAAAAACCGAGACCAAGAAACTGCAGAGAACGGCCAAAAGAAAAACTGAAAAGTATGGGGAAAAAATAACCAAAAAGCGAGCAAAACGAGCAAAACTCTCGAGAGAAGTCCGTTGACATATTTGGAAGCATTTATAAGGCAAAATGGCAACAGTGCCCCACACCAGAAACAAAAGACAAAAACACACAGCAACCAGTAACAGCAACAGCAACAGCAACAGCAATGATGAGAATGGTCAAAAGAGGGTGGCAGAGGCAAGGGCAGGGGCACTGTGCTGGCCAAAACTACAAGCAATGAGATTATATCGCTGGCATTTGGCCAACAAAATTTTATAAATCAGTTGAGCAATTTGTGCTGATTTAGTGACATGATACTCCTCGTACACCGCCACACCACCACACCACCACGAAGACCAGGACCAGAACAAAGCCTGCAAAGTGTCTCTCTCTTTGCGCGGGAAGGACACTTGGACTTGGAGTTGGACCAACTGAAGTGCAATGAAGTGAAAAACCTTATAAATAAGGAAAATTTCACCCAAATTAAAAGTGAGAAGGAGAATGAGAATGAGAGAGTGACCAGCGCAATACGGAGTCCTTCCTTCCCCCAGAAAGATAAATGAGCCAAAGAGCAGCCAATTAGAAGGGGAAAAAACGAGTGCAAGGGAGTGCTCCTCCCCATTGATGGCACAAGAGAGACGGAGATAGCTACTATAGAAAAAGACAGAGGATGAGCAAAGTATTTGGCGAATGTCCAAGCAAAAAAGTAAAAACCCAAATTAAGAGACTCGAAAACAGAACGAAAAAGGAGACTCTGCCATGGAAATGGCAACGAAGAAGAGAAGGAAAAAGTGCAGAAAAGTAGCGAAATTGAGAGATAGAGAGAAGAGGGATAGCAAATCGATGATGGAACACTTTTCAGAGTTGGGAAACGAACCTGAGGAGGAATTAGTGAAAGCGGAAGCCATTTAGAATCGTTACGCCAGAGAAATTTAAGGGCGGCAGAGGAGAGGATCCTGGACAAATATTGGTAGAACCCAATAAGGGTTTCCTATAACCCATAACTATTCCTGTGGGGCATAAAATGTTGCCATCTTTAAACTCGATTTGGTACAAACATAAATCGTGCAACAGCGCTTTCCGGCCGGAAGCATTCCATTCCCGTCGCAGTTCCGATTTGCGCTGTTCGCAGCGCCGGATGCTGGGATGTTGCAATGTTGCACACTGGGAATGCAATTGCAAATGCCATTCCTGCATCATTCAGGGCCAAATCATTGAAATTTAAATAATTAGAGAACGGCAACACAACGGCAGGTGGCTGAAGGCAAACTCTCCTCCCCTTTTTGTACGAATATTCTTTTAAAATGTAATTTTAATGCCGGAAAATTTCAATGGAAATGCCTGCAGTTTCCATCCTCAGTTTTGCCTTTCCTTGTCCACCTTTTCACTTGTGTGTGCTAATTAAAAGAGGAAAAAGACATGGAAAATAACTTTACCTCCTGCTCGTGAGCGGAGGTTGCAAGGGTGGGGTGTGCCTCCCATTTGCATTGAGGGACAGTTAATACGTTTACGCGGTGTTGACCAGGTGAGATTTTCCGTGTGTGTGTGCCCCCTGTGTGTGTGTGTTGGTTAGACACTTGAATGTTGCGGTCATTGTGGCTGCTGCTGCTGCTTGTGGGCGGGTGGTACGCTATGTAGCGCGTAACGTGTGGGCTGTGGCACGCTCTTGCGTAATTAATTGGCCATGTTGCATTTAAGTGGCAGACTGAAGCGGCAGCAGCAGCAGCTTCAGTGGAGGTGTGGCACAGTTAGCTTGCATTACAGCAGCTGCCACAATGCAAATCAGCTTTGCTCTGTGTGTGAGTGCCTGTGTGGGGCATGCCCCACCGCTGCACACAATTCGCTTAAGCGATTTGATGACTGCTTATTGTCCGATAAATTGAGACATGAATGAGGCTGATTTGTTGATTTGTTGACACTGCAGTGGAGAATCAATTAAATATCCCCGTAATGTCAATGGAATTCCATTATTCCATTATTATCCGTTCTATTCAGAGGCATTCAGGAATAAAGGACTGCAGAGAGCGGGGGGAATCCTAAGCCGATTCTCTTTTGCTCATTATGCTGCATAATTAATGAAAGTTTTGTGTGTTTGTGCAGCTGCCTAGAAGCTGACTGCTGCTTGCCCCAAGACCACACTTCTAACCCCGCCAAAATAGACAACGACAACGAAGTCTTAGCCGCTAAGAGAAGCCCCACAAATCGTACTAAACAAATGATATTTATGCAGCGCCAGAGCTTAGAGAGACTCAAAAGTTTTCTCTCTGTCTAAGAGTGGAAAATGGAAAATCTGAAGGAATTTCTCACTGAGCAAAATAAAAACATCTTTAAATGGGGAATGTACTGTGAGAAGGTTGCAGGGGCTAAAAGAGTGAAAAAATCGTTTTGAACACCTGCCTTAGTATGATTAAATGGGAATTATATATCAAAATTGGAATTGGAACAGAAACCTTGGGAACTTCCCCCTTAAAAGCCTCTGATATATAAAATCCTTTCTTAATGCTCAGAAATAGTCAAATTTAAAAAAGCTATTCAATTTCCATTTAAAACCAATCTGCTTCACAACACTCGACTGATAAACGATTTTAGAACTCGTTTCAAGTTGAAAAATCTCATTAAAACTAAATTCAATTAAATTTCCATCATATTTCCAGCAGAAACTTTTATTATCATTATTCTGTATGTATAATAGATGGAAACTTGCGCTGTTTTTCCCCAGTGTTTAAGCCTTTGTCAGGTCCTGCCCTCTGGGTGGTTGGGTTGGGGTAGGGTTTGTAGGTGAGTTGGCGGTCGTGTAGGGGGTTGTGTGGGGGGTGTGAGAGGTCCTTGGCTGTTTGTACAGACAAAAAGCATTTAAATCTTATTTTGACATAATTAATGACAGTTAAAAGCAGTTGGCGGCTTTTCAGGCCTGGCCTGGGACTGGGCCTGGCTTTTCACAGCGCCCTCCACTCCTTCTGGAGGACTTGATGTCGACAGCAAACGTCTCCAGGCTGTTGCACATTTACATGACACTTGGCGTGGTTGGGGGGCACGGGAACTTTGAGGGAGTGGCTGCCGCTGCTGCTGCTGCCAAAAAGTTTGCAACTCGAATGTCGACTGCGTTAAATTTATGACAATTTACGCATATATGTATGTACAAGGGGGACCGGGGGGGTAGATGCATATATCTGGAGAGCCAAAAGGAGTACGTAAGCGGGTAAACGGGTTTTCCTTCTAATTCCCGTTGCAGCTGCTGCTGCTGCTGCTGCCACGCCCCCGTTCTTGACAAGCAAAACAGATGGCAGGCGCCTTTTTATCTTTTGGGGCACAAGAAGTGCGCACGTTCGCGGAGTACGAGTATATGATTAATGCAATTGGCTCTTGTAATTGACACATAATTTATTGTCGACTCGGCTTGGCTCGGAATAATACGCATACGCAACGTAGCCTGGACAGCTGCAGTGCAGGAGGGGTCGGGAGGGGCAACAGCTGCCGGAGTACGTACGTTGTCTTGTGGATTGTTCGGAGGCTACTTGAAGTGCCGTCCTCCCCGACCCGACCCGACCGACCAACGACCAACTGGTTGCACTCTTGAGTGCCGTCTGAATCTCTTAATGAAGTTATGCAAATTTCAGCTCTTCTGTTGCGGCTGCTGCTGCTGCTGATGTGCTCTCTGCATCTCAAGTACCTGACGAAAGTTTCAGCAACAGGGAAATGCACTTGAAATGGATGCCATTCCAATTCTCTGCTCAGAAATGGAGCGCTGACATGCATCTCCTTTCCTCAGAGATGAGGCACTGACAGGAGCCACGCCTCTTCTGTCCGTCCTTCCTCCCTCCACTCCCTGCAACCCTTGGGGTAGAAGAATCTGTTACTTAATTTCAATTGACTTTTGAAAAGCGCGACTCACTCGCTGACTGACGCCTGACTGCTTCGATTTCTACACGGAACAAATCAGTTTAATACACCTTACACCCGGAATCGAAGACTCACCCTCCCGCCCTCAGCAAACCGCCACCCTCTTACCCACCCACCCTTCGCGCACCTTCTCTAGAAGAGGGAGAAAGCGATGCTTATCAATTTGAAATTACTTTAGCCCCCGAACCGTACTGAACCGCACAGAACGGAACCAAACAGAACACAAAAGACAAGCCACGCACACGATAAAGAAGAGAAGGAACGGAACGTGTGGCATGGGTTCATGGGGCACATTCTGAGGGGCATGGAGAAATGGGGAGGCGGCGGTAAAGACAATCGCGCCAACATCGACAATGCTGACACCCCATAAAATATTTAAGTTAACACAGCGGTGGATCGGCTGGCTGTGGAGGGGTGCGGCTCGACCCCCGGGGGGCAGACAGGCAGGCATTCGATTCCGGGCCGTGCCTTAAAGGGCGTCGCTGGCTGAGCAGCAGAGCTAAAGGTTGGAGGGGGAGAGGGGGCACATTAAAGCGCTCAATGTGTTGCCTTTTGTCGCTCCCCTTGTGGCAGCCACTGCCACTGCCGCTGCCTTCCCCCTCCTGTGCCTTGGTTGGACTTGGGTTCGTTTACTGCTGCCACGATGAGAGAAGCGTGGCGGAGAGCGAGAAAGAGAGAGAGAGACCCTTGCCTCATATTTGTCGACCCTTGTAAAAGTCGCTTGGCACTTTACTGTCAATATATGTATGTATGTATGTATGTATGGCTATGTGCGTCTGTGTGTGTGTCTTCCTTCCTTCCGGCTTCGTGCTCACTTTTTTTTTTTGCTGATTTTTTATTTTTCTTTTGCACATTTTACCCTGCGTTTCAGCAATTAAATAGGGTATGTTGTGCTCTACAGAATGCCAAACCATTGGAAGTCAGTGTGGGGAACACCGCTCGACACAGTTTAAGTTTGACAACATTGGAATTCGAATTTTTAGAATGTGCATTTTTCAAATAAATCTAAGAATCCAATTCGCTTTCCCTTCTAGTAAAATCGCGTGTTATTTCTGTATTAATTATGCAACACTAGAGCACTGCAGGGTGTCACACATTCGACTATCTCCGAAACGGCATCCAATGTTTTTTCCAGTTCATATCCTTTTTGGCTGCTGCTGATAAGGTAGTTCCCATCACGCCCTCCTTTGCTCCGTCTTTCTCTTTCGCCTGACATTCCCTTTCGATGGCGCTGCCAGATGGGCGCACTTTTGAGGCCATGTGGCAACACTGGCACCCACTCGATGAGAGCGGGGAAGGAACAAACACAATCAAAAATTCATTTCTAAAATAGAATTTAAAACTTTTGCACCACACAAAGGCAAAGGATGAGCGTCCTCTGGGTGGGCGGGGAAGGGGATCGGGCAGGGGAGTGGAGTGGAGTACCCACTGGTAGTGGCTGGTGGGGTTTCCTCCATTCCCTCCTTTATCCTCACAGGATACAATGTTTCATAAGTTTAAAGAGGCGTTAAGTTTATTTCAACTTTGTGTGGGGGCGTGGAGCATGGAGCGTGGAGCTGTGGCAAGTAGCAAGGGGCACACATCAGAGGGAAAGGACTCTTGGAGCACGGCTTTTGGCTGCTTCCTTCCAGGCTGTGCTTCGTTTTATGTTTGTTTTGTGTGTCTAGACGTTGGCAACGACTGCCGACTGCCGCCTGCACGAGTCCTTGGTCCTGCCACTGCGGGTCCTTGCCGCGACTTGGCTTATTCATTACCAACATAATCATCATCATCGTCATCATCATGCTGCTCCCCATCCTCCATCCTCCATCCGGCAACTGTAAATACTTCTATAAATATAAAATATGAAATATAATAATAATAATAACGATAAAATGAACCACGACTCGACAGCTCGTGTCGTGCTGCCACTGCTGCTGCTGTTGGCTCTTGCCCTCTTGCCACATGTGACGTGTCACGCGTGATTTCCTCGTTGGCGTGTTGAGCTCTTAATTTAATTTTCCCCCCTTTGTTGGCTTGCCTTGTCTTCACCCCTTTGGGGCATGTGCTGTTTGTGTGTGTGACACTCGAAGAAAAATCAGAGGCTCGCCTGTTCTTTCGCTGCTTTATAGCCGCTCATTTGCCAAAAGCATTAACAAACAATTACGAAGAAGTTTGGCCCCTCATACCGTTCATCAGATTCCCCTCGCCAACCACCGAATAGTTAAGCAATAAGTGGGGGGAAGGGGGCACATTTAACGAGGCTGGCGCACAAAAACTTACGCGATTTTAATTAGAAAACTTTTGCATTTCTTTTGCTTTTTTCTCTGTCTCCTCTCCTTCGTTCTTATCCATGTTTTTCTCACTGTCTCTCACAGCATTCTGTATTCCTTTTCGCTAACCAGGGACGGCCTTAAGTCTCATTAAAATATGATTCTTTCTTCATTAAAATCCCTTCTCTACGGCTGTAGCCCTGCCCAGATCCTTTTGCCCGATTATCCGCTTCATTTGAGCGGCTTTCCCCCCACCCCTTACAATTTATTTATTTTGTGGAGGGATGGGGATGTCTCAGCAGACATGATTTGTGCAGTTTTGGCAATAAACTTGCTAATTGTTAATTGTTGGAGCATTACTCTTGCCTGCTGCCCCATGCCTTACTTATTTATTCTTGGACTGCAAGTAAAGTTTTTAATTAACATGTTTTCTTGTTGTTCACTTCCGATTTCATTGCAGGTAAGGGTTCTGGTTCTGCTCGAGTTAATCTATAAAGAAAAACACTGGAGTTGGTTGAGATTTCGAATGGGGGAAACAATCGCTGGAAGCGGGTGAGTTCAAGGGAAAATAGTCACTGGAAACCCTGGGTATCGGCATTAAATAGAAGATATTCCATGAATGAATTTTCAGTAGAGAGAGAGACAGCAGACAAAAAGATGAGGCAGGCACCGCTCCTCTCCTTCCTTCCTTTCCTCTCCTCTGCTCATGCTCCATTCCTGCCATTTCAAAGGTCAATAACTTATACAGTGGCTGATAACGAGCCGCACTCGGGCATAAAGTGTACAAACGATAAGAGGTCTGTCTCTCCGTCTATCTGTCTGTTGATTAGTTAGTCATTCTGTTCGGCTCACCGGCAGTCAATGTGTCAATCATAATTTAATGGCGAGTACACCGCCGCGGCCGCCGGCAGTCAATGCCGTCGTTTGTCATGCGGCGTGGAGTGTGTGCTGAGACGATGACCAACTAGAGAGCACCACACGGCATACGGCATACGGGATACGGCATGGCACTGCATTGCTTGCAACAAGCTAAAATAGTTGTCAACATGAATTATTTACAAGCGACGTGCGGCACAAGACTTTCTGGACTCTCGGCTCTACACGAGTGCAACGACAGGTGCATCATCATCATAATAATGATTATCATCATCTGTGCCACGATCCCACTGTGTCCGGTGTGTGTCCAGTGAGTCCACTGTGCGGCGTACGCGTATGCGTAACCCTTGCCTCATTACGCATGCGAGCGCACGCGCATCAGCTGCCCAAAAACGGACTGCATGGCGAGCATGGTGGCAGTGGGGCCAGTGGGGGCAAGGTGTATTGAAATTAATACGCACCGACAGCAAAAATATGCAACGAGTTATGTGAAAGAAGAAGGCAAAAACCAGTTTAAAATTCGCCAAATTGGCAAAGAGGCAGACAGCGGAGGCAAAGGCAGACAGCGGCATTAAATGTAGCTAAGTGCCCCCAAAGGGTACGGGGGGTAGAGGTAGATGCAACACCGTATGTTGGGTTGATTTAAAAAAAACGGTAGCAAAGCAATTACAACAACAGCAACAATTCAATTACACGAGAGGAAGAGCAAGGGATGAATAAGAGGAGGGGGGAGAGCGGTGGGGAGAGGAGAGCGCTGATGCACAGAAGATTATGAGAAGCAGTGAAGGAGGTGGAGGAGGAGGAGGAGTTGTACGAGCAGAATTTCCAGCACACAAATGGAGTGAAGAAGAGGCCGCAGACTGATAGCCATTCATGTATGCTTGTGTGTGTGTTTGTGTGTCGAAGCTTCAGCCAGTTCGAAGCCAGAGAGCACCCTACTCATCGGAGTAGCTACCGAAGCGCAGAGAGGGCGCAGAAACCACAATCGGATTATTTGAATACTGAACTGAACGTGGACTTTGATAGGGGGCCGGGGAACTGGTTGAAGTGCGGTCAAAGTAGGAGAGAAAGGATGCCAGTGGGAATACCCAGCAGGGGATTAAATGGAATATGGAATGGAATGGTAATGGTAATCAATAGTTAGGGTCTCAATGGAAGTAGTTCGAGCGCAGAGATGCTCAAACCACCTTTTGGGGGGCTGCCTATTCATCGATTCAAAACCATTGGAGATATTTACTGCATTATATGTATGGGGACTACTCGTCTGTAGGTACACGGTGTGGGTGCAGGCTCTTAAGCTGCAGCTCAAGGTGGCCTAAATTGAGCACAATCTAACTCTGGGTGCTCCGACGGATAGTTCCAATGGATGTTCTACTACCTTTTATTATACGTATAGTAACCCCTGCAGATATCTGGAAACTTACTTCTGCGCTCACCCTAATGACTTAATCGCGAATGAAAAGCCGAACAGCCATAAGCGACACCCACGACCCACTCAATGCCCAGCTGCGTGGCAGCATGCCCCCGCATTTCGAGTGTAGCGCAATTTTTATGAAAAATGTAAAGTATCAGACGAGTTCCCATACCCATGCCCATGCTCATGCCGATACCCAATCCCCTGTGCCACTCCCCTTGCCGCACGTTTCTGAAGCGTGCTTTCATAATGCAGCTGTGTGGTGCTGCAGCCGGTGGGGCAGGAGGGCGTAAGCTTCCACCACGCAGCGCGTTGCAGGTCGCGCTTTATCATGAGATAAAAACGGCCCGACCGGACTGGAACTGGACTCTGGCTCTCCACGGGGACTCCAGAGGCTGATGGCCTGCCTGCTGCCTCACCTGCTGCTCCTGCCACAGTCTCTGGCTCTTGTTCTTCATCTGCTCCAACCACTGCCTCTTCCTCGCCGTAGTGGTAACCGCAGGCAGAGTGCCCCAACCAATGCCAGGCACCAGTCGAGTCAGTCAGTCAGTCAAACAACGAGAGCTGCAGGGCAGCTATCCCCCCGCACCCCTTATCCACAGCAGCAGCAACAGCAGTCTCGACTGTATGCCACAATCAACTGGTTGCAACAGGCTTGGGGTCGCTTCTGCTGTTGTTGTTTTTGTTGGTTTGCTTTTTGGGTGCCTTCTCCCGCCACCCGCCTCTTGCCTCCCGCAACCACTGCCACGCCTTTGGTTGCCTCCTCCGCTGCCGCTGCCGCTGCGGCCGTCGCACATTTTGCGTTTCCGTTGCATTTTTCAATGTCCGTCCGATGTTGCTGTTGCTGCCGCGATTTATATGCGGTTGAATGAACACGCCTGCGAGGCAGGCAACAAAAGCAACGATGATGACTTAACCATCATCATCATCATCGTCATCATCATCATCAACAACGTTGTCAGGATGCAACAACAACAACAACAGCAGCAGCAACACCCTGAACATTTTGCACGTTTTTTAATAAACACAAAATTTGTGATAACTTTTGCCGTGCAACAAAACAAAAACAAAACACAGTAAACGAGAAAGAAAAAACTTTGCCCATAGGTCGAAGCTTTGAATACACTTTAAAGTCCACAGATATGGGAATCGATCGTCCCTATGCAAGGTATAACGTATTTATTATAGAAGCAGTAATTAGGGATCAAATCAGCTCACAATTGTTCTTTTACTCCAGGAAGAGAGAGCTTACTCAATGAGATCTTTCGTTTATTGCTTTATATGGAAAGGTCGGTCAAGGGGTCTTTTAGAGACCATTCTTGAGCAATAAATTCCTGCATTTTGAAGTAAAAAGGATTGATTATTTGGAGTAATATCTGGACCAATAAGCAAAAAGAAGATTCTGTTCCCCCTACAAACAGGAAAGACGGACATGTACATAATATCACCACTGTACTCTGCTGTTCCAAAACTCAACCAGTAAAAATATTCTATATTTCTACAAAATCCGCATATCCCAAACCCCGAAGTGTATTTCCAAAGCAAAATGAACTAAAGTTGAAAAGGCAACCGGCAAGAGCAGCAACAGAAAAAACCAAAACAACAGCAACAATGAATAAAGTGTGCAGAAAAATTTCGCATAATTATTTTCCATGTACATAAACCTCCCCGACGAGGATCCCTCTATCCAACCATCCATCCGTTCGTCTGGCAGTTTGTCTGCCAGTCCGTCCGTCCGGCCGTGTGTCGGTTGCGCTGCATTTAAAAGCGCATAAGTGAAAAAATTTGTTAAAGTGTCAACATTGACAGCGATTTAAGTCATTTTACTGTCATCATTAAGCCCCCAACCGGAGACGGAAGGCGGATGAAGAGTAGGAGTAGGAGTCGCAGTCGCAGTCGGAGTCGGGGGAGCCATTGCTCGTGGATGGCGCGTGGGTTCACATTGAGGGGGGGCTTACGCGAGTATTTGTTGTACTTGTTTGCTTACATATTTCAATCCTGGTTACGGTTTCAGACGAGGCATAGTCCGTGGATATTCAGGGGTTGGATGGATCCATAGGAACTGCAATAGTGCTGCGGTGGATTCTGCGGCTGAGAGTGACGGAATGTGGTGGAGTGTCGCTGACATGCCAAAAGGGGAAAGAGGGGAACAAGAAAGCATCTACAGCAAAAGCGCTCTGCTGCAGACAGGTGTGGATCAAGCCGAACAGATGTCAATCCATAAGAAGCTGCTCCCCCATAACTTTATTCTTTTTCAGAGAAAACTCTGATTTTCCTGCGGCAAATCGATGTCTGGAAAAACTTTGAAAGTCAAATGGAAACATTTTGTGCAGCCAAAGGACCTGCGGCGACAATAATGTCCAGCCTTATGGCTTCCCAGCAGACTTAACCAAAGGCATAGCCAAGGGCTAGACATCTCACTGCCACTGCCTGCCTCTGCCTGCCTCTGCCACAACCCCGCCAATTAGGAGGCGACAAATTGTGATTCGAATGGGAAATTCATGGAAATTTAATGGCAGCAAAAAAAAAAAATAAAAGGAAAGAAAATAACAATTTAGCAGCTTCTGTGGAATCAATTAAAAAACTTTTGCCCTCGGATTAAGGATTAAGCATCTGAATTACGAGAAAAGACTCCCCGTACTGTACTCCGTTATTTGCCTTTGGAAAATATGGGGTTTTTTTAGGGTTAAGGCGGATGGGCATTAATTAAATTTCAATGCACTGCTCCCTGCCTCTGCCCCTGCCCCTGCCACAGTCCACACAAAGTGAAGAGAGAAATGAAGAGACGACATTCATTCTTTGGAATGTATTTTTGAATGTCTTCGGCTGCTGTTTGCTGGTTGGTTTTTTGTGGCAGTTTTCTGGGGGGAGTGCCCGGGGAGACACACAGACAGACAGACAGACAGAGAGTCAACCCAACCAATGCCCCATGCCACGCCCCAACAGGCAAAAGTTTGTGAGCCTTATTTACGCCTGCCGCCGAACGAGAGAAGAAGGCGAAACAGGCAACAGCGAAACATTCGACGAGGGAAATTCTCTTTCAAGACTGAAGTAAAGTAAAAAAGGGAAATACGATTTATACGTCTTAAAGTGCACAAAATAAACCCCATGATCGGCATAAATCTGATACATATAATATCAGATATTTCTGCATATATTGCTTAACCTTCCCATCGAAAGTTTACTAGGTTTGCCAGCGAATACTCTATATTTCCTATAGATACTCTTCCTGATGGCTTTCTCAGTCAGTGCTCTGTGCAGGGCACTCCCCTCTTCGGCTTGGCCAATCCTTTTTCCTTTTCTCCCTTCGAGGCTCGGCGCAAACTTTTTTTGGCGCAGACATTAATCTTGAAAAAGAAAATTTGCATGAAATTAAAAAAGTAGAAATACTTAAGCTCTTCCAGCAACAACTTGAAATGTTGTGCCATTGAATGGCAGAGACGGAGGCGGGCTGGGAGGCTGCGTAGAACGGAAAAGTGAAATTTGTAAGCACTTAGCGAAGAGGCCGCTGCTGCCCCTTTGCCCTTTATTGAAATGCGGAGAGACGTTGTGGGCCCGCCCCCTTTTTCTTTGAAGAGTTTTCCCTCCTGCACTTGGCTGCAAATAAATAAACTTTAAGGCAAAAAACGAGAGCCTCGTGGGTCAGTCTGGGAAACTCTCTTAACTTACAGAATAAGTTTAAACATAAGCTGGAAATGTGATTTAAGGAATTAGGTGGCTATTGGCTGAACTATATCGCTTGTAAATGATGTAAATGTGACAGCAGATTAGAGTTTTTCCATTTCCATTTTCATTTAAATGTTCGGTTTGAAGGCGGGTATTCTGCCATTAAACATTATTAATGAAATAGTGCTTTTAGGATATTCTCAGTCATGGCAAACTATTTTTTTTTTAATGTGAAGTGCCCCTCAATAGAACTTATAGAATAGAAACTTTGATTAAAGATAATTGAAAGTTAATTTGAAAGAGCGTGCCTTGCCTCAATTCCATTAATTTGGGCTCCAATTTGTTAAACTGTTGAAAAAATCACGCAAGTTGCCACATTCCCTTGCCACCTGCCACCTGCCACTTGCCTCTGCTGGCAACACTTTAAATATTTAATTACGTAATGCCGTAATTCCTGCAGGCAGGCGTGCTGTTGCCATCTCGCCCGTACCCGTTTGTGGCACGGCAAATTGCTGGGCTTTGGCTTCTACAAAAAGAGAAAATAAAAACAAAAGAGAGAGCTTTCCTTTTCATTTTCTATTTCTTGTTCTTTGCTTGGGCTTTCGGCTTTCGTTCTTTTGTTGCCGCGGGCACCGTGCCTCGAGTGTTTTGTGTCAACCCAAGCCCACCACCACCCCCTTTGGACTAGTCCATCCAAAGCCTAACCCAGGGACTGGCGCTTGCAGTTTTCCCGTGTTTATGGCTCGACGCACACAATGAACGCATTTGCATTTGACGCAATTTTGGTGTGGAATGTTTTGGGGCCCGAAACTCCTTCTGTTTCCCCGCCACTGCCACTGCCACTGCCACCTTCTCACCCTTTTTGCTGCTGCCACTCACCATATCCCGTGCCGCTTCCCTTCCTTGTGCCACTCACCATTTCCCCTACCGCTTCCCTTCCTTGTGCCACTCACCATTCAGCGTTAACTTATTACTTAAGTCTGCTTTCAGGCGCAAGAATTTCATTCATTCTTTCATTCATTCACCCACTGTGTGTGTGGGCAAGGGTAAGGGGAGCGCCTCTCCCCTTTCCACCGTAATTTGCGTTAAAATGTGATTTTTCACTTGACTTTTTAATTATGCGGCAGGCACAGGCAACACACAGGCACAGCAGCATCCAGGGAATGGCCAGGGAACAGGCCACAACAAAATACACCTACTTGAGGACTGCTTATTGTGCCTGCTTTTGTGGCCTAAACCGAAGGCCAGAAACAGAAGCTGGAATCAGGAGTGGATTCTGAGGCAAAGGCTGGGCAGGTTTTGGTGTTGGGGGGGACGTGGCCAAAAGTTAAGCAGTAAATCTAAGCCATAGACATGAAAGGTGGAGGTGTGGGCAGCAGGTTGGGTCAGAGTGGGGGTAGACAGAGTCCCATGGCTGGAGTTGGATTTTTGGCAAATTGAGGCCCAGGGCGGTGATATATTACCAATTGGAGGCCGCTCTTCCATGGCTTAAATAAACAGAAATACCAGAATAAACACGAAACATAAATTGTGGGGGAAAAACTTGGCACTTTTCTTTTCGCCCCCCCTCAATGTTTCACTTAGATTGCCCCCGAAACAGTGGGGGAAAAGGAAAATCATTTCCCGACTGTGGCAAAGCTTTCACCCATGTCTACATACATATGCAAATTACTTAATTTAAAACATCAGCCAGACACAGCCATGGCCATGGCCATAGCATCCTTAGATCCATGCAGAATCCCTGTAACCCTCGCTGCCCTGCCACTGAGCAGCCTTTGCTGGGGCGACAGCGAAGACGACTCATTGGAAGCATTTGAAATCATTATTATACCCACTACACACATATATTTCTATATATATGTATATGTATATATTTATATATATAGAGAGCTGCTTCTTGCCCCGACATCATCATCATCATTATCGTTGTCTTCATTTTTATGAAGTGTCATTTGTGTGTCGCATTTTGCGCCTATAAAGCAAGCGCCTAAAGCCCCCAAAGCGATACAAACACACACACACACACATACACACAGCGATACAGTGATACAGATATAGAGGGTGTGCGCCGCACCCTTTTTTGCCAGTGTGACCAAGCGTCAGAGAGTCGAGTCAGTCAGACACTCATTCAAACACTCACTCACTCACCCACACACTCATTCACTCACTTGAGCCGAGGCTTCTGCTGCTGCTGCTTGCTGCTGCTTTTGCTCCTTTGCTCTGATGCTCTTATTCGCTTTTTTTATCAGGACACGCAATCGCTGGCGCTGTCTCTTTTCAGCTCCCACCCACTCCCTCTCTTTAACCACTCCATCTGGCCAGCACTCTTTTAGCCCGTTTTTACACCCTTTCTATTCTGTCTCCCCTTTATGCCGTTGTCTGTCCCTTTGAATTTTTCATGCCATAGCATTTTCTTTTTGCCATTTTTTCCTTCATTTTTCCCCCGACTTTAAACGAGAAATGGAATGCTCAAGAGGACGATGAGAGGGGAGAGCTGAGGTTCTAGGCCTCTCTCTCTCTCTCTTTTCTGCTGCAAGTGCCACCTGGCGTATACTTAATACCAATTTAATTAAATTTAATAACGTTTTAATTGCACTGGGGGCTCCCCCAGTGACAGCGTTGAGAGGCTTCAGGATTCTGCTCCTACTCTTAGCTCCCATCCAAAAGCAAACATTTGTCATCAGCTTTAATCATTATCATCATCATCATTATCATTATCATCGTTTTGGCGGCTCATTTGCTATGGAAACACATCCTCGCATCCTTCCATTCTGTCCATGCCGTCCTTTCGTTGCCCATACGCCCGCCCATCCGTTTGACCAGCGGGAAAAGCCACCCAAAAGAAGGAGCACCAACAACTTATCCGGCTGGTCAACTTCTCAGACATTTTTATGGTTCCATTGACATTTTCCACACCCCCATTATCACCCTCTTCCTGCTCGACTGGCTTATTTTCCATGGCTTTTCCTTGCACATAAATTTCATTTTAATTTAGCCAACGAACTGGCTGGCATTTGGTGGGGCTCGGGCTCGGGCGCCCAAAGCGTGCGCTCGCACGGCTCATGCAAATTAATCATTTTGATTAACCAATTAATTGGCAAACATGTTTCGCTCCATGCGCCCAGATTTTCAATCACAAATTAAAGCGAAATAAATATCAAGCAAAAGATTGGCTTGGCTTTGAATGCTCTTACTTTTCCTCACATTTCAAGGGGTAAGCTGCCTCAAAGGTGCAGCAGGGAACACCCTAGAACTCATGGAGGTTTGAGCAGAAATATATATCCTGCATGTTTCACCCTTAGGTGAACCGTTCTACTCTATCTTTGATATCTACCCATACGTAGGTATCCATCACCACTTACATCTCTCTCCCTGTTAGAGTATCTGCAAAGCCGATTTCCAGTCGGGGTTCCTCTACTGCCTGCCTGCTCCGCAATCGGGCGATGGCAGCTACGAACTGGAAGTGATTTATGTGGGGCCCCGCGATCCGACTGGCTGACCATTCGTTGTTGCCCCTGTCCCATGGTTGTCAATATCACAGCCCCTGGCCGCCCCCCGCTGCGTCTCCCGCCGCCCCTCAGACAAAGCTGATTATCGGGCGGCGATAATGAACTTGAACGCTCGACGACGGCAAAAGATTTCGAAGATTGGCAGCGACGGCACGTTATTGTCCAATGAATTGTAAAATGTGTGTTTCAAATTGACATTTAATTAGTTTAAGAATGTGCCAGCCAGAGAGAGAGCCAAGGAGAGAGGGCAAGTAAGTTGATACTTGTTTAGTTTTGGCTGTGGCCCGTGCCTAATGATGATATATACGCGCACATTTTCCGATGGCTCTACCCTTTGAGAAGGGTTCAAACTGTGAGTCAACAGAAAATTCCAATGAACTTTGGTCATCTCTCCCCCCACGCCACCCCACCCAACAAAAAGCGAAGGAAAGTGGCAGGGGGATACCGGAGGGGGGATGAATTAACCATCAATCAAATGAACTTCCATCAAGAAAAAATACAAACAGCGCAGCAGCCGCAAAGTGGAACCACTGCGGAACCTGAACCACTGAAATATGACGATGCAGGGGGATGTCTGTTTGAGCCACCCTCTGAGTGGGTGCCTGGTCCCTGCCCTTAATTACTGGCCAAGGCAGAGGGCATGGCTGCCGCCTCCCATGATGCTCTCTTGACCAAAATGGGCAATTATAATTGAATCCGCTTGCAATGTCAATCGGCGGTGGGTTAGTAGGTTCACGAGAGCGTAATAAGCCCGATTAAAGCTTAATAATTATTCACGAATGGCATACGGGGAACAGACAGGAGTCAGGAGCCCCAGCCCCAGACCTTGGCAGGAGGAGGAGCACACACACACACAATGCCAATTAACTCGCAAAATTCAAGTTCAGAGAGAGCTAGAGAGAGAGGGACACACACAAAAGAGCACAAACATTATCGAGTATATAATCCGTAATCCGTAATGCAGATGATTTGATTTGTTCGGGTATGTCCCTGTCCCGTACCGCACATCATCAATTTATGCCCCGTGCCCCTCCCTCACCCTCTTTGTTTCGTGCATTCAACTGTCGGTTTTGGTCTGTTCTGTTCTGTTCTGTCTGCCCTCATCATTCGCATTGTTATGCGCCACTGCCCAAATCTCTGGACCCAGAGCGCAGAGCACAGGGCGCAGGGACCCCGACCCTAATCGCATTTCAATCATCATTGAGCGGCAGGCAAAAGACCAAATGAGGGACCTACCTCCCTGCTATGTATAGATCTCCAGGGCGGGGCGTCAGTTGCAGGCATCGCTCGGATTACCAGCGTTTCATCGCGGGCATCATTTTGTTTGCTTCCTTCCTCGCCCGGCATCTACTTTAATGATAAGATGCAGTTTTTCCTTTTCATTTTCCACATTTTCAATGGCAAGCAACTGTTGCCAGAAAGCAAAAGAGAAGGCAGAAGGAGAGTAGGTAATATGTCCATGTCCATGTCCATGTCTTGGCTCTGCTGTTTGCCAAGGACATAATGAACAGAGCTTCCGTTTGCCGTGTTCGGACTTCCCTTGCTTTCGCTGGCAGTTGAAGTTGAACGAAGGAGAAAAGTATTGTGCAAATGATTCGCCTTTGAAGTCAAATGCTGATGCTGATGAGACAGCATTTATTATTGCTGGAAAGTTGTGCAGGAAGCGTGAAAATGGAAGCAAGGATTTCTCGCTGCCCGAAGGGTCGCCACAGATTAAGATCGGGGGAGGGGAAGGGGAAGAGGGCTGCGATACTCTCTTTGAAGACAGCATCCCACACGTATCTGTTGGAGTACTGAATTGATCCGATTTGGTATTCATTCGAGAGATCCCAGAGAGATAGTCGGAGATGAGTGATCTTTAATCAACTTCCAGCAGCAGCAGCAGCTGCAGCAATTACCGAACCCTTGAGGCGAAATCTGATTGAAATTTGTCAGCGGATGGGACAGACGAGAGTTTCGATGATGGGAAAGCCTAAAGAAAATCGAGAGACACCAGAGATAGCAGAGGCTGCTTCTCTGTGGCGATTAAATTCCCTAATTCGCAGAATGAAATTTCAAACTAAAAGCATTTGAGCCTGCGAGCGGTGGCCTGAAGGAAGGGTGTGTGCGGTGGGGTGGAGTGGGGTGGGGTTGGGGTATAGGTTTACCGTTATGGCTATAGCAACATTGTCACCGTCTGGCACGTCAACCAATTAGCAGCTTATTAGAATGCACACCGAAAAAGTAATCCTTTCCAGCAGCAACAATTTCTGTGGACTTAAAATATTAAATTGCTGAGAAACTTAAAAACAGATTTCTCAGCACAGCACAGCACAGCAAAAAAAACTAAAACGAAAGAGACTGGGCAATAGAGGCAAAAAGTTGCTCCAGGAACCAAGGAGAAATTATGCACCCAGAAAGAACAACAACAACAACAACAAAAGGGAAGAGAAACGGAAGAACAAGGCAGGAGAAGCGGCAGAGGCGGCGGCGGAGCGGCGAGTCCGTTGCACAGAGTCCAGGAGAAGGAAAGGAGTACGAGGCCAGAGACCCAGTTGGTTGGATAAGTGGCAGAGCACGGGAACCTGTGGGCAGGTCCATGTTTTGGCATTAGGTTTGGGGCCCGAGCCCGAGCCCGGCCCCGACTCCAACTCCCTCCCCTTCGGACTGGCGCTTCAAGCGTAAAAAGTTAAACTCAAAAATTCTCTCGAGTTGGTTTCTTGGAAATTGGCCCTGGCCCTGGCCCAGGCCCAAAGGAGTGGCGAGACAGTGGGGACAGCGGACAGATGCCGTCTAATCGAAATGGTAGTGCATCCACTCGTGGCAGGGAGCGGGAGCGGGAACGGGCAATGGCAACAGGGAGACCAAAGACCAAAGAGGAAGAGCAAATTATAACCGAAAGACATTCTATGATTATAATAATGCTGTCAGCGAGTGGGGGCAATGGGGCAATGGAGATGGAATTGGAATTGGAATTGGATGGGGGCCACCCGCTAATAAAAACTAAGCAGAGCAAAACCCTTTTTCGGCTAAACGTGTCTGGCATCGAAATTGCGTGTCTGAAAGGGCCCCTTAAGACAATATAAATTATGTAGAGGTACCCGAAAGGGTATCCATGCTATCGCGCAGAGACCTGCAACTAACTTAAGGGGATGTAGAGTACTTCTAGGACACTGCTAGACAAAACTATCCCCATGCTTAGCAGCCTACAGTCCGTCTCTGCTTAAGTAATCATCCACAATGGATGGATTGATTCATTTACATTCCTGGAAGGCGACTTAATTACACTAGAAATGTATCGCAAAGCGCTCTCGTGGAACGTCAGCAATGCCTGCTGAATGCCACTGTCCCAGAGGCATCCACAGATAAACCAATTAAAGTTAGTTCGAGGCAAAGGACAAATGGCAAACGGCAAATGCCAAACGGCAAGCGGCACATCAACTGTCTGACAGAATTCAAACAACAGAACAGAATTCAACTAACCAACAATGGAAAACCTCAGAAATGTGCAGTAGCCAGGATGAGGGATAGTGGCCATGGCTACTACCACACAGCCACACAACTTCTGCCACACAGTGTGGCAAGAAGGCAGGCAGCCAGGCAGCCAGGCAGCGAGGCAGGCAGGCAGGCAAGCGCATTCCCCTGGTTACCAAACGATGTCCCTTCGTTCGACTGGCTGCATATTTCGACATTTATGTGGTCGTCAATGGGTGTCGTTGTGTCGTTGATTTCTTGCTTAAGCGCGATGCCATGCGATGCGATTCAATTTCAAATCCTGAGCACATTTCCACGAGTGGCAGGACGAAGGACGCAGGCAGGAAGGACTCTTGCCTGGGACAGCTAACAATGTTATCTCGTAATTTTACACGTCGATGATTTCAGGCGAATGAGTTTGATTCGATTGTCTCAAGTTTTTTGCAGTTCGTGTGGCAGCGGCTAAAGGGATGGATGCACTGCACACTCCCCGTCCCCGTCTCTGTCACTGCCTCCCTCTCCCTCTATCTATCCATCCATGGGGCAGGATTGTTGGATTTCAGGATTGCTGCTGCTGGGCTAGGGATGGTGACGACGCCTTTGACATGCTTTTGACAGCCCCAAAAGCGACGACGAGTGGCAGGCAGCAGGCAACAGTGGCAGCATAGTCCCAGGACAGCTGCCACTCCCCCCCTCTGTTCGTGTGCCATTGCAATAAATTTTTCAAATGCAACAGACCAGGACCCCAGGACGACGGAATTAGAAAAGGGTTCACGTTCGTCCCACAAAATTAAAAAAGGGAAACACACGAAAATACCAGAGACAGCAGCGGCATTTGAATGACATGCAAACTTGTCGCCCCCCTGCCGTACCACCCCCTTCCAGAAAATGGAAACTTTTTTTGGGGGTGGGGAACTCGCTGCAGAGTGTCCTGGCGATGGCCAAAAAGAGTTTACCGCTCTCTCGCTCGCTTCATTGTCGTGGTAATCAAATAAAAATCAATGGCTTGTGAAATTCAAATTGTGACTCCCGTCCGAGCCGTAAACGGAGTAGACTTTGTCTCTAGCTTCCCCCCACACCCAGACCACTTTCCACCCAGACAAAGAGACGGAGAGCAGATTGGGTGCCGTTCCGTTTCGTTCCTCAAGTGGTGCGGCTCCTCGAGGCGCTTGAGGCGCGCGAAAGCGTCGGAATCACGTGCCCAATTCTCATTTGCCGTTAGCATTCGGAATCGCTAAAGTTAATGATCTGATGCCCCTAGCACACAACTATCTCTATAAGCCCTCCCGCCCCCTGTAGGAATGGAGAACGAAGAGATGAGGAGAGAAGAGCAGACCCCGCGCCAAAACTAAATCAACTGTCATTAGGGCGAGAGACTCGCAGCGACTGGTCCCAGATGGTGGATACACGCCATGGCCATGGGTCTTGGGCTCTTGGGCTCTTGGGCTCTGGGGCTCTTGGCCTCTGAATAAATTAATTTTTAAATGGCGAAACGGAGTCCAAGGCAGCTCGGGATTGGGAATGGAGTGGGGATGAAGTGGAGTGCCGCAGTGGAGTTCCGGGGGATAGTTAATTATAGGGTTTACTTTGCTTTCGGTTGTTGTTTGCCTGCAAATATGCTGCAAAGGTGGGAAAACCCGACAGGGAATGACAGAAGGGAGTGGGAATGCTCCTCCGCCCACTCTAGCACTGAAATCTGAGCTTCCTTCCGGGCGAAAGGCCACAGTTTCCCTGGCAACAAGCAAAATAAATTAACATCATATGTTGCATGCAGCAGAGCGCAAATGCTGCAGCTGTGATTCCCCCAGAGGCACAACGACAGGGGGTGGGTGGGTGGTTTACGGTTTTAAGATGTTCTCAAACAAATTTTTTATTAAATGACAAGAGAAATCAACGCAGAGAAGTGTGGCAGAAGTGTGGGGTGCAGGCTGGGTGGCAGGGTGGCAGTGGGGTGTCTGCATACCGGGTATTAGCCATACCTCCCTCCCCACCCCCCCTGGCATCAGCCGCTGAAAGTCCTTCGTGCCAGCCGACTAAGCCGTGTGTAATAATTATGCTAACGACTGTCAATTGTACGAGTAAGGGCTGTAAATTGAATAGAGATACAGATAGAACGATGCAGAAGAAGGGAGAGAGAGGGAGAGAGAGAGAGTGCTGTGACAACGATACAAACCACAAGCCGCAAGATAAAGGAGTCGTCGTCGTCCTTGCAAGACGAAGGGTTGCTTGGGTTGCCCCTTCCCCGCCGCTTCGAAGACGTGCGCTAATAGTTCTCTCGAGGTGGAACCCCAAACCCTTTCCTTGCTCTCTTTGGCTGGGAAATCACAGCCCTTTTATTTGGAAATTAAACTCGCTTGGCTTTTCACACTCAATTGACTTTTTGCTACCCCTCCCCCACCTTGCCCTTTCCTTTCCCTTTGCCACTGTTTTCCCCGTGGAAAGTGTTATTTGCTTGTTGTCAACTTTTCGCACACATGGACCGACCGCCCATCGAACCCGTTTACTGGAACGAATCAAGGGAAACGACACGAAACGAAAGGAAAGGAAAGGAAAAGGCTCGATCCATCCATCCATTATTTGCAGACACTTGCTCCTGCCTATTGCTGGAGTTGGGCGATTGGGGGATTCAGCTGGAAAGACAATTCCTCAAGATTGTTCCTGCCACTGAAAAGTGGCAGCCGTCGCCGTTGCCGCGCTTCGTTTCGAGTGTTTGTTCTGCTTGCCACTGACGCTGACGCGCCGCTGTCTGCGCCCAGACACAGGCACAGCGGAGAGTGGCGACTCCAGAGGGCGCAGCGTAGCGACTTTGCATTAAGATTATGTAAATTTCAGCGGCCAAAGACAGCACGAAAAAAAGGGGCACTTGAAAAGCGCGTGTTTTTGGCAGGAAAGATTGAATTTGGTAAATGCAAATGCAAATGGAAGGGGAAGGGAAAATGGAAATGGAAATGGGAGAGGAAATGCTAGAGAGCAGAGCACTCCAGTCCACATCCAAAAGCAATCGCTTTAAGGCTTTAAGAGAGAGAACGGAAATGACTTTAATTTGTGAGTGGAATGTGTCCCAAAGTAAATCATAAAATCATTTTCCTATTTTAATTAAAATTGCCAGGCAAAAAGGTAGGAAAAACCCTTTTTTTCTGCCTTGCCCTGCCCTGCCACCATCTCTGACGGGGGGAAGGACATCACTCAGTTGGTTGCTTTCAAGTTTTGTGCGTTTAATTTGCTGCCATTTTCACTTTTACTTTTTGGTCATTACATTTATCAAGGAAACATACCTAGAGATGCTCCCTCTCCTTCCCTTTCTCCCTCTCTCTCTCTATCTGCCACTCACTGCCTCTTGTTGGCCTTTGTCAACACGGTCCTGACCCTCCCGACATGGACACGGACTCCGCCTCGTGTGCCTCGTGTGTGTGTGTGCTCAGCAAAAAGTTTGTGAAACTTTTCCACCTTCTTCTGCTGCTGCTAGCTGCTGGCCTCAGCCGCCGGTAACTGTAAGTAAAATGTTGATAGTTTTTCCACACCCAAAGCCAGGAGACGGAAACAAGCACCCTGCCACTGCCACTGCCCCTGCCCCTGCCCCGCACGAGGAGCAAAAGAAGTAGTAAATTTATTTGCTACCCCGACGATTGCGACATGGTTTTGGTGTGGAATATACGGGTGTCCTGTGTGTCCTGTGTGTGCGTCTGAGGATGTGCTCAAATTGTTGCCACATTCGAGCAATTATGTATGTCTCAGGGAAGGGGCTGGCGAGGGGGTGTGTGTGTGTGAGTGTGTGTGCTTGAGGGCAATCAAAATTTAGAGCTTCTTATGGACCAAGAGCCAGAAAGCAAGCGGCGAAGCGACTCTTGGACACAACTGAAGGCATAAATGAAGGATGGAATGGAGGCACTTTCAGGGCGGAGTCTCTCGCTAGTGCGGGGTGGAGCCGGGATCATCTCTGACTGCCGCTGCTGCTACGTGGAGAAGTGGGTTGAGGGCACTCGCAGCATTCATCACGTTGCTCCCCGCACTGACTTGGGGATCCTTTTGGGGTTCCATGTTGTACCGATCCCTTATCACATGTGTAAGCTCCCAGTTGCCAGGAGAGAGCGGGAGAGGGCGATAGAGAGTAAAGGCACTTACTTGCAAGTGACAGGACACACAGGACGCAGGAGTCGTGGGGCCAGGAGCTACCCACACACGGCAGCACAGCCGAAGCCGAAGGAGAACTCTCGCATATGCAAGGAGCTCTTCTGCCTTAACCAAAGCCAGCCGCCGCTACTTAGCACTTCTCTTTTTTTTTGTGTTGCATGCCCTGTAAACGGTGTGTAGGTGGGGTATGCTGTGTGTAAGCAAGGGAAAAAGAAATGGAATCCACTGTCTATGGGTAGATTGCTGAGTCTGAAAAAGCCATAAATTGTGGCGTGTACAATTTTAAAGCTATAGAGCTATGATTTGGCACGTTTATTAATAAAGGTTTCAGCCATGTATCTACCAAAAATCATCACATTCAGGCAATTATTACAGTCAGGATAAAATCTGGTCATTCCTTTTGATCTCATTATATTCCCTTGACTTATTCAATGCTCTTTAAATAATCCTTTAGCTAGTTCCACATTAGCGAGGTTATTTGTTAGTCTTAATATGGCCCATAGCTTTCCTTCTTGCCTCTCTTCTTGTTTGTTTGACTCGCGAACATCTAAAAACCGCAGACACAGGGAGTGGGCTGGGGTAGGAATATAAAAATTTGTGGCGTCTGCTGTTGGAGGCAGCTCTTCAGCAGCGGAGAACGCGAACCCGTTTCAGGTCTCAGCTGTTTGTGGCACTGCTCACTGTTCTGCTGTGCTGTCTCTTTCCTGATGTGGCTGCTGCTGTCGGTCGGTGTCCCCAAATGCCATTTAGCATGTGACTTGAACGCGAGATGCTGCTGCTGCTGCTGCTTTGGCTGCTGCTGTGGCTCCTAATGATGGAAAAACTACCCAAGAAAGGAAGAGAAGAAGGAGCGGCAGAGACAACCTGCTGAGCGATAACCCCCGACCGAAAAGCCGTGCAACATATGTTTGTAGTACTCCACTCACTGTCCCACCCCACCACTATTGTGGCAGTGTCTGTCTGTGTGTGTCTGTGTGATTTCACGTTAAGAATGTCTGATACCTTTCTAGCCACAAGACCCCCGTCTCTCTCTCTCTCTCTCTCTCTCTGATCTGTCTCCTTCTTAGCACTCTTTACAGTCTCTCTGCCAACTATTAAGTCACATGTTTGTCAGACTCTCCTTCTCTCTTTCCTACTCTTCACTCTCTGTCCCTGCCTGCCTGCTGTTGGACTTTTGAGTTATGACTTTGCATCCTTAGAGGCAGCAGCATCCAGCGTGAAGCAGGGGGGGGGAGAGCTGTTCCAAAGAAGACGAGAATAAAAAGAGGAGTCAAGGAGCCAAAGGAACGAAGCAAAGAACGAACGTAGAAGCGAAACGAAGCAGAACAGCGAAGAACGAAGCAGAAGGAACCCAGTTTAACCTGAATTTCCACATTAGTTCCCCCTCCTCACTCTTCCCTCTACCATCTACCATCCCATCGTCGTGTGCTCTCTCCTCCTGCACTCTGTCTCGCCTTTATTTGTCTTTGTTTTTATGGCCCTTTTCTGCCAGGTAAACACACGCCGAAGGTACGTTTTGGGCCAGGCCCAAACAGAGTCGTTTCCAGTTGCTTAAAGTCGGACATACATATAGAGAGAACATCATATGGTCAATGAATAGCGAGAGAGAGAGAGAGAGAGAGAGAGAGAGAGAGTTGGGGCAGCTTCATTACGCGCCTGTTTGTTCCCCTCCTTTGTGTGGCAGTCAGACGAGCGGCAGCAGAGGCCTGCGGGTCTCTATGCAAGCCCCACAAAAGAAAAGGAGTTTCTTATTTATCCGAAAACCCTTGCAAAATATATACAGTGAGAGAGAGAGAGAGAGAAAGAGAGAGCGGGGCAGAACAGACGTACTATGACATAATATGACAAGAGTCGCTGTCAACTGTCTTGACTAACTGCACTTGCCACACAGCACGGTGGCTGGGGGTTGGGGGTTGGGCGGATGTGCTCCTGCTGCTGCTGCTGCTGCCACTGGATCTGAAAAGTTTCCATGCCCCGAAATTTGACAAGCAGGGGAAAGGGATATCAGGCGAATGGGAATCACTGCCAGACGAGAGAGAAGAAAGAAAAACTGGGGGAAAAACTGCCTGAAAAGGGAGAGAGGGAGAGGGAAAAGTCTCCTCTCTGTCTCCGATTTGTCGCTTGGTCTAGACGCGTCTCCGCTGTGGAGCAAGGAACTTCCTTTTAGTCAGTTTTCCTTTCTTTTTTTGTATCTATTAAACATAATTTACACGACTTAACTAACTTTAGTCTGCCGCCATCCTGCCCATCCCGCCGTGCTGCAACTGTAACTTAAGCAACTTCTCTTGGCTTCTCACTCATCCGTTTCTCTCTGTCTCTCTTACAGGTGAGTCCTTCGCCTCCCTGGGCTGTGGCTTCAATTAGTCGTAAGTGCCGGGGCAAAAGGCAGCCGCAGAAAGGAAAGAGGACGTTGCTCCACACACAGTCCCGTCCCATCCCGTCCCGTCCCACTGCTGGCTGCTACTTCGTAGATCTTTTCAGTCTTCTTATCCGTGGCACAACTTATGTGAGTACACTGGGCGAAAAAAGGGTGGGAATCCATCTCCTTAGCATGTATTTTCTTCTATCTATATTCAGGATTAAGTGCAGGATGAAACATCTTTGCTCGCAGTGTTCTGTGTGGCATCTTTGCTTGCCGAAATTGTTTTCCAAAGTTGCGGCACCGTCTGTCGCGACGTCTTGAGTGTGTGTTGCATGCAGGAGTGTGGCTGTGTGGCACGCCCGTTGAAATGTAGGCAATAATTATGTGCTGTCTGTCGCGGGCGATAGAGTTGACACCGAGCCGTGAGCGTGGCTTGTGGCTGGTGGAACTTAAAGCTGCCGCGAAAGGATTCCGAAGGAGTTTTTGGCAACTGAATTTACACCTAAATAGGAAAAGTGGAAGCATGGAGGCATGGAAAAGGAAAACGCACAAAAAATTCATTATAAATATCCATTACTCAGACTCACTCGTACTTGCAGCAAAATGGGGCCAATAAAAAGTGCTACGAAAAATAAACAGTGGCAGAAAAACTTTGTGAAATCAAAAGGATGAGAGATGCAGTGGGGGGCAGGGCAGGGAGGAGCAGCAGAAGGAGGATTCTGAAGGCGGAATCACTTGAGAAACTTTTGCCAAATTCATATACAAGCCAGGCACAGCCCCCACTTTTTGGTAGGGGTGTGGGGAGGGAATGGGGATGGGGAGGGGGCGAGGGCGAGGTAACCCAAACAGATTCATTAGATAAAATAATAAGCACTTGAGTCAGAGTGCACAGAAAGGGAGAGAGAGAGCCCTGAGTCAACGTAGCGTATGAGCGATATTTTGTTGCTGCTGCTGCTGCTGGAAGGGCAAAAGTTTTTCTATTTCCACGCTATATATGTGTGTGGCAGATGCCCCGTCCTCCGTCCTGCAGGCAGCCACTCGAATGGCAAACTTCAACACTTTGGCAGAAAAAAAAAACAAAATGAAACAGGGAAAAACGGAGCCAGAGCCAGAGCCGAAGAGAGAGCGGAAAAACTTTGCTACTTAAAAGCGCAAAACGCAACGCAATGCTCGAGTGGTGCTAAGAGGGAGTGGAGGGGGGGCGTTAGGCAGGGGGTGTTGCAAGGGGGGGTGGTGATAATGCTAGAGAGCCGACTGAGCGAGCACAAGTAACTGCGAACAAACCAATTAAGTTTATTACTTTTGCGTTTTTCAAGTGATTCTCATTCTTCCTCTGTCTCTCTCTCTCTCTCTCTCTCTCTCTCCCTCGGAGTGTAAGTGTGTGTGTGTCTGGGCATTTAGCAAGTTGCCTGCGACTTTGCCCCGTGGTGTGCCACAAAGTTGTTGCAAAAGTTTGACAAAGTGCTTCAAAACAAGAGCCCAGGACTCCTGTTGGCTGCTGCCTGTTGGCTGGAGCCAAGGGCCAGAAGAGACTGCCACTCATCGCGCTCAAAGTATGCAACAGATTTGTCAAAGAAATTAATAAATACCACGTCATGCGGCGTGTAACGGTGGCTCATGGCTCACGGCTCATGGCTCAGGTGGCAGGGGCGGGCGGGCTTACAGATTTGATATTTGAAATGGAAATTAAGTGGAACAGAAGTGCCTCGAGTCCATTTCCATATTACTGCTGCCTGCTCCCTGCTCCCTGCCACCTCTCTAGTGCTTCTGTGGCGCATTTGGTGGCAATTAAAGCAAATTACCTAAAGGCGACATTCATTATTATTATGGCAAGCATTTTCATTTTCATTTCGTATTCGTAGTCCCCCAAATGCACCCTCCCTTACTCCAACTGTCTCTCTATTTCTCTTGGCGGCTGCCTGCTGCCCCTACTTGGGCTGCCTGCCCTGCCCCATTGTCTGACCTGGGACCTGAGAGCTGGGACCTGCTGCTTGCTTCCTTGCCGGTCCTCGTCCTCCGTCTGGAGCCTTTTGTCAAGGTGATTTATCACTTCTAAGCGCCTGGCACTCATTAATTTTTGATTGGGCCTCAAAAGAGCAAACGACGGCCAAAAGATGTTCTGCTTCTGGCTCTGCTGCTGGCTCTGCTGCTGGTTCTGCCTCTGCTGTTCATTCTGCTGTGCTGTTGTTTTTATTAAAACTTCATCAAATGGAGGCAGCAGCAGGACTTAATGATGTGCCCCCCTGTCCACCGTTCACTTGTCATGCCGTTTGATATGGAACTTGACTCCCGGACTGCCTGCGTCAGGGTTCATTAGACACAGAAATGGTTTTGGTGGCTCTTCGAGCATTTGCTTTGTGGGTTGATTGGCTGATTGCTACACTGGCTGCCACTGGGCTTGGCTACCCATTATCACTGTCCTGTGTGTGCACTGCACACCCTGCGACCACTCCCATTACCACCATTCCCCCCATTCGTGCCCCATTGCGCTTGCAGGTTGTCACAGTTGACCGCAAAAGTTGCACAATTAATTATGATGACGCCGCTTCGGAATAAATATACAGAAAATGTAGAAAAAAATGTTGGCTACCAAATGGCGGCAGCGGCAGCGGCCACGACAACAATGACAGCGGCAACAAACGGCGTCTGTGGTGGCAACCCTGGCCGCCAGGCAGCCAGAATCCCCCGTTGCTGAATCCCTGAATCCGCGTTGCACTAAGCGACATGCCGGACATACTGAATTGTCCTTCGGACAGGAACGCTGAACCATGGACATGGTCGTGGCCTTTCCTGTTCTCTCGTTTCTCTGTCCCTTCGATTCCCTGCCATTCCGTTTCGTTTCGTTTCGTTTCGAAAAACTATGGACGCCGCTTCCGTTGACAGTTATTTTGATTTATGTGAAATTGTTGCGAGGGCTTGCACGCTCCACGCTCCCCCCACCTTCGCCCATGGGGAGGATCGCGTTGCATGCGTGCGGATGGGGTCCTGCCAGCAAAACGGCAATAAATAGCGCCCGAAAATCGCAGGGAACAAAGAAATTCTAGTCTCAGCGGCGGAACCCCACAAAAAGCACTCAAAATCCTAAAACAAATTGCCAGCCCCAGAGAGTAGATGAGTGTGTGGGTGTGTGCATAAAAAGGTGTTGGCTAACACTGCGCCAAGGATAAAGGACCTGCCAAGAGGCCCATTTCTCTAATGGCCCGCTAAGAGGCAGATACACAGAGATGCACACAGATATATGGAGGATTATGGCCAGAAGAGAGCGATGGAATGTCATCGCTTTCTGTGGCTATCGATTAACAATCGATTCATCAGAGAGCGATTGACATGGAGCTATCGAAACAGCAGAGAAACTCCTAAAAAATAAATGCTAATAGTGTTAGCTTTAGCTCTCATCTTTTGCCTTTACTTCTTCATTTCGTTGACTTTTGTCTTTTGCAGACATTCACACATTTAAATGGAGACTTTCCCCTGGAGATTTCCTCCGCTCCTCTCCTGTTTTCCAGTCTTATCGTCCACAACCACTTAACAAACTACACGGAATGCCCGATCCCAGTCTAATAACTCTAATGGCAGCAATAAAATATCCATATACATTCGAAATTAGCACTCGACTGTGAGATGGGTTCAGCTCTGCTCTGCTCTCCTCGGCTCGGCTCTGCTCTGTTGGGGAACAACTGGGGGGGGGAGAGAGAGAAAGAGAGCTGCTGGGGGCAGGCCACAGGCTGACCCCCAGCCCATATTGTCGGCCCAAATGTGACCGCAAACTACATAAACTATAATCACAAATGGCAGTGTGTGTGTGGGCTCAAAATTGAATGAGCAGGGCTGGAAAAAGGTTTATTCGCAAACACCAGAAATAAAGGGTGCAGGGAGAGCGGAGAAGGTTGGCTTTCAGAGACGTCGTTTACCCTTACCGAATAAATGGTTTATAGAAGAATTCTAAGGCAATCAAAATTGCAGCTACATAATGGAAAAATACCTGGGATTATCTTTTCCAAGAGAAGACTTTTTACCACTAGAACTATCTATTTGGTATATAAAGAATTGGATCTATGCATAGTTTCAGTCACTTCGTAGAGTCAAACACTTGGGACTTGGGACTTGTGTTTCCTTACCTTCCTTTTCAGCATTTGACACAGCCAATGCAAAATAGTTGTACCCTTTGCAAGGGTGGAACAGTATTAACAGAGAGAGAGAGAGAGAGCTCCCGCCAGTGGGATGGGAGGGATAGCCAAAAAACCCAACACCAAACCGCACGGACTCGACTGTGAGCGGCCAAAAACAACTATAGCACGCAACCCAATAAAGACCACTAAGTGTCCAAGTGTGTGTGTGTGTGTGTGTGTGACCACTGTATGTGTGTGTGTGTGTGTGTGTGTGTGTGGCTTTGGTTGTGATTCTATTTGAAATAAACCGAATAGTCGCACATAAATGCGGGTGTTGCTAGTGCCGCCCCCCGGAATCGGGCAAGAAACGGAACCCGGCACCGGCACCCGGCACCCTGCCACCACGTTGCATACATCATAAATTGTGGACAGTCTGCTGCTCCACACTGCCCTCTAAATGGCAAAACCCCAAACCCAGCTCCAATCCCAGGTCCAGCCTCAATCACCCCACAATCCGTTGCAGCAGCGACCCCTAGCCCCAACCCCTAAGCATCCCCCCGTCCGCCATGGCTAAACATCCGGCCAGACTGTGGTGCTGCTGTGTGGGGTTCTGGTCTGGAACTGCTGATAAAAAACGTTGGGCCAGAAGAGCGGCTGTGCCGAGGGAGGGGTACGGCATAAAGTTGGCCTTTGAAAATGTCTATTTGAAAAGTTTGGTGGGCCAGGACACCCAGGACGCAGACCGGAGCCGAGATCGTCGGGCGGTACAATGCGGCCATAGTTTGTCGCTTCCGCCAGTCGCTTGGCCAAAATGAAAGTCATTTATTTTTGGGCATTTTTGAGAAGGGAAGGGCGCAGAGCGGTTTATTGCCGCGAAACGGCGTCCGTTTGTTAATCAACTTTCGCAGGAAAATAGTTGGCCCTGAATGCACCACTTTGAGTGCACTCCAAGGGCAAGGTCCGGCCGATGAAAGGCTTCTGCGATTAGGATTCCAGATTCGGACCAACTTTCAAGTGCAGATGTACTCGGACTTTGATTAGCGTTTTGTGTGCGCCACAATCGAGGCTCCTCCCCTGTATTATATGGAACAAAAGCTGCTGCCAATCAACCTTTGGGAATAGGAGACGGACAGACAGACAGAGAGAGAGAGAGAGAGAGAGGGCGCTCTCTTTTATCTAGATTCTAGAGTGAAATGAATGAAAGCAGTGGGGATCTCAAGTGGCAAGGTATTTAGAGCTGCTCAATTGAAAAGGGGAACCAGGACAAGTGGGTATAGTCTCGAACAGCTGGATTGGGAATTAATAGTAATCCCTCAATGGGGTGCAGCTCCCTCCCTTTTGAACTGGCTCTCCCACAGTTTGTGGCTTCCCACCTATGCCAAGGACTGCCCGTGGAGTTTCGGGTTCCTTGGCTGCACTCTGCCTGTAACTATGGAATTGCTGTTACTTTAATGTTTAATCCTTGAATTTAAAATCCCTTGGAATTCATTTCTAAATTGAATTTTTTCCCCCACTTTTTTCCATCCTTTGTCTGCATCTGTTTTAATATTCTAAATAGCTTTGCCCTTCGTTGCCACCTGATTCATTCAATCATTCATTCATTCATTTGATTCCATACATGATTTGGAATTTTTACAGCTTTTAGGCACTTAGCACACCCTGCCACACTGCCCCCTGCCACATTTTAGTGCATATTCCACATGCGATTAGGCACAAGGCATGGGCAAGGGCAAGGGGCACTACAGCCCGTAGCGTTGCATACAGAGAGAGAGAGAGAGAGAGATCTATTCCATTGATATGCATATTTAAAACTTGTTCAGGCATCAAATAAATATTTGCACGGCGTCGAAATCCGTGCTTAGTCAGGGCTGCGGGAAACGTGCAGCATGGGGAAGTGTGTGTGGCATGTCCATGAAGTCTATATATGCACACATAGACAAATACATATGTATAGATAGATAGAAATGCAATCGGTCGAGTCTGCTGGTGCTGCCCTCTTCCTGCACTTTCTGCTCTCCACCTCCTCCCCCTCCTGCTGCTGCTGTGGCGCTCGAAACTATGCAAATAATTCATTTGACAGACCGACAGACTGGCAAACAAACAAACAAACAGAAAGGGGACTGACTGGCTACTGGGCTGAACCAAGTGAAGTGACGATAAAGTGTGAAAATATGTTGCAGCCGAATGGCAAAAGAAATTAAAAGCAGCAAAGCCCCCAGAAGAAGATGCCCGAAAAAAGAAAAAAGAAATGCTGACTATGCCTCTGTCTATATGTGTCTATGGCTGCCACTGCCACTGTCTTCAGGCAGCCTGCTGTGGCAGCATCATGTCCACACAGTGTAGGCCAAAAGTCAGTTGCTTTGGCTCTGGCTCTGGCTTCGGCTGCTGCTGCTGCTTTCTCTTGGTTTATCTTTCATGCAACGCATGGCATTCATTGGATGTCTGTCTGTGCCACAGCTCGCCGAGCCAAGCCTCTCTCTATCTCTCTCTCTCTCTCTCTCTCTCTCTCTGTCTTACTCACTCTGCCTCTCTTGTGGCATGTGCAAATTTAAACTGTTTTGGCATTTTTGCCTTTCACACCTACCACACCCGGACATGCCCCATCCGCCCCCTTTTCTGGACCCAACAAAAAACCAAACGAGCTGCAAACATTTGTCGGCAATTCGTGTGTTGCCCCCCATTTATCCAGCCTTTATCCTGCCCCAAAACGAAGCTCCAAAGTATGCTTTAAAATATTTGCAGACACACCAAAAAAAAAAAAAAAAAAAATATTTGCCAAAAATCCGCATTAAAAATTCAACATGTTGTGTCGCATGCAGGAAAAACACCCCACCTCCACCCCCTACAAGAGGAGAGAGCAGAAAGAGGTGAAAGCGAAAGGGGAGAGAGCATAGAAGAGAGACTGCTACCTTTCTCCCACTCTCCTTCTCCCTCTTTCTCTGTGGAAGCATTTTAAATATTTGATGACTTGCACATTATTCGGCAATTGATGTCAGACAGAAAGGGAGAGAGAGCGAGAGAGAGAGAGAGGGAGAGAGGTTCTCCCCCTGCCTCTCTCATGCTCGCACGCTCTTTTCCTGTACTCTATTTTTCTTCGACATCTGTCAAAGCAAGAAGAAAACCATTTTCCATGCACATTTCCCGGACATTTCCGCAGCATATGCGGACAACCTTTTTGGGGAAAAATGACGATGAACAGCGGCAGTGGACGAACAATGGCTCAACAGCCCTCCATCGTGGGGGAGGCAACTGGGAGGCAGTACTCATCGATGTGGAAATGTGTTGTCAATTCAAATTTGTGCTTAGGGAGGGGCGGAGCAGAGAGGAGAAGGAAAAGCTTTCCTAAGCCAGCGAAACTTTTGTCGAGTGCGTGAGCTGCCACTGTCACTGCCACAGGCACCGCCTCCTGGCTGACTTCTGCTCCTGTCACGCTTTGATATATCCTGTCTGTCTGTGCGACATATCCGTGGCACACACGCCCACACCCTGCCACACACTCACACACGCACGCACCTCACCTTCCATCAGAGTCGTCTTTCATTGCTGCTGCAATCGCAGCTGCTGCCACAGCCACAGCCTGCGCTTTTGTTTGCCGCCTCTTTCTCATTCATTTCCCTCTGCAATTGTTGCCACTTTTTGCGGCACTCCTCTTCGCAGCAGCAGCAACAGTGGCAGCGATTGAATTAAATGTGACACCAGGCAGCAGTCGCCGCTGGCTAAAGGAAGCAACAGCAGACAGCGGCAGGGGCCAGGGGCAGGTGCAGACGCAGACGCAGACTTCTGGAAGATCTGAAGTCGCTCCTT
Source organism: Drosophila ambigua (assembly GCA_018150905.1). Lineage (NCBI taxonomy): Eukaryota > Metazoa > Arthropoda > Insecta > Diptera > Drosophilidae > Drosophila > Drosophila ambigua. The sequence goes on along the minus strand of JAECWS010000001.1, from coordinate 8,837,317 downwards.
TGAGGATTGCACCAAAATCACTTGAAATGTTGCAGCAGGGAGGGGAGTGTCGCTGGGAAGTAGCTCCCCGCAGAAGTTTACAGCACGGGAAACACCTTTGTTCCCGCTTTAATCTTCCATACACTGAGCGAAAAATGATGTCCCTGTTAGACGTTACCTGCTGCAGCTTTGGCTTAAGTTTTTCTACTCAGTGTAGCGCATCTTTCTGTTGGCTCTTTCAATGTAATCCCCGATCTCTGCTCGTCCACGATTTGCCGCCTAATTTCAGTCGAACTTTAACGGCCTCTCCCTCCAGCCACCCTTGAGGCACAGCAGCAACAGCAGCAGCATAAAGTTGTGTGGCACATTCTCGTGAAAGTAAAGCCAGTGGCAGTGGCACCGCCGCTATTCAACTCGTGGATAATTTAACGACGCACAGGAGAGGCCCATAGCGAGGCCTGAGTGTATGTATGGGGCAGGCACAAGATACTACTTGCAGCAGTAGATATAAGAGTATATATAACGGCACAAGTGGCTGATAGTTGCCTCTATCTCTTTCACTCTCTGTCTGCCACTGCCACTGCCTCTGTTCCTGTCCCTGTCTCTTTCTGCGGCCAGACAGACGACAAGTTTTACAGGTGGTCGGTCGGTCGGTCGGTCTGTTGGGTGCCTGCAATGTCGTCTAATGAATTTTATAGCCAGGAAATTATTATGGCATCGATGGGACACAGACCCATAGCCAGACGCAGACACACACAGAGAGAGGGGAAGAGGGTTACACCCACACACACACACACACAAACACAGAGAGAAGAGAGAGAGAGAGATACTCTGTGTACTGTGTAAAAGTTTTGCCCCCTGGTGGAAGGAGTTGAAATTGGCAATTAACAAACCATTGAATCCAATAAACAGGATTTTAACATTTTGAACAAACACGGAGAACGGATAGAGCTGGCAGAGGGGGCAGCGTGGGGGAAAAAGGTAGCAAAATGCGGCACGTAGCAGTGCCAGAGGGCAAACAGCCAGCAGGAGGAGTGTGTGGAGAGAGAGTAGAGAGAGGTGGCAGAGGAGAGATATCTGTCCTGCTGTTCGTTCTTGCTGCCGTTTCCCTCGTGTTTGTTTATATGCCATTTTTGATTATTTTTATGCTGGTCTTTCTCTCTCTCTCTCTCTCTCTCTGTATGTGTGTGTGTGTATGTGTTTGCTTTCATGCCACACGATGTGGCAAACAGGGAGGAACACACTCCTCAACTGGTTGTTGTTGAAACCGAAACTGAATCTAAATGTGGAAACCTTTGAAGTGTGCGGCCTCGAAATCGAAATGAAAACCTAGAGCGGCGAATTTTCATTGAAATTATTTGATATTGTAGCTGGTAGCCACGCCCCATTCAAAAGGAATATGTCCCAAATTAGAGCTACTTGCCACTGTCAGTGGCAGGCAGTGCGAAAATTGAGAAATGTCCAAGGAGTAATTTTAATTGGAAAACCATTTGAATGATTTTAATTTGAGGCCAGCAACTTTTCCCGAGAGACAAACTATGCACATTCTTGGAAGTCCTTTAAGGGATTTCGGGGGCAGCAGATGAACTTTAATTGTCGTTCATTTACTCATTAAGGAACTCCATTTTACAGGCGGCAGAAGGCGCCTCTTTCCGCTAGGCCCTTCACTTAAGCATCTTGTGCTGCTTCTAGGGGAATTCTGTTCATCGTGCACCTTACGATCCCCTTTAAATTTTAATGAGCAGCCGGTAAACAAAAAGCCAGAAACGATTCCCCTGGAATGGGCCGAAACACTCGACTCGACCACACAATAGATCATACAATAAATAATATATTAAATATATTATATACCGTTGCGGATGCGGATTCGGTTGCAGATTCGGTTACGGATTCTCCCTCCATTCGGACTGCAACACGGCGAACCACTTAGACGTACTTAACGGCCACAAAGCGAGTGGACTCCCCCCAGGGAGTGGGAGTAAAAGTGGGAGTGGGGCCAACATATGATGGGAGGCTTTATTAAATCAAATTAAATTAAATTAATGCTGCTGATTAAAACTGCGCTGCCAGCGAAGAGCAGGACATGAAACAAAGGGCAGGTTTAAGGCTTTTAGCAGGCAGAGGAAGCGCCATAATGAAGAACAAAAGGCGCAGTCGTGGCCAGGGGCTTAAGGCAGAACCGCACCTGAGGGGAAGCCAACACAGGGGGAATGGGAATGGGGTGAGTGCCAGGCCAGAGCCTAGGGGAAAAGAGAGGAAAGGGATCAGAAGCGAGTGCAGGCCACAGCCAGAGGCCACAGAGAACCTCTCTCTCTCTCTCTCTTACTGTCACTCTCGCGCTCTTTCCTGCCTAGAGCACGATGGGTAAACATCATAATCAGGGGGCTATATAGTATATACCCTCGTGTAATATGCAGCAAGCAGACCCAAACAGGAGCACGCATGAGGGTCTCAAAAGCTGTCGTTGTCGTTTGCTGACTCCGTTAATGCCCTGACAAAGAAGAGACCGCCTGCCCGACCCGCCCGCCCCGTCTCGCGGCCCGTCCCGGAAATGTGGAAATTCGCAATCAGCATAAAAATTACATTAACATACAGCCAGCCAGAGAGTGGCGAGTGTCGCGGCGTTGCGGAGGGCAGAGAGAGGCAGAACTTTATGTGTGGATATTTAAATGAAATTATTTTCGCACAAAACAAAAAAGGAACAAGTAAAGTCAAAGACAAGCCAAAGACAGGACATGCCAAAAGGGAGCAGCCGCAGCAGCAGCAGGGAAGGGATAGCGGGGGACTGGGTGGGTTTTTCCTTTTAGAAGGTGGCGACGGGCCTTCAGTCACACTCCAGCGACACAGAACGGAAAGTGATTAAAATCGCATTTTATGCGCAAGTGACGCGCTTTTTGGTCCCCTTTGTTTGTGGGTAGAGGAGGGTGGTGGGTAGAGCCAGTGGGGTGGGTGGGTGCTGTAGCTTAGGCCTGAGGACTGTGGCAGAATGGGGAGGATGGGTGTTAAGCGATGGATTCCACATCTCTCCCACTCTTTGGGGACTTTTGTCGGGCAGGAGGCTAATCAACGGGAAATTGACTGATGAACAGCGCGGGGGAGGGTGGGAGAGGATTTTGGTTGGGGTTTTGTATTTGGTTAAGAAGGCGTTAACCCAAAAGGATAACAAAGGGTTTGGATTACATCCACAGACGATCTCGGGCTCTTCCTGTTTCTTCCTGTCTCTCTCTGCCTCTCTCCCCGTACCCTCATTATATATGTTTGTAATGCAGGAAAAACATGAAAATCCTTTTTATCAACAAACTGCCACAGATCGATCGATGGCTGCGTGCAGGGCAAGTTCTGTGGAAGCGTTGCATGTGCAGCTGTTGAGGATCACATCACCGATCTGCTGCTGCTACCTGCCACACACACGGCGCAACCTGCGGCGGCGACACACACTGACAGACAGACACTCGAACGATTGGACTGTGAAAAATGCAAACGAAATTGTTTGTTTGACAAATAGAATTTCATTTCGTGCCCGGTCAAAGCGAACAGAACCCAAATCCAACTCTGAAAACGAAGCCCACAAATTGAAAAACCGTAAGACCCGTCAATAAAGATTAGATGTGCTGTAAGCGGAGATTGCATTTGCTCTCTAAACAATCCACAAGAGCAAACAGAGAAGCACAGAGAAACAGAGAGACGCAGAGTCCCATTCTTGGAGTCGAGCGGCGGCTCATTAACGACAGCTGCTCAACAGGCGGCCGGGCAGGCGGGCAGACAGACACGGGAGGAACCTGCATATGTGGCAGGGCAGGGCAGGGCAGGGCAGCGCAGCGTTCTACCTGATCGCAGGACCCTCTAGGGAGCGAACAACCGGTGCACGAACGGATCCTCGATCTTCGATCGTTTGCCCTTAACATACTAATCATCCATTGGTCGGTCCATCCATCGGGTGGGACCACTCGGGCGGATCATTATTGCTGCTTCTGTTTAATGTTGAGTCTGAGCCCCGAACCTCACTGTCTTTTCTTGCTTTTTTTGCACCTTGCAACGTGCTCTCTCTCCCCCTCTCTCTCTGTTGTTGCTCCCCTGACAGCTGTTTCTTGAGGCACTCTTCCGACCTGCTTTTGTTTTGTTTACCGGCAATCATCTGTTTGGGCCGCTAACCCCTGCCCCTGTGGCTCCTGTCTACCCCAACGACAACTCTTTCACGGTCCGTGGCCTTTTGTGTGCACAGTTATTTAAATTTGCCTTGCGGTCTGCTCTCCGCTCTGCGCCCTCATTGTCAATCATCTGTTGCTGTTGCTGCTGCTGCTGCTGCTGCTGTCTCCGCCATTAATCGAGGAGGATCCTACACAAACCGATCCCGAGACGGAGACGGAGTCGCAGTCGGAATCCCACCGCAGGCGAGGCTTTGTTCGGAACAGAAGACTGAGAACTGAGTATAGGATGGGAGTGGGATGGGATGGACTATAAGGGATCCTAATTGGAGAGCATTATGCGAGTGAAATGAGATGGAAGCAGGGATCGAGAGAGAGAGAGCGAGAGACACTCAAGAAATCACTTTGGGAAAAAGAGTTGAAACCGCTTGAGATCTGTGCGGATTTGATGCGTTGCGTTCAGAAGTACTTTCCTCACAGTTGAATCTCATTTTAAGTGAAACTTATACTTAGAGGGCATCTTTGGGATTTATTGTAATGTGCCAGGGATGACGAATGGGCATCAGATGTTGGCTAGAAAACAGCCTTGGAAAGTGGAATTATAAATGACAGATTTCGCTTGTTCCACGTGAGTTTAGCAATGTGATTGTTGTCTCTCGTTTTACGTGAAAATCACGAAGTTAAAAAAACTTTCAGACAGCGGCAGTAATTGAATCAAAGGTGGATAGTTAAACCACATGCGAGAGCATTGAGGCAGCCATCAACTGTGATTGTGTTTAATTGGATAAGCTGTGTACAGTTTTTTCCATGCAGGCAGGGACTGACTGCCATCGATTTACAGGCATTCTGTCATCAAATTAACAGATTTATCGCTTTCCATTAAGTTTTTAAGTGAGTTTCAACAGGGAAAAGGATTTCACGGAAATCCCACATTTAGAACTCAAACAATTGGGTCGATATGTATGAATATTTATGGGCTTTAAGCGCTAATTCCAATAAATCGTAACTATCATTTCAGTGTAAAATTTAGGAGTATCCTTTAGCACCCTATAGATGGGGGGCTACACCTTGAAGATAATCTGACTGTCATTTAATGCTCCCCTGTGCCTCATGCTACTCCTCCTGCTCTGCTCTGCCTCGTTCCTGTGGCGCCTTTCGTCACACTAAAAATCAATTTCCATCTAAAATGCTGCCTCTTCTTCGGTTGAGAGGGAAGTTCTCCCGCTTCTGGCTTTACCTCACGTTTGTAAACAACACGCCCCAACCCGACCGACCCCACACAGCCTCGCTTGTGCCACCCACAAACACACACACACTCACACATACTTGTGGAAGGGAAGAGTGTGGCTGTGGCTGTGGCGCTGGCTGTGGCTGTGGCGCTTCCCCCTCAAATGCCAAACGAATTTGACTAAACACTTGTAAAAAATACATAACACCCCCAACCCCAGAGCCCCAGAGCCGCAGAGCGACGGGCATAAAAGGAGCGGAGCTCTCACTCAGTGGGGAGCCAACGGTGTGTTGTGTGGCGGGACGGGGAGGAAAGAGTGGAGCTAGAACTCAAACCAAAATAAAAAACCAAAAGAAGAGAATGGAGCCCCGACCAGTATTTTATGATCTTCAGAGAGCGCATGAGCAGAGCGAGCACAGAGAGCGAGCACAGAGAGCGGGAGAGAGACAGAGAGAGCGTTAAAGGCGGAAGTGTTAAGAATACTGGGAAATTTCATAAGCAGCTCCAAATCACATCTGTGTGTGTGTGTGTGTGTGTGTGTGTGTTACAGCTGTTAGTGTGTGTGTGTGTGCGTGCGTTTGTGTTGGTATTAGGGTAGCAAACGTCCCACCAGGGTGTGTTCGTTCAACTCTCGATGAGGCGGCAGAGAGGCAAGAGGCAGAGTGCAGAAACTGCTGACTGAAAAAAAACACACAAAAATATCCTGCATGAAAATATTCTCACGCTGCCCGGGCCCGGGCCCATGTCCATGTCCATGCCACACCGCAGCACACACACACCTACCCCTACCCACCTACCCCCTGCCCCTTGTACTCTTCACCCTTCAAACGTTTTGCTCGCTCTCTTTCACTCTCCTGCCCCTCCTCGCCTGTCCCTTCGACGACGACTGGCAGCGACTTTTAAAGTTCCTTTCCTTTCCCTAATTTCTTGCCCAACTTCCTTTTTGCGCGGAGGCAGCCGCCGCCGCCGCTGCGCGCGCATCCCCGTGGCAGGCTTTAAGAGGAGCCACGCGGTCGGAGTCCCTGAGTCCCGAGGCGGCAGCAGCAGGAGCAGGATAGCAGGGGATAGGATATGTGTGCTTCTCCTGCTCCTGTTCCTGCTCCTGTCAGTCGTCCCTCCATCCATCCATTGGTCCGTCCTTCTGTCTGTGTGTATATCACGGTTTGTACTTAGCGCCAGATGTTGCACGTTGTTGTTGCCACTGCTGCCGCTGCTTCTGGCTGTCTTCTTTCGCAAAATCAAGTTCCCAAGTTCAAACAGATAGACAGGCGGCAGGGCAGGCAACGCTTTACTTCCTTCCATCGCGTACGGCACACGGACACCCCAGGACACGAAGCGCGACAATTATCCCACACACACACATACAGCCACAGCCACACACAGGAGGCGTCTGCTCGGGCCTCGGGACTCCGTTTATCCTTTGGCGGGCATCGTCGTATTTTTAGTTGAGTTAATTTTCATAAAAATTATTTTAATGCCTCGTCCATAAATGTTAAGTGGCCTTACGCTTACGCATTGTTGGCTCCGGCTCGGCACGGCTCCGGCTCCCGGCGCTAATCCGTTTTTGTGTCATTTAATTGTGCGAGGACCAGAAACCGTCGCAGGCGACGAGGAGGAGCAGCCGTAGGAGTAGCAGGGTCCACCCTGAGAGAGAGCGGGAGATCCTCGTGTGCCCAGGCAGGCGACTGGACTGCTAATGAGCAACTCAAGAGGATGCTCCCTTGCAGTGGTTAATCCTTGAAAACGGAAGGCTGAAGGCAGCGCAGGGTCTTATTTCGCGATTGACTCCAAAAGGAATATGGGCGCTGACATTACATCTAATTAAAAGCTGCATCCTCCAAGGAATGTCTGCCAGTAGCAGGACTCGAGAGATTATGCCCCCGATGATGCCATTCGAAATTCAATAAGCCACAGCCAATAAATGGGCTTTAAGGGCATCCAAACCGAACCCTCCCATGGCTGGGACTTGGATAGGTCCCCCTCCTCCTCGCCCACCCCTTTCCCCACTGCGACAGCTTTCGAGGCTGTTCTTCGCTTGTGTTTCCCTTTATGCTGCCCCTCCTCTGCTGTCATATTTCAATATTTCCCTTTTTCCTTACCTTTTCAGTATTTTTTTAATTTTTTGTTTTTTTTTTTGTTTTTTCTGTTTGTAACCAACAAATAATTTCATAGGCGATGTGCTGCTCGGCTTGGTGCCTGTGTGTGCCTTTCATCCTGTTTGCGGCACGGACTCCACTCCACTCCACTCCATGCCGCTCGGTCGGCGGCAACCCCACATTCAGCACCGAAATCCTCTGCCCCGCGACCAGACCCGACCTGTCCCGATCCGATCCGATCCGAACCGACATAGCAGCTGCTGCCTCCTGTTATTTTTTTGGGGTCGGGTCAGTCGCTCTCTCGCTTGTGTGTGTGTGTGTGTGCGTGTGTTTGTTTGTGTGTTATCCTTTTTATTGCGTGTACGCGGCCCGAGTGGAGGAGCAGCAGCAGCAGCATCAGCAGCCTCTGGCCTGTGTCGGCTACGAGTGCAAAATGTCAAGTTCAGTTCAATGGCAGCGGGGATGGTGGCAGTGGCAGCGGCAGAGCAGTGGGCTAGGGACAGCGGCAGGAGTAGCAGAGGCCACCGAAACGGCAGCAGTCAGAGTCGACCTGGGCATCTCCTACGAATTGCGATGAACGGCAGAGAGTGAGAGAGATACACTGCTCGGAGCACTGCTCTACCGTTTGTCTATCTTCGTCCGCATTGAACTGTTCATTGATGTTCTTCTGCTGGAGCCATCTCCTCGCTGCCCGCTCCTCTCAACGCTTTTTGCGTGTAAACTTCTCGCGTAAAAAGTGGCCCATAAATATAAACACAAGTAATTGGCGACGAAGTGGATTACTCCATTGGCGTTTGGGACAGCTTCTGGTTAGCAACCCTCGGGGCACGCCTCTGCCCTCCCCCCGCCACGCAGCTAATTTGACAAATGTAGCGCATTCGCCACACTCCCCCCTCCCTCCCCCCACGCAACACGAATCGAATCGAATCGAAGCAGCTCCCACTGCCACATTCCCCATTGGCAGCAGGCAACTGAATGGCAACTGAATGGAAATTGCTCTGCATTACAATTTCGAAAATCAAATACAAAAGAGTGAAAATCGCTGCCATTACACACGATGAGCTAACCGACAAACAGACAGAGTGCTGGAGGGGAGAGAGAGAGAGATGGGATGGGGTGGGATGGGGAGTGGTAGTCGACACCCGTGGAAGTGTCGTTCGGCTGTTGGGTGGATGGATGTGGGTTGGGGATGCCGCTGAAGCTTGCAACAAATGAGTTATGAAGTGCGCTTTATGCGCGAGGATTTTGTGGTATTTGCCAGTCGATGTTTTATTGCCGGCAGCATCTTGAGCACCTGGCAGGGATATACACAGCGAAAGTCTCTCTGCAAGCAGGAGAGATACTCGCATTAGCTGGGGATCCTCCTCTTGGTTGGGCTCAAAGACAGCGAACTTGTAGGTCATTGGGTCGACTGCTCGTTCGCATCTCTGCTGCTGCCAGATTGAACACAGGGCACAAAACTACCCCGTCGAACGAACCCCTCCACATCACACTCGCGAGTCGCGACGGAGGCAAATTAGATTATATCGGCAGCATTACGAACTTCATTGGACAATGGCATAATTATGCAATGAGCAACCCTCGCGCGGGACTCCAGGACTCCAGGACAGGGGCCGTCGTGGAAATCGCAATCGCAACACCGCCGCAGATGTTATCGTGAAATCGTTTACCGTTCTGCAACCCCAACCCCAGCCCCCGCCCTACCACGGGTGTTAGCGGATCGCAGTTATGATGAAACACGCGACCCAGAGCGGCACCGAGGGGTTCCTCCTGCCCCTGCCCTGCCCCTGCTTTGCCTGCAAGGCTGCACCGCTGGACAGTGGCCAGTCGGCCTCTGGGAGAGACCCTTGAGAGCAAGTTACGATCAAACAGGTTTCTGCAGGACCGTAGAGCGACCCCTCGTCAAGTCACATTTTTCATTGATGTTGCTGATGCATGCCGTGTGGACTCAATGGACTCAAAGGATTCACAGAGGATGTAAGGGGCATACACACGTGTGTGTCTGCATATGTATGTGTATGTGTATAGCCGCGTGACATTTTTTAATATTATACAACATCCAGAAGCAGCAGCAACAACAACAACAACAGCAACAAACAATAACAACTTGTTACGAGGGGCATCATCTCCTCAACGGGGTTGTTGCAGCCGGTTATGAATGTGAATGCATTTGATTAAAGGCTTAAGGGTGGCACACACGGCACGAGCTCAAAGTGGGGTTGAGATCACTGCAAACAGAGAGGGGGTTTCGGTGGGCGGGGGGCATGCCAGAAAGACTGACCAGAAGTGCTTGCTGTTGCCTAGACGGCTTGTTGTCCGGGCTTGCTGTTTGCCCAACGGCTCAGCCAAGTGTTCAATCTGTATTTGCATGCGGTCTGAAGCCCTGCCAGCCCCGTAATCCCTTTCAATCACTGCTATCCTGCCACTTCCTAGCCATCTTGAACAAATGAATGTCCGAGGTTCCAGCCATTCCATTCCATTCCCTTTTTGGGTTTTTCCTTGCCAAATTCCACTCTTCGATGGGCTATGAATGCATAATTTCATTGAGCAACAAAAAAGAGTTCCCACTCTCTCTCTCCCTAGCTCTCTCTCTCTGGCTGTCGTTGGGGCGCACATACACACAAGCACGGACCTTAATTTGACTGCTACTCGTACTTGCCCCCTGCCTTTGCCCCTGGCCCTAGCTATATGGATAGGGCAGGAATGGGGCGAAGTAGCAGGACACAATCAGGGTAAGGAGCAAGGCAGAGGCAGGGTCGAAGAGCTCTGCCAAATCTGGTTTATAGTCGTGCTTATGAAAAATAACAACAGCAACGAGGACGAGGACGAGAACGTCGACGAGGACGAGGACGGGGACGAGCATTCAACGCAAACTCCCCACGAAACCATACGCTTCGCTTCGTTTCGCTACGAAATGGAACACTTTGGGCCAACATCAGCGCTTAAAGGCCAGAGGGGGACGGCGTACAGAGAGAGGGGTGAATGGATAGGAGGGGTGTGCTAGCCGCTGCGCTAATATCTACATAAATACATGCAACACGCTGCTTCCGGTGTTGAAAGTTCCATTTCACAAAAGTCCCCGAGTCCATGACTTGATGTTGATATGATGATGATGGCATCGCTTGGTCAATGGGCAGGGGGGATGAACTTCAGCAGGGATTCCCGGGGAAGGGGCACCGTTGAGGGGTGGATGGGCATGGTATGGGAATGGTGGTAAGCGTGTGAAGCAAGGGCTCGAAAAGGGAGAGCGGATTTCGGTTGCTCACATCTACAGTGGGTTCAATTGGTAGACAGAACCAAGCTCAAGCAAATGGCTAAACGCAAAGCAGGCAGCATATTTACTGTGTGTATTTTAGTCGCTTTAGACTTTAGAATCCTCCTGAATTTTCTTTCCAATTTCTGCCTAATGCCCCACTGTCTGCCCCTTCGAACGCATTGGGGGGGAACCCTTGGCGGAAATCGGTTTCGGTTTCGGTCGCCGGCTCGTGTTTAGTCTCACATTAGCGTTTGGCTGCTCGCCGCAGCGCGACCGACGAGGGACGAAGGACGCGAGCGAGTGCGAGTGCGAGTACGAGAGCGAGAACGGCAGTTCGGTCTCGGCTTGAGTCTGTGCGGTGTGGCGAGAGTGGGGTTTGGGGGGTGGTGTGCGGGGTGTGGGTGGCATGTCTCTCCTCTGCTGTCTGCCCAAATGTTTTCCTTGCCTCTCCGAAAGTCTGGGCTCTGACTGCGGCCTTTGTGTTTGTTTGTTTGTTTGTTCGCTTGAAATTTCCACTGGCTACGGCTACAGCTACATCTCCTTCTCGTTCTCCTGGAATCCACAGCAGCTCTGGCTCTGGCTCTGTCTGCCATGGTTGAATGCATATTGACGCTTATTAATATTTACATTTTTATTTGTGCGTCGCTTTACGCTTATTTTGCCACCGAATTCGAACAATTTTGTGTGTCCCCCCCGTTGATTAAGAGCTCGACACTGTGTGTCTCTTTCTATATACATATGTACATATATACAGATGCATATACATAGTAAATATGTACACACTTATACATTTATGTATACGGGATATATCCGTTTGGTTTTGGGCATGCCGGAAAGTGCTGGCCTGGCCTTTGCTGGTTTTTGTGTCCAAAAACATTTGATTGCTCCCTTTTTTAATTGTCAAACAATTTGAGTCCGTTGTGAGCCCCACGAAATGGTTTTTATGCTGCCAATATTCTGGCATGGCCGGGGCGGGGGCGGGGCTCATACATATTTCTACTATGCTTTTATCCTTTCCTCCTCTCGCGCTTCCTGCAATCTGGTGGAGAACCATAAAAAGTTCTGGCCCACGGATTTATGATTCCTAATTGGCCTCGGAGTTGGTCCTGATGGCAGGCTCGGGCCTCTCTCTTTCGGGGCCACACATGTGCAGTGCATTAAAGTAATCGCGGAATGTACACATTTTGTGTGTTTTTAATGCCGGGGATTTAATTAAAAAATACGAGCATTCATAAATATTCTCTCTCTCCCTCCCTCTCGTTGCAGGTAAATTCTCGCAGCTGTGTTGCCGCTCTAATTTCGGGATTAGGCAGTGCACGTGTCCGAGGGCGAACCCCTAAAACCATCGACCACTTGAAGCACTGTTTGCTCAAATTATTCCGAGTTATATTGGGTGGCACACGGCTGTCGTTTCCACGCGACTCTCCTTACCAACACCACCACCACCACCACGTGAGGGTGCAACTGTTCCCATTCTGTTTCGTCCTTGGGCACAAATGTTGCATTTGCTGCTGCTGCTGATGCTGCTGCCCAGCGTGTGGCAGCCTCAACGCACATTCAACACTGTGTGCGTGTACTTGGAAAGGATTAGTAGTTCCTCCTCCTTCCTTGGAATTTTCCCTGCATGGACAACCTTCATGGGTGGTGCTGCTGCTGCGGCGGCTGCATGGTGGATGATGGGGTGTCATTAATGCCGATACCAATCGCCATTCAGTTGTCAAGTCAAAGGACATAATGGATGGATCAGCCAACTGTTATTTATGTTTCCAAATTCAATAAGTCCGAGCGATCGATGGCAGGAAATTGAGTTGCAAGAGCCATCGGACGGGGTTGTAATTCAATTCAATGAAACCTAGCAGCAAGCTGGAGTTTGATTCAAAATGAAATTCTAAAAGTTAATCTCCATATTTAATCCCCGCTTTAATTGGATGTGCGATCTCCAGGGGATCTTGAAGGGATTTAAACTGGCCCCAAAGCTGTTACATATGTTCTATGACCGGGATTATCTTCCGTCTTCCATTTTATCACCTATTTGGGCGAGTTGCCAGCACTTTTCAGGGGCGAAAATACATTTTAATATAGGTCAAGTCGATATATCAAATGAATGGCGAGCAGTCACACTGAAGTCACTTCGGCTTTGGGTGGCAAGAATATGAACACATTTATATTCATTAACCCACAAAACTGCCAATAAATGTGCGGTGGGGGGCGGCAGGTAAAGAGTCTGTGTGTGTGCCCCACCGAAGCCCAACCGAAAATAGCGACAAATTGCCATTAACATAATTTATATGAAAGCAGAAACTTCTGAGATTTCTTTTGATTAGATCCTGGTGCTGCACATCCAAATGGGGGCGCCCCCAGGAGCAACCGGGAATCCCAGTGCTAATTGCGAGTCATCCAAGGAAACGATGACATAAACCATGAGAATGTCAACTACACAGACACAGAGAGAGAGAGAGACAGAGAGACACAGAGAGAGAGAGAGAAAGAGTGAGTGAGTGTCGTGTTCTCTTGGTGATATGTGAGAAAATTACATTTATGGGGACTTTGGGATACTATCCTTCCAGGGCGAAGCAGTGTGGGGTTCCGGGGTGGGGAATAATTTGGTCACGTGCCGCGATATCGAACCGAGGCACAAGAGCAGGACGGTTTGGTGTGTCGTCTACTGCGAGCATTACTCGTATTTCCATTTGATCTGCGGACAGGGGTCGGGGAGCGGCGGGTATGGCTTATCGGCCGCAAGTCGAAAGCCATTTGTTAGTTGGATAGAAACGAAACGAAAAGAAAAGAAGGGGGGAGGTGGATGTGGAGGCAGCGCCTGACGAGTGGATAAACCAGGAAAATAGATTTAGCTGGGAGTGGAACTGGGAGGGGCGTTTCGTTGCTGTTGTTGTTGTCTAAGCAACAGCCAGAGGACCGAAGGATGGATAACCATCTGAAATGGAATTGAAATGCAATTTTTTTTCTGCCTTGAGGACAATTAGAAATGAAGTTACGCGGGGGAGAACAGAGAACAGAGCACAGAGACGGAGATAGAAGTAGATGTCCAGAGATCCCATTGCGGGCTGGCAGAGAGCAGGGAACGGGGACCGGCAACGGGAGTATAAAGGTGTTGAGGTATCATTTCCTACCTTTTGACACTTTTGACTTACAGCCAACCAACCAACCAGCCCTCTCTCCCCCCGCTCTAGCCACTGTCCCCTGTTTCGGCCGAGAGTCAACCTCAATGACGCTAATGAGCAGTTGTGTCTGCGGTACGTATCCTGGCAGGTGAAGGGAACGAACGAACGGGCGAAGGAGCGGTTGGTGCCCCAGGACTCGCTTGAAATACAAATACAATTGTGGTCAGTCTCGATTACAAAATGATGTCCCGTGCCGGCAACGCACGACTGCCGATGCAGGGCCCAGACAGGACAGGCCAGGACAGGACAGGACAGGACAGTACAGAAACAGGACCCAGGCCGGGGACCCGTTTAATAACAAATAACATACACGAGGGTAGTTCTTACACACGATATCTGCCACTGCCCGTTTTTTCTGAGCTTTTTTAGCTCGCCTCCCGACATAATGAGCAAAAAACGATGGACAAGCCAAGAGACCAGACAGCAAACACCCAGAGACGTTGCATGCAACTCACGTATGCGCTTAATTTTTTGTTTATAACGCCTCCCTCTCTCCCCACAATGCCCGCCTTCCAGCCATTGGTGGATCAGCTCCCTGCGAGTGTCACTTGGGGCCCCTGCTCGCATTGGGGTTGCAGCTGAAACAGAAATTTTCGTTTGTTCTACAGCTTTTTTATATTTTATTTAATTTTTTTTCGATTCGTTTTTGTAAATCAAATGTAAAAGTCTCTGCCGGAGCAAGAGGGGGGCTGGGCGTGTTTTGTAACCATGGCCAAAAGCCAGGAACCGGACCCGGACCCAGACCCGGTCCCGGACTATGCTCATGTGTGGTGGTCTGATCCGGAGGTCTTTGTCTTTAGCACGCTTTTTCATCTTTTTTTTGTTTTGTGTGTAGCCCCTGGGCCTGGTTCTGTGCCTGGTCCTGCTCCAGCTCCTGCTCCTGCTGCCTGGGTCTGTTCTGTGGCCATTCTCTGGAGAGCAGGAATTATATCCGATTACAACACCGCAGCCTGCCGGCTGCCAGGATAAGATTGGGTGGTTGAATCTCGCATAGAAAAAGCCATTCGCGAAAAGTGACTAAGTAATATGCGATTCTCCTTTTTTTTTGGTGCATGTGTGCGCTGCGTAATGGATCCAATGTAAACAGTCGACTTAAGTGGGTTTTAATTACATTATTGAGCTGTTAACTAAGTTTTATAATGAAAATGCGAACGAAATTGAACTGACATCCAAGGGGCATCCGTTTGGTGGGTTCTCTGAGGGCAGCGGGGTCGTCTTGCTGCTGGTTCCACTGATTTTGTAAGGCAGTAGCCTTAAAGTTACTTCCGATTTCACAATATCCTTTAATAGAGATTTCCCTGTACCTGCTTTCGAATTCTGTAAAATTTATCCTACCGTCTGAATCCCCGTATAGTACGAGCAGAACGAATATCGTCATTAAACTGATGCTCTGCGCTTGCTCTCCTTTCTGCTACTCGTTTTCACTTCTCAAAGTTTGACTTTTAAAAACTTTTTAATAGTCTGTTTACTCCATAATCTCTGCTAAGCTCGCTCCATCTCCCTCTAGCTGCTCTCTGTTTATCTCTCTCGCTCTTGCCATCTCTTTCCTTGTTGGCAAACTAAAAGTTATTTATGCTCCTCGCTCATATGAGGAAAAGGTAAGAGAGGGCCAAAGAAAAGGGAGAAATGCAGTGAGAACTATAATTACACAACAGGCAACAACAACAGAAACCACAAGGCAGCAGACGGTGACGACGACACGATGATGCTAATGATGTTCATTATATTGATGAAGATGAAGATGATGATGATGATGGTGTTGAGAATGGGAACCAAACTACCGGCAAACGGTAGTAGCTTACAAGATGCAGAAAGACTGTATACTCGTGCATAACGAGCAGTACTCCGATGCATAAGTAGGCAAGAAATTAATATTTTAATTACAACACATTTAACATGCGATTATGCGCTTCAATGAACATCTTGCGGCCAAAAATACAGCCACACAAAAAGGGGTGGCTAGCACACACACGCACACACACACAGACAACTCAAAGCAGACTCACACACAGACACCCAGAGTACCCACCCACGTTGGCTCACAGTGGGCGCTAAAAGTGTCATAACTTATTACAGCACAAACGAAAAAGCGACACATCCGCTGAACAGGAAAGGAAAGCAGCAAAGTAGCAGAAAAGAGGGAGAGAGAGAACAGTTAAAGTAACAGCAGCCCCCCCCCTCATGGTACAGCGAGTGTGGACCGTAATCCTAGAGTCCGAAAGTGCAATTTAATTACCGCTAGACTTGGACACCGACTCCGACGCGAACTTTGTTTGGGATACGAATACGGATACGGGTACTACGTGTACGAGAACCTGGTTGCTGGACTTGGATGGATGCTGCTGTCGAGTCGCAGCAGCGTTCATTACCTTAACAGCAGCCTAAGCGGCGGCGGCTGTAATTGACAGATGTTAGCTAACAGACAGGGGCTAAGCAGGGACTGTTACCGTACTACTATGTGTGGATGGGGCTGGTTGGCTGGCAACGAGAGGGGAAGTCTGCCCGACAGCTGTCGTCGTCGTTGTCAACGGCCTAGAAAATGGATGGTGCGGGGGAGGGTGTGGAGTGTTAATCAAAGCGTAGTTAATTGCTTAGTGGAAAAGAGGCCAAAAAGAAGGAGCTGCTGTGATTGGGATTGCCCCAGGGGGAGGGCAGATGGGTGGGTTGCTGGCTCTGTAGCGATTGGGCTGGGCTTGGAGGGGACGCCTCCCTTTATTCTTGGGAGGGCATTCGCGTGTGTGGTGTGTGCCTTTTGATTAAGTTAACCCTTTGTTGCCATTATTGTTGCATGTCTAATTTGGCAAGTGTTAAGTGCTACCCATTGTGGAGGGGATACGTGGCAGGGGGCAGGTGGGCATGTGGCAGGGACTCCAGCAAGTCTACACATACAATAAATACTAATTAAAATGTATTTAAATACAAAATGGAGAACGGAGTAGCACGCACACAAAACACCCAACCACCCCACACTCCCCCCTCTATCGTTACCCCTCTCTCTCTCTATCGCTCTCTCGCTTCACATGGTTGTGCGTCTGGCGCCAGCGGCAATTCCGAAGCATGTCCGTGCATGTCTGTGCATGTCTGTGTGCGTGTCTGTGCATGTTGTTTACTCGCCAGCTCCATCCAGCGCCACCTAGCGGAAATGCTTCATAAAAACTTAATTGTCCATGTAACACTTTTGTGTGTGTGTATGTGTGTGTGTGTGTGTGTAGTTTGCTCCGCTCCGAAAGTCTTCTTGTTTTCAACTTTAAGTGGCTTGCAACACACCAGAGCCAGAGGACTTTAATCTCGTTAGGAGAAGGTTTCTCTATGAGTGAAAGCATGCGAGAGAGTCAGCTCATAGAACGGGAAGGGGAGAGAGGGCCGAAAGGGATGCAGAGAGAAGGCTATAATTAATTAACCTGGGATTAGAGAACTATCATTTACAGATTTATTCTTTTTTCACTTGCGCAACAATAAATTCGCAAGTGGAATGAACATAAGTGATGAGAAACTATGGAATGTTCGGATCTACAAGAGTTTTCCCTCAGCATTGGTTCCCAATTTAAGGGAACTCGAAGGAAGCGCAACACACCGCCATCAGGCTCATTTGCAGATAATTTTGATCAGAAACACAGGGCTATAAATGGGCACAGACACTCTGTAAAGAGAATGTTCCTATACCGATTGCTACTCGGCCGCGCAGCTCCAGCATGTGCCGCACTTGCTGCCTACCCAGCAAAAGGAAAAAGGCAATATGAAAGGCTCCATTGTAAGCAGCGCATAGTATTGCTTCTGCCTTGGATTTCCAGGCCGAAAAACTTTTGGCGACATCATCCATTCTCATCCATCAGTCGCGCTCCAGCCACAGTCCACAGTCCGTACAGTGGCAGTGGCACTCCCCGGAACCAAAAAGATGGCGACTGACAAAGGGAAATAGATTGAATTGCGTGCAAAATGCGTTTGCCGTGCGTCGCAGGCTGCTGCTGCTGCTGCTGCATCAATAAAACGTTTGGCACAGCCCCTTCTCGCACCCCGCTGCAACAACAACAAAAAAAGAAGGGAACCCCCGCCAAAGTGTCGGTCTGTCTGTCAACCCCCCGACCAGCTAAATGTAGTACGTGTAAAGCATTTAAAGTAATGAAGCGACCCTTGGATGTGGCAGGGCAGTGGCTGTGGTTCGAGGGGAGCGTCCAAGCGCTTGCACTGAGAAAAAAGAAGTGCGGAGATTGGCAAAGAAACGGAATAATCCCTGGAAGAGACTAGCCTGAAAATGTAAGGCTCTGCTTCAAGCTGCCGCATATTAATATGAGAAATCTTGAAAGAGTTCAGATCATTAAGACTTCTTTTGCTCAGTGTTCGGGGGTTGGTCTTTGGTGCTACTCCCGATATTAGTAGCATTTGCGCGCTGACATGATTTGGACGAGGCAACAAACAAACAACAAGAGAGCGACGCAATGCAAACCATCAGCGGAACAATCGGATGGCCAACCGAACAGTCATTCAATGCACGCAGCCAATACATCAATATGTCGTCCAGTCAGTCACTCTAACGATTCGCTCAATGATGCGTCAAAATGATGCTGCTGCTCCTGCTGCTGCTGCGGCTGCTGCAATCTGTGGAAAGGTGTCCGACTTCCGAATGGAAGATGCGAGCTGGAGCTGGAGCTGTAACCGACGGACAAGGGAGGAGCTGGTGGCCACAGTTGACTGGTAGTCGACATATGTGAAAGATTGCCGGGACTCCCGGGCAGATTCAGAGCCATCGGCATCGGCAGACTACGTTAATTTATGTGCGGAATTTAAATGGCTCACCGGGCGTTGTGTTGCTCCGTCCGTGCTGGTTGGTTGGTTGGTTGGTTGGTGCCCAGCCGTTTCCCCCAGCCGGACACTCTGCAAATTGTTTAGGCAAACATTTTCAGACGGGCCCCACAGACAGCCACCGGAGAGAGACAGGCAGTATTCCTTCAGGAGGATCTGCCACAGTGTGTGTTTTGTTTGCCTTTGATAAATGTTGGCGGCTGCCCTGATGGTGTGTCATCCAGGCCATCCAGTGGAGCCCAGGCCTCCTCCACTTCCTCCACTGCCATCTTGGATCTTGGGCGCAGTTCGGAGGCGATTATGAGCAAAGTTTTGGTTATTTATCAATTTAATGACCTGGCACTTGTCGGCCGAGAGCGGCTGCTCTCGTAATTTAAAGCCTTCAGATTGGATTTATATTGCAAAATTAAGTTTGGCTCTCGCCTGTTGTTGCCATATTAATTTCCTTTATGGCTGTATGGCATTTCCAACTTGTTTTGTTGTAAGGGGAAAGCGGAAACGGAAGGGACTTTGGAGCCTGGACCCTGGACCCTGGGACCACCCTCTGGAAGTGTGAAAAAACCTCAATGGAAATCCTTTCATTTCTCATAAAATTATCTGCTTAGAATTTGCCATACTTTTGACCTGCTTTGTGATGAGCTTTCCTCTTCCGATTGAGTCTTCTTCTCGGCCCTCCAGGCAGCATCCCTATTTCCATTTCCATCTCCATTTCCATTGATTTGTTTCATTCATCCACTTGCCAATGTCTCGCTGTCAACCTGTTATTGATGGGGCTTTCAGGAGCTCACTCACTGTGCCCCTCCCATCATGCCTCCCTCTCTTCCGCCAACTCCACCTCCACTCGAGCAAATCTCTGGCTGTCACCTGTTGGCTCTCTGGCACGCGGGGGGAACTGCTGCACAGTAAACCCCTTGGCACCTTGGCGGCTTAAGCATTCGCCCACCCATTCCCATTCCCACTCCAGCTCCCACTTGAACGCTTCGTTGCACTTTTCTATTTTGTTGTTGCTGTTGTTTGTTTCTCTTATTTGCCTTGGCAACATCCTGCTGCCACTGCCACACTGCCTGCCCCGGATGCCATACAAATGTCAGCATCATAAACCAATTTTTATAAAATTTTCCAATTTGTTTAGTTGAATTTAAGCAGCTCGTGAGCGAGAGTCCTTCGGGTGAGGGTGTGCCAAATCCCACGAAAGTAAATACTGTCCCAGGGGTTGCGAGCGGGGACTGGCATCTGGGATATGGGATCTGGGATCTGGGTTCTGGGGTTGAGCTGAAAAGCAGTAGCCAAACCTGTCAGACTTCCCGCAGTCATCGCAGCACCAGCTTCTCCGCTCCTCCTCCTCCTCCATCCAAGACGCGTGGCTGTCATTTCTTTTCCTCGCTCATGACATGTGCACCCACCCAATACTCCATCCAATTCTCCAGATGTTCGGCTCGTCGCGACTCTCTGCCACTTGACAAATTGTTCAATCAACTTGTTTCGCAACTGATTTCGGGCTGTGCCAATTTCCGAAAGTTATACAAAAGTTTTGCAGGAGTAGGATCAGGGGATGGGCGGGGGGTTGGTCCTCGAATAAACTTTATTAAATAGTCCTGGACTGGACTGGACTTCGCTCTCTCCCACTCTCTCGCTCACTGAACTTTGGCTCCGAGAATGAGCCTTCAAATGATTTGCTTTCTACTTAACTTTGACTGAGAGGAGAAACCCCGTCCGCGTCCCTGTCCTACCTTTTGGATTTCCATTAACGCATCGCTCATAATGCATTTTACACCCCTTAACCTACCCCTCATGACCCCTACCACCACTCTGAAGGCTGCTTAATTTCGAATTAGGGTAGCATTTTCATGCCATGTGCTTGGACGGGGTAGCAGCGGCGGGAGCTGTGTGTTTGTGTGATTTTCATTAATGGCATTTGGCCTTGCATTGCCTGCCCGTCCATCCAATCGGACGCCCCAACCCCCGCTTAAACGCAGAACAACCCTTTGGGCAAACTGCAATTATGTTCCCTGACGTTGACTTTCCTCAGCGTCGCGGCAGCAGAGTCCTGGAGTGGAGGTAGAGTCCTGGGGAAGTTATCAAAAATCAACATGAAGCGAGGAGCAAGGAGGAAGGAGCGTGGAACGAGGAGCGTGGAGAGAGGAGCGAGGAACGAGCCTTTTGTTTCGGGTTTCAGGCATCGCATGTCCTATCCGCATCGTCTTTGTCGGCGATCTCCCACTTCAAGTCAATCTTCAGTATTTGCAATCAATTTAATTTCAATGACAGAAGAACATTTGCATCGAAAAGAGGCGCAGGGTCTGGGCAGGGGCAGGGCAAGGGCAGACAGATGATGTTGGCTGTGGATGCTGCTGCACTCGACGGCTGGGATAGGCCGGATTTTGTGTAAATATGCAAATCGAAAATGCAAATTAGTTGAATTTTGATTTTGTCTCGAGTGGGATGAATGGAGGAGAACAGAAGCTGCCACCGCCCTCTGCCTCCATCGGAGTGGAAGTGAAAGAACAGAACAGATTTCGAGTGGCATGGCAGTAGGTTGCAATTGGATTATAATGTGGCGTCACAGGGGAAGGGTTTTCTCCTTGGAATTTCTACAAAAAGGGAAACTTAAGACACCTCTTAGCCGCATCCCGAAATTTGACTACTGCTTCTGCTGCTCTCGTATCTAGAGTCGGACATTTTCTGCCACTCTCTCTATCTGGCTCTCTCGTGTGAGTGCTGCCACCATCATCGCATTGAATGGGTTCCCAGACAATGGCCTCGTCTACAATTTCATATCAACAGCAGCCCAGCCCCTCGCCGCGACATGCCTCACATGCTACCTTACCGCTCTGCACACACGTTCCCATCCCTGTGCCGAGGCCCTCAACATTCCACGCACACAAAAATAGATCACTGCCATTTCGTGTCAGGAGAGGAGCGCGTTTCCTTTGTTGTTCCCCCGCCCCTGGTCCGCCGGTGAAGCATCATCCATTGAAACACCCAAAACACTTTGTCGAAAGACAAACAAAAAAACACACACAAATGATTAAAACAGAACAGAGCCAAATGCATTCCTCAAATAACTTGAATATTTTTCAAAACTCAACAAAAACCGAGGCAATACTCGCATTGAAGCTGAAACTGAAGCTGAAACTGAGGCAGGAGGCAGGAGGCAACCCTTGTGTGTGTGTGTCCCATCCCATGGACAGAGGACGCGGAGAGAACTGAGCATTTGGCACACTATTATTATCATAATGCTCACTCTTACCCACTCTCATTATGTTGATTACGCTGGCCTTGTTCAGCGTGTGTTTGTGTGGCACGCGTGGCAACGTGGCAGCGTGGCAACAACACACACGACCCGACCAAGGGACAGAGAAAGAAAGGGAGAGGTAGTATCAGTGGCACAGGGGGAAGCTGGCTAAAGTCAGATATGGACCCGAAACAAATCACTTTTGCATGCCTGAAACGTGAATCCAATTCAAGGATCGAATTTATGTAAATTGATCTACGAGTGGCGGCAGCAGGCAACCGGAAACTAAGGGAACTACAAGAACTACACCCAAAGGGGTGGCATGGCGGCACAGCATCGGAGAAGGTCATACCTCCCTCTTACAGATCGATTGAACAGATATTCTTTAGTAAGCTTCATGATGGAATATTCCCAAAATATAAGTTTTTCCGGATCGATTTTAATTGGGGTCTGGTCAATAAAGATCATATTATGGGTCAAGTACATTTTATGGTAGAATTTCGTCTCCTATCTCCGCATTTTCAGGGTATTCCAACCGATCCAATTTGGGTCGGTATATCAGATTTTTTATTTATCAGATTTTTATCAGATTTCATATTTATTTAATTATTGTTCGCAAAGCTATTTAAAGCAATCAATCAGGCCCAAATTATGTGATTTCGAAGCCTGTTAGGTAGTTCCAACTTGGCGTCGATCGTTTATATGTAAAACAGACGATTCCTATACCATATAGATCCACATCGATTCTTTGGTTACTTTCTGATGATTACCCAAATATATTTATATATATATCTATAGAGATTGTGCTTGTGTTCCACTTAGCACAGAAAAATAGCACTGAAAGCAGCGCCAGATCCCCCTCGAACCAGAAGTTGAACTTGAACCCTGCGGCGATGGCCTGAAATGTGGCAACAGTGCAACAACATCTATCGGTTGCACGTGATGGGTTGGCCAGTGGGTGGAGGGGGAAATGCATGAGAAATATACACGAAATGGAACGCCAGGCAGTAAATTAAGTGCCCGCTGGGAATTTTCTTTATCGAATTGTACGCCTGTGTGCGTGCTGTGTGCTCCCCCGTCTGTCTGCCAGTCTCACCCTCTCTCTCACTCTCTCTCTCTCTCTGTAGCTGTCTCCTTCCTTCGTTTTCTGTCGGTCTCTCTCTCTCTCTCTATCCTGCTCTGTTTAATGGTCTTTGGGTGCTTCGCTTCCCCTTCTCCCCCTCTGGGAAGACTGATCGAAGCCCTGCCCTTGCTTACCCTTTCATTATGGTATCGCTCAGGGTCTTGTCCGTAGCAGTGGCAGAGGCAGAGGCTGAGCCAGGGAGCAACTTTAAGTTCTTGCCACACAAATTCATTTCGGTGCGGCTTATACTCGTACTCGTACTCGTCCTCGAACTCGTATTCGTATGTATTTTTTTGTGTCTGCCTCAGAAAACACTTGGCCGCGGCTCTGCTGTCGCAGTTGTTGTTGTTGTTTTTGCTGCTTCTCTGTGACTGTAACGGGGAGGGGAGCGGGCACTGTATTGTTATGTTAATTTTTGATTATACGCAATCCCATTGTTGTTGCTGTAGTCATCGTTGCAAGAGCGCAACAGAGAGTGGAGTGGAGTGGAGTGGCACGAGCTCTGCTTTTCATATACATATCTCCCTGGCCCCTGCCGTTGCTGCTCACTCACTAATTTGAGCGCGTGCCGACGTCTGCCGCACAGCATCGGACGAGGTGGCTCTGGGGTACGGGGCTCTGGGCTCTGTGGCTGAGGGTGCGTGGAAATCACATTTAAATCATTTTTGCTGCAAGGTTTACTAGATATAAGGTGAGGCATTAAGGAGGAGAGCTTTCCAAGCGGGTGCAAGTGCCTTACCTTCCGATTAATGTACCTGCCCTGTCGAATATGTTTTTTCCAAGGCTACGCCCAACAGAAACCCTTTGCCACCACCTCTGGCTGCCCTTTCTTCATCCGATCCGAACCGTCTGTCTTTGTGTGTCTCTGTTCCTGTCCCCCCTTGGCGGGGGGCGTCATGTTCTCGTCATGTCCACGTGCCGGGCATCAGTTTCAAGTTCAGTTACAGCCCCCACACCCAACGCCCATCCAAAAAACTAACCCACAACGTGGGCGCTAGAATGAGGGGGGTGGGGTTGGGATTGGGAAACTATTCTAAGACCCCTTTTGTGGATGGGCCACTGGAAAATTAAAAGTGTTGCGCTTAAGTGTTTTGCTGTGTTTCAAGTTGTTTTATTGTTGCCGCCTGCAAGCCGCAAGCTTTGACTAATGTGAAAGACAAAAAGGTGGCACGTCCAGCTCCCAGGTGGGTGGATGGGAGTACCCTGGGATACCAGGGATAGCTACAGGTATGGGTATGGGCTGTGGGCTGTGGGTGGATGGATAATTACAATAGTCAATCGAGATGCTGCCCTTGGGGGCGATGCCTTTGCTGGAGTTACGCCTTTCACTTCCGAAAGTTTAATGAATGGGAACATTTTGCGGTGACTGTGAGGACAAAGTGGTTAAGTTACGGATAAGATGCTGCCAGAGATGTTGGATTAGAATGGGAATGGGACTGGGGCTGAGGATTGGCTGGAAGAAGGAATATGTGCATATCCATTACGGCCAGCAATGAAAGAGCTTGACCTGAGAGCGGCCCTGCACTCACACCCCGTATGAAGGGCGTAATTAAAGCGCTGTCCAGCTCAGCCACAAAGCTGCCATTAGGAGTGGGAAGAAAGGCAGCTCCCAGTCAGAGGGGAGAGAGCAAGGAAGCTCCCATTCAGTGGGAAAGGGAAGAAAGGAAACACCAACCATTCAGTGGGGATGATGGCCTGGCAAATTAATGAATATGTATTATGAGCATAGGTGCTAATGGACACGACACGCCACACACACGATTTGGGGGCGCAACAGCTACAGCAACAGCAACCGGCAACATCAACCGGCAACCGGCAACAAAAGCGATGCAGCCGCAAATTGCATTAGAAATGCAAAACAAACAAGCAGTGGTTAGGGTAGGCAGGCAACCACCACTGCCTCACTACCACTGCCACACTGCCACTCCATTGAGTTAGAGGAAATGTTCGACATGGAGGCAGCGGCTAATTGAATATACAAAATGCCCGCCACGGAGTCGACAACCCCTTTCTCCCCTGGATGCGGATGTAGGCGGAGGAGTGGTTGTGGACCACGTGTTGACCCTTCAGAAATTGTTATTGTTGTAAACTGATTGACCGCCGTAGAGGCCATAGAGGGTTAGAGGTGGGCTCGATAGGGTTAGAGTGGGATGGCATCATGGCTTAAGCATCATGGAGCCGAGCCCGGCAGCAACCACCCCCGTTGCCCTTTCGCTCAGTGTATTTATTGGGACATCGTGAGAGTTTCGACAGTTGTTGCCGGTTCGCTCCGCCCCTTGGTTAACCTTTGCGCCCCCACCCGTGCCCGTGCCCGTGCCCGTCCCAGTGCCCCTTTTAATGCACTTTTCCACTTCCGCTCTTCCGCTCATTGGATATGCAATTTCTGTGCTGCCCTTTGCAAACTTTAATCCCTTCTAAAAATACAAATATATATTTTAAGTTGGATTTCCCATGACTTTCTGACTGGCCTTCCCAGCCGTTGCCTGCCCTTCCGGTTAACCCCTTGGCTCTGCCGCTCCCCCTGGCGATGCGTACACTTCCTTTTCGTACATAGCTTCTACCTACAATGCCCGTATTCGTATTCGTACTCGTACTATAGAGGGACCAGGACCAGGACCATCCTGCGCCTTTGCTGTTCCTGTCGTATCGCTTTAATTGGAATTGTTTTACTCGCATTTTGTGCCCACACACACACACACACACACATTTGATGGCCCTTGTCGGTCTTTTGTTACAGTTACAGCGGCGCGTATCCCTCCAGTTAAACGTGCGGATACTCCTCCGATATCTGCAGTTGTTATCTGCCATTCGGGCATTTCTTTTCGGCTGCAATTTTCACTGCGGTTCGGTTCGGTTCGGCCTGACTTGGTTTGGGTTTTTGGGCTGGTTAATCGTCAGGGTTTTGCGGGGGATTAACCAGTTCCTTTGGGGGTAGATTCACGGAGTGGGAAGGGGAAAGGGGTGGCCTGTAGGTTGTTGTATTGTTCTTGTTTTGATTGCTACGAGCAGATGTCTGGCGGAAAAGTGCCGCCAAAGGGAGTTGGGGGGAAGGGAGAAAGTTCTCACAATTTCGTATCTTTATCTTTAACTTTTCGTGGCGCACAGACTGAATTAAAGCTTCGCTCAAGAATATCTCGAAGATAAACTAATTCTGAAATTTTCTCTTCTCTCTTCCAGGTAGGTGAACAAATGCCAGACCGGAGATCTACTTTTCCGTATAAACTAAAATTTCTGCCAGCCATACACTCGATATGGATAAGCCCTAGGTATTGGGGGGGTAAGCTCTCATCCACCCCTACCCCGTAATTTGCGTTTCCCTGGCAAACGGCATCGAAGAGAGGAAAAACTTGTGTCTGGCGCAGAAGAAACCAAAAGAAAAGAGAAAAACAATAATTTCCGGTTTATTTGTGGGTCTCGGGCCCCCATATTATGACAGGCCATCGAGCGTTGAAAGGGAAAGCAATCGTCTCTTGCCTCCCATATGTTGCTAGGGGGCTAGGCGGCAGGGAGGGGGGTGGCATGGGTGTCTTTGTTTTCCATTGATCCTATTGAACATTTGGCAGCGGCAGCGGCAGACGACGCCGACATTGTTATGATTGGGTCCCGGCTCAATGAGGCCTGTGAATGAAATGTTTATTAGCCTGATTATTGGTCGTGCAACAACAGCAGCAGCCACCCTTGCATGCCCCCCATCTATGAATGCTGCTGCTCCCCTCTCCACATGCCATCCCCTCTTTCTGCGTCTGTTGTTCAATTGATTTTCCCACAAATACAAACACACACGCACACAGGCACACACACACACGCACACGCACATACAACATGTCGACTGCAAGTCACGCACTTCCTGGGCAGCAGTGCCACGCCCACTAATTGCAACCAGTGGGTGAAGAGAGGGTAGAATGTGCCACACACACACACTGGCACACACACAGTTAAATTAGCAATTGTCACAGTGGAGATGAACACAAGCAGAACGGGAGTAGAGTGGAAAACCATTCTAACCCTCTCCTTCAGAGAGGGCATTATGGGTCCTATCAGATGTAGATTTCTATATCCAAAATGTATGTTGCAGCTCACATGGAAGCCGCGTTCCAGCAAGGGTATCATCCAAAGTTTCGAGCTTCAGGAATGGTTTTTCATTTTACTTTTCGACACTTTTATTTCCTTTTTTGTCGTTCCCGAGCAGGCGATCCATTGTCTTCTGTGGCTCCCGCATAGCTGCTCCTACGCCTACCCCTAACTGGAGTTAGGGCCCATCCCAGCCCCTCTTCGAGGCGTGCAAATTCGTAACAATTAGCTCTCGGCGGATAGACGAAACGCGGAATGGATGGATGCAATGGAGGATGCTGGGAAATGGAACAGAAAGTGGAAAAGGAAATGAAAATGGAAATGAAAGGGCGAATCCAAGGGGAAAACAGAGCGAAGGAAAGGAAGAAAGGGAATTGGTTTTGGATGAAAATGGGAAAATGTTGAATGGCAGGCAAAGGGGGCGTGGCCAATATTGTGGCCAAAAACATAATTAATTGTTGAGTCGGAGAATTTCCAACGGCAGGGGGAGAAGCATTCAATCAAGGAATCGATGCCGATGCCGATGCGTCGCGACTGTGGTGTCATATGACCGAAAACTACTTCAATCTTTTTGATCTTCGTAGCTAATGAGGCATGTCAACCCCACACACACACACAAACGCAGCCACATGCAATGTCCAGTGCCGTGTGCCCCATTAGCGTCACACAATTTGTACCTCCCGAAAAAAAAAAAAGAAAGAAATCCATCAGAAATCAGAAGAAGGGGCGGGGCCCCCACGAATAAAAACCAATTCCAATGAAATTTTTCATCCCACAAAATTGAGAGGAAAAAAAGAAAGAAACCCAAAAAGAACAGAGAGAACAGAAAGAGGAATGCCAAAGAAAAGACAACGGACGAGGCAAACAAATAGCTCGCCGGCAGCATGCAACAGAACACAATGCGAACCAAAGCAAAGGGGAGACGCGGCGAGAGACGAGAGACGAGTCTCCAAGAAGCCCTTTTTATAGTGCAACAAATCTCAAGCTGAATGGAAATGCTGCCAAAGAGCCAGAGCCACAGACGGACGATGACGACGACGATGCCCGACCAACGCAAACTGGGAAACCGAACAAACAACGTGCCCCAAGATAGAGTCGAGTCGAGTCGGGTCGTATCGACTCGTTTCTCTTGCTCTCCTGATTGTGACAATGGGGGTGGAGATGACTTTGCTACGGCAACACGATGACGATGACGATGACGATGCCATTGACTATGGGCCTCTGGGTTCCTCATAGAGAGCCCACAGAGGAGCTAGCGGGCTGTGTGTGTGTGTGTATAGAGAACACCACCATATTATTAAGTGTAGCCAGAAGCAATTAAGTGTAGATAAGCAAACAATAATGTTCCCAGTCACGTACTGCAGCCTGGCCGGGACACTTTCTCACTTAGCCCTCCGACAAAGGCCAGGTCCAACTCCAACTCCAAGTCCAAGTCCGCCGCCTGATTAGTGCCTTGGTAACTGGTCAGTGTCTGGCCAACAGTTTGCTGCCCAATGGTTTCATGTTCAATCACTCAAGTGTATTGGCCAAAGGGACAGGGCCTCAACCGAAACTCCTCTGTGCAACGTTTTATTTGCCATCTATCTGACGGGGGGATACATTTAATTTGATTAGAGGTACGCGCACACCCAACCACCCTGCAAAGCAGTAAGATGACCCACGGATTCCTGTCATTCAGTGGCTGCGGATGTTTGATTGTTTCCGTCATGCGACTGGGGCAACTGTTTCGACTTTGCCACACAAAAACTTGACGCAAAGTTTCCATTTCGATTGGACACACCTCCTGGCCCCGTTCCTCCATCGTTGAGCCCTCAAATGTTTCTGCAGATTCATGAAAACCTTCTCTTAATTGATGAGGCACTGAGGCACTTGTGGCACAAGTTCAGGGACACAGAATGGGTGTTAATGCAGATGCAGAGTGCAGTTGGGGCGATCTTGAACACTTTTCTTTTCGATTTTGTAACACCAGAATTTAGAGCCGGAATTCACATTTAAATTTAGCATTGGACGGACATGCCTGCTACATGTGCAGTCCCACGGCCATGGCCCCCAGGACACCGATCAGAAGTCTGCCCGATTGCCAGGGCCTTGCCCGATAGTGGCCCCTGCCCCCCCTGTCGCAGAGGCAGCGGTCGACGCAGCGCTTGCAGTAGACCACGGGATTGGACTCGTACTTGTACATGTGGGTGTTGATGGCCGCCTGGCAGCCGATCTTCGGGGAATAGACGCAGCAGTAGCTGCCGATTTTATCTGCGGAAGAAACACAGAGATGAGGATGCGAATGGGCATGGGGATATAGATGAGGATAGATGGTAGAGGGTAGAATCTGGAGCAGTACGAACTGAGCGAGAAGGGATAGGGCGTGCACTGCTTGTAGATGTCCATGGGATCTATGGTGCTCGTCTCGTATTCCGACTGCACCAGGGGAACCGTATCGATGGCGGATCCCGGGGCGCAGTAGTAGCCCGTGACATTGGCCTTGCACGGATACCCCCAATGTTGGCTGCAGTCGGCGCACTGCCCGCGCAGACCTGCAGAGGATCGAAAGGTCAGCGGGTCGCGGCACGGGAATGGACTGGCACTGGCACTGGCACTTACCCTGCACCTGCAGAAGCACGACGACGGCCAACAGCTGCCAAATGTTTGCGTATTTTAGCATTTTAATGCGGGAATCCCTTTTGAAATTTCTACAGGAAATTTTTGTATAAAGAAACTAAAATCTGACACCAAAATCTGTGACTAAAATCCAGCTGATCCAGTTGATCCAGTTGATGCATAAACGAATTGGGTCTGTGATTATTGTTTTGGGTCCCATGAAGTCAACGAGAACTCTCTGGGATCCATAATTAACAGCATCCGAATGACGTTTGCATATTTCAGAGTCTGTCCCAAGACCAGAACAGCTCCATGCCAGACCCTTAATGAATTCTCTTCGCTGTCGTCAACTGGCGAAATTCCTCGGAATTCTGTGCTCATTATGCTACGTGGGCTGCAAAACACAAGCCGAGGCGGAATGTTCCTGGAATTCACCTCTGACTGGACGCGCGATCCGACACTAATAAGAGGCAACCCGCTAAAAGGTTGGAAATGCATTTCCCCCCTAGAGATATCTTCGCCGGATTTTCTGAGGCTCTGCTGCCCTGTGTTTTGCGATAAAGAAACGAATTTTGGGCGGATCGTTTGCCACACACTGCTGACTCCCAAATGCAGTTCAAATTAGTCCGTTGCTAGGCATTAATTGGGGCCCGCAGAGGTGGCACTGCAATGGGACCTGCCGCTGGGAGATTGGTCGATTCATGTCGTTTGCCCTGGCGGAGTCGACAGGCCCATCCATAGGATCCCATCCCCCCCATTCAGATTTACATTCACATCGAATCCGCTGCTGCATTGTTATTCAAATGCTGCCATTAATACTTCGCTGGCAATTGCAAATACGCCACGAGGACGACGACAGCGACACGAGCTGCATGTGTGCTGTCTGCATGTGCCTGTGGCGTCTCCCCATCAGCCCCAAACTTGCCACGGCTCTGAGGCAGGCATTCAGGCTTTCATATGTAAATTTTTGTGTGACTTCTACCGGCTGGGAGAAGTGTTGGTGGAGGAGGAGATGGAGGAGGAAGCACTCATGGGCGCCGTGCCTGACTGAGTTTTTCCCTGGCCTTTTCCTTGTCCTTTTCCCATCGTAACTCCTTGCGACTGGGCTCCTGTTTGGGGGTTTTTCATTTTCTTTTCGTGAAATTTAATATGCCAAAATGAAATTTTCAAGTGTTTTGAATTTATTAACTTTGGCATTCAGTGCACACACACACCCACAGACACAGACACAGAGTGTACCCCCATCTGTGGCATTAATGGAACATTGCAACAATAAAACTTGTCTACTTCTCATCAAATATTTCCCGATTGCATAGAGTATCTCGGGACGTATGTATCTCTGGCATAGCATCGTGGCTGTGGCACGGGCAGGAGAGCCTGGCAGGGGAAGTTATAGTTTTTGCTGGCAAACAAAAGGGGAATAAAAATGTAAATCAAAATCATTTGTTCGGCTGCTTGGCGGGGTCGCGGATCCCTAGTAGAAACCCCGCATGACAGCAACAGCAACAACAATGACACCAGGCAACAACAACACAAGCAACAATCGGTCGGGTCAGGTCGGGGCGGCACACATCATCGTCATCATCCCCCGAAAATTGTATTATATTTCCAGTTCCATTGAACAGTTCTGTGTGGAGTTGAGCTCTGCTCTGTGTCCCCCGAGCATTTAATGAATCTATCAGCTGCGACTGGTTCCATTTGTAGATTATTAAAGATTCCATTCGAATCCCCTACAGCGTTTACAGCCACAGCCATTTAATGCTAATGGATTTGTCTGCCCACATTTTGGGGCGGGGGTCGCCGTGTCACCACTTGAGGAATCGTTCCGAAAAAACGCCATCAAATGGTCTGCTGCGAGTAGAGTAGCTGCCTGCCTGCCTGCCTGTCTGCCTGCCCGATTGATCCAAAGTTAAAGATTTCCCACCTCTGCCGTAAACTTAATTAACTGCCAGAACGGAAGCCAAGAGTACGGAGTACCGGCAATAAAACTAGAAGTAAACACAGTAATTGTGGTCTCCTTGCCGATGGATGATGCCAAGTGGACCGCAAAGAAGCCTCAAAACCCACCCGAGAACCCAGGCTGAGTCTGGGGGCCCAGTCACCTGTCTGCTCCGTGCCACAGCGTGGCAGAGTTTTGCGGCAGTCGCATGTGGATTAAGGAGAGCTTGCTGCAGTGCTGCACTGACTACGCAGTCGAAAGGGGGAGTCATGGACCGAATGTTGCTACAAGCGGCAAGACAACAAACAGAAACAGACCGCCAACAGACAGATGCGGGGCGAACATAGAAGTGGGAGGTGCGAGTCAGGAATACAGATATAACAGGGACAGAGGCAGAGACAGAGACAGAGTAACTAGCACCGACAACAGCACAATTAAATTATGCAGGATTTTCCAGTGCTACCAAAAGCACTTTGCTGAGCTCTAAGCAGAGCCTCGCCTCTGACTCCGCCGGATCCAGCCGCCCAGACGAGTCGCCAACTCTGGCTCCTCCGCCTCTAACTCTGCCACCTCGCCCTCTGCATGCGCCTCTGACTGGCAAAGAATTCGGAAAAGATTTTGCGTAAATTGATTTTAAATAAATTAAAACATTGACATTGTTCTCGTCCGGAGTTAGGAGCATTTGTACTTCTCTGGCATTTGCCAGGAGTTTTTCTTTGCGAGCCAGAGCATGGAAAATGAATTTCCACCAGGTTGGATAGCAGTGGGTAAACAACTTTTCAGAAAGTGAAAATCCAAGAAACTTTTGCAGGAATTTTGGCAGAGTTATATTCGCCTGAAGGAAGGTGGACGTACGAGAGAATGGAATGAAAAGGAATGGAAAGGAAAGGACTCTCTGTTACCGAACATACTCGTATTTCGCATCGGTCTGGTTATCTGGGCTAGGTCTTAATGGAATAATGTACTTTACTACTGTTATTTTTAGTACCTTTTAAATCCCTTAAATGTCTTTCGATTGTGAGCGAAACGAGCGAAGTGATTGATTGCAAGTGATAAAGTTCCATTATAGAATTAGTTATTCAGTTTTGTGACTTCATTCAACTAAAATGTCATCTGTGTTGCCAGCAATAATTTATTCCCTAAGATTATAGGGTAAATATATCTTGGGAAAATCCTAATCGTGTGTAATAATATGCTCGGTTTTCTTAACTTTTTGGAGCAGTATATCTGTGGACTTACCCCTCTGGTTCCCATATTTTCTAAACTTTGCTTTCAGTTTTTCTTGATTTTCCTTCTCTTTCGTGCACCCCTTGGGAACATTTCTCACCTCTCGCATCCCGTTTTTCCGATCCCCTGGGGCAATCCAATTTGTAAATCCCCGCCATCAGCCTGCTCACCCCCGCTCTCTGCCCTTCTGGGCACTCCTCTCTGTCGCCCCCACCCCCCCTCTGATATTCTTGTAATGATAAATCATCTTTTGTGTTTCCATTTTGTTGTTTCTGATTCGGTAACCGTTTTCTCAGATCTTTCCTCGCCGAGAGTGGGGGGAATCAGTCGGAGATTGAGTTTAACGTTGCAGGCAGCTCCTTCACCTTCGGAGATTTCAGCGTAATTCCGTCATGATTATTGTGAGGGCACGCATTTTGATTGATACTTTAGCACTACTTAAAGGCCATCGGCCTCCGATTATCCCCCTGCCTTTCTGCTCTCTGCTCACTCCACTCTTCACTCTCTGCCCTGCTAGTTCCAACGAAATTCAATTTTAAAGCGAAATGCATTTCTGTGGATTCATCAATCTTTATCTGTTACCCTCGTCGCTACTTCGCTGTTACCGCTGGGGAGGGTACCACTCGAAAAAGTTTATTTCCTGCGGCGTTTCGAAATTTTCAATGCCTGGCGGCGCTCATTACATGACAGCAGGACCAAGGGGCAGCAGGCGCAAACGAAAGGGGAGGCGTGGCTAATGTCCGGCCGGTGGCACTTGTCTCGTGTGTTTTGGGGCTCGCGACCGACCGACCTCGACTTTGACTCCACCTCGGAGTGTATGCCTCATTTCGTATGCCGTTAGGCGGCCCCGAATGTAATTATTCAATACATTTTACGTGCCACGAATGCCAGAGAGCAGAGTGTGGCCAGTGCCTGCCACGCCCCCGCTTCCACTGCCTCTGGCTCTGCCTCTGCCTGGCCCCTTGGTTGGGCTTTCCACTTGAACTTCATTAGAATATGTTTTGTATGCGTGTGCGTGGGCATCCGTGTATGAGGAGGAGTCGTTGACTTGGACGTCTGTTGTGTCGCTGGCTCTCCCTTTTGCTCTGTTCCCTCTATTCAGTATTCCTTTTGGCACTTTCTCCATCCTCTTTGCCGCCTGCTCCTTTCCTTTCCTTTCTCTTCCAGTCTCTACTCTCCACTCTCTGCTCTGTATTCTATTTCCTTTTGGCACTTTTGGCGCACTTTTGCAATTTATTAAACATTTTATGGCGCCCCAAGGCGTACTTGCCCAAAAACTGAAATGCTTCCACCCCCTCCGTGGAGCAGCGCCATGGAAAAGCAGAAAAGGAAACCGCAAGGCCAAAGGATAGGGGAAGGATGGGGGCGCAATTAAAGGTGAAACGGAATGCAAAACGAGGCGGCGGTTGGGACTCAGGTGAAGAGCCCCAAAACCAGGATCAAATCGATTTGAGGTTATGCAGATTGAAGGAAATTTGTGAATTTTGTGTGTGTGTGTGTGTGTGTGTGTGTGTGCACTATTCAGGGTTTTTTAAGGGAATTATTGGCCCATAAAGAAACATCCTCCAAGCGATAAACAAAATCTGTTTTCGCTGGTGCAGCGTGTGGAAACAAAAAACCAAATGGAACCCCAATCCAGGATCAGGGAAATTCAGCATTGGTGTGCATGTGTGTGCACTCTGTTCACGGCTTGTTGTTTTTTGTATTCCTTTTATGGGGGAATTATTCGATTATCAGGAACGATCGGGTCGGGTCCGCAGTGTTGACAAAAACTGTCAGTGGCGTGCTCTTTTTCGACACTTTTCCAAACTAATTTCAAACTTTACACTTGCAGTAGAGGCCACTGGGCACGGGGCACGGGGCGCGAGGAAAGTGTAAAAAGCGCAGCGAGTGCGAGAACAAACAACAAACAAACAAACTATGCGAAGAGGTGATGGGAAAGGGGTGTAAGGGGTGTGCGGGGAAGAGGAAAAGAGCAAACAGCAAACAAACTACAAAGAGAAAAGGAGAAAAACACTGATTGCCAGACAGATTGTCAGAGAAAGAGCAGGCAGCGATGGACGGACTAGCGGCGGAGAGCAATGTCAAAACAAATGTTACAGCACAGCGATAGACAGAGACGGAATCGATTGAGTGCGAAAGAGATGGGGATAGAGAGAGAGAGAGAGAGATAGAGGATATATGTATGCCAGCAGGCGGCGTATTTTTATGTTGCCCCGCAGCTGTGATTCAACTGTATAGTTGTTGCTGTTGTTGTTGCTGTATTTATTCCTGGCAAACACTATTCTCTTTCTCTCTCACTCACTCTCGCTCTTGCACTGCGGCACACATGTCGCCCTGCGGTCGTCCGAAAGTGCAGGGCAATGCGGGACAGGGAACGTTTGAGGATTTTTGGAGTAGTTAATGGAAAATGGGAATACACACGAGTACACACGCGAAACAGAGACAGCAAATACGATAGGATAGTTGTAACTATTCCGGAAAGCAGTCTAAAGTGTTTGACCAACTTAAGCGACATTCGGTGTATCAAATGCAGCCAAGCGACCGGCTATAGTACCTCTTAGGGGCTCTGCTAGTCCCGCTATTTGTCCGCTCTGGTCTAGCATACTCACATATGTACATATGTATGGATATATACCGTATAGAGAGCTGAAATCCTCCTCCCAATCAAACTGCCGATATACAGAAATAGCTTATTGCATTTTTTTTCGATCTGATTGAAAAGGAACATTTTTGAATTCCCTTTTTTAAGCATTCATTTATAAATTCTCCCCCTGAAACGAATGCTGCAAGGGTATTAATGATTCGGCTGTTGCGGTTTTTCTTTTGCCGTCCATTGCTGCTGGTGATAATCCCAGGGTTCTGTTTGAGCCTCAGATCCAGTTTCAGTTTCAGTTCCTAGTCCTGGGTCTAAGTACAGGTCCAGATC
Source organism: Drosophila ambigua (assembly GCA_018150905.1). Classification (NCBI taxonomy): domain Eukaryota; kingdom Metazoa; phylum Arthropoda; class Insecta; order Diptera; family Drosophilidae; genus Drosophila; species Drosophila ambigua. Next base: position 8,801,512 of record JAECWS010000001.1, on the reverse strand, counting down.
CCAGATCCAGGCAACGGAAGAGGCACAGGCAGAGACTGAGCCGAGCCGGTGGCTGTGGCTGTGGCATGGGTAGGGCAAAGGCAAATTGCGTGTGCAAACAGAGGAGAGCAGAGCTGCAGCTTCATTAGCGAGGGTTGCTGCGAACAAACAAACACACACACACACACATGTATGTACATATGTATGTACCTATCCATGGGGATGTGTGCACTAGGTTTTTATTATTATTTTCTTTATTGTTTAGCGCGTTATAATTGGGGTGCCACAGAAGCAGGAACGGGGCCGGGGATCCAGTGAGGCAGGCAGGCAGTCCAGGCAGTCAGGAAAGGATACACTCTCGCACAATATGTACAATGTATGCACTCGCCTGGAAGACCTACATTCTGTTTACACTACTCGACACTCGACTCGACTCATTGTGCAAGCATAGGATAGGAGTTGTTCTCGGAGGTCTCTGGATGTGTGGGTTCCGTTCCTCCTCAATGTGGGGGTCATTTCTCTCAGGTGTTATTCTCTGAATTGCTGTAAACATAATGGCAGTCGTTTACCATAATCATTTACATGCATTGCCTTGCATTTATGCAGCTATTATTAAATTTACAGCACTTTTAAGGCACTTTAAGACTTATGTATATGCCTTGCACAACTGTAGATGTGGCACTCAGCCACAACTGACAATTACAATGGATTATTGCAGACTTTGAGATGGAAGTATAATTTGACTTCTAATTAGTTGCACGGCACAAACATTACAACGAAATTGAACACTGACATTGTTGCTCCTTTAACGAAACTAAACCATCATTTCCCAATTAAGAGAATTCCGGCTCTTCTTTGATTATTTGAGCCACTCGCAGCGCCGATGATTAGCAATTGATAAGGGTATTCAATATACATAGTTTAACATGTACACATACATTTCTTTTGCCTTAATTTGGGGATTGTCATGGCTTCCCCATGGTATGTTTCGACACAGGGATAGAAGCGACCACATGCTGTGCATGCCCTAGGTGTTAATGAAATAATATTTAATTTAATTTATCAGCCCTAATGAATGGCGTTTTGTTAAATAGTTTTTATCCCGCAAGAGTCCCGAATTAGCATACGGTGGGGAAATACGTGGAAACGGCAGGCGACAACAGAACCCAAATCAAATGTTAAGTAATAGACCACCACGTACTATCCATAACTCATGCATGCATACTGTTGTACATTTTTACATACATATGTATGTATGTATGTATGTATGTACGTTGTAGACACCCCCACATGCCCCATATGCAACCCCTTCTTTGGTTTTTAGGACAGTGGAGGCTGTTTTCTGTTTCGTAGTTCGAACTTCGGTTCGACCTCTCTCAGCTGTCAAAAACAGTTTATAACGCCTGGAATTATGCCGCATAAATCAGAACTGACGCGTAAACAAATACAACGTAGGGGGTGGCATGGGCAGGAGGGACTTTCTGTGCTAAGTTTTCCTATTTCCAATATTATTTGCATCATTTGAAAGATTGGCTGACTAAAAATGTGTAAAATGTATGCTTAATTTCCCAGCAGAAATGGTACATGTCCTGATACCTGATCCAAAATTGGTAGTAGGGATAAGTGTGTGGTGTGGGAGTGGGGGTGGAATAACGTACGACCCGTTCGTTGACGCTTGTTCCTGTCATCCATCCCAGGATTGGGCCTATACGTATACATACATATAATTTATGACCTGAGGCTTCGTTCCACTCCGGAAGTCGTGGCAATTTACCAAAGCGCTTCGGATTGGATTGGCCTCCAAAACGTTGCTGTTTCCGAATCGTTTTGCCAGCCTGCCCCAGAACACACTCCCTCCCACCACGATCCCTCATCCTGTCAAATTAGAGGATTATTGTTTTTTTTTTTCCCACCCCAACGCATTCCCCCGATTAACCATGCAACCTCCTCCGCAGAGAAGTCATTCCACGAGTCGTCCCTGACAAATTTATAAACGACATTTGCCAGGGATTTATGCAGAAAATTAAATAACTTTTTGTTCACGCCAGAAGAAACACCCGACCCCTGCAGGGGGCACGGGGAAGTAAGATGGAAAAGCGGGAAAACGTCTAAATAATTAGATAAACATTTAAGAAAGCGGCGAAAGGGACAAGAGAAAAGAAAGTAAAGTCAGGAGAGAAGAGTGACAAGAAGCCTAAACAGAAGATGGAACAGTTGGAGCAGGAGACAGTGGCGGCAGAGGCTGCAGAGGAGGACCACAGCAGACACATAACGGCAAAGTGTGCGGGGAGAAGCTGTCCATAAGTTGCTGGAAGAAGGCTAGAGGAGGGGGGTCCAGAAGTACGTGACCATAACATGAACTGCTGGCTGCCAGCGAACTCCCCTCCTGCACCCTGCACCGCTACTCTCCTCGTCGCACCACTCTCAGAGAAGAGAGAGAGAGACGACGACGACGACAAACAGGAAATATTTAACGTGCCAACAACAAAAGTGAAATATAAATAAAAATAATAATAATAATGGGCAGAAATGTAGGGAACAGAGTGAGAGAGAGAGAGAGCCAAGAGCACGTATACGTTCGAGGGTTGCTCAAAGAGCATAAATGCTCTCGTGCCTGCCTGCGCTTGTGTGTGTGTGTGTGTGTGTGAGTGGGTGCAGTGTGGCATTCGTTTCAGGTCGTGTGGCAACTTCGGCTCGCTTCGGCTCTCACATGCAGCCAATAGTTGCCGTTAGAATATCCCATTCGGGCCCTTTTATACAGGGAATTTCTGAGAGAGCCGCACTTCAAAGAGCGAGAGAGTGAGAGAGTGGTTCAAAGAGAGCGGAAACTCTGCAGTTTTCCCGTTGTTTCCCTTTTTGAAGAAGCCAGGTTTTTGGATTCTATAAATCAGTCGGTACATACAGTCGATTCAGTCAGCCATTTTCTCTTAACACTGACGGACGCGGTGCATGCAACATAGCGGACGACGACGACGACGACCGTGGTGCCGCAACAGAATTTTCGGACACAAAACGAAACAGACGGACGGACGGGAACGATTCTTGCTCTGCCCTGGCCCTTTTTGGATATGGATATTTATGCTACGCGCTCGTGTGTTCGTGTGTATTGTCGGGTGTGTTTCCGCGTGTGTGCCAGTCTGTGTTTTGGGATAATTAAACCAACAACAGCAACATAAACGGTGGGAACGCTGCAGCTCCTCCACCGAAACAGCTAACCCAAACTAAACGAAATGCGCCAAGGCGACAGTGGAAAAAGAAAAGCTTAAAGCCGAAGCGCGCTGTGTGAGCGAGCGAGTGAGTGAGGTGTGTGGAGCGGCGGAGGTCTGGTCCCCGCGGTCCATGTGGTGCCACAGTGTGAAAAGTCCAATAGCAAAGGATAAAAACCAGCGGGAGCTGCTGCCTTTGGATACTTTCTTTGGATACAGCTTGGAATACTGCTTCGGATACTACTTTGGATAACCTTAAATGTTAGTATACCAGAAGCAAACAGCTTAACCAGCGCTCAAGAATTTTACTGTAAAGACAAACACTCTATGCAGTGTAGTGTAGTGTAGTGTAATGACAACAACCATGTCGTGCCGTGTCGTGTCGTGTAGTGTAGTGTTCTGCTCTGTGCTCTAAGTAAAAGTCATCAAGAGACATCAAGCAGCGTCAGGCGATTACGTCGCGTGCATTGCTCTTGCTCCCATTGCTCCCTCCCTCCCCCCACTCAGCTGCTGCGCATGTTTCTCTGTCTTTGCCTATGCTTTTGTTCCCTGCTGCACTACCTCCCTCCACACCCACCCACCAGCCGCTGTTCGTATTACAGCATAGTTTACATTCGCGTTTACATCATGTGTTAAATAACTGTTAGCTGTCGCTGCTATTCCGCTGTCACTCTTTTCATTTTACTCTCTCTCCACTCTCTCTCTGTGTTTGCCCAAGCAAATATGCAATGATTTTTTGTACCCACCCCCACCACCACCCACTCTCTCTCTCTCGTTGGGCGCGCTGCTTTCATTCATGCCTTGCAAATGAAGCGTGCTCAATTGTTTGTGGCTCCAGGGTGCGGAGATGGCAAAGGGAAGAGGAAAAAGTGCAGAGTGCGAAGGGTGTTCGGTTGGGTGGCAGTAGTGGGAGTGGGAGTGTTGGATACACACACACACACACACACACACACACACAAAAGCACACTCCAAGCGGAAGTGGAAGTCGCTTGCCTGTTCGTGTGTGCCTCTGTGAGTGTGTGTGTATCTAATGGGATTTTCTAATAAAATTTAAATTGTTGCCGTTTTTGCTGGGCTTTCATTCTATGAATTTAATATGAACTGTGTGTGTTTGTGTGTACTTCTATGGGTGTGCGTCAGTGTGCGTGTATGTCTATGGATAGGGGCGATAAAGTCTTGCTTATGGCTGGAAAATTAAATAGAGTGCATAATTCAAGAGTAAACTCTGCCGTTGCATGCATAATAAATTGCTGGAAATTGAAAAGAATCATCTGCAAATGAACGAGCCTTCTAATTCCACAATTGTCGGGCAGAGTCAATGCATATCTCTTAAAATAAGGAACTGGAAAAGGAATCATCCTTAAAAGAAGTTTATTAATCAGCTGCCTGCAATAAAACATAGCCAAATAATTTAAATATGTTACATATGAAACGTAGCTATCTATAATTAAAGAAAAACCACAGCGGACATTTTAATCCTGCATTTAGGAATATTTATTTGAAATTCAAAGGGCCGTCGGCAAATTGCAAACTTTAATTATCTGCTTTTCATGACACATTTCACCGTGAGAAAACTATGAGAAATGCATGAAAACCATAAACGAATATATTTAGTAAGCACAAATCTGCTATATTTCCCAATCACAAAAGAGGCAACTGGTATGCCAGTACAAGTGCCTAACAATAATTATTATTGTTTATAGTATGATATAAGATAAATTAATAAACTGGGATAGTATTATGTTCCTGTTTAGTACTGGATTTCATTCATCAGCCGAGTTCGTTTACCCGTAGGACATGAATGCATCCAACATCAATCTCTCTAATCAGCTTATCATCGCATGAGAAACAACAAAAACAGGAACGTGCAACGTGCAACGTGGTCGTAATCTGAGAGATCTTTTTGGGGGTAGAAGTAGACAAACATAAAACTCACAAAGTGTTTCCATTTCATGTGTTTTATGGGCAAATGGAATGTGTGTGTGTTTTGTGTGTGTGTGTGTGTGTTTGTGTAGATCTCTAATTCTCGTAGGTAGCCGTCGCCATCGCCGAATGTGTACCCTGTTAGGGCGACAAACCAGAAAGAAACATAAAATTCAGCACTGGTCCGTGTCCGTCCCCGTCCCGTCCGATGTGTAACCCTCGACCCGATGAGAAACCCAAAAGAACCCAAATCCCGACCCAAACTCCAAGAGCAAAGCTTAAGCATTATCTCCGCGTTTAACGATGCGACTAACAAGACGGGGCAGGTGGAATGTGCCGCTGCCACCGCACCCCTGGATGATATGATGATATGAAAAGCTAATAAAATATATTACAAATTCCTGGAAATCATAACGAAGCAAAGACCCTCACAACAGTGTTGTTTGCCACATGGAAAACGGCAGACGAAAATATATGAGAAAATCAAGTGCAACAGAAAGCACATGCATACAAAGCGAATATTAAAGCAAATCAAAACGAAAGAATGCACCGAGAATAAGTGAAGCAGGGAGATAGAAAGGCGAGTAGGAATGAATGTGTGAAAAAAGAGCACGCTCTCAACGCGTTCGTTCTGTTAATTCCATCAAAGAGTAAATGTGCAGGAATACAACAGGATAGAATTTCCCTTTATGCTTGAACCGACTGAAGTATGCCCTTCCTTCCCTTTGTCCGCTCAAACGAGACGAGAAGCATACGTGCCCACATGCCGCATCCATCCCATTCCACATACCACTGAACCACGCTACCTACCACGCTACCTGAAAACTGAACATTTTCCCGCATTAGATTTTGAGTCTCTTGCCCCGTAATGCTGCTGCTGCTGCTGCTGCTACTGCTGCTGTTAGTATGTTGCACGCGGACACAAACACACAATCAGAAAGAAAGAAATAGAGAGAGACGCGTGAGCAGAGAGTTGAAGTTTTTATTTTCTTCTCTCGTACTTTTTTCTTGCTGTATTCTTTGCGTGTTTCTTCTTCACTTCACTTCTCTTTTCGTTTTTTTTTTTTGTTTACTTTATGCTTTCGTTTATTTATCGACCCGTTTTATGTCCGCCTCTCTCTGCGACTCTCTCTTTCTTTGCGGTTTGTTCTCTCGCAACATAATTCTTGTTGTTTTTACGCTGCGCTGAAAGGACACATTCCTGCCTTCTCTTTGCCCAGCTAACCTTTTAGCGGCCGCAGTCAGAACAGTGTTGTTGCGAGGGGGTAGAAGAGAAGCAAGATGAATGCTTTTCATTTAAAAAATTAATTAAATTTAAAACTGAAATGCGCGCCAAAGCAGTCAGCTTTTTGTGGGCCTGCTCTTTGGGAAATTTCACAGCTGTTAGCGCACTGTTATAATGCATTATATCGATATTTCGCCCCTGGCCAACACTGGCAGGCAAATAAACAACCGTGGAAAAAAGAGGGGGCAAAAAAACAACAGTAAAGCGTGTAAAAAAAGAAGAAAAGAAATACACAAACACACAAACAAATTCAAGGCGGAAACGCAATGTAATTGCAAAATTGATGAATTAAAACAAGCGCTCGAAGGTGATTCCATTGAAAATTGATTGACTGATAGACGCGATTGTGCGAGTGGTGGTGGAGTGGGTGCCCAGAGAAGCAGAGAAGAAGACAGACCCTGGCAGGGGCTGCGTGTGCCTGGAAAGAAGGTGTGGCTGCTGCGGCCAGAGGAGGCATTGCATCCTAGCGAATTTATTAGCACACAGTTTAAGCCCTAGCCATTCCATTTCCTACCATGTGATAACGCTTACTTATCGTGTGCTCTCTTTGTGTTCTTTTCCAGCGGCGTTGCCACTTCGCTGAGCTGCGCGGACTCCAGCACGGGCTCCAGTGAGGATGCGTCCGAGCCCGGCTCCCCGTACAGTGCGCACTCGCAACTGAGCGACGAACAGCTGACCAAGATGCCACCCCAGATACTCAGCGGGAGCAGCAGCAGCACTCCTAGCGGCAGCAACAACTCCTCCACAGCGTCCTCCACGTCCCACAGCAGCGGCCCGACAGCGGCGGCGCCTCCAGCCTCGGCCATTCCCAACCACGCCCACATCCACGGCCTCAGCATCAGCACTGCCAAACCCACAACGATGCCGATGGCCATGTCCAGTTCCCAGGGGCGACAGCCGAGCTTGCTGCCCACCCTCCAGTGGCCGTGGAACACGAACCTGGGCAGCACGTCCACCGCTGTGCCCGCCGCCGCGGCCAACAAGAAGCGCCCAGCGGGAGGACCAGGAGCGTGCGCCGGCGCCGCAGACGGGAGCAGCCCGGCAGTGGCGGCGGCCAAGAAGAGTCGCTGCGAGCCTCAGGCAGGCAGCGACGCGAGCAAAAGACTGAAGGCGGCGGCCCTCGAGGAATCGCAGACCAAGATCACAGGCTTCTTCAAGTCCCAGATGAAGCCCACACCGGGGGGCAAGCTGTCGCCGCCACCAAACGCTAGCACCCACGCCCACTCTAGCACAGCCCCAGGACTGCACCCGGCCAACACGCTGACCATGAGCACGCCCGCCACGACAGCCTCCTTGAACAAGTACTTTAACATTTTGTCGCAGCTGAAGGAGCAAAAGCAGCAACAGCAACTGCAGATGCAACAGCAGGCGGCAAAGCAGGCCACGCCCACCCCCGCTGCCCTGACGCCGCCGCAGCCGAATGTGAGTGCAACGACACCGGCACCAGTGCCACTGCCCCTGTCCCTACCCCTGCCAGTGCCCGCCAGCCAGACGACGAGTCTGCCCGTTCCCGCTCTCAAGAAGATCGAACGGAGCACCAAGCAGCCGGCGAAGATCGCCCAGGTGGCGCCCAACCTGCGCAAGACGCCCAGCAACGGCAGCAACCACAGCAACTCCTCCTCCAGCTCCTCGTCCTCCACCTCCTCGAACGGCTCCAACAGCTCCCAGCACACGGGCAAGTCGCCAGCCAAGAAGCACGTGGCCATCGCTCCGCGAACGCCCGAGATGAAGCAGCAGCAGCAACAACAACTCCAACTGCAGGCACAGGCCGGCAAGGCAGCCATGGCCTACCGTCCGCCGGGCACGAGTCCGGCGCTGAAGCAGAAGATCTCCCAGGCCAGCAGCACGGCCACGTGCACCGCCATCACGCATCCGACGACAACGGCCGCCCCGAGCCCCAATCCCAATACAAATCCCACTCTCTACCAGCTGCCCGTACAGCTGCCTAATCTAGTCCAGCTGCCGCCCCAACTGGCGGCCGCCGCCAACATCATGCAGCTGAACAACGTGGCCAAGGCAGCTATGGCCACCGCAGCGAATAACAATGCGGCCGCCGCCCAGGCTGCCCAAGCTGCCCAGGCAGCAGCAGCCCAGTACTTCCTCAACGGAACGGTGTTCAAGCTGCAGCAGGTGACCACAGCCACCACGACGACGGCGACAACGGCCACGGCAGCGGCCTCCACGGGCAATCCCTTCGGTCTGCTCAGTGCCAACGAACTGCAGGACCTTCTGATGAAGCAGCAACAACAACAACAGCTCCAGCAGCAGCAACTCCAGTTGCAGCAGGCGGTGGCAGCGAAGGCAGCGGCGACCACGCCCTCGCCCAACAACGCGGCGAACTTCCAGGAACTGTTCCAGCAGCAGATTGCTGCCGCCATCCAGCAGCAGCAGCTGCAGCGCCTGGTGCAAGGAGGAGCCGCCGCCGCTGCGGCCCAGCCCGTGTTCATGGCCACGCCGGCAGGACTCTTGCTCAACGCCGCCACCTTGCCGGCCATGCTCGCCCAGGCGGCGGCAGCCATTGCGGCCAACAACCAGCAGCAGCAGCAACAGCAGCAGAAAGTCGCCGCCTCCCTGGCCCTGCAGCAGCAACATCAACACCATCAGCAGCAGCACCAACAGCAACACCAGACCCTGCCAGCCCTGCAACCCATTCCCGCTCTGAGCTCCATCTTCGAGCCATCGACGGAGCAACAGCAGCAGCAGCAGCAACTGCAGATGCAACAACTCATCACTGCCAGCAACAACAACCTTAATGCCTCGAATAATCTAAGTAGCATCAACAGCACTACCATGCAACAGCACCACCACCAGCAGCACCAGCAGCAGCAGCAGCAGCAACAGCAGCAACTGCAACTGCAACACCGTGCGATTGTGAAGCCTCCGAGGCTCAGCTCCAGCCAGCCCCCGCCGCTGGTGACCATCTCCTCCTCCTCGTCGTTGGCGCAAGCGAACTGCTCCCCCGCATCATCGCCAGCCGCCAAGAGGGCCCTGCCCAGCGCCAAGCCGTACCAGAAGCGGCTCACGGCAAAGGGCGGCAAGTTCCCCACGGGATCGTCTCCCATCATTGCCACGCCCACGACGCCACCGCCACTAGTGCCCACATCGGCGACCAAAGAACTGTGTCAGCTGCGGAAGAGCACAACTGCAGCCGTAACCACACCCACGCCCGTTCCCGCGCCCACGACAAGTAATCCCACGCCGCCGCTGGTGAGCATTGCTACCCCGAAGCTGACGCCCACTCTGAGCATGGCCAAACAGATGCCGGCCATAAAGTTTGGCGCCACTAGCATCACCAGCTCCAGCAGCAGTGGCGGAGGCGGTGGCGGCACACCCGATCTCTTTGACCTGGTCAAGAACTCGCAGGGAGCCATCAGCATCGTGGCCAAGGCGAGCAACCATCCGCTGACGCCGCTGCCATTCAGCTCGCCCAGCAGCAACAGCAGCAGCAGCCTCCTCAGATCCTCGCCAGCGCTGTCCAACTCCAACTCTTGCACGCTGTCGGCCTTCAGCAAGATCAAGGCGGAGCCCTCGGAGGATTCGGCCTCTGCCCTCGTGGCAGCCATCTCGCAATGCTCCTCGGTCTCCTCCCTGGCCTCGCCCAAGCCCCAGAGCTTCGCTGGCCAGCTGCCCAGCAGCAGGGGAACGGACGTGGTGATGAAGCACGACCTGCTGCCGGAGTGCAGCCACAGCAACTCGAACTCAAACTCCTGCAGCAGTTACTCCAACAGCGTCAGCTCCGCGGCGGATCTCTCGCTGGAGCCTTCGACGCCCGCCTCCCTCAGCTCTCCCTCGCCAGCGCCGTCGCCCTCAGCAGGCAGCAGCAGCAGCCGGAGGGCCGCCAGTCAGACGGACATGCTCAGCGAGATGGTCACCTCGTCGTGCATCTCCAGCGGGGGCGAGGATTGCTCCCAGACGACCACAGACATGACACAGCCGCCGCCGGAGAAGAGCGAGCCCACAGCCACGCCGTCGCCGATCGCCAGCAACAGCGGAGGAAGCAGCAGCAGCGGGAGCAGCAACTACGACGAGGAGGACGACAAGTCGGTGGGCTCCTTGGAGACGCATCCGACGCACAAGCGGCTGCGGGACCTGCCCACGCCCGAGTCCGGTATCGGGGGCAGCCTGAGCAACAGCGAGAGCAGCAACTCCATCGCGGATGGCATGTAAGTAGACATCCGAGTGGATCGAGAACTGCCTTTTTATATTCTTTCTTGCAGGTCTACCAAATCGGTATCGGCTTGCCCGCCTACCACTGCCTCATCCGCGTCCGCCTCCGCCTCGGACACCAACTCCCTGGCCAGCAACGCACCATCGCCCGCCGCTCCAGACTCACCGGATTCCATCTCGCCATGCCCCACGCCGGCCAGCAGCACGGACACGGTGGTGGACACGGCCCTGGCCGAATCCGCCAGCAAGAGCCTGCCCAAGTGCGCCATCTCGCCGATACTCTCGCAGCCAAAGACCATCCGGTTCCCGGCAGGCGCCGGGGCCGGCGGCAAGGGCGGGAAGCGGCACGACGGCGTCTGCTACTGGGACAAGTGCAACAAGAAGCACGAGAGCAACTCGAAGCTACTGGACCACATGCAGACGCACCACGTGAACACCCAGACGGGTCCCTTCGCCTGCCTCTGGGTGGGCTGCAAGGTGTACAACAAGGAGTCGTGCTCGCGCCGCTGGCTGGAGCGCCACGTCCTCTCCCACGGCGGCTCCAAGCAGTTCAAGTGCATTGTCGAGGGCTGCGGCATAAGGTTCGGTTCACAGGTGAGTGTTTCTCTATGCAATCGATAGAGATTCCCTCTAACCATTCGTCTGTTTATCGACTTGTCCAGCTGGCACTGCAGAAGCATGTGAACAACCACTTCAATGCCACGGACAACGTCAAGGAGAGCACCAGTAAGCGCACCTCCGATCCGCCCGTGCCCAAGCAGCTGCGGAAGAACGGCAAGAAGCTGCGCTACCGCCGACAGCCCTTCTCAGGTGGGTCTCCCGCAAAGCAATCCAAGACTGTTCGACATCTAATCGAATCCCTTGCAGCTCGCATGTTCGACTTCTTCGACACGGGCATCATGGAGGGGTTGCAGCACCGCCTGCGCCAGATCAGCACGCTCACCAACGGCGCCCAGGCCATCACCTTCCAGGGCCAGTGCCTGATGCGAAGGCGCAATAGCCAGGGCGGCCACGACTGCTTCGTGCGCTGGTCCCCGCGCGAGATGTAAGTGCATCTTGGCTGTTATCTGTCTTAGACAAAGCATAATCCCTCTCTCTTCCACAGAATATCGGACGAGTGGTTGCCCGAGTGTCCGAACCGGACGCGGTGTCACACGAAGGTGCTGCACATCAAGCACATGCGTCCAGCGGAAAAGACCCGCGTGGACAGCCTTCTGAGCACGGCCTTCAGGCTGCGCTATGACGCACAGCTCTTTGCCGACGACTACAATGTGAACGAACTGCAGGAGCTGGGCGCCAGTGACTGCGAGGAGGAGCAGGATGAGGAGGAGGAGAATGATGATGAGGGGGACGACGAGGAGGAGGACGATGGCGTCTCAGCGACCGTCAGCTCGAGGACTGCCAGCAGTGGGACCGTGTCCAGCTACCAGCAGGTACTCAGCATTGCCAAACTCCAGATGCAGCAGCGCCGCAAGCATCCCCGCAAGCCGCCCAAGATGGTACCCGTGGTGCCCACGGATGCTCTGGTGCCCATTTAAGAAACAGAACCACAAGCAACCGAAAAGCAAAAGTATTCTCTAAGTAATTACACACACACACACAAACCACAAGCGACAAACGAGTAAACAGTGACAACTAGAATAGATATTCTACGATCTAAGTTAAGCCATCGTACCATATACTATATAGATCTATATATACACACACACACACACACACCATCTAGGGTCCACAGACAGAGAGGGCCCCCGCTTTGTTCAGTTAGTTAGTTCCCCACGCCCAATTTTCCATTTCATATATTTACCATTTGATCGATCATCCTTCGTTCGCTGTACATTGTACATACACATATACTTCGGTTATAAGTACGAGGAAATCCGAGTCAGATACTGTGGCCACCTTATCGCAACCCACCCGCGCGTTCGAGCAACTGTTATGAACAAATGTCTTAAGTTGTAACGTCTCTAGTTGTAGGTTTTTAGCCTTTAGTTAATTGTACATTTTGATAGAACCTACATATATTTAGTAGGGAGTATGGATAATGGAGTGGACAAGACTTGTTTGTTTCTAATGTATTTTTATTACTTTTTCGTTTATCCACTTTTTATTTCATTCGTTCCGTTTCATTTCGTTTCCATTGTTGTAGTCGTAACTTTAGGACCAGGCCAAAACTTCCAATCACGCACACAACCCCCGGCTCGGTGGTCAAAGGGTTAAATTTAAAGTATAGTAGAGCGTGAGAGAGAGAGAGGGAGAGAGAGCAAAGGTGGAAATAAACAAGCAAAGAAGAACACAAGACTTGAAGCATTTACAAAAGCTACAAAGCTGCATCAAATATTTGTAAAACATTTTGTACTCAATTCGAACAGCAATGCAAACAGTTGTAAGCCTAAGCCCCGGTCGATTGATGATTATCCATTAAGTTAGTGCAAATCCCATGCAAAACTCGTCTCCAAGAGGAGCAGTCTGTACATAATATTATATATGCATATATATATATATATACTCTATATCATTAACTAGTTTCGCTTTCGCCCTTTAACAACCTACACCTAAACGAATCATTTAGAACCTAGCCAAGGCAAAGATCCAATGCAAATAAAGTTATCGAAAGGAGCAGCAGAGCCACACACATCATACACACACATTTTATATTCTTTTCACTGATTTTGCTGTTGGTTTTACATACATACATACACACATATGTACATATCTGAACGGCAGGTAGACACACCCCCATACACACTCGAAGCATACATATAACCACAAAATTCGCCTTAACAGTAAACGTAATTTATATTTTGTTCGACGCCAATGAATTTATAAGTGAATTTAATGTAAGTAAAACCAAAAACGTAAACTGAAACTGAATCGAAAACGAAAACGAGTACTCAACACTGCCAAAAATGTAATGGAACAACATGAACCCACAGTTGTTAGGAACGACTGATATATTTAGTGTGCAAGGAGTCGGCTATGGCCCACAGCCTGTAGACTGTACTACAGCTCCTTCCTTTCCAAATGGCAATCCTTTTTCAATATTTTGCAACCTTAACACTGCCCAAAAATAGAGAGATATGTATCATAGCTAAAAATACTACATATACGAGTGCGTACATACATATATCATCATCTGAGTATCTGAGTGTTGTCTAAAGATAGTGTAGATGCGTCTCTGTGCCCTAATTAGTTTTAGCCGATAATTGTATACAAGAATCAAATATATATACATACATATGTACACGAATCTATGTCCTGAGTATGAGTATATGGCTCCGCCTGGCTTTTATAGAACCTGATCGTATGGAAAGCAATACTTTACATAATACTTTATAATCGCTGATCCTGTTTAGTTCTCCCATTCGGTTCCACTTTAAATGCCTTTTACCCAAAATTGTTCAAGGCTTTGTATGGCTGGCAACAAAACGAGAGAATCTAAAACCAAAACGGAAAGGAAAAAGATTAAGATGGAAATAAAAACGAAGATAATGAAATTCAAATAAAATAAAACTACCTCAAATTTTTGCAAGCAAAGAACACAAAAAAACAAAACAAGAATTTTTCGAGACAAATTTTCTAAAGCAAACAAAAGTATTGTATAGTATTGTATATGTACAGTTCATAAAAAAGTGTATTCAGGAACCGATAGAAACGATAGAACCGAACGAACAACAACAACAACAAGGGAAAGCATAGACACGTAGGACACACATACAAACGTAGGCTAATTCCATATTTTGCTAATATAACGTACAGTCAGTCTATATACAGTGTGTAGAATAAGCCAAGCTCCAGTTATCCAGTTATCATTATCAGTACAAGTACGAGCATGGCTATATCCACTCTCATTTGATTTCATCATTTTGGGAGATTCGCAGCCCTGCCCTGACTTTTGCTTTGTCCTGTTTTAGTTTGTGTACATAGGGGGACGGGACTTATCCAGTGCGAAATATATATACATGTATTCGATATATCATAAACATAACGTTAATATTACAACCGCTTTAATGAATTGCAGAGGGAAATCAATTATGAATCCATCATTAGCAGACGTACTATATGTATACACACACAAACAAACACACTCACACACATGTACGTGTACGTGTGTTTCTGAAGCTAACAATATTTTCGGTTATGGCCAAGCAACAGTTGAATTTACATTCGCATCCGTACGGGCAAATGCAGATGCAGGTTTAGATCCCAGAGCCAGACCGCAACTGCAGTTGATTCAAATGTAACTAATGTAATCAAAAGAATATATATATATATATTATATGAAACCGAAGAACATGTAAGCGCGCTGAGCAATGAAAATATATAGAAAGAAAAAATTTGCAATTGTCAGTTTTACTCCGAATACAACCGGTGGTATTATTGGACTTGTAGGTCCAGGGGCCAAATCAGCGAAAGACCTACTTCCCAGGATCCCGAGAATCCAGACTGTCGATTGCCAATGAAATCTCGATTACGAAAATTATGTCGTTATTTGGAAAATTTAATGATGACCAATTTAACCATCCTGAACCAGGCGAACAGAACTGACAGAAAACTTCGATTTTTCAACTCCAAAATTATTCTATCATTTAAAATTCAGCTGTAACTAAAAGTATGCAATACAATTTTGAGTGCCACAGAATTAATGGTGGTTGTTGTACAACAATTACAACAACAAAAATTGACAAGCCAAGTTTTGTTTTCTTTTATTTCTACGCTATTTGCGGACTGATCTGGACGCACAACGACTTCCTGTGATCAGAAAAAGATCCTTTATTTGATCGAGTCCTTATCAAGGATCATGGATATTTTCTTCAGTGAAATATATATGCATACAAATATTGTCCTCTCCGTTATTTGTGGGACGATCTGGGCGTGCCTTGGCTTTCTGATCCTTAATAGGAATCCTAACAAGGAATCAAT
The DNA here is from genome assembly GCA_018150905.1 of Drosophila ambigua. Lineage (NCBI taxonomy): Eukaryota > Metazoa > Arthropoda > Insecta > Diptera > Drosophilidae > Drosophila > Drosophila ambigua. Next base: position 8,786,032 of record JAECWS010000001.1, on the reverse strand, counting down.
CCGGCTGTCAATCTGTAAAATCAAAAAAACTTTTACCCAAAAATCCCATCCAAGGTTAGAAAACGCATACAAATTTTTTGGAAATTAGAAATTACAATTTATTTCATACAATGTCTGTTGTTGGTTGTTTGCTTGCTTCGGATGTTGTTTCGAATACACAGTTACAGTTCTAAAACCTAATCATCGATTGCATATGGGTTACATATAGGTAGGTATGGGGTTGGTTCGTGTGTATACAGAGTGGGAATACGGGGGAACACATACGCACAAATAACAATAATAATTCGTGACACAATTTGATCGCATTAATCTAACAAAATACATATGTATAAACGGATTCCACACAGAATTTACACGTATAACAGTTGGGTTCTCTAGGGGTTCTTCGAATTGCCAACCAATGGTTCGATCGCACCTGTTCCAAGTCCAGACACCTCCGGCCACCACTCCACAAAGTGAACGCGACACGGACGCTGCAGCTTTGATGAGCAGTGGAGAACGAGCTGGGAATGGATCATCGGTACGACACATTCTTATATACAAATGCTAATTGTGTAGATCTCGAGGTGTGTGTGTTGTTTGTTTGTTTTTTTGTGCTTGTTTTCTTGTTGTTTTTGCATTATTGTGGGGACGGGAGGCAGGTGCAGTCGGAAAGACCACCGCCCCGGGAAGGCGACGCCCCCGCACAGGTCGGACACCTCCGCATTCTCAGCATCATGAATGCATCGGTGAGCGACGGGCAGGGGATGATGTCGCCTCCTCGGGGATGATGCTCGAGCCGCCTGTGGCGCCTCCCTCAACAAATTATTGTTGGTGCTTGTCGCATGCCACATACAAATCGATCGCTTGATGGTCTTGCTGTCGATAGGTTCTAATTTAATTAATGTGTGTTGCTCACATAACTTCTAATTTGTGGGATTTTACAATTTTTTTTGTTGGATTTTCTCGTAGACTTTAGTTTTGGATGATTGGATTTTCGATTGTTCAGGTTGTTGGATGAGGGTTCCATCTGCAACCGCCGTCTACGCCTTTTTGGGTTCTGCTTGCACGACTTTTGTTTGTTGGTTTATAATTTTGCTACTACAATTTCTCGTTAATATTTTATACATAATATATATTTGATATATATAATTATATTTTCTTTACTATACAATAACAGCGGAAAAGGAGTGTGTTGGTTGGTTGTTTTGCTTTTGCTTTAGCTTGACTTGCTTTTTTCGTACGTTTTTATAACAACTTCTCATGTTAATATGTATAAGTTTAATGATTTCTTGATCTCTTCTCATTTCTATATATATATATATATATATTCTGTATATATTATGTATATCAATACCGTAATTGTTGTATTACCGTCTCTTATCACAAAAAATCATAATTATATATATATATAATTTATTATTATTAATTTTTAATGTATTATTCTTAGAATTGAACAATAATTAAAAATAAACATAGGACTTAGTTACGTTGTTTGTTTTTTGTATGTGTGTGTGTGTGTGTGTGTGGTGGCTTTATGTGAGTGCGTGTGTGTGTGAATGATTGCATGTAGTTGTAGTTGGTTGCAGTTGACCTTTGTTGAAGTATTGCCAAGTATATTATCGCTGTCTATCTGCAACAGAACCCCTATTCATTTTGTTGGACCCATGGGATGCACCACCCAACTGTTGTGAGGTTCCACTCTGCCAGCACAAGGTGCAAGCAGGTGCGCCCAAACAGCCGGAAAGTTAATCGGACGGGAAGAGCGAGTTTTGTTGCATCGGAGCAGCGAAAGCAGATGTTGTTGCTTTCTGCTTGGTTTTGTTTGTTGTTTTCGGGGCCCTTTCGCTAATTTTGTTCATCTGGTGCGGCTGCGTGGCCATGTGCCACATGCCGCTTGCAAATGTACAAGTTTCTTTTGACAATTGTTGGTTGATTCTTTACAGTTTTTCTTTTGTTTAACGAACTTTACATATACACTAAACATTATTTAATAATAATAATGGAAAAAACAAATAACAAAGAGCACACAAATGTGGAGCGCAAAATAATAAGATAAAAAGAGGAGAATTTCTTGATATAGCAAAACTCATAATTATTATAACTTTACGAACTTAACTGCAGATTGTTTTCCTTGTTGAAGGTTGAATTTGAACGGAAAATAACTAAGCTAAACCAGACGCCAGCAACCCAAAGTGGATCGAACAGGCAGTGTCCTATGGTGCAACACACGGCGGTACCCTTGCAATCCTCGGGCGACGAACTTTATTCTTCTCCGTTGAATCTTGTTGCTATATACAAAGGGTCGCCGCCAGAACTGCCACCGCACGCGCACTGCTGTCGGACTGATGTTAAGATTGATGTTACCTGCTCCTCCCGCGGCTGCTGGTGTTGCCGCGCAGACTGCTGGGGCTGTTTGTCTATTTGCTGTTGTTGTGTGGTTGAATTGATTGATTTATTTCGTGTACAGGTAGATGGCCACGATCAGACCGTAGAGACCCAACACTTCGGCGAAGATGAGAATCAGGATCATGCCGACAAACAATCTGGGCTGCTGTGCTGTGCCACGGACACCGGCATCTCCCACGATGCCGATCGCAAAGCCAGCTGCCAGACCGGAGAAGCCCACCGACAGACCGGCTCCCAAGTGTATGAACCCTCTGTTGGATAGTCACAAATTTAGAATGGTTAGAAATCTGATGAGCAGAAGAATTCCAGTGAATATTTACCTGAACAGTGAGTACTTTGAGGGTTCATCCAGCGCGCCGGCAATCAGCACAGCCACGACCAGGCCGTAAATGGCAATGATACCCGCCATGACAACAGGAATGATGGATTTCATGATCAGTTCAGGACGCATCACCGACATGGCAGCAATACCGGTACCAGACTTGGCAGTGCCATAAGCAGCGCCGAGAGCTATAAGAATAAAGAGGAATAACATTAGTTTAAAGTTAATCAAAAGCAATTTCTCCGACTAAAAAAGGTGTGGCAGCACTTCACCTAACTAAACAAAAAGGGGTAGCACTGTCTCAACTACCTTATGTAACTTTACTCTTTCGAGTAACATTTTATTATTTCCCCAAAAGTTAATGGCCATTGCTTCATTTGAGCAATTCTGATCGCGAGCATACCAGTTAGCAGTCACATGATCGTTTATAACTGACGGATTTTCGCTGAAAGAAAAAACCCCCCCATGACCCACGCTCCACACTCTACACGAATTCCGCTCTCCCTTGGAGCTGAGTATGTACACCGTTCGCGCTCTGCTTTTTTTCACTCTCTAGCTGTCAAATTTCAAGAGTCAGGCAACTTTTGATAAGGCTGGGCGGCGAGTGTGCCGTGCCAATTGATCAGGTAGGTCTCATAGGGGAGCGATTGTATGTATATTGCAAAGCATTAATTGAAGTACAAAACCAGTTTCAAATGGCGGTCAATGGTATTTGCCTTTGTGTGTGTGTGTTTTTCTCTGTGAGCGTGAGAGCTAATAAATCGAATTAAAACACAACACATACAATCGCAATAATGGTGGGCTAAACACTCATACTCGTTTATATGGGTGTGTGTAGTATTCAGTGCGAACGCAAACCATATCTGAGCGGGAGAGAGCACGGCCACGAGCCACAGTAGCGGGCCCTACTCATCGTAGTCATGTGATTTCATGTTAATTAACTTATTTTCCGTCCCAAGTTATTTTCAATGATATTGGTATTGAATCAGAGGGGGAAAAATTCTCAGGAAGAAGACATGGAAACAGTTTTTTATCGAAGCATTTACAAATTTTCATTTCTAAATTTGTAGGTAGCTACGTCACAGAACAGGAAAACGGTCGAGTATGGTATAAAAAAAAAAACCAGAATGAACTTGAATAAACCATTTTATTTCGAATATTCATAAGGTCGGGGCGCTTAACACGCACACGCACACACTGATATGAAACTGGTATATTCTATACGAGCATACATACATATCTGAATGTGCGTTGTCTGGCCCCGCATTACGTTCAATTGCAATTAATAAAGACAAAATTTATTGTAGAATAATTTGGTATAGATAGAAATGAAAGTGGAATTCGAGATTTACGATGAACCAATTGATATACTTTTCATCTAGCAACAAAATTTCGAGTCCTGATTGTAGCACAGTGCGTGCAAGCAAGCACAGCCACAACCGTAATGTGGGCCAGTGTGTACACACAATGTAAACAGTATTATCGCCCGCAACTGGCATTGACGCACAGCTAGCTGTGTATCGATGCCGCAGTTAAATCAGCAAAACAAATTTTAAAAGTTGGAATGACATTGACTTGTTTTTCGCTAAAAGCTACTGCTATGAATTTCAATTATTCATACATTTACGAACACACATGTACATGCATACACATACGTGTGCATATAGCATTTATCAAGCGACAGACGGTATCGCAGACGGTACTGTGGGCGTCGAGAAATACAAAGAATTGTGAGTAAGAGGGAGGGGAATAGGCACTGGCGACAAAAGAACAAGAATCAACAACAACTGCCAGCACATTCAAAGATAATTATAAAAATGGGGGATATAGAGAGAGAGAGAGAGAGCCAGAAAAACACAGCATCAAGTGAAAAACGAATAAAACAAAAACAAATTGAAGGCGTCACAGTTGAGTGAACGAACAGCAAGGCAACAGAATAAGAGGAGGGGAGAGCCAGAACCGAATAGTCGAGAGAAACAAGTGCCATTTTGTTGTAGACAAGTTAAAGTCAAAGGCAGAGCCAGAGGCCAAAGGAATGCACCAACATGCGAGACAACAGCATGTACAAATTACCGTTGCAGGTTTCAGTCTGTCTTTCTGTCAATGTCTTTCCTAAAGCTATTTGTTCTGATAATCGTCGGTGCGACAAAATTAGTAAGGGGTAATAAAGAGATAAGAACCAATTCCGTGATATACTTTAGACAGGGTGTTGCTTGGGAGGCGCGGGCTGAAGCAGGTTCATTGATTAAAATGCAATAGAGAAAGACATTCTCACATACACACACACAGTGGCACATATTTCTTTTTGCCACGTTTTGCTTTCTCTCCCACACACACAAACACATATAGGGTGCATGCAAAAATGTAGTCACTTAAAGACAGGGTTATAGAATGAAGGTTTTGGAATGCTTCTTTAAAGAAATTAAATGCTTAGTCAGTCACGTGTAGCAGCAAATGATGTGTCGGTATAGCATTTTTTACATAATTTACTTCCCACCCACAAACGGCGCCTGGCCTGTGCTTACTACTGTTCTCTGTATATCTACTACTATTTCGGGCACTGCGATTGCGCAGGCGGGCGTAGGAGTGTGTGCTGTGTCATTGTGTGAAGGATTTTCGTGTCACTCGGGCTATTTCTGGACCCGAGCCACAGAGGAGGATTTGGAACATCAGCCTCAGTTTCTGATAAACGCAAGCGGAAAGCAACGCCCATTGTTCGGTCGCTTGGAAATCGGCAATGAGTCAGTCAGCTGAAAAAGTTAACTGCAGTTGCGTGAGAGCAGGGGCAGGGGAAGAGAGAGGAGCAACTGGAATTCTCGCTCATGTGATCGTGCAGTCAGGCAGAGTTGCCAGATCGTTGAACAAAAGCTTAAAATTGATTTATGCTATTGACTTAATTACACAAGCACTTTGGATGAGAGTGATATCTGTGTTGCCGGGGCACGTACATATGTATACATATAAAGCGTATCTACGGACCTACTATGATAATAGGCCGAGCAAACATTCGGACAACCTTCTTCTTGATTACCAACAGCCACCAGAACGGCAGGGGGAAGGTGCAAATCACAAGACAAGTTTCCGACGCATGACATAAGAATTGCGTCACAAATGAGTTGATTTGTGGAAAGCCATTGCTATTGCGTGGTAAGAAGGGGGGTGGGGGGTTTGGGCCACTTGCCGGCAGAGCGCGTGCTACTTTGCTGCTACTCTTTTCATATGATGCCTTGCGACACACATCTACATCCACCTGCACATCACATTGCTTGAGCACTTGCTATCTTATCAGCCAAGTCAATTGGTAAATAAGCCAGTTATCAGTAAGGTAAATACAGAATGAATGGTATGGTCTCGTCTCCGATAAGCCCGAAAAAACGATCATACCCTAGAGCATGTGATGTCTACAGGGCTTCGATTGATCATGCATTTAGCGATTTTGGCATGTGATACCCAGTGGGTGTTAGCGGTAGAACAATAGATCCACAAGTTTGTGGACATTACGAGGAATGGGGCCAAACATTTCTCAGCTGAGGGGAAGGAATTAAATGCAATACAATGTCATTGTGATTGTGACACGTGCTCTATTCTTGCCCCCACTTTCGGGGCTCCCTATTTTACATCAATCACACTCATTAAAGTCCTCGTGCTACCGCTACTCTAACCAATAAATGTGAAAAAAAAGTTTCATGTGGCAACACTGTCGTTCTGGTCTTGTGACTGTTGTGTGAAAAGGAAAGCGAGCTTCATAAACTTCACTAAAAACAGTAACTCTTCTTACACTCTCACACACACACACACACATTCATCCAATGCCAAATGCGAGAGAGTGCGCAAGCGAGCGAGAGGAGAGAGAATCGTTGCTCTCACATTAACCATGTGTGAGTGTGTGTGTTGGTCGGTGTGTGAGTAATGTGGAAAGAAAAAGGCAAAATTTATAATTTGGCCACTGCGAGTAAAACGTAATTACAAGCTGCCGAATTTCTATTAAAAATGAATATGAATAGAACCTACACTGTTGTTTCCTTTTTGGTCAAACTAACTTTTCTGGCTAAAACATGGTACATTTTCTGCCAGTCACGCGCATACTGACGCAAAGAACTGCTTCTGTGTACGTACGACTATCTATCTGTATTCACGGGGCTACTACACACTTGCCGCTTTTTTGCGGTACACATACAGCACACGCATTGGTTTTAGCAGCTACTGGTGCTCCCCACTCTTCCTCTTCCACCTTTTACGCCACACGAAATGTTCGATTTTCTTTCGGACCAGGAGTATGTTTAATTTTAGTGGTTCACACTTACCCGAAAAGACGATGGCGGAGGCTGCGCCCATAACACCGAAGAAGGGGCCATAGATGGGGTTGTCGCTGGTCACTTCCGAAGACATTTTGCTTTGTTTTTTGTTTGTTTTAGGCTAAAAATGAAAAGCGAGATTTTAATTCGTTTCGCTGCTGATTGCACTTGGTTTTCTTTCGGCGTTTTGCACGGCTTAATGTTATGCGCGTTTTTTATATGTAGGTGGGTATGCGTTGCTTTGAGTCGGAACAAAGTATTTATATTATATATACAATATATGTGGTATATATGTAGAAAATTTCTTTACGCTGATCTGCGAACCACAATGCTTGCTGCTTCCACGACGAGTGAGCGCGCAAAATGAAACGAGACTAGGAAGACGAGACTCGTCCGATTATTGAATTTTATCGCGAGAGCTGAGTGCGTGTGTGTGTGTCGTGTCATGTGCCTGTGTCAGTGAGAGCGTGAGCGCATGACAAGAAGTTCAATTGGCAATGGGCTGGAAAAATACACGAATGCACACACATAATACATACACACACACTCACACACAGGAACAGGCAAATGGAAGTTCCTCAAGCCAGCTTTTTCCTTTAAAACTTAACAATTTCGCGTTATTCATATTGTTCCAGTCGTTTTTTCTCCTTTTTCCTACTTCATTTTGTGCTCACACACACATACACGATCCCATTGCCGTTGGCTGAGTGATGATTGTGTGTGTATGTGCATGTCGTGGCAGTTTGCTGTAGCTTGTAAAAACTCGAAAGTTGGCGCATTGTAGATTAGTTGAACTTCTCATAGTTTTTGTGCCTCGCCTCACATGACCCTTTGGTCATTGGGTTTATTTGTTCACACTCACGTGATTAGAAATCTAATTAAAAGCAATGTGCTGCTCTGTGGCTGGCCTCTTTCGGGTTGCTGCTGGCTGCTTGGCGACTAACGCTTTGTTGCGGATAACGGCACTGAACTCCAACGAGATATTTTTCTTAGCTTTTATAAACTTTAGTCACGGGGGCGGATGGGTGGTAATAGTCTGCCAGCGGGCTTATCGATAGAATCGATATTTTCCGGCTAGCCTATCGATGGTTTTGAGACGATAGTATCGAGTCATTGATAGTTTCATCGATACCGATAACTGCGTTTCATTATTTCATTGATACCGATAACTGCGTTTCATTATTTCATTGATACCGATAACTCGTTTCATTATTTCTACAAAGGCGGAGGGGGCGGAGGAAATGCCCCAAAACCACAGTCGGCCAACACAATGAAGCCTCTGCTCCACGTCTGGCCCTTTCTCCAGATGGCGCGTACCTGGTAGTTGGAATACCAGTACTGGTCTGGATCTCACCTTCTCAGTTGCACCGCTGGACAATGGCAGCCAGGAGGGCAGTGAGCCCCTGTACAGCTTTAGCGATCATGGACTGGAATTGGGGGCACAGTGTCCCTAGACCGCTGCTGCAACGTATAAGACTTGAGCGGTGCCATCATGCTCCTCAGCATTCTCCTGATCACCAGATTTGTCCTTCTGCTCCGCGAGCTGTCGGCGGATCTCCCTATTGGAGTTCAGCAGCTCCCGTAGCTGCGACATGATGTCATCGGTGCGCTGCTCAACGGCGTCCAGGGCGCAGCTGAGGGCGTCCAATCTCTGGTTGACATCTTCCATTTCTTTGAATGGATATTGTGGTTATCAATGCGTTGAAATCTCACCTAACTTACATTTGCATTGCCCGAGTCGCTGGACATTGTGGGATCGTGGAGGGAGATTTTATGTCACGGACATAGGCTTGAAGTTCTCTCTCGATAGCCCAAAAATATAGTTTTTTTAAAAATTAAAAAAAATTACACCATAATATATACATATGTATGCATATATATACTTTCAGGTTCATTTCAAACGTTGGAAGGCGTGGATGGTACAAGCCTGAAATATTTGTACATCCGCGTTATGTCCACCGACGCACACACTCTGGGCGCCGAAGTAATCAAGGCTGGACTTGCCGTTGTTGTTAACTCAATTTTCAACCTCGGCTTGGCCCACAATGTGTGCGCGGTTATATCGGATAGATGCAAGGCTAATTTGCTCCCGTTGCAGTATTTGGACAATTTCAAATTATATTTATAACCTTAAATCAATTAATTAATATTGCATAGTGTGTAGATTTACATTTGGAGATTTAGCTGCCTAACTTAGTATTTATCCAGAGCTTTTGTGAGCAACTCATTCATGTTGGTCAGCAGCATGCGAGGATCCTCCGCCAGCCCGGCTCCTACCATGGCATTGGCAAAGAGCTGCTTGGTTATCAACTTGGCTAGCTCGGTGTCACTCTCGCGCAGTTTGTTCAGCTTCTTGATAATGGGATGTCTGAAAAGTTGAAACCTTGGGGTTACGAGCCTGTGGGGCCAACAGACAACAGAGTCTCACTTACTTTGGATTGATCTCTAGTTCCGGCTGCAGCAGGGCAAAGCGGTTCGCCTCCGGCACCTGGTGGCTCTGGGTGCGGATGAAGTGACGCGCGGCAGCCATCTCTTCCACGGTGACAACGCAGGGATGAGTGTCCAGGCGAGAGGTGGCTTTTACCTTGACCACTTGGCCCTGCAGCTCGTCCTGAAGCCAGGGTATCAAGCTGTCGAGCTCGGAGCGCAGCAAGCTGCCCTCGCCGTAGTCAGTGGTTGCACTGGGATCCTTAGAATCTTCGCGCATCTCCTTTTCCACCGAGACCAGGTTCTTCTGCTTGTACTTTCCAAGCTGCATGAGAACGAGCTCGTCGTAGGGTTCGTAGCAGAAGAGAACAAGTTCGTTTCGCTTTTTCAGGCTCTCGTAATAGGGGGAGGACTCGGCAAGGACACGGTTCGGCGCCGCCAGGTAGTAAATGTTTTTCTGCTCAGGCCCGACAGAGGTGTAGTAGTCCTCCAGGGACATGCGTCCTTCGGTACCCTCCGCCTTTGAGGAGTCGAATCGAAGGAGCTTGGCTATTTCCTCCTTTTCCGCTGAATCGCTCGAGGTGACGATGCCCTCTTTCAAAAACAGACCATAGTCGCGGTAGAAGTTCTCGAACTCCTCCGGCTGCTTCTTGGCGCGCTCCTGCAGGAAGCGGATGACCCGCGATGTCAATACGCTGGACAGCTTACGAATGATGCTGCTGTTCTGGAGGAGTTCGCGACTCAGATTGAGGGGAATGTCCTCGGAATCGACGACGCCCTTCACAAATCGCAGCCACTTGGGCAGCAAGTGCTCGGTTTTGGACTGGATCAGCACCTTCCGGGTGTACAGAGCCACGCCCGTGTTGCCGTCGCGCGACATCTCGAACAGTCCAGGCTTGCCCTCGGGGAAGTATAGCAGGGCGTGCACCAGAATGGGGACATCGGCGTTGTAGTGCAATGTGAATCGGGGCACATCGAAGCTATTGCTGATGAAGCGATAGAAGTTGTGGTGCTGCTCCATGCTGATGCTCTGGGGATCCAGCAGCCACAGGGGCTTGATTTCGTTGGCCTGCTTGCCGTTCAGCAGAATGGGAGAGCCCACAAAATTGCTGTACTTCTTGATGACAGTGCGGATGCGGTCTTCGTCCGCATACTCACGGCACTCGGTCTTCAGGTGCAGCACGATTTTGGTGCCAAGGTCCACGTCCTGGCTCTCCTCGATCTGGTAGGTGCCACTGCCGTCCGTCGACCAGCGCAGGCCGGGAGCATTGGGCGTGGCTGCCCGTGTGTAGACCTCCACGCGCTGGGCGACAATGAAGGCCGAGTAGAAGCCGACACCGAATTGACCAATGATGTTGGAAACAGCATCAGAAGCCTGCTTCTCGTCCTTCATCTGTTCCAGAAACTGCTTCGACCCGCTGCGGGCGATCGTGCCCAGGTTGCTGATGAGCTCCTCCTTGGTCATCCCGATGCCCGTGTCCTGGATGGTCAGCTGCATCTGCGGCTTGTCTGTGGTGATGCGTATCTCCAGAGCCCTATCCTTGCCAGACAGTTCCGCCTCGCCAGTGCTCAGGGCCGTGTAACGGAACTTCTCTAAGGCATCGCTGGCATTCGAGATCAACTCGCGCACAAAAACCTCCTGATCCGAGTAAAGGGAGCGCGCCACAATGTCCAGAAGCTGGCGAGTTTCAGCCTGGAACTCGTGCTTGTCGACGGGCGCATCCGCCTGCTTGGTCTCCGTGGCGAAGCGGCGGTACGACAGCGACCGATCTGAAAGCATCGCCCAGAGTTATGTAAAATCCCAATTCCGCCTTGCAGTGCAGACGACTTACCGGCCGGCGATCCCCGCGATCCCAGAGCCACATTCAAGGCCGCAGCTGCACATCGATTGCTTTGCCTCAGCACACCACCCAGGCGGCTGAAATGACGCGCCTGAGCCAGCATTCCAATTGCTCGCAGTGACATTTTGTGGCCCAAATTAAAATGATTATTTCGAACTTTGTTGCTAAAATTTGTGTTACGTCCGAACGTGTTTCCAGCGCACATGTGTGCGTCCAGTGTCACCCCATGCATACAAAGTAAGCATCGATTTGGGTGGAGCGATAGTTCGATTACGGCGGGAAATTTAAATGTTGGGTAAAGTAAGCGTTTCCAATTGGAGGAGTCGGTTTTCTGGGTTTGTTTTTCACATTTAATTGTGTCGTTAGGTGTACAGGTCAGGTTATGGGTTAATATGTAGAAGCGGGCATTTGAGAGAATGGTACAAAAATACAGGTATGTATATATAAATGGGTAGGATATACATGGGAGCCGGCAGCTTCTCCTACTGGCTCAGCTCGTACATGATGTGGGAAAGCACTGCGCTGGCCTCCACGTTGCTCATGGCCACATTGGCCAGGTGGGGCTCGTAGCGCTTCAGACTGCGCTTGGCCGTCGACGTGTTGGTTACTAGGTTGCGCAGAATGAGCGCTGCCGTCAGACGAATACTCTTGGTGACGGGCCCCTCGTTCTCGTCCATCAGCTCCTTGGAGTTGGTGTAGTCCGTTGTGTGCCGATTCATGGCCTGCATCGCCGCACTGCCCACAACGGGGGCCGGCGCTGGAGCCGGTGCACTGCCACCCGCCAGCCTCTGGGCGTGACTTTCGTTCCGCACAATGGTGACGGGCGGCTGGGCAGGCGCCACATTGTGTATGCCCGTGGCCAGGCGACGCTGCACGCCGGCTCGTAAATTATCCAAGGCCAGGTGACGATCGATCAGATGGGTCATCAGGGAGTAGCGACGACGAGCTCTGTTGTCGCAGAAGGCGGGACCGCTGCCCCACTGGCAATAGATGTCGGCATCGGCGTCCAGGTGGTCCGGACAGTGGACATTGACCACATGATATTTGAGCTCGTTGAGTGATTTGAACTTGCGCCGCGGGCAGTTGCGCCAATCGCAGATGAACAGCCAATTCACGTCCACGGGCACGGGCGAGGGACTGGCAGCGGCAATGGGAGCTCCTGTTGCAGACGGAGTGGCGTACAGAGGCGCCGTCTGCACCTGACTGATTACCACTGAGGTGCTGCTATTTGCCGCCTGAGTGTACTCTACTGGCTTGGATTCGGCCAGGACTGAAAGCGGCTTGCCAGACACTGTCGATGTGGATTCGCCGGTACTCATCGCTATCTGTGAGAGCGTTGGCTTCAGAGCGGGCACAAACTGTGGCTGCATTGGCTTCTTGGCTATAACTCCGCCAGTAACGGGCTTGGTGGCCTCCGGGATCTGAGAGGAGATAAAGATTCGATTAGAAAAGCTTTTCATTCCCCATTGCAGGCTACACTCACAACAGGCATGGTGATCTTCTGCTGAATGATGGATGGATGGTGCTGCTGCTGTTGCTCCAGAACGGTGCGGATGTGTTGCTGCTGCATGCCCGCCACGGCTGGGGCCGTGGGCGGCTGCGTGGTGATGATCGTCTGCGAGTTGAGTTGGCTCTGCTGCAGGGGAGCCGCCGTGGCCGGTGTCTGGGTGATGAGAGTCGTTTCTTTCATGCCACTGAGAAGTATCTGCCGCTTCTCACCAGGCGCAGCAGCAGCTGGAGCCCCGGGTGGGCCCGAGATAATGTGCTGCTGGATGATCGACTGGTGCTGCTGCAACTGCGGTATGGGCAATGTGGCTCCTGTCTTGGCCGCTGTCAGACGCTGCTGGGCCGTCACCTGCGGGGAGGCGAGATGCGGCTGTGGCTGATGCAGCTTGATGGTGGCCGGAATTTGATTCAACTGCGAGAGCAGGGAGGGGGACATCTGCCCTGCGCCCAGTGATGGCACTGGCCTCTGGGGCGTGATGAAGATCTGCTGCTGTTGGTGTTGGCTGGCGGGGCGTGTCTGCGGCTGCTGGGGGGCCGTGGTGGTGGTAACCAGAACCTGCTGGCCCTGCGCCGTGGTCATGATCATCTTCTGCGTGCCAGGCACACTGGCAGCGGACACTCCGCCCGGCTGCTGCTGCAATATGATGATGGTCTTCGTCTGCTGCTGAGGCGTCTGTGTGACCAGAAGCGTGGGCGGTGCCGACTGAGAGGTTGGCGGAACGGCGGGCTGTGTCTGCTGGGCCACCAGGTAAGTCTGACCCTGCTGATTCGTGGCGAGCACGTACTGCGTTGTCTGCTGGGCCGGGGAGGCATCCATCGACGTTTTCGGCTGCAGGATCACCGGCACCGTCTGTAGGCCCTGGTCCGTCTTGATGGTGGCCGTGGTGGCCAGCTTGAGCTGCGGTGGCGGGCCGGGAGAGGAGCCACTGCTGCCGGGGAAGACCAGCTGACGTTGGGTGGACTGCACCTTGGCTGGGATGAGTTGCAGCTGCTGTTGCTGCTGCTGTTGTTGTTGTTGATGCTGCTGCTGCTGAGGCTGCTCCTGACTTGGCTTGGCCAATGGCGGAACGTCATCCAAGTCCTCATCCTCCAGTATGGAGGCGGCCAGGTCCGCATACAGATTGGCGGCATTCTTCGAGGGCGTCACCTGGGGCTCCTCCTTGCCGGATGAGGAGGCATTCTCCAGGGCCAGGCGCTTGTTCTGCTCATCGTCGATGGTCAGCTTTCGTTTGGTGGCTGCCGAGATTATAAGGGTGCGTCCACTGGCGTCCTTGGTCACAACATTCGCCCCACTAAGCGGTGCCAGTGGGGGCGGAGCCGAGTCGGTGATTGGCTTCTTCTCCATTGCCATCTGGGGATGCAGTGGCTTTATGGTGGTCTGTCCCACCTTCACCGGCGTGTGCTGCATCAGAGGATTGTTCACGAAGGCGCTGATGGCCGTCGAAGTTACTTTGATGGGCTGGTTGGAGGGGGCGCTCGATGCGGAGGCTGTGGTGGGCACCAGGGCCGGGGGCTGGGGCGACTGGGACAGCACCTGTGCCTTTTGCTTCTGCTGACGCTCAGTCACCTTGTTGGCCAGGAGACTCTTGATGAGGGAGGAGCTGGTGGGCGGCGTGGGCGTGGGCGCAGGTGGAGCCGTCTCCTCGGCTGCTTCCGTTGGCGTTGAGTCCGACTGCGGCTTGGGCAGGATGAGAGTTTCCTTCTTGAGAGGAACTGCGGCTGGATTGGCCTTCTGCTGCATGACCAATGGTTGGGCGCGCGTCCGGATGCCCACGTAGTAGGTGCCCGGCAGCTCAGTGCCGTCCATGTGACGCACGATGACGGGTCCCACGGTCTGGTTAAAGATGAGGCGCACCAGGCGTGGGAACTGCATGTGATTGACCACCGACAGCTTGCCCGCCTTCTGACAGTGCGACAGGTAGATCCTGTAAAGCTCCTGCTGCTCCAGGCGGAACTCGTGGCCGGCGCCTGCTCGCTCGTAGGTTGCTCCCAGCCAGGCCAGAGCGTACTGCTCGTCGTCGTGTGTGAAACTCTGCGGCGCGGAGGGTGGGGCTGGCAGAGCCATTGAGACCACGCCCGGCGGCAGTATAACCTGCGGCAGACTGGGCACCGGCAGCGACAGCGGCAGCGGAACCTGCGGCAGACTCGGAACGGGAAGAGTAGGCGGAGCAGGCACCGGCAGAGCCACAATCTGCTGCTCTGTCTGCGATTGCAGGACCTGTGTCTGGGCGGGCGTCGGTATTGGCAGAGCGGCAGGCGGCTTGACGACCACTTGGGCGGATGGGGCAGCAGCCGTGGGATTTGTGGCCATAGAATTAATCAGATTTCCCGGCACCATCTCCACGACGCGCATCAAAATGCAACCGTCAGCTCCATAGGTCTGTGCCTCGACGGATATCAAAGCCACCAGCTGGTCGACCAGGCCGCGCACCTGCATCAGCAGAGAGCAGGGACGGGCGCCGAGCGAGCTTAGGGCATAAATTGCCTCCAGAGTGAAGATGAGGAGCATCACATCCGTTAGCGAGAGCAGCAGCATGGCGCGCTGATAGAAATCCAGGCCCAGACAGCGGTTTATGTACTGGGAGTTGCCTTCCCTGCCGCACAGCTTGTATATGATCTCGAGGCAGCTGATAATGACGGCTCGATCGTTGGAGTCGATGCCCTCGCAGAGTGTGGCCAGCAGATTCCGCGACAGCTCGTCCGTGGTGGGGTCCTGCAGCTCAAACTGGTTCGCCAGATTGCCGGCCGTCTCCAGGGCCTGAATGTGGATGTTGCCTGAGGACAAAGATCGTGGTTAATTGCCAGTAAAATATGTACTTGGTATTTCAGGGCAGTGGCCAGTAAACTTACTCCAGCGTACATTGGCTCCCATGACCAGATACCGCCACAGCGTGCGATTGGAGCCCAGCGGTATTTGATTCTCTTGATGGAAACTGAGCGCCCGCACGAGCTGCACGATCTGGAGCACGCGCTGGCCCATGCGCTCGTCGGTGCCATTGCTGCGGCGCAGATTCAAAAAGTCCAGCTCATCGCATGCCGCCAGCAGCTCGTTGCGAGCGGTGGAGTTCTCCTGCTCGTCCTTGTCCTCCTTGCTGATGAGGCCATTGTCCAGCCAGGCCTGTTCGTCGGTATAGAGCTCGAGTACCTGCGGCTTGTCGTACAGCAGGTCGCGCCAGAAATTGTGCTGCGAGTGGTGGCGCACTTCGGCGTAGCTGTGCTGGAACAGCTTGCGCATGGTGTAGTCCGCATAGACGCCCAGATGGGCCAGCAGCACGTCCAGCAGCTTGGGGCAATCGGACAGTTGGAGCGTGTGCCGCACCTCGTTGGCCATCAGGGTGCAGACGTTGATGGCAAAGTCCTGCTCGTTGGGCAGCGGCGAGAGCAGGGACAGCAGCAGCTTCTCGTAGCTGCTGTGCTTGTGGAGCTGTGTGGACATCTTGTACTGCCGTCGCCGGTCCACGTTGATGATGTGCTGACGCTGATTGTAGGACATGGGCACCGCTGGCAGTGTGGAGTGCGCGGATCCAAAGATGCTGCCAAGGCCGCCGCCTCCCCCGGCCAATGCGCGGGATCGGGCCCGTCCGCTGCCCATCTCAGCATTCTCGATGGCCGCCTCCAGAGCCTCCATTTTGTCCGGATCCTCACCAAAGAAGTTGAGGCGCTCGTATTTGTCCAGATACCGTCGGTAGATGTGCTTGATGCCCGCCGTGCCATTGACACAGCGTTCCCTTAGCGTCTCCATGGCACTGTACACCTCTTCCCACTCGTCCCGCATGTTGACCTTGTTGAAGCCGCCCCGCTCTGTGACCTCAGTGTAGAGTTTATACAAGTCCACATGCTTGCCACTGATCTTGGCCGCATGGGTCAATGGAGTGCTGCACAAGATGGTAAACACAAAATGATGATAGATCAGAGAATGTTCGAACGGAGCAAAATCAATATCAATATCAATATTTTTCGCCCCTTACCCGCGTCTCTCATGGAACTGCTGCAGATCACGCCAGAACTCCTCGGGCGCCGACGCGGGTTTTCCTTCAGTTTTTTCCGGCGTGAAAGGCGCCGGAGTCTGAGGCTGCTGTTGGTATGGATTTCTGGCGCGCAAAGGCGTTGTTGTTGGCAGCAGCATTCCGAGCCCCTTTGCCGGTGACGGCTGCTCGATTTGCTGGGCGTTGTTGTTGCTGCCACCCAAAGCAGCGGCCGCTGCAGGCAGCGACTGCAGCAGCACGCGCACACTATCGATGCTTGAGGTCATGTTCACCTACTCGCAGTCAAGTAACACTTAATACATTCTTTAAAATAATAAGACACACGCAATTAACTTTAAAAAAAATTACAACGACGCGGACGCCAGTGGATTAACCGCTAAAATATCCCTCCTGACCCTCAGAAATATACCGAAATATACCTTGTCATTAACAAAATATACCATAAATATACTGACGGACACAGCGAGATGCGTTGATATTCCTTAATTTTGATATTCGTTTTTATATTACTCACTAGTTAGCCCTCTCAACTGTAAACAAATAATTTTGTCGAATTCCTCAATAAATTTTGTACAAGATTGGCCAGTTTTCAGAAGTCCTTTTTATTGGATTATTTACATATTAAGGTTCAAACAAAAACGGCCAAAGCATAAAACGTAAATGTTGACTAAATGTGACGTCACATGTTGCTGGTCAACCAAGTTTCTTCTATGCGTATGTACTTTTGTATACCTTATTTCTTTTAATTAATGTTAAATGTTTTCTTCCAAGCTCCATTTATGATTTATGATTTATTATATTTAAGATCTAGGATAAGATTGACATGTTTTTTACCTAAAAGTTTTTGCATTATTTGGAGCCTGAAAATTCCAACAATATCTCAAGTCCATAATATCCATTTTCCCAAGGTATGCAGATTGTTGCTCATTCCGTGCCAAAGTTGCACAACAATGCTGCTACTTCATTTCCCCATGTTGCTGAAATATTTCCCATACAAATCAAATGCATCTTACGGGAACGCGTATGGAATGACGCAACAATGAATCTTTATTCCATACGCGTCCCCGTAAGATACATTTGATTTTGTATGGGAACAATTTCAGCAACATGTTGCCACACAACGAAAATGAGGGGAAAGTCTCCACAAAAACACTCTATTCCATAATATCGATATTTTTGTACGATAAATGGAGTTTGGCGGTCATTTTCAAATGTACATTAATGGAAAAATAAATATTTCACTTGATGGTACCCGTGAGCTGCAAAATTTCGTTAATATCTTTAAAATAGAGTCTGCATTGGAATAATTGGAAACAAAAATAAAATGAAAACAAAAAAGAAGTTTTTTATGCTGTACGTTTTGTCGCAACAAAATCGTGAACAAAATGAGGGCCCCCAGATTGTTGCCCAGTGCCCGGTTGAGGGTTAATTCGGCCCTGAATAGGTCGAGTTTTGTTTTAAAATTTAAATAGTAAATATGGTAAATAGTAACTAGAAATTGTCCTTGACAATTAACAAAAGTTACTAATCACCAAAAAAGAACTGATTGCTTGTGAAAAAACGTTCAAGAAATTGAGATCTTAGTTCACAATCAGAAATTCGTTAAAAAATATATATTTGAAATCTTCAATGTTTTGGGTTAAGAGCATTCACGATTTATTGAGTTATTTAGACATATTTGACTACATATACGCTACAAGTAGTGGAGGGAGGGACGCAACAAGCTTAATTGCTAATTTTGCCATTCTTTAAAAAGTTCTCATCATCAACAATCGTATAGCGGTTGCTGCGATATGTGTCCAGTTCGAAAATGTATTTCTTGCCGCAGTCTTTCATCAATTTGAGAATAACAGGCTTGATATTATCTATGCCCGCCATACGAGCCAGCTCGTTGTAGTAGTCAAACTGAAAATAAAAGTAAATCAATTCGGTGACGCTGGAAGAAGGATAAACCAACCAACCCACCTGTCGCTCGCCCATTTGATGGGCCTTCTTGCGATTGTAGAAGCCACACTCCCACCGCTGGCCAATCTCCTTCTCCAGCTCGGCGATCATCTGCTCCCGCGCCGGCAGCTCCCGCTGGCCCGTGAAGAACTTGAGCGTGAAACGCACTTGCATATCGAATATGTGCGTGGGTATAACATTAAAGGGCAGCCCGATGAAGGCCATCGTCGGATTGTTGATGTTGATGCAGTGCTTCCAAAGGGGCTGCACAAAGTTGTCTATCACCTGGATGCCCACGTCCGTGCTGAGGCAGGGGAATGTGTACTTGTAGCCGGTGCAGAACATCACATGGTCGAAGGACTCGCTGCTGCCGTCCTTGAAGATGGCCCCCGTTTTTGTGAATCGCTCCACATCCGTTTTCTGCGTCACATTTCCCATGAATGCTGTGTTGGGGGCAGTGTCCAAGTGGTGGCTCAAATACACATGCTTGGCTTCCTTGCGGACCTGATTGGTGATGTCCATGCCACTGGGACCGGCGCCAATGATGAGGACCCTTTCATCTGCAACGATGCATGAATTGAATCAAATTTATGTGGTTGATATATGTATCAGTCTTGCGGTTAGCCAAAGTGCCTGCTATCAGTCGCTTCCACTAAGGAAACACGTGCATCGGGCTGGGCTGCTACCCACGCCACTGCCACTGCGAGAAACCCAAAACACTCATTATGTCACGCACTTGACGACTGCGATGGATGGCTATGGCGATTGTGTTGCCGTCAACAACAGTACGGGCCGAGCCGAGCATTATCTGCAGTCGAGAGTGCGCCCCGTATTATTTATGGGAAGGAAAGACAAAAGTGGGACTACTCCGGCCAGACTAGACCATTTGAGTAGCGCAAACAATGTTATCTGCGTCTCCAAATTGGCCTCCCATTGAGTGTGTTGCTACATTGTTGGCGATAATCAAGCATGCTGCTCTTACCCTTAAACTTGTCCGCCCTGCGGTACAGGTGACTGTGCATCAGCTTGCCCTCGTACAGTTGCGCCCCCTCGACCTCGGGCATATCTGGCTCCGTGTAGTGACCGTTGCAGACATACACAAAGTCGTAGTAGACCGGGTCGCAAGTGTTGGTGCTGTGGTCCCAGACATAGACCTGCGCGTAAACAGGAAAGTCCCCCAAATAGTATCAATAAAGTTGCATTATTGGAAAACAAGTCTGAATGCTATACAAATGAGAATACAAATATATGCATGTGACGTCGGTACCAACCTCCCAATCATCCAAACGAGGACGCACTCTTATCACTTCGTGCTGGAGCTTGATGTGGGGGCCCAGCTTAAAGTGTTCCGCATACGAGCGAAGAAAGTTCAAAACCTGATTGGACGTTATGAAGGAGTCCTCGATATCATTGTCGTACGCATAGTCTGGATACCCCATCACTTCCTTGGGCAGGTTTGTCCTAAAAAGGCACTTGGCTTAGCATGCTGTCTGAAGGTCCAAAGTATTATCAACCTACCTCAAACCCTGGTACATGCTGCTGTGAACCTCATCGTAATCATTGCTTGGCATTTCCTCGGAGAATATCCAGGTGCCGCCAATCTCTGTGCCCCGCTCGTAGGCCACCGCCTCCAATCCCGACTCCAAAGAGTTCTTCAAGGCGCACAGGCCCGCGGTGCCGGCTGCAATTTGATTGAAGATCGAGATTGAAAGCGATTCAGGTCGCCCCAGTTGGCTCTGCTCTTACCTCCAATTACACAAACGCGACGTTTTTGATCGCCCACCTGGTTTTTGATCATTTTGACAAGCAGTTTGGTTCTCCCTATAAGATTGCAACTGCCAGCACGCACGTCTGCCTCTGTGTTTAACCAGAGACTAACTGAGGGGCTCGAGTATAAAATAGAGCTGGAAAGGCGATATGGCTATGCCCTACACACTGTTGCTCGATTTTGTGGGTGCTTTGGCTTGAAACTGATAAGGCAAAACTATTGGCGTACTTCTCCCCAACTACAGGGGATTGCGCAAGGCGCCAACAACCCCCAACGCTGTGAAAGTTATCAGTCGCTGTTGTTAATTTAATGACATAACAACGACGTCCACGTCCATCGGATCGGTGTTTCTGTAAGTTACTGGAATCTGCCGTCAGCGAATCGAAATTTATGCATTTGGCGAACATCTCATCTGGCTGATGAGGCGAGATTAGTCACGATTCTGGGCGAACAAACAACGTTTCTGCGTGGAAAACGCTGATAAGACAATCGATTGAGAGATTTGGTGAAGATTCCCCAAGCCTACCCTACCTCCAGCTTGCCGCTGATTTTCACAGTCTCGGAGTCACTGTGTCAATTAAGTTTATCAGCCCATTTGTGAGCTTTTAATTATCAGTTGCTCATATGACCAAGATCGATCCATATATTACACATGTATAATGTAAATTAAATCTGATTGTGAGCGTTTTGAGTGCAGCCTAAGTCCGGTTGTTTCATCAGAATCGATCGGGAAGTAATTAATTTGATTCAATTACGTATGAAGACCATGCTGGGCATTACAATGTAAGCTGGCCGCAGCGAAGCCCATGGAAGTTGATTTGCTTGGTTCGTGCTCTTGGTGATGATGTGGTGTGAGGAAGCCAAGTAATTGTTATGGTTCTGATAATAGATTAGATTGGGGATCGAAACTCGAGTGGGGGTGGCCAGCATAGGCAGCATAGGCATTGACAGCTGATTTGTTAGTAATTAAGATTATGCTTTGGTGGTGGTCTTCTGTTTGTATGGTCCGAGTTTGATCACGTTTTGAGATAGTCACTATGCAAAGCGTTTGCCAGTACTTTTGTACTTGAAACTTGGAAATAAGGAAGGTAATTACCATACGTGCTGGATAGCTAAGTGTTTTTTCATTTAATTTGGCGCCAAGACAGATGTATTAATGGCGATTTAAAGCTGGCGCCAAAAAGTGTCAAATTTTCCAGGGAATGGCAAAAGTGATATCGATAGCAGTGAACATTTGAAAGTTTCGGCGAAATTTTACAATCTGCAGTGTTAACAGTGCAGTTTTCATTATTTCCAATTTATACGCATTATTTTTATCATGGCTAGCTCTCTGCCTTCAGTTTTATTGGTATTTATATGGAATAGAGATTGAAGTTCCGTTGAAAATATCGCACAAAAACATCGATTAGCTATTGAATTTGAAATATTGCACTAATATATTCTATATATCGATATATGCAGTCGCGATCGTTTTGCCATTTTCTAAACATTTTCGGTGATTTCTCGTTTAAAAGTTCAAATTAATGTGAGACAAGAAGCAAAGAGAAAGGAAAACAAAAGCAGAAAGGAACACGCGCACGCATTGGAGAAACAGCAGAGCAGACAAAGTCAAAGCAAAGACAGCTGAAAATCGATGGAGATCGAAATCGAACCCCACCAACAACAAGTTTTTTAGTTGTTTTCCCTCTGCGTGTCTCATTCGTGTTTGCTGCTCTCCGCTTTGGGCTCCACTTTATTGCCGACTTTTATTTTGTTTCGTCGTTTTATCAGAGCGCTCGATCCCGACCACCTCCAAAAAAGTGCAAAACGAGAGCTGAGCTTGGGGGCTGCATGCAAGGCGACGCGACAGACGTATACTCGTAGAATCTACAATTTCAAAATTACACAACTTACATGAAGGAGAAGCAGCGACAAAAGGAGAGGCATAAACTGGCACTGCAGCAGCAACAGCAGCGGAAATAGAAGCAGCATCAGCTGCAACAATAGCCCGAAGTCTAGTCGCTCCAAGTATCGCATTGTCGAGAGGCAGCCAAGCATCGCCCGCATGCACTAGATGCCATCGACCATGGCCCCCACGACCAGTCCAAGCTCAGCCGCCCCGAAGCTGGCCAAGTTCAAGTCCTCCTCGCTGGACCATGAGATCTACACGGCGAATCGACGCGGCACCATTGCCACGGCGGCCAGTGACTGGAAGGCTCTCCGCAGCAGCCCCACCAACGGAAGATCTCTACATGCCGGGGGTGGGCACGGTCTCGGCCTCGGACCAGGCCTCTCCTCGATGACCCGGGCCGCCTCCACATCATCACTAGCCAGCAGCACACGCACCATGACCAACTATCAGGAGTACAAAATGGAAATTATTAATCAGGTGAGCATAAAATGTAGAAAACAAAAAAACTCAAACTAAGCCGCGTCAAAAGCTGTTCAAACAAATTGCCGTACTTCGTGGATGTCTGTTGGTTGATATTTGGAAATTAATTTACCAACAGTGAAGACAACAGATCCGCAAACAATGGTTTTCTATTTGCATTGCCAAAAAATGTTTGCCAAATTACCTAATTTCGGGAGTTTGCTGTCGAGCGCCCGCCCGCCCCATCCCGCCCATTGTGGCGGACATGTACTAGTGAGTTGACGCTGTCTTGGTTTAATTGATAACGCACTCGTAAATTGTTTTATCTCCGACTGATAAAATATGATCTAATGCAGCTTCTGTGATGGTGGTGGATATTTCTTTATTTGCCTTTGGTTTGGATGCTGATAATTTGTTGAAGAATATTTGCTGCGGATGTTTACCTAGAACGCTGGCGCCTCCTCAAGAAATGCAGTTGATGGATAGCCCTGGGCAGTTCCTAGATCTAGTTACAGGTTGCATAGTCGACAGCACAAAGGGGACCCACAAAGGCCCGCAGGGCACTGTAAACAGTTTGGTTTCTTAACAGCCCAGATGATGTTCACACAATGAAAGCATTAAACAAGTATTCCAAAAATAAACACCCGAAAGCCCACGGCAATGGGAATTCATCGAACCCAACTGAAGTCATTCGAAATTTAATGTTATTTAGTGCTTGGGTTTGGCCGGGCGGTGATGGTTAGACGCACAGGTGAGAAGCGCCATCAAAAGATCGCGTAAACAAGTTGGATGGATTTATTTGTCGGGTAGGTGAGTGGGTGATTAAACTGTTGGTAGGCTGGCAGGCTGACCCGTCGGGGAGTGCCTTGCCTTGCTCTCTCAATTTACTTGTCAAGCGCCACAAGGTCAGTCACTCTGAATTGTGCGATCTCTTTGGCTGGCCATGTCACAAGTCAAGTTGGCGCCAAAGAAATCAATTCATAAGCCGTTGGCGTGTCAAATGGTGATTGTGCGACAGAAATTGAACGAGAAACCCGAGCCGCCGACAATAGCGATCACCGTGACATTGTGCATTACTAAATTGATCGGAATTATAGAGCACATGCTTAGGGCACAGCCTCTACCGACTACACATTGTAGGGAGAGTACTATGGGTGAGGGTGCGAGTGGGGGCTCTTAATTACTGAAAATATTTTAGATTGTATCCGTTGCTGCTTATCTCTTACCGGCAGCTCGCACGTAGATTGTTTCCATTTAGCCGGCCTCTGCCTCTGCGGCACGGCACTCTCATCCCACTGCACGTGCTGATCGTTTCTTTTCTCTCTCTCTCTTTTGTTTAAAACATTTATCATTGTTTATTATCACATCTGTACTGCTCTTGTATTCCGCCGCGAATTGGCTGCAGTTGACTGACTCTGGAAGAGGTGTGAATGAAATTGAACAGGTGTCCGTCGGCCAAGGGGCATGGGGCATTGAGAGTCGAAAACCAGAAGGATCCATCTCTTTTGAGAAAATATTTCGCTGTAAATTGTAGAAATGTGGACGTAATTGGCGGCGCCTATAGAATTGCTTCAACAAGATGGGGCTGTTAGCCGGAAATTTTACCGCATCCAATTGATCGTATGCCCCGAGGATGGGGCAATGATCAAAGCCAGAGAATTGATTTGATTTTGATTGAACTTTTGGCATTTGTTCTCAAATGTTTCAGGGCAAGTGCCTCTGTGGCCAGTATATCAGAGCGCGGCTACGGCGGGCTGGAGTTCTCAATCGGAAAGTGATACAAAGACTGCGAAACATACTGGAGCCCTCTTCCCATGTGGTCTACGAAGTGTTTCCGGCACTCAATAGCGTGAGTATTGGCAGGCCCATGCCATGCATTCCTTTTTTGCCGCGTAAATTAACTAAATATTAATTTATCTACAGATGGGCGAGGAACTGGAGCGCATGCACCCGCGTGTCTATACAAACATATCCAGGCAGCTATCGAGAGCTCCGTTTGGCGAGCTGGAGGACGGTGATATGGCGCCTATGCTGCTTAATTTGGTGGCCAAGGATCTCTTCCGGTCGAGCATTACCTGGGGCAAGATCATCTCAATATTTTCGGTCTGTGGCGGCTTTGCCATCGACTGTGTGCGCCAGGGCCACTACGACTACTTGCAATGCTTGGTGGATGGCCTGGCCGAGATAATTGAGGACGATCTGGTTTACTGGCTGATAGACAATGGCGGTTGGCTCGGACTGCAGCAGCACATACGTCCTCGCGTCGGTGAATTCACATTTCTGGGCTGGCTGACACTGTTTGTGACCATTTCGGCTGGAGCCTATATGGTATCGAATGTATGCAAACGCATTGGCTGTCAATTGTATTCGTTGTTGTTTTAGTTTCGGGACGATTCGTTTTAGATATTATCATACTCGTAATCGTAACATTTAGTCATTGACACTTTCCAATCATTCCTGCTGCTATGGCATACAGAGTCGTATAATAGTTTGTAAGCAATTTTGTTGTATGTATAATATTCATATTAATAATTGTTATATTGTTTTCTTCTTTTTGTACATAGTGACAGGCGCAATAAAGCGCATTTTAAAGGTGATATTTTGATTTGTTTTTATTATCAATGGATAGTTTAGTGAGAGTCTTTATCAATGTAGCCGCCAATTTCAAATTTCTGTTTTGTTGTTCGCAGCTGAATGGTTAATTATTGAAAAATAAAGATTAAGGCATGTGCTGCAGGAGCTTTACTACTAGAAAAATTAAAAAATTCTGTAGCAATATGATTTTAATTGGATTTATTTATACAAATTTAATGAAGCGTGATACATGGTAACTACTTAGTTACGACATGTACAATGTAAGTAGTAAGATACCGATTTACATATATCCGCTTCCCAACACTTCAGATGTAGTACTAAAAAGGCGGTATATTTTATGACTAGTTCGCGGTCACACTGGCAGCCTGTGTTTTTCAAACAAAATTAAAATTTTGATTTATAGCAAGTTAGAAAAGTTGTAGTTATGGACGACAGTGTAATAGTGCTCGACGACACGCAGCCCAGCCTGGAAATCATAGAAGACGGCGTGGAAGATGGCGAGTTGGACGATTCGGAGCTTCTGGCTGTGGACACAAGCAACAACACCGAACAATTACAGACAAGCGATGACAATCCCTTCCAGGAGCCCACCCAAAGCGAGGGAGATGGTTTGGTGTTCGAAGTAAAGTTCCACAACAAAGTGCACTTTGCCAGTCTTCACCACAAAATGTTGGATGTCTTGGGCGCAGCGTTTGCGGGCCGTCACCTAGATTTCAGGACAGACGCAACGGAGCTAGTCATAGGCGCATACGACGCAGGCGAAGTGCAGCCGCAATCACCGTTGTCCCCGGACCTGGACACCTCAAACCTTTTTATGATCGACACTTCGCCGGCCCCCAAGCTGCTGGTCTCGCAGGTACCTTCTTATAAGCGTTCAAATACAGATGTACTTGACGAGGAAACTGAAGCACGTAAGAAACTTAAGGCCGCGGCGGTAAACAAGTGCGTCCGGCCCAAGAATCAGTCGTCCTGCTTCAACTGCGGAGAAACAGGCCACGCCCTCCGAGATTGCCCACAGCCGCGGAACAATGTGAGGATTCAACGGGCTCGCAAGAAGATCAGCCATCGTATGGAGCGCTACCACGTGGACTTTGAGCAACGCTTTGGACACCTTCGTCCAGGAAAAATCAGCACTAAGACCCGCCATGCAATGGGCTACAGTCGCAACCAGCTGCCTTTCATGTTTTATCGCCTCCGCGTGTTAGGATATCCACCCGCTTGGCTTGAGGAGGCCAAGACGCAAAGCTCAGGCATTGCGATCTTCAATGCAGATGTGAGTACTTCTTATGTCAGCCGAATATACTCAATATTAATATGCTCTTTTTCCTAGGGCACAGAGGTGACGAAATCAGATGAAGAGGAAGGGGTGTCGAATACCTTCAAATACGACCTGAATAAAATTGTAGAATTCCCGGGATTCAATGCGGAACCCAATGCAAAATTCTTCGATGTAAATATACACAAGTTATGTTAAGTTAAATCAGATCTGATTTCTAACCATCGACTACTCTTAAAGGACTTTAGACATCACAATGTGCCGCCCTTCCAAAAAAGCCAGCTAAAGGACAACTTTATCAGATCCCTGGGGGAGAAAATAAGCAAAGGCTACAAACGCAAGAAGCTCTTGGACCTACCAGCCCCGCATGACGAGAGTCCGACTACGACCGAGCAGACCAACTTCGTTGAGTATGACATGGATGTGGAGGAAGAAGCCGAGGAACCAGGCCATCCTCCACTACCACCCTCGGAACCAACTAGCAAATGTCTACCTCCTCCACCACCGCCACCAAAGGAAAGGGAAGCACGCTCCCAATCCCCATCGATAGAAGATTTAAAGGAGCAGCAGGAGAAACTTCTGCTGCAACTGGAGGGCAATATCTCGTTGGACACAAGCAGTTTAACAGCGGACGAATCCATATCTCAGACAACATTGACGCAAACCCAGTCGGCGCCCGCAACGCCAAGTGGGACAAGAAACTTGCCCTCACGCCACTTCAAGGCCTCCTTCGAGGGGACGCCTATCATAAAGTTCTCCAAGTTCGATCAGCTGCCAGTCGACAGTAACTTCAGGGCGGGCGTGTGCGGCGATGTCATCAACTTTGAGAATCTGCCCGATTCGACGGGCAAGTACGAGCAAATGAAGGACCTGCTGAAGAACGTGCGTGAGAAGATGGTGAAACTGCAGAACGAGGATTAATGCATGATCCCACCCATGATCCACATATGTACCCATTCGACATACACATTTAAAAGTCCTTAGCAGTTAAGTTTTTAACAATTTAGTTTGCCAATACACGAGTCAGCGTCCAACTTGTAATTTGATTTTAGGATTTGTGTATGTATTTCTGTGTGTTTTTCTTTGTGTCTGAGCGTTTAATTGTTTAATTGATCTAATCTTTGTCTGATCCCATGAACCAGGCCAAATCGAATTGATGTTACGTTTTTGCTTGTATCTCCCTCTCTCATTTATGATGTTTGATACCTGTCCTTGAATCTTGTGTGTTTGTGTTTTGTGTCCTTTGTCTAACTGCTCGTAATGATAAAACCAAAAAATGCAAATTGTTTTGGCGTTCAGCAGCGTCCCGGCACCTAGTTGATTGCCGGTGGCGGTGGCTGGGGTGGAGGAGGTGCTCCATCCTGGTTGTTGTCGCGACGAGTGTTCTTGGTGTTGCTCCTCAGACCAAGACGGCCCCAGGTACCCGGATTCACAACGTACATGAACATAGCCAGTATCATGAACACCATAGCGACGAAGAAGCCATTGCCATCATCATTCCCCGATCCAGTCGGCTGCAAGCGTCCGCTAACTGCGATTGAGAACAATGAGAGGGTCAGAAGCCGCTGCTGGAATTACTATGACGCAGCTACTCACCGTCGATGCACTCGGTGTCTGTGCAAGAGTTCTGGTTTTGACGAATCTGCCACAAAGGATCATATCAAAATAGGAGCCCGGTGCGGGAGTAAATCAACTTACAAAGTTTATGAGACGCTGCATGGCGAATTCATGCGACCAAACGCACTCGCAGCCATCGAAATCGTCAGACATGGTGAATGGATTGGTACTGGCTTGTTGCGGAAACTACGCGTAGAACTTAAGCTGGAGTTGCACTGAAAAGATCCAAAGAAAGAATGGAAATGGTGCGTGTCAACTGCAGTGTTTGTAGAGTTATTGACCAGGCCGACTGACGTGTCTTTTCAATAGCGCACACAGATGACAATAGCTCGAATACAGAAATAAAGAGAATTGTTTAAAACAAAACGAACTCAGCTGCGACTAATTTATTTGCCAGAACGTAATCGAGTGGCTATGGACGACGAACGTAACGTTACTCTTCTCGCGACTGTGATTGCATTTGTATACGGTTTGGTTCTACAAGAATTTACAATTGTGGGCGTACACACACACACATGTATTTATATTGCGATAAAGTATACGTATGTTTGCAAATAAAACTAGAGGCGATCCTGACATTTTCATAAAATTTCGATAGAGTCAAACTCTCAGCATGTTTCACAGTCTTGAAGAGAATTCGTGTGACAGAGAATTCAAAGCAGCCCAATGCTGGACTCATATTTGTACGGTCCAGGAACTGCTCTATGATTTGTGAAATAGAAAATAATTAGGAACATATTACTGATAAATAAGAATGTGTGGAAAATTTCAGCCCGATGGATTTACAAGAATTTAGAAGACGGTTATCATATATATTTGTTAACTCAGGTTGTTTGTATAGTTAAGTCAAGTCAGTCCATGCTAGAAGACTATACCATCCGTTAAATCTGTTCCACTTTTGAAATTATTTTTGTCGAAGAGATACAAGGCCTTGAAGACCTTTCGAAGGGTATACAAAATTCTCCACTGCTAATATTCGATTCAATGCACACACATACGTACTTTTACTGTATACTGTATGTATGTACATACTTATGTATGCGTGCAATGGAATCAAAGCTTCAAAGCAAAATATAATCGCATACGAAGCGTGAACAACTTTTAATTATCGCAAGAACACAACAAGCGCATATCAGCTATTATTATTTCCCACTTCTCCATTTCGAAGCTAAGGCTAACATTAAGGATTTTCAAAAATGTAAACACAACTTTCCCATTAAATGCAGTTGTGTTGTTGTATTGTATCAGTGGGATACATGCAGCGCCGTAAACAAATGTCAGCGCACCTGTTTGATGATTTCCATCGATTTCACTTTGTTTTTCAATGTGACATAAACATAATTAAGTTTATGTAAGGCAATGAATGTTTTTACCTGCACCCGGGGACTGGACTGGACTCTATTTACACTTTATTTATTTTATAAAATGGA
The DNA here is from genome assembly GCA_018150905.1 of Drosophila ambigua. Classification (NCBI taxonomy): domain Eukaryota; kingdom Metazoa; phylum Arthropoda; class Insecta; order Diptera; family Drosophilidae; genus Drosophila; species Drosophila ambigua. The sequence continues at coordinate 8,756,287 of JAECWS010000001.1, read as the reverse complement.
ATGGGATGGATTGCACATATGGAAGTGTTGGTCAACGTCCGATAGTAGTAGCAAGTGGAAGTGGTGCCAATAACCATACAGTATATACCGTAATATCAACTTTGTCAAAAAAAATTGACATTTTTTTCAAACAATATATGTTTTTAAATATAATATGCATATATATGCAGGGAATTGGTATATGTTGATTTTTTACCCAAAATCTAAATCTAATTTTGAATACGTATAATAAACGGAAATTATTTGATTTCATATGAAGTCATATTAGAATAATTCCATGAGGGTATTAAAGGTGTGCGAATTTGACAAGTTATTTGAAATATAAGCTAATTCTAAATTGGAGGTTTGGCCGTCTTAAGGGCAGAGTGAGCGAGGCAGGCGCCCCCGAGCTTTAATTATTTAATTATATGGCGTTCTACTGTGAACACGGTTAATTAGTTTGGATTTTTGTTCACTTGAGTGGAATTGCTTTGACAGGATATTGTCGAATCATGTGGTTATTTAAAAACTCCTATAAAAGGGTTAGACTTCAGCTGAAGTCTCATCAAAATGTTCTCGTTGCTGGTTGTTTTAGTTATTTTTTCGATTGTTGTTGTCAGTTATCCGAGTCCCACAGCAGAGCTTCTTGCACTCAATCGTGCACTCGGAATGGAACTAAACGTTTTTATTAACTTTGAGGAATACGGGGAATCAGACACTCTGCAGGCATTAGACACGCCACGGATGCAGCTTGAGATAAAGTCCAATGCATCCGTCTATCGACTGACTGGAGACATTACCGACAGATCTCTTGTCGTGGTCTATCTGGGACAGTCTCTACTGGATTCTTCGGTGGCTGAGCTCCTGCCGCAACTACTGGATGAACTTCATCAACTACAAATCGCGTTCGTGTGCCGAGAGGACCCCACCTCGTGGCACCAGGAACTCTTCACCTACTGCTATCAGAAAGGCTTTCTCCACGTCATCCTGTTTCACCAGAACTCGTTGTACACCTATCAGCCATATCCCTCGATCCAGGCTATTGAACTCTCCAATCTGTCAGAATATCTGACAAGTGAGCGGGCGACACGCAATTTTCGTGGCTTTCCCATCCGCACAATTAGCACAATGGCACCGCGCGACTTTAAGTATATCAACAACAAGAATCAACTAGTGCGGGCAGGGTACCTGTTCAACGCACTCAAGGATTTCACGCTACGTTACAATGCCACTCTTGTTGACGTGCCGTTGCCAGATGCGGATGTTATTGGCCAATACGAGGCTGTTTTTGACATGCTGTTTTCAAAGAAGATTGACATCGTGAGCTATCCGAAGGACCTACAATGGCCTGTGCAGTCCACGGTTCCGCTTTCGATTATGAACGAATACTTTGCGGTGCCACATGCCCCACCCATTGCCAAATATCTGTACCTAGCTAAGCCCTTCGGTCGGACCCTTTGGCTGATCCTGGTGGCCACAGTGTTTTATGTTACGATCATGCACTTCGTCGTCCGTTCAGGACGGGAACGCCCCCAAATTGGAGTCTGCTTTCTGCGCAGCTTGAGTCATTTCCTCTACATCGCAAGCGAAGAGACGCGGATCTCAGTGTGGCAGGACTTGCTGATCTATTTAATACTAACGATATGTGGATTCATTTTGACCAACGTCTATCTGGCGATGCTCTCGAGCATGCTAACTTCCGGACTGTACGAGCCTCAGTATAACACACTGGAAAGCCTAGCGAAGGCGCCCTATCCAGCTCTTCACGATGATTTCTACTTAAATATATTTGCGACGAAATCATTTCTGCCCGAGACTGTCCTCAGGAACAGTATTTCCATGAATCTCTCCCTGCTGGATAAGTTTCGCAATGGCCTTGATAACCGCTACATGTATTGTCTCTATGAGGATCGTATGGAGCTGCTCCTACGGCAACAGTACCTACTGAAGACCCCTCGATTTAAGGTTATAAGGCAGAGCATTGGCATTGCCCTAGAATCCTATGTGGTGTCAAAAAGTTTGCCCTATCTGAGAATGTTCAACGATTACACGAGGAGAATCCAGGAGCATGGCATCCTGCCCAAAATGAAGTCGGACACCTGGAGACATATGATTGAGGCTCGAATTTTCACTCTAATGCGTGACGAGGAGTCCTCGGCCAAGGCCTATGACATGGAGTTTTATTTCATAGCCTTTTTCCTGTGGGCGGGTGGCTTGGCGTTCTCAATGCTGGTCTTTGCATTAGAGTTGGTCAAGCAGCGCTATGACAATAGGTCCTAATTGGTATTATGCTTGCAATTAAATAATTGTCTAGAGTTTTGGCTTGACATCGTTTGCCCTTAATGCCCTGAATCACCAAGAATGTGCACGAGTATTGTCTTATTTAATTGCACTCTTCAAACTTTGTTTTTACTCGCGGACAAGTAATTATATGCCATATAAATTTTAATCCAGGGCAGTTCTGGCCATCTGGATGTACAACTGTATGTAACGAAACCAAAAGCATACCGGCGGCGTATGAGTGTATTGTTCAGTATAAATCTAATAACAACTATGACTAATATCGACTGCGACTCAGGCCAAGGCGGTGAACTTTCTGAGGAGGAATGTAAATGGGAGATACATCCTCTCCACCGCGGGATTCCTCAAGCTGGTTTATATTCCTGTTAGACAGCGGCGTGCTGGTCGAAGCAGACATCGGGGCAAAGCGGGGCTTAACCGGAGTGACATTGTCCTGGACCTGGCATTCACCAACGGTGCTGACCCGCTTGCGTCGACTGCTAAGCGACAACAGATTCCGGCGGGCAATCACGGACGTCTTTGTTATGCGGTCGAGGGGCGAACGCTCAGCCAGTTGCGACAGAGAGTCAGGCATACCCTGCGATTTGATTGGCGATTCCAATGCACTTTGACTCGACGTTGTTTTGGAGAGCTGTCTTCCGTGCTGCTCTCTTTGCTGTGGAGACGATGAGAGTTGACAGTCTGCGTCTTGGCGTCGACGCTTGCTTGAGGGGATTCCGTCGGAAGTCTCCCGTCGTTGCTTGGGTGTCCCAGATTTTGAATCATTCGCGTGAGTCTCCTCTGCTTTCTGTGATAGTCTGGCAAAGACATTGCGATCAATAAAGTCCATGGGCTGACATTCGTCCGATAGGAAACCCTTGAAATCATCATCGGAACGATAATCTGGCATTTCCGACTGGCATTCAGGATCACAATTTAAAGGTAGAACAGGCCCAATTAATGCACTCACTACCTCCAGGGCATCGCTTGGGGGAAATGAGTTATTCCTCTTCAGATTTGGTTTATTTGTTGTTTCCGCTGCGATATCGGCTATTAATTCGGCTCCTCTCTTTTTCATTTCATCAGAAATCTCGATTGGTTTGTTTGAGGCTGTTCGGAAGCCGACAAATTCTGAAAAATCCATTTCATGCCCCTCATTAATGTTAATTTCTTCGTTATTTTGATGACTGCTTGAAGGTTTTGGTTTGCTTAATTCTCCTGGTTTTATTCTCATCTCCTCAGAAAATTGGAATTTGTTTGAGGGTGTTGGGAATGGGGGAACTTTTTGAGAGAGAGGGAACTGAGTATCACTTGTTTCGCTAATTTGGTCTGCAGCCTGTACATCTGCCATTAGCTTGGCTGCCTTCTTTTCGTTGTCCTCAGACACTTTAATCGGTTTGTTTGAGGCTGTTCGGAATCCAATAGTTTCTGGAAGATCTATTGGATTCAATTCATTAAAGTCTGTAGCTTCAAAATCAGCCAGTAGCTTCACCGCTTTCTTTTTCATCTCCTCCGAAACCTCGATTAGTTTTTTTGAGGCTATTCGGAATGGGACAACTTCTGGAACGTCCATGGGTGCCCATTGACTTAAAGTAATGCCTTGAGGGAACTGAGTATCACTTGTTTCGCTAATTTGGTCTGCAGCCTGCACATCTGCCATTAGCTTGGCTGCCTTCTTTTCGTTGTCCTCAGACACTTTAATCGGTTTGTTTGAGGCTGTTCGGAATCCAATAGTTTCTGGAAGATCTATTGGATTCAATTCATTAAAGTCTGTAGCCTCAAAATCAGCCAGTAGCTTCACTGCTTTCTTTTTCATCTCCTCCGAAATTTCGATTAGTTTTTTTGAGGCTATTCGGAATGGGACAACTTCTGGAACGTCCATGGGTGGCCATTGACTTAAAGTAATGCCTTGAGGGAACTGAGTATCACTTGTTTTGCTAATTTGGTCTGCAGCCTGTACATCTGACATTAGCTTGGCTGCCTTCTTTTTGTTATCCTCAGACACCTTAATCGGTTTGTTTGAGGCTGTTCGGAAGCCGACAAATTCTGAAAAATCCATTTCATGCCCCTCATTAATGTTAATTTCTTCGTTATTTTGATGACTGCTTGAAGGTTTTGGTTTGCATACTTCTCCTGATTTTATTCTCATCTCCTCAGAAAATTGGAATTTGTTTGAGGCTGTTGGGAATGGGGGAACTTCTTGAGGGAACTGAGTATCACTTGTTTTGCTAATTTGGTCTGCAGCCTGTACATCTGCCATTAGCTTGGCTGCCTTCTTTTCGTTGTCCTCAGACACTTTAATCGGTTTGTTTGAGGCTGTTCGGAATCCAATAGTTTCTGGAAGATCTATTGGATTCAATTCATTAAAGTCTGTAGCCTCAAAATCAGCCAGTAGCTTCACTGCTTTCTTTTTCATCTCCTCCGAAACCTCGATTGGTTTGTTTGAGGCTGTTGGGAATGGGACAACTTCTGGAACGTCCATGGGTGGCCATTGACTTAAAGTATTGCCTTGAGGGAACTGAGTATCACTTGTTTTGCTAATTTGGTCTGCAGCCTGTACATCTGCCATTAGCTTGGCAGCCTTCTTTTTGTTATCCTCAGACACCTTAATCGGTTTGTTTGAGGCTGTTCGAAATCCAACAAATTCTCCAATATCCTTTGGGTTCCATTCTCCACCTTCGACATCAGCCAACAACTTGGCTGCCTTCATTGGCATCTCCTCCGAAACCTCAATCGGTTTGTTTGAGGCAGTACGGAATGCAATAGGCTCACAGTCTAGAATTCCCTTAAGGAACTCCACTCCAATTTTCTCAGTCTCCTCTAATTTGACAGTCTGATTGTCCATTTCTTGAGCCGACGCTTCCGTTTTGCAATTTGATACATCGGGAAGATCCATTTGGGTTTGCCACTCACTTATTGGGATGTCATCCAATAATAATTGAATGCTTGGATCGATGGTTTCCAACCGCTTCGTTGGGTTTTCATCATATGTATCCGTTTGTGCAGGTTTATCATTACTCTCTTCGGTGTTATAATCCAGAAGAAACGAATCATCTTTGACCCATTCCTCACGTAGTGTGGCATCTGTAAGGAGACTGTTTGATTAAATCGCTCGTAAATGGCAGAAAATGTTTATTTACCCATTACCGAATGGTCGTTTGTGGGGGATATCCTTCGAATACTCCCAGTCTCGTCAAAAAGAGTGTTTGTTTCGTTTCCTTGAAGAAAAATTTGTGTAACAAAACTAATGTTATGATTGCATCCTTACTTTGGTGTTGTTTTGTATCACAGAAATCAGAGGCTTCGTAAGTGTAACCGAGCATCAAAAGGTCCTCATCCAGATTTTCCAATTCCACAGATGTGCATTCAACACATGCATCCTCCTGTTCCATGGCTAAATCAATGCTCGTATTGGCGGCTATCGCTTTGCGTATGCCAGCAGACTCGGTGACTTTGCTTGGGTTCGGACTGGTAAAATATTCGCTTAAATTTAGAAGATTTTCACAAATCTTCTGTGAGCTATTGTTATCTGCACACAATGCCGTCGGTGCCGGCACTCGGGTTAAAACTGTGCGATCCTCCTGTACCGATAGCCCGGATGAGCAGCTCAATCGATCGTCTTCATCTTCGTCGTCAGCTTTCGGCTTTTTCTGGGCTGGTGGCTTCCGGCTGTAGGTGTTTATTCTTTTCTTTCGAAATCGAAACCACGGAGGTGAGTCGCAGATCGGTATATCCTTCTCCTCCTCGTATGTGGGTGATGAGCAGAAATCTCGTAATATAAGCTCGGAAATGTGCACTGGGCCTTGCTCCTTCTCCTCCGTGGTGCTGTAATCAGCTTGACTTAGCAGGAGATCGTGCATGGATATGAACCCGCTGCTCGGCACTACCGATCGATTCTTATTTTGTTTTTTATGATCCAGGAAGCTGTACTGGCGATCTGCTCTGCAGATGTTAGCTACTTCTGCGACTATACTTGTATTTCGTGGGGGCAGACGATCACCGACAGCGCTGTTGTCATTGTCCAGCTTACGCTTATCTCTTCTACGTAGGCGCTGGGAGTGCATTGAAGAATTGGAATCGCTTGCCGTTGGACTCGCTACTACGTGTTCCAGATCCATAATAAAAACTTAAAATAATAATAAATCAATTTTTTTTAGCAAATTTAAGTGCTATTTTGCCGCTGTGCAATCGATAGTTTATGAGAAAGGTTTATTTTGGTATATTTTTGAGGGTCAGACGGGTATATTTTCGAAAAATCCACGGTCACACTGAACTAAACAGCCTGGAAAAGGGAATGGACCGTAAATTATAATATTTGTACAGTAAACAATTATTATTGTTTTAAAGATGGTCCAGAGCTTAAGCAAAAAAATTATATCAGGCATCCACTAGTCGGAGTCAGCCACTTGTTGAGGCAAATTTTCACCCACCTGTTGAAGCGGATATTTAGATTCGCAGCCACCTCATATAGATCCGCAGAAAATGTATGACGATGATGAGGACATAGACAGTCAAATTTGCGTCCATAGTACTCCAGCCTGTTTTTGTTGTTGTACTTTTTGTTGCCCTGCGCCTGATGCTGTACGAAGCCGATGCACATTAGACTTCGTGTGGACCTTGCATCGCGAGGAATTGCTTCAGGATCATGACAAGCGACACGCTCTCCGTGAACTTGACCACGAGCACTGACGTTGACTGTGTGCGAATCCGCGACACCGAGTGCCACAAACTCACTTTCCAGCTCGTGCAGTGGCGGATAGTACCAGCTACGGTTTTGGACGACGAGATCAATGTCCGAAAGCGGTCAATTCAGGCCGGTGCCACTATCCAAGATCTAGATCCAAGTCGTCTTCCAGGAATTGAATACTTTTTATCCAATTTTTGAACAAAGCGAAGCCGAAGTAGCAACAGAACAGAATCAGAAAAAGGAGCACAAAAGGAAGAGTGGGATAACAATGCCGCGGCACCGTTATATGGGGATGCCACACTGCTCCGATTTGGATGACAAGAATTGTAAATCAGCTGCTGTGACAACGCGTAGAACGTGTTAACGTACGGTTACACTGCTCAGACAGCTGCTTGGTTTTGTTTAAATTTAATAAAATGCACTTCTTCGACTTGCGTCCGTCTTCCCCAGGCATATCCTGGGCTCCACAATATTTGATTGGCAAGCTAAAATGTCTCACTATCAGCAGCAGCAGCTGGCGTACCGAAAACCGTGAAGGCAACTTTTTTTTCAAACAATATTTGGTTTACATTCATGAAAATTAATAATTATAACATCCATATAAATCTCATTCATATAATGCAAAATTGATATAACTTTCGAAGGTAATAGAAACATACCAGCAATACCAGCAAATACCTTCGGATACTTTTCTAGTATATACCAACATTTTTTTTTGTTGATCTGAGTACTGCCTTCTTTTCATACGAATATCAACCCTGATTCTGTTCGCGAGGTGTTTTTTCAGATCTGAGGCTTAAAATAAACCAGATTTTAGAAAATTGATTCATCAATCTGATAAATTCATATTTGCAGTTGTTAAGGTCCTAACAATCTAGTAATATAATATTATATCGAATATCAAAATTGATGAACAGAAGGTATATTTAGGTATATTTTTGAGGGTCAGACAAAATTGACAAAGTTGTACAAAAATTTCACTTGATAAAATTGATTAATTTTGAAAACGTATAAATATTCGACAGCTGTAGTACAGTGAACTTTCGTTTGAGTGGGGAAAATAAGCCCGTATTTGTACCACAATTTTCATATCTTGCGAAAACGTGCGCTTACGTCGGTTTGCGTGAGTGAAAGTGTGTGTGAGTGGATTTTCAGCCTGCAATTGATATTTTTGTATTTAATTAAAATCGAAAATAAATTTAAAGCAGAGAAAAACGCAGCAGAGTACGAACAGAGAGATTCGCAAACGAGTACCAGTACCAATCAGAAAACGAGCAGCAGCACCAAAAACAAACACGGCACTGGCAAGAGGCAGGGGCAAGCGCAAGAACAAGAACAAGAACAAGAAGAAGAGCAAAGTCAACACAATACCACAGCGCGCTGCCGAAGACCGTCAAAATTCTCAGCCACAGCCACCACACACCACCTTACAGCACCTGCACCTTATTAGCTGCCACCACGCTCCACAAACAGCCAGCCATCATGTTCGTCAACTCGATGACGTTCCGTGGCAATCCGGCAAACTATCACCAGCAGCAGCCGGCGCTGAGCCATCATACGCTGGCCGCTGCACACCACCAGCAGCAGTTGCACCATCACGCTGCTGCCGGTCACCTGGGCCATGTCGGCGGTGGACACGCGGCTAGCAATCATCTGGCCGCTGCGGCCGTTCTCGGCCGGCACGGGCATAGTTCGGTGACCAGCGGGCACACCACCAGCTCGTCGCACTCCGCCGGAGCGTTGGCCAGCGGCAGCACTGGGAGCAGTACCAGCTCACCGGACAGCGGCAAGATCTACATCAAGAATTTGGAGCGGTCGATCGACAACAAGGCGGTGTACGACACCTTTTCCGTGTTCGGTAACATTCTCAACTGCAATGTGGCCAAGGATGAGGATGGCAACTCACGGGGCTACGGCTTTGTGCACTTCGACTCGGAGGAAGCCGCCCGCGCGGCCATCGAGAAGGTCAATGGAATGCTGTGCAATAATCAGAAGGTTCATGTTGTCAAGTTCATTCCTCGGCGGGACCGTGAACAGGAGAAGGCGACCCACTTCAAGAATCTGTACGTGAAGAATCTGAGCGAGGAGTTCACCGAGCAGCACTTGCGCGAGATGTTCGAGCCCTATGGGCGCATCACCAGTCACAAGGTTCGTGTTCGTTATGTCTTGATTGTCTACTTACAACCTTACATTTCCCGTCCGTCCGTCCGGCCAGCTAGCCTGTCCGCATGGCGTGGGTGATGTCCGTGTGGGTGGATTGGCGATTGGCAAGGGGCAGGGCGGCAGCGAGAGCGAACTGCAGATGGGAAAACCATGTGGCACAGTTTCCCACTATCCGCTCTTAAATGCGCTCTTTCCCTCTGTCGTGCGCATGCCCACTGCTCGCGGGTCGTGGGTCGCGGGAATACGTTGACAGGGGAGGGCCGGGCCGGCCGGACAGCCCCAAGAAAGTTGCGTCTGAATGCAGTCGTCTGAATGGGCGCGAGCGGGAGCCCCTATTGAAATCATGATTTGTTTACTATCGATTTCGAATAGATAATAACAGAATATTTTCCATTGTAATCTTTGTAGCTAATGCTCGACGAGGAGGGACGCTCCCGCCGGTTCGGATTTGTGGCTTTTGAGAACCCACAATCGGCGCTGGCCGCCGTTATTGGACTTCACGGCAAACAGCTGGGAGACAACAAGTTCTTGTACGTGGCCCGAGCCCTCAGCAAGGCCGAGCGGCAGCAGGAGATCAATCGCAAGCTGGAGGAGCGTAAGCGTCAGAAGGCCGGTCAAATATTCTACTATTAGATCCTGAATTATTGACAGCACGGCAGCAGATTTTACAGCAGGAGTTTACTTGGAACCCACATACATACAATATACACACACATATATACCAGCATATATAGATATTTACGAGAAATTATATTGGGCAGCGAAACGTACATTCAGGCAGCAAATGAATGGAAAGGAAAGGATCCGGCACATTGACATTTAGACGTAGGCAAAAGTTTTGCAACACAGTTGAAATTTATAGAGACACACGATGAGAAACAAAAGCGAACCCAAGAACTCGTGCTCGAACTCTAACTCTAACTATCATTCAAAGAAGCAGATTTCTAGGCATTAGACTACCCAACAGTTTCTTAACATTCACTAGCGTTTTTTTGGAATTAGATGTTTGTCTTTACTGTTGAACTTAGTGAGCAGGAGAGAAGCTTCTCGGAGTCAGCTTCTAGCCTAAATAACACACTGCGTACACAACAATTTCTTGAATGTATTTAAATACACCACACCGCAATCACCATACCCCGCACCCCAAACCCCAAAACACACGGCCCCCACCCCCGCTCTGGCATAATTAAGTAGAAGAGATTGAAACGATGGCATCTAGAGCTACGCCCAGAGAAGATCCCGGGCATAATTTGAATATTAACACATACACATAAATATATATTAAAAGAAACTAAAAAAAAAAAAAATAAGAAGAAAATGCAAAAAAAAAAATATATATATATAATTGATGTAACCCCCTATTAACAATTGATGCACTCACTCAACGTATATACATTTAGACATATATATACTGATAATGTAAAACCCATTACACGCTGTAGTTAAAACGCGTTTATAATACTCATACCCACTCTACTCTAATGCTATACCTTTGACGAAGAGATCAAGTGCAACCTACACGTAATTTACATGTTAAATGCAAAAACGAAATGAAAAGAAAAGAATGAATGAAGGAATAGAACAGAACAGAACCGATAATAATAATGTACACGGGAAAATATGCATCGCATCCATCTCTTGTGGAGAGTTCACGAGTATTAAAATTTTAGCAATTACAAGACAGTGTTGTAACTAAGTGTAAATTGTTTCCAGTAGTAAAAAGCAAAAAAAAAACCCAAGACAAACAAAAACTTATATGAAAACACACAGAACAGGCAGTCAAAAAAAGAAACTAAATCGAATCGAATATAACCAATACCAGGGGTGTACACAATGCAATATTTAAACTTTTTTAGAATATTATTATAATGGATACAAGGCACGAAATGAGACACTAATAAGGAAATAGTTTGATCAAAGGCGTGTATACAAATTAACTCGAAAAGAAAGCAAATACATAAATAATTTAAGATTATTGAGCTTAATTTTTAAACAAGTTTCCAAGAACAGAAAAACAAAACTAAAACGGGGAAAACAAAATAAAAGAAAAGAGAAAAAACTAAGAAAAAACTATTAAAACCAAAACCAAGCAAAACTCCCACAAAATTTGTAAAATTAAAATTTTGCGCCTAGAAATACACGTACGAACACACACAATGTATAGTTAAAACAGTACCCGAAATGGACAAGCAAATGAAAAGTGAAAAACGTGAAGAAATTACATGAAAATAGTTATAAATGAAGGCAAATATTTAGGATGGAATGGCATATAGTTATTGTAACCCTCATTTAACCATATTTATTTCTCATTTCATTTCTGTTCAATCATAAGTTACATATACAAGCATACATACGAATGGTATCTTCGATCAATTCCCAAGGGAATGTGACAATCGGAGCGGCAATGAATTTGGCTATAGTTTTCAGGAAAATGGTAGTATTAGGATTTAAACATACACACCCACGCCCACACCTACTCACTCACACAGACACTTGAATGCAATATGAATTTACAAAACAAAACACACACAAAAAAGAAAACAAAAGAAATTTATGCAATTGAATAATATTTATGCAAATGTACAAAAACAAAACAAAAAGAAAAACAAAACAAAAACAAAAAAGTAAAGATTTATTTTCCTTTGCCAAGCAAATGCGACATTTTTATCATTATTACAAATTATTATTGTAATTGAATCCCCTAATTTTTTGGTAATTGCTTTTGCAGAATTTACCTTAAACGAAAAATAAACAAGAAAACAAAAAAACAAAATGAAAAGCCCCAAAAAGAGAGAACCCTTTTATAGTTCTACGTTTTTAGACAGTACGGAGAAACGGAAAGTTGACTCGAATCTTACCAAATTAATGATTAATAAGAAGCCTCCACACATAATAAAATTAAATGCATTCAAAATTACTCACTTTGCACGTTTTGCTAAATGAGACATTAACTACACCTGCATTCACTTATTTCACATGAATCCAATATTTGTTCATTCTCCTTCCTTCCTTTTCTTTGGGGGATCGGATCCGAATACCCCGTTTCAATGAATAGCGAAAACCCACAACACAACACACCACAAGAAAGCAAGGATAATACAGACACTGGCGGCGCATGATATATGCATTATATATGTAATTCCATTAAAACAAAAGTCCTAATTATAACATATTAAAAATAACTACTTATTAACAAAAACATAAAAAACAAAAACCAAAATAAGACAAGACAAGAAAAAGAAAAAGAAAAAGGGAAAACATTTAATGATGAAAATCAAGATGCAGTGAGCAGAGATGTGTGAAACTTGAATAAAAATGCTTTTGCAAAAAGTGTTTGAAATTGCGAAATGCGGCTGTTGTTTTATTCTTCCGAAAGGAACACAACGACACAACGAATTATTTGCGGTTTGTTTGGTTTAACACAAAAGACATTAGCTCCAGCACAAACACCAGCAAACTGGTGACAGTTCCACCGATATAGACGTGCCATATGTAGATATAGTCATCCCATATGAGATCGTGATAGGTCTCGTGATCAGTCTCCTCGCTGTAGTTCAGCTTGCCCATTCGAACGAACTCGTTGAAGGACTGCCTGAACCATAGATCGTACAGTCCACTGGCGTGGGTGTTGGCCACATATTGATTGAAGACCTTGCGATAGACGGAATTCTTGTGCATGGGTGCGGTGAGTGGCATAAACTCCAAGAAGAATATCTCCTCGGATCGGCGAAAGATCGGACGCCGCAGGTGGGACTGCTTTATCTGCAGAAACGGCCACAGGGTGCTGGTCACGGGATAGGCATAGGAGCTGTTCAACGCACTCCGCTTGGCCAAAAACTCGACCGTCGACGGGATTATCTCAAAGGTGTCCGAGTACTCGTGCAGATTCTTGCTATTGGTTCCGTTCATTGTGGCCACCTCTTGTTCCGCGAGGAGTATCTTGACGCGGTTTGTGCGCAGGTCCTCGAAGCTGCGTATGTGATAGGCTGCTGGGGGGTCGACTAGCAGGGTCGACAGATTGGCGCTGTAGAAGGTGCTGATGATGATGCCTGCCACCATAAGCAGGATGTACAGGAGAGTGCGGCTGTATGAGAGGCGCCTCGGCCATACAAACGACTGGCCTAGGATGGCCCTCAGCACGTGGTCGCCGAGGATGCGCCCGAAGCTCAATGCGATCGACAGTCCCGAGTCCAGACGATGGGCATTGCCCAGCAGCAGGGCCAGAAGAAGCATCAGGGCTAGAAAGTAGGGCCATCCCTTCAGGGTGAAGTACAGACTGGAACGCGGCACATTTGGCTCCACGGGCAGGATGAGAAACCAGTTGGAAACCTCCAGCACACTGCTGGCAAAGAACGGCTCGGGATCGAGGTTGGAAAGGACGAGGGGAAAATCCACATGACTTTCATTCACTGTGGCAGCTATCACATCTTGCTCAGGGGTCTCGTTCAGCGGCATAAGGTGCCACAGATACCTCACAGTGGTGTTTAAGCTCCTAGCAAAGTTTCTGTAGAACTGAATGAGGTACCCAGTTATCTGTCGATCTCCAAGTGCATCTCGATAGATCAGAGCGCGCGGCAAGATGCTGAATGGTATGACGCCGATTTGGTGACCCGCGAGATCTCTTACCTGCGGCTCAAAGTACCGACGCATGTGCCCCAGACGACGTCTCACCACCTCCAAGTGCGGAAAGGCCCGATAGCTGTAGATGAACTCACGATCGGGGCCCCACAAAGCCACGACATTGAGCATGTCGTACGAACGACACTCCGCGAACAGAGCGCTGAGGTTTGTTTCCAGCGTAACCATAAGAAGGGTCGGAGTGTCGCGAATCTCCTCAAGATTTTCATACAGAGCGCCCATTGTACCCTCGCCCTCGGAGCCCAGGCAAGCCAGGGCCAGCATATTCTTGTTAAAGCTTTGTTTGAGGTTAAAGCTTTGGTTCGCATTAAAGTTCAAGATGGGAATACCAATGGGGAGATCCTCTGGGGTCCAGCAGGTGTCGGTATCAGCCGTGTTCTGCAGCAGGAGCACTGACTGAAAGGAGACCTCAGCCCTGAGAGCCTCCAGGATGTTCAGCAACGCCACTTCCTGTGCATCCGCAACACTGAAGGAAACGATAAAACAGAATATAGTCGCAAGCGACATCTTAATGTTCACGCTTGAAATGTTTGCCCTGGAATGAATTCTTCATATCTGCCAAGAAGCAAGCTGCCGACGCTCGTTGGGCATTCACCTCCTTAATAGCTGATTGAAATCGCCAAAGGACAGAGTATAATTTACGTAGTTAGCATCCAATTTATCGGTCGGCAATAGTTTTCCATGACTTGCAAGTATATGGAGGAAATGTCTTTGTCTCAAAAGAACTCAACTAAAAAGAAAAACAAAGTCGTGATGAAACAACAAATGAGAGTTTATTACATTTCAACAACATAACTAGTCGTGACGTCCTCCTTTCCACCTCTTGCTGTACAAAACTTCGCATAGGAACATCAGCAGACTGGCAAAAGTGCCTCCCATATATGCAAGCCAGATGAAGTAAAAGTCCTTCCACATAAGGTCCTGATAGGGCTGGGTGCTATTGTCCACATTAAAGTTTATCTTATCCATGAAAATGAGCTCATCGAAGGTCTTCCTGCACCAGTACCTGTATAGTCCACTTGCGTGGGCATTGGAGACAAAATTGGCAAAGGCCTGAAGATAGATTGAGTTCCTTGGAAGGGGCAGGGCTAAAATCATAACCCGGCTAAACTCTATTTCCCGAGACCTCCGAAAGATGGGACGCGTCAGCCTGGCCTGTGAAAGCTGAAGAAGTGGCCACAATGTGGTGGTAGTGGGATATGCATAAGCGGGGTTCAAGGAGCTGCGCATCATTTGGAAAAATTTCGAGGAGTTCGTGATCTCAAAAATATCCGCAATTTTCTCAAATCGTTGTGCACCAAGAGTTTTATTTATGAAGTTAAATTCATCCGGAATAACAAGAATTTTCAAATTCCCCCATCGCATGTCCTGAAAACTGAGAATTTGACGATCTATGGGTGGATGCACAAGCCCCGATTCCAGATTGACATTGAAAATGCTGGAAATGGTCATGGTGTGCAAAAACAGAAGCCCATAGATTAACATAAGCCTCGGGGAGAGGCCATGGGGCAGCACAAGTGGTTGGGCCAAGAATCCGCGCAGGACATAGTCCCAAATGATGACCAAACTTACACTAGGACCCAAACCTGCTTCCAGGCGCTGAACATTACTGAGTACTAGAGCAAGGAGTAATACTATAGGAATCAGCTTGTGGACTTTAATAATGTAGAAGAGATGAGCCCGTGGAATGTTCGCCTCCATGGGGAGGATAAGAAACCAACTGGACATCTCCATCACGATGTTATCGTACCAGAACTCGCCAAAGCTGGTAATGACTAGAGGAATGTCCACAGTTCCGTCTTTCGACCGGCTAACCACCATCTTCATATTGGTGTTCTCTTCCTCAGGCACATAGTCCCAGCAGATATGCATCGTGGCATTTAATGTGCTGACAAAGTTCCTTATTAAGTGCGCGAGGTATCCCGTCATTCTACGACGTCCCTGGTCATCTCGATAGACCACCGATCGAGGCAATATATTGTCAGGTAAAACGTTGATCTGGTATCCCTCCATGTTCTTGAATTGGGGCTCAAAGTAGCGACGGATATGGATCACTCGACGCTTCACCACCTGCAGATGAGGAAAGGCCCGATAGCTGTAGACAAATTCGCGATCAGAATCCTTCAAGGCCAACACATTGAGCATCTTGTGGGAGCGACAGTCCTCGAACAGAGCGCTGAGATTGGTGTCCGATTGGGTCATCAGGATGGTTGGAGTGTAGCGAATGTCCTGTAGATTTCTGTAGAGAGCCTTCATGGTGTCGCCTTCACTGCGGTTCACGCACACCATTGCCAGAATCTCCGAGTTGAATATCTTCTTCAGATAAACACCTTGACTCGCGTTCAAGTTCAGGATGGGAATGTCTTGGTCAAAGTCCTCTCGGGTCCAGCAGGAATCGACATCCTTTTCATTTCGCAGCAGGAGAATAGACCGAAATGGCAGCTCCTTCCTTAGAGATTTCACGATGTGCCCCAAAGGCACAACATTTGCCTCAACCAAACTCATTGTGAGTGTAAGTACAAGAAATAACCGACGCCACATTTTAAGTTTAAAGTTTGCTCTTCAACGTTGTGCAATTGAATGAAGTGAGAGCTTAGAAATTCTTTAAATATCTATGTGCTATTGGGGCCCCATTGCATTCCACCTTTTGCATTTGCATGGCAGATACTTATCAATTAACGACTGGCGGACTGTGCCCTAATGACAAACCAACAATGCCAATGGCCGGCAATTAAAAACTTAAATCCTTTTATAGGTTCTAGAGGCTACAACCATTTGAGCGGAGGTCAGGGTCTCGTCCTGGGATCTCCGCGTGGCAACTAGCTGTATCATGTAAAAAGTCGATAGCGTGTGACATCTCTAGATGATTAATTAGTTGTGAGATCGTAATTACCAATAATTGGGACGTTTTTATGGTCCCACCTACTACACACTTGAACTTCTTCTGAAGTCTGGACATTGAACTTTTGCAGTCACGAATTTTTCCTTTTATTCAGCCACTGGCAACGTTTGTATTACTCTGGATACTGGCTGATGTGACGGCAGTGCTTCGACCTTGAATCTCCGCATGCAACACACCTCATCCTATAGTATAAAACTTAGCTGCCATGAAAACCATTGGAAAGTCTTCCAAGAAATTTGTATTATTTATTCATTATGTGATTTAAAAAACAGGTAGTCTATGGACTACCTCCATGCTTCCACTTAAAGTAAACAACTTCGAAAATGAATACTAGGAGACTGGCAAAAGTGCCGCCATTATACGCAAGCCAAATGAAAGAGAAATCCTCCCACACGAGATCCTGATAGGGCTGGGTGCTATGGTCCACATGGTAGCTCATCTCACCCAATGAAACGAGCTCATTGAAGGTTCTTCTGAACCAAAATTCGTACAGGCCACTATCGTGGGTAAGCAAAAGGAATTGAGTGAAGGCCTGGCGATAGATTGAGTTCTTCGGAAGGGGCATGGCGAAGATACTACCCGGATGAAATACTATCTCTTGAGACCTGCGAAAGATGGGACGCGTCAGTCTGGCCTGTGAAAGCTGAAGAAGTGGCCACACTGAGCTGGTTACCGTGTATGCATAAGAGGGGTTCAAGGAGTTTCGCATCATTTGAAAAATGTTTGAGGAGTTAGTAGTCTCAAAGATATGCCATTTTTGCTCCAGATTTCTTTCACCGACAAACTTTCTTAATAGGGGAAGTTCGGGTTCATAAACAAGAATTTTCAGTTTCTTCATTTCAACGTCCTGGAAACTGAGAACTCGACGATCGACAGGTGGGTGCACCAGCCACGATTCTAGACTGACATTAAAAATGCTGCACATGAGCATGCTGCAAAAAAACAGCAGCCCATAAATATACATGACCCTCAAGGAGGGACCATGGGGCAGCACAAATGGTTGAGCCAAGGATCCACGCACGACATAGCCGCCAAAGATTCCCAAACTTACGCTGGGTCCCAACCCCTCTTCCAGTCGCTGAACAAAACTGAGCACTAGAGCCAGAAGTATTATTATAGGCATCAGTTTGTAGGCGTCCATCCTGTAGAGGAGACGAGCCCGTGGAGTGTTCGCCTCCATGGGGAGCATGAGAAACCAACTGGATTGCTCCAGAAAAATGCTATTCGTACCGAATTCCTCAGGACTGGCAACGACTAAAGGAAAGTCCACAGCTCCCCCTTTTGACAGGTTTAACATCGTCATTTGATCGATGATCTCTTCCTCAGGCACATAGTCCCAGCAGATATGCATCGTGGCATTTAATGTGCTGACAAAGTTCCTTATTAAGTGCGCGAGGTATCCCGTCATTCTACGACGTCCCTGGGCATCTCGATAGACCACCGATCGAGGCAATATATTGTCAGGTAAAACGTTGATCTGGTATCCCTCCATGTTCTTGAATTGGGGCTCAACGTAGCGGCGGATGTGGATCACTCGACGCTTTACCACCTGCAGATGAGGAAAGGCCCGATAGCTGTAGACAAATTCGCGATCAGAATCCTTCAAGGCCAACACATTGAGCATCTTGTGGGAGCGACAGTCCTCGAACAGAGCGCTGAGATTGGTGTCCGATTGGGTCATCAGGATGGTTGGAGTGTAGCGAATGTCCTGTAGATTTCTGTAGAGAGCCTTCATGGTGTCGCCTTCACTGCGGTTCACGCACACCATTGCCAGAATCTCCGAGTTGAATATCTTCTTCAGATAAACACCTTGATTCGCGTTCAAGTTCAGGATGGGAATGTCTTGGTCAAAGTCCTCTCGGGTCCAGCAGGAATCGACATCCTTTTCATTTCGCAGCAGGAGAATAGACCGAAATGGCAGCTCCTTCCTTAGAGATTTCACGATGTGACCCAAAGCCACATCCTGCGCCTCAACCAAACTGATTGTGAGTGCGAGTACAAGAAATATCCGACGCCACATTTTAAGTTTAAAGTTTGCTCTTCAACGTTGTGCAATTGAATGAAGTGAGAGCTTGGAAATCCTTTAAATATATATGGGCTATTGGGGCCCCAATGCATTCCACCTTTTGCATTTGCATGGCAGATACTTATCAATTAACGACTGGTGGACTGTTTCAATTTTTTCAACGCCTTTTATACGCCCTAATTACAAATCAAATACTGCATGGCCAAAGGCCAGCAATTAAAAATTTCATCGACTTTAGAGATCAATATTTATGTTTTTATGCACTTGTTATATTTATATTCTCGGGATAGTAAAAACCTTTTACGGATGGGATCATTATGTGCATAAATAAACCACCACCAAATTTTCCAGCCGCTATACGATTTGAAGTTTGGTGGCAAAATCATGGCCCGCCAGTGATGGGGCACTCGACCGATGTGCCAACTTGCCACACTTTCATTTCATTACGTACACACTTACGTGATATGCTTTTATTTACTGTTGACTGTGGTTGTTTAACCACTATTTCACAAGAAATCTAATTAAAGAAACTTCCAAAAATTAAACACCATGTAGAAAATTGGTTCATCAATCACAAAAAAAAAAAAATATTGTGCTGAAGGTTCTAGCCAGCTGGTAATATTAAACCGAATATCAAAATCGAGGAATATGATTTCCGATTATGGATAGACATTAATTAACCCATTGTCGACCACTGGATATTTAAATATTATGAAAATTTACGTATTTTAGTGCAGTCAAGGTGAAAGATATCACGGTCACTTGTATTGTAGGTAAAGATGAAGGATGGATCTATATTATAGAAACTGTGTTATTTAGGCCGTTTAATTCAATGTTTAAATAGAGGTTTTTTAATGGTGGGTCTAGTGGGCTAAAGTGAACTCGGTTCGTTCCGAGTTGGTTCAGAACGTTCATTCGAACCAATGGAACGACACATGGAAAAACAATTAAAATTATTTATACATGGTAAAATGAATGTCGCTTAAATCGGTGTTTACGTTTATCCGCAACTCTGAAAATAATGATGGTGACGCGACCAACCGATTGACACACTCGTATGAAATTTGTGAACTCAAGAATCGCAAAGAAAACGAAATTGCTGCTGTAGTTGTGTAATGTTATTTGAAAAGAAAGAGTGGACGGGAAAGCAGCAAAAACAACAAAAAGTTGGATCGCGCGATGTTCCGTCGATGACGTCGACGCTGCTATATGTACATCCGTTGGAGTGCGTGTGTCTAAAGATCAACTTGTTAGCACATTTCCTTTTTCCATCAAAATAGTGTGAATACGTGTGGTGATAGCTGTACAAATTAGATACATTCTCATCTCAGCCTGAAGAGAGCTCAACTAACTTAATTTCATTTACTTTTAGACGTAGGAAACGCAATAAGCAACTTTAAGAACTAAATCAATAGAGAACCTGACGACAACAAAGGCAAAGCAACGATCAAGAGCTGTTGAAAATTCAAAATTAAAATTAAAAACATTTTTGGATTTGGATTGGCAGCAAAGCAGCACCGCCCCGCACCACCCAACAGGCTAAAATAAAAGCATAAACATGAATGCACTTTTGCGCCGCGAGGGAAGGACCTTGAAAACGAATTACCAACTTCAGAATTTTTACAAACGCTGTAAGTTCCGATAATCACGATATGGCTCAAAACTTTCCATTGATTTTATACGCGAAGGGACCGTCTCAGTGTGTATGCGTGTGTGTG
Source organism: Drosophila ambigua (assembly GCA_018150905.1). NCBI lineage: Eukaryota > Metazoa > Arthropoda > Insecta > Diptera > Drosophilidae > Drosophila > Drosophila ambigua. Next base: position 8,735,894 of record JAECWS010000001.1, on the reverse strand, counting down.
ACGTCTGTGTATGTGTTTGTTTTGATTTGCTGTTTTGTGACCAGCTGATTCGTGGGCACTGAAATTTCCCTTCAGCATTTACGAATTTCCCTTTTAGCGCGGATTCGACTGGAATTTGAAAATTTCTCTAAAATGTATAATTAAATAAATATGTCTTTTCACTTGAAACACGCCATCTATAAAAAAAGCTTATCTTTAGTTTGAGCGAGACTTCGGTTATCAGCTGACCAATGATTAACCCATTCAATAAATATTTTACGAAGAACTCTCTTAATTTTCTAGGTTTTTTAGATTTTGCTGACCTGAAATGGGGATGAGGACTGGTTCAGTTAAAGGAACAGGTGCCAGGGACAGGTAGAAGAATAGACAATGCGACTCCGCAAACAATATGTACAGTCCATCAGCATTTTCAAGGTTCATATTCGAGATTTCGAGATATTTTCGGTCAGAATACGTTCGGTTTTTGTGTGTATTCCCCTAGCACTGCCTCCTCTTTTGAAATTCACATTTACCTTGATCGATTGCCAAATGTAAGAAGAAACAAAGAGAAATGAGAAAAGCAGAAGTGAACCGTAGAAAACTGCAATTTTCGCACATTTCTGAATGTTTGCCACATTGTTTATTTATAGGGAAAGAGATTTCCCAGTTCTCTCTAGAGGTTTTCGCTCAATTTGTTCTCCGAGAATATGCTTTATATAAGCTCCAGGTGTTAATTCAAGTGTTGCTTCTCGCTTCGCTGCTCGTATTATCAGCTTTATCAACTCGTTCCGTCTGGGCCCAGTGCACAAGCCACTACAGAAGGCCTACTTATCAGCTGCAAAGCGTTTGCTATTATTGCTCGACGTGATTAATAATTTATTTTGTTTTTTTCCTTTCCTTCTTTGTTTGCTCGCTCGCTTACACAATTCGCCGGCTGTTCGAGATTATTGAACTGTTTTTTCCTTTATTTTCTTTTTGCGAGGGTGGGAGACCTTGGTGAAAAACGTGATTCCGTTTCTATTATTGGTCATTTGGTCATTGCTCTGGGAGAATCCTTTGTAGCGCTTTTGTTTTAATTATCCATTATCCATTATTTTACTGATGACAATTTTCGACCTTTGCAGATCTCAAAACGAGCAGTTGTGCCTGTTGCAGCGCTGACTACACAAATGTGGCATCGGAAAAGGAATGCGAACACACTCAGAGGAGATCCACATCGGCCATCAGTGGCTCTCAGCACCAATTGGTGCACCAACGAAATCTGTTTCAGAATCAGTCAGTATATAGGTACGGCTATTACTATTCGGGCCATGGGTTTCGACATCTGCACGCCAGCCGATCCCTGCTCGAGTCGTCTACCTCAAAGATCGATGTCACTGTCAAGAAGCTAAAGAACCAGCAGAAGGAGAAGGTGGAGGAGATCATGAAGGAGGTGGCCAATGGCCAGGCAGCGACGAGGACTTCTGCTACCGCCACTGCCGGGGCGGATATAAGCGAGATTGCGAAGTCCGGCGACGCAGCTGGAGCGACCTCGTTGACCCCAGCGCCGGACAAAACGGTGGCCAAACCAAAAAAATCGCTGAGATTGCGCATCTGGGAAGAACTGGTCCACTACTACCATGGCTTTCGCCTGCTCTTCATTGATGTGGCCATCTGCTCGAAGCTTCTCTGGCGCGTCCTCAACGGCAAGAGTCTCACCAGACGTGAGAATAAGCAGCTTCAGAGGACAACATCGGATCTGTTCCGACTGATTCCATTCTCGGTGTTTATTATAGTCCCGTTCATGGAGCTATTGCTGCCGGTCTTTATCAAATTCTTTCCGGGAATGCTGCCGTCCACGTTCCAAACGGCCAAGGATCAGCAGGAGAAGCTGAGGCAGTCGCTGGGCGTGCGCCTGGAGGTGGCCAAGTTCCTGCAGAAGACCTTGGACCAAATGCCCGTTCAGCATAAGGAGCACAGCAGCGAGGAGGCTAAGCAGTTTGAGGCATTCTTCAACAAGATCCGGCATCCCAGTGAGAAAGTGAGCAATGACGATATTATCAAGTTTGCCAAGCGCTTCGATGATGAGATTACCTTGGATTCACTGTCTCGGGAGCAGCTGGCGGCCCTCTGCCGTGTCCTCGAGATGAATACGATTGGCACCAGTAATCTGCTGCGATTCCAGCTGCGCCTCAAGCTGCGCTATTTGGCCACCGACGATCGGGTGATAGTCCGCGAGGGCGTTGAATCTCTCGACCTTATCGAGCTGCAGCAGGCCTGCAAGGCGCGTGGCATGAGGGCGTACGGTCTCACCGAGGAGCGCCTGCGCTCCCAGCTGAAGGAGTGGATCGATCTATCGCTGAACGAACAGGTTCCATCCACGCTGCTGCTGTTGTCCCGAGCCATGCTCATCTCCGATGAAGGCAATGCCACGGAGAAGCTGAAGGAGACGATGAGAGGGCTGCCGGATGCGGTCGGTGCCCATACTCGTCATGCCATTGGCGAGAGCGAGGGCAAGGTCGACAACAAGACCAAGATTGAGATCATCAAGGAGGAGGAGCGCAAGATTAGGGAAGAGCGCGAGGAGGAACATGAGGAGGTGATTGCCAAGCGCACAGCAATCAAGGATGAACAACCCGCTCCATACGTGTTTGCCGAGCAGCTGACTAGCGCCAAAAATGTATTGGAGCTCAAGGAAACCCCCCTGCCCGTCGCTACCGCTACGGATAAGGGTATCTCGTCCACAGACGTCCAAATGCTCTCCGATGCTTTGAACACACTCTCCTCCGACAAGCAGTTGGTGGTGGAGAAGGAGACCATCAAGGAGCTGAAGGAGGAGCTGCGAGACTACAAGGAGGATGTGGAGGAGCTGCGGGAGGTGCGACAGGTGGTCAAGGAGCCGGTCCGCGAGAGCCGAGCTGCCAAGATGCTGTACAACCGTGTCAACAAGATGATATCCCAGCTGGACGGTGTCCTGAATGATCTGGAGCATCGCCAGCTTCAGATCAAGCAGGCGAATGCCATTGATTGCTCGGAGGCTGATTCCAGCGTAGAACGGCAGCCGACGGTCCATATTGACGAGCTGGTTGCCACCATCAAACGCATGCGGGAAGCCTCCGACGAAGAGCGGTTCAAGGCAGTGGAGGAGTTGCTTGTGAAGCTGGATGCCGACCAGGATGGTGCCATTTCTGTGAACGAAATCACCAAAGCTGTGCAAAGCATCGACAGCCAAGCCACCAATATCGATAAGAAGCAGCTCGAGGAGTTCACCGAGCTGCTCACCACGCAGGCGACCAAGCGACGCAACGAGGAAATCGTTCACATCGACGATCTCATGCAGAACATCAAGAGGCTAAAGGAGACCAGTGACGATGCGCGCCTCCAGCATATCGGGCAAGTTCTGGATAAGTTCGATGCTGACAAGGATGGCGTCATTACCATCAACGAAATTCGAAAGGCAATTTTAACAGTATTCTGTTACCGCATTGAAGACCGCAGCTTTAACCTTTTATATATCTTCTATATCGACAGGTGATGGAGTCCATTGGTCGTGACAACATCAATCTCAGTGAGAAGGCCATCGATGAACTCATTTGCTTGCTGGACAAGGAGCAAATCCTGCATGCGGAGGAGAAGATTGAAAGGGCCATTGCCAGAAGCTTGAAGGATGCCGAGAAGCTCAAAGCTGAGGTGGACAAAAAGGATAAGGAACTAGCCAATCTGGTGGACGGCCTTCATGACTCCGCCAAGGAGATCAAGGACATTGCCAGCGATTTGGGTGCCATGGACATAGCTAAAAAGTTGAAATCAGAAGTAAGCCAACTTTAATCTGATTCCCATCTCCTTGCGAAATGCTTTAATTGTGATCACTCTCACCTGACTCATAGGCCCCATTCCAAGACACGGCTCAGACATTGAAGGACTGTGCCAAGGAGCTGAGCGATGAGACGCCAAAACCGCCAGTAACACCAGGGGATAATAAAACGAATCCCAAACGCAGCGCACCTTCTAAAGACTCGAAAACTCCCGGTCCACCCAAGTCTTCCGGCGGAGGCGTTGGCGGTGGAGGTGACATTTCTGCGAGTGCCGGTAATGTCACTACAGAGGCCGTGATCCGAGAGGCATCCGAGCGTCAGGTGGAAAAGCTCCTGCCCAAGGACATTACCCTACCGCCCACGATACCGACTGCAACACCATCAATCCCTCCTGTAACAAATAAGGCCACGGCAAGCGCATCGCCTCAACCCCAATCCTCTGCAAATGCCTCAAAAAAGGTACTCTAACCGACCGTCGAGGCATCGCAAATAGGATCGGCTAAGACGCCTCCCAAGTCGAAGTAATTGGAAAGTAAAGCACGAATAGGAGGAGGAGAATTTGTTTGCTTATGTGTCCACAATGTTCTTATTACAATTAGATTGATTGTTACTATAAAATAACCAAAACGAAAACAAAAAAAACACAGAAAACGACAGAACGCCCAAACCAATACGAAAATCAAAACAGTGTATTTAACTTGAACTCTAGACGGAAGTAGGAGCGTCTGCTTAAGTAAAGTAAAGTGGCTGAAGTAAAGTATCCTCTCTCTGAGTAAGGCACAAATATATGAATACCAACACCCCCACTTGAAATACCTTAACTATCCTAAGCGTCCTATGCTATAACAACCGATAAAATATGTATGTTACGTATCGGCATTCATCAACATGAATGATAGATGCGCCACTTCACTTGGCCCCAAAACCATATTAGCGAAGCGATTGTGATCATTAAGCGAAATGTTAATTTACGATTTAGTTCATTTTATTTCTATCAATACGAATGAATCATGCTGAAAGGCCAGAGCGGAAAGATATGATTTTGGAATTAGATTGAATTTTGAAACCACGTGATAATTCTAAACAATAATGTGTGTGCTTGAATGAATTAGTTTATGAGAATTTGTAAAAGTGTTTTGCAATAAAATTTAGTATAAAAATCAAAACGTTTACTCCTCTGCATCTGGCATATGTATAGTATATGCATGTATATGATTCCCCTTTATCGATTCCCCGAATTTTCCATCAATTTGTTGACTCCATTACTAGTACATACTCGTACAATTAAAACATATTCTGCACACAATACGAAAACGAAGTCAAATCGACTGTTGTTTAATTAATGGATTTTAACTGAACAGTTGCTGCTAGCAACCACATTGACTGCTTATAATTCAATCATTGCATTGCTTATTACAATCCTTTCAGGAGAATGCTCTCGGGCCGAAGAGCTTAGTCTGGGCTTAAGACCAGCCCGGGGCATACTGAAGCATACCTAGAACTGGGCTCCTAAATGCCAGTGATTCGCATTCGATAACCGCAAGCACCGAACATTTGTTGCAACCATCAGGATTTTGCCTTCAACTGGGAACAAGTTACAAGTAGTTTTTCAGCATTCAGCACTTTGTGGGCAGTAGGGAGGGTAATAAAAATAAACCACAAAATGTGCAACATTTTCATATTTCTGCCAAGCCACACTGGCACATAAATTCACTTTACGTTTTAGGAAACTAATTGCTGGGCAGATACGCAGATATACGGTTGGAGGAGCACAGATTCCTATCGTACCATTCCAAATTAAGCGGAAAGATCGGTTAGCAGTTTCGCCAAGAACATGACGATGTTTGGAAGTTTTCATTGGGCATTGCTTCATCTGGACTCTGGATGATTGACTGCACTAATAAAATTCTAATCAATCGTATACATATGGTCGGCTCGTAGGGTATATTCTGCTGTAGGTCCCGATGTGTTTGTTAAAACTAAATAAATACAGAAAAACTTTCATCCAACAATCAAATCGAAAATAAATAAGGGCCAAGCGAGGGAAAAGAATACGAATACCCGTACTCATATCCGTGCAGCGAAACTGTATTTAAAGGTAAATAAAACCACGAAAAATGCGAAACAAGCCAAATAATAATAAACTTCAGACCCCTGGGAGGGTGCTGCTGGGGGCCCAAGTGAGAATTGTTGTTTGCAATCAGGCGAAACCCAGCCATCGAGTGGAGCAGACTGCAGTGGAGTGGCAGCTCGGAGGAGATGGAGATGAAGATGAAGATGGACAAGAAACTTCTGGCGGAGGGTCCGGGCTCCGGCAAAAACTTTGCTCAGTTCAAAGTGCTTGGAATGCAACAATGAAATTCGAAATCTGCCATGAATTGCAGACAATCGAGGGACAGGGGACAGAGCTCAACTCCTGCAAATTCAAACTGCATCGCAATGGAATGAAGCTAATAAGTTTGAGAGAGGCAGCAGCCCGGGGAAAGCCCTGTGCCAATGAAATAAAGCAGCAACGACTTAAAGACTGGATACTCGGTCAACAAAAAACTATAAATTATTTGAAGAAATGTTGCTGAACAATTAAAAAGTTGTGGACTTTCATGAGTCAATCAAAGGACCAGACCTAGAACCGCAACGACTTTCTCCAGAGTTCCTCAACTTTGCGGCACTTTAAATGCCAGACAGTCAGTCAGACAGACAGCACAACACGCATTCTCATACGATGCCCCGTGGTGCAGCATATCAAGAGGCAAGACGTCTGCAGAAGTTGCAGCCGGAGGATGTTCCTCCGAGTGAGTGGCTTATGCAATTTGTCGTGGCTGTTTTATATATATATATTTTTTTTTTGGGGCAAACGCAGCCAGTCAGCCGGATCAAGTGGCAACTTTGGGGTAAACTTTAAAAACTACTGAGCCACAAAAAACGCCTCTGCACTGCCTGTCCTGCCTACGAGTACATATTTCTAAACAATTGAGAAAGAAAATTTCAGCAGTCAGGGGCGGCTGTCAAAAAGTCGGGCCTGTCAGTTAAAGCTCCTGGCATGTGCTGCATATCCTCGTATATGTATATGTATATGTATTTGTATGTACGAGTATCGCATTACGAAAACCCCGAAACGAGATGATGCACAACAGCCGCAGATGCGGAAACGAATTGGTTGCCTTTGTACCCACATATATTCAATTTATTTTCATTGTCTATTTTGTACACTATATTTTTTATGATTTACCCAAAAGTTTTAAGAATAATACCATTCAAGTACCATTTCTGAAACTGTTTACGATGTGAGACAATCTTCGAATTAGTCCCTTCTTGGATGTCTTTTCTGGCAAGGATCGGACTGACAGTGGAACCAGCCGTATCGCCAGCTGGTAGCCTCCGGATAGTTGTACTTGTCGTCGGGGCTGTGCTCGTAGCGGCGCTCCAGATAGGTGGATCGCTGGCCACTGCGTAGCAGCTCCAGCTCCGCTGCCGGCACAGTCTTCATGGGATCGCTGCAGTTGCCGAAGTGTTGCTGCTCCACCGGCGACAGATTATAGTCGAAGATGCTGGATCTGGAGGGCCGGTAGATGCGGCTGCTCACTGCGTACGGATTGGGCAGTGTGGCTAAGTCGCTCTTCGAACGCATCCTAAACGTTGGCACTGTATTTGATTTTTGGGTTTGAGTGGTTCCGCCGCCATTTCTCTCCAAAATGGATGGCGGCTTTGTCTCTGCCTTTGCTTGGGCTATGGGTGCGCTTTGGAGTCTTCTCTGGGGGTCCAGCGATATGGCAGCTATGGTCTTTGCCTTTTGGGAGTTCATTTTTGAATTTGGAAATCACTTTTTTATTTAGAGCTCTTTTAAAATTGTTTTGAATGAGATAAAGAGTAATAATAATTTCAGACAGATTGACAAAGAAAGCTAAGAAATGGACCCCTTTTGTCGTATAATATTTGCCTCTCCCTTGATTTGTAAATACCCAAGCCGATTTTCAATGAATGGTAATCCCTTCTCTGTTCCTTTTATTTGTATGCCGCGCAACCCGAATTTATGTTTATTTTCAATTTGAGTGCAAGTGTGAAAGTATAAAGTGGATTATACGGAGATACGGGTGCTCCACAGACCAGACCCACTTTTTCTCTCTTTTTTTGCCACCTTCCCGTCTTTAGTGTCCTTTTTCGCGACCAGATGGCCTGGCCTGGCCGCACGTTGCCCATAAAAATATCACAGATATGCATGGAAGGTTGGTTGGCACCAGAAAACTCCATAAAGTGGAGACGTATCGACAGATATCCACGTTAAAGAGTTGTAGGGAAGTGAGTATGTCGCCGCTGGTGTCTGGGCTTCGATATAGCATTGGTTGGTTGCGCCCAGTATCCGTTCTGCTTATTTAGTGGCTTCGTTAGATGTAATTTTGGTTGTTTTGCATGTTTCCCAATGCCACTGCATACACACCACACCGCCACACCGCCAGTCCGCTCTTCCTTTTGGTAAACTGCATAAATTAGCGACGAGCTTGTGTCTTGATTGTGTTTCTCTCTCTCTCTCTCTCCTGGTCTGTGGGAATCGATTTAAGGGAGGGGTCTGTCTTAAACGAATTCGCAACTTTGCAGAATTCCTGCAATTTGCTACTTTAGTGGATTGAAAGTTACGGAAATAAGCGACAGCTGCAGCACTCAGCCCCAGCCCCAGCCCTCGCTCCTAAGCATGGCTGACCATTAGTGGGAGATTGCGTTCTGTCCGTTGCTCCGCTTGGATGCGACTCAATTCGTTTTCATCTTCACTTTTCTATCCATCAATACTTTCAAGCTCCTCCGCGGACTTGAGTTGCTTCCTTTCTTGCCATTAATTTGCACAGCATTTGTCGCCATTGCGCTTCAAGTGGGGGCGTCCACAGCGCCCACTGTGGACTGCTGACTAATGGAGTTGAAGTTGCAGTTGCAGTTGCACTTTACTGCCAGCTGCGTGTGCATCATGGAAATGGAATTGGCAGCCACAGAGCTTCCATTTTTGAATTCAGTCGTTGGCCAAGACAGTCCAGTCCGCAACAGCATAATCCTAATTAAATTCAACATTGGCAGTACTCGTACGAGTAATATCCGCTCACGTAATTACAAGGGGGGGCATGCGGCACGAATCTTTGATAGATTTGCCATCAAAGTTTCCTTTATGAATCGCACACCGGATGGACCTGTTCCTGCCCGTCCGCAATGAATGCTTTGGACAGTTTCCCCATAATAAGCTGCTTGCCGGCTCCCCGGTTGTAGAACGTCCGTGTCCACGACCAGCACCACCGTTGATGGCAGCAGCCTCCTCCGTAAGTATAAACGACTTAATAACCGGCAACGACTCTCGTCGCAGCTAATGGGCAACGGGCAAAGTTCGTTGACTCTAAATGGCACTCTTGCAACATCTACATGTAAATGGGAGCACAGGACGGGGGCTGCGACGGGGTGCGAGTAAACAATGTCGTGTGCATTGCTCGGTTTATTAAAAAGAACTCCGGCTGTGTCCTGAGTCTGTGCGCCATTTGGTACCATGGTACCAGGTGAGTGCTCCTCCGCTTCCTCCTAGCCAGCATTTGTCCATGTGTTTACTTAGCCGAGACACACGACAAAACCACTCGCAGGTGTACGTACGATGCACGCTGCAGGTGGCTGGAGGGGACTGCCTGCTATGGTCAAAGGTCATTTGCATTTTGCAATCGTCCGCTATATCTGGGGATATGAGAACGCAGACTATGGGAAGCATGTGTATGCGTATGTATATCCAGCAGATTCAAAGGCAGAGATTGAATTTATACGAAAACAATGGAAACATGTCGGAGTGGAAGTGGGGGGGGAGTCATAGCATAGATAGTTACATTTTTAAGCATTAAACATTAAAGAGCTCTTAATTAATTTGCAAACGGCTAAAATATGTTGAACCTGCAAACGAGAGAGGAGAGTTGTGAACAGCATGTTAACGCATTTCCCCGACTCCCATCTCATCGTTCATCATTAATTTCCACATATGTATGTATGTATGTATGTGTGCATATAAACTGACAGCATCGAAGCGGAGACTTTCGAGTGGTGGCAGCAGCAGCAGCAGCCACGGAGGAGGAGGACTGGGAACACGGCAAAAGCACTTGAAAGAATATCCCAGCAAACCCTGTTTATCCATTGTAGCATCCTCCACTTTTATTGGGTCTTTAGTTGCGATGGCGACTGAAAACAGGGAATGGGGAATGGCGAAGTAGAAGTGAGTGCCAGGCGTAGGGATCCGGCAAAACAACAATCAACACCATTTGACGCTACAAATTAAGCTCGAAGCAAACAAATCGTGGAAAGTTCCCCTGGCTTTGGGCCCCAAACCAAAAGTTGTTGCTGTTCTTGGTACATGTTGTTGCCTTGTTTTTGGTGGTGTCTGCTCCCCAGCTCTTACTCCAGCTCCTACTCCTACTGCTGCTCCTGCCACAACTGCCTCAAGGGCAATTTCGTGTTTAGTGCGGAACATTTCTTCTTCGGCAGCCTTCGATGCTCTCTTCTGTCTTGCTACAAGTGTTTATTGGGGGTAAAAGTGCTTAATCAAACGCAAAACGGCAAGGGCAAGGGCACGCAACGCAAGCACGGCGTATACTTAATTTTCCGCACATGGCCTAGGGCCGAAGGGTCTGTTCCCACACCACTCACTCCATCGGATAGAATGTGCTAATGAAGCGCATGCCATGTGATCGATGAAAATATTTATTTAGTTTCCAAGTGCGCGAGTCTCGAGTCTTTGCCCAACTTTTGGCTACAGTGTTGTCTGTGAAACTTTTCAAACAAAAACTATAAAATAATACAAATTCCAATGTTGTGAATATATACCACAAATTTCATATGGGGACGGGACAATTACCATGCCCTGTTTTGGTTTCCTGTTGCCTAATGCATTTTTGTCGAATATTTTCATAAATTTCTATATTTATTCATTTAGCGACTGCCTGCAGCAATCGCAAAACCATTTTAGTCATAATAAAGCATACATTTATCCAGGGCGACAGGTGAGGGGCCTGGGCCCGTAAATGTAAATGGGAATTCTGTCGAATCAGTTGGAATAATTGCATTTAGCGTGATTCTATTTGCTGGTCGTTTTGTTTTGCAGTCGCATTTAATTTATTTATTTGCCAGCCGCATTTTGCAAAACATTTGTCGTGGCACCCGTGATACAGCCATTGGGTGGCACGTGTTTAATCCTGGTAAGTGTGCGGCACACTTCCTGGGTAATGCCGCCGCCCACCCCACCGTTCGTGTCTCCTGTTCTGGCTCTGCTTCTGGTCCTAGTGTCCTACTCCCCTGGTCTGCCACACGGTTGTCATAAAATGTTAAATATAAATTTATGGCAGAGTGCGCGCTTGTGGCATACTAAGCACCGCATCGTGGCACGGTCTCGGAACTGGGGTCCTGGGGGCAGCTTCGTTCTGGGCTCTGGCTAAGCACATTAGGAAAATGAAGCTGTTTCTCGATTACGATTACATTTGCCACAGATTTGCTCTTTTGTTGCATTTTGCGAGACTTTGTTGACAACTTTCTTCTGCCCCAGAAACTCGCTGGAATGTTGGCAGTTTTGAGGGGCAGTTTGAGGGGCAGCAGATGGCTGGGTTGGCTTGGCCATTTTGGTTAATGGCTAAACAGATTTCAAGTGGCAACAGGCACAGGCACAGGCAAGAGGACGACGCATCCAATTTGGTCGTTGTTGCCGTGAATATTTACCCAATTTACGGTAATTGTCTCAATAATTTGTGACATCTTTAATCCGATTAACGTGGCAATGATATTAAATTAGGAAATTTGGCAGACAGTTGGCACAATTAATTGAATTATGAATTCACATTTATTTATTATTTTTATTTGGTTTTTGTCAACTATCGCAACGCAGAATATGCTTTCAGTTCCATTTTTTCGATATTTGTTTTTATTCGACGAATACGTGAAGTTGGCTGTGTCTGTTTCTAACCTCAAAATTCTTAGAACTTCGTACTTAAAAATAATTATTATTTTGTTGATTTATTATTAGATACACATATTATTTCCAATGTCTGACCGCTACGATCGTGCCGTGACCATATACTCGCCCGATGGCCATCTGCTGCAGGTGGAGTACGCCCAGGAGGCAGTACGCCGAGGATCCACAGCGGTGAGTTTTGTTTTGTTTATGTGGATTGTCTGGACTGTCTATGGATTTGTTTTCTTCAGGTGGGACTGCGCACCAACGATTGCATTGTGGTGGGCGTGGAGAAGAGGTCCAGTAACCCCTTGTTTGAGGAGCGTTCCATGCGAAAGATTTCCATGCTCGACGAGCATGTGGTAATGACCTTTGCCGGCCTCACTGCCGATGCCCGCATACTGATCAGCCGCGCCCAAGCGGAGGCCCAGAGCTATCGTTTGAATTTCGAGAGGCCCGTCACCGTGGAGTACATAACACGGTGAAAGCAATTTCGGCGCTTTTCCTTTGCCAAAAACTCATCGCAGCCGCAATGTCGGGCGGCCTTTTCCCTTCAGGTTTATAGCGCAGATGAAGCAGAACTACACCCAAAGTAATGGACGGCGTCCCTTCGGGCTCTCCTGTCTGATGGGTGGCTTCGACGGCGATGGCAAGCCGCATCTGTTCCAAACCGAGCCGTCGGGCATCTACTACGAGTGGTCGGGCAACAGCACGGGCCGCGCCGGCCACACGGCCCGCGAATACATGGAGAAGCATGCGGACGAGCTGGTTGACTCCATGGACGAGCGGACGGCCGTCAAGCATGTGGTGCGCACCCTGATGAGTGGCACCACGCTGAGCGAACACCAACTGGATGTGGCTGTGCTGCGGTTCAATCAGCCACTCCGCATGATTGAGCGCCACGTTCTGGCGAATCATATTGGGGCTATCCGTGGCGAGATCGAGGCGGAGCTCAAGACCAGGCAGCTGGCCAACAAATTGTAAATCTGTAAACTGTTTGTATAAGTAACTGGTACCGTAATGCCAACGGCGCTATGGCACTATCAAGAATTGATGGCAATTCCTCACCCTATCCCCATCGTTCTCCATTTTCTGGCAATTCAATTTCAGCCTCCACCCACTGCCCCGAATGAGAGCAGGTTGGCAGGATGGGCGGGCGGGGGGTAAAAGTAATCAGCAGGAAAATGTGTAAGCGGGCGAATCACTTAATTTGTCTCAAGGGCATTTTTTCTGCACTCTCCATCTTGGTTTTTTCTGTCTGCCCTGGATGACTGGCCGCCTGGCTGCCTGGCGGATGGTATGGGCAAGAAGCCAACGGAGTAACCAAGTTAAAAACTTTTAAGCGAAAATGGGAATTGAATTTACAGCAACTGCGGAGAATGGTGATGGGAAAGAATCGCAAACATGCACACACACACACACACACACACATGCGTGAACACTCCCTGCATATGGAGCATTGTTTTTTGTTGCTGCTCTGCTTCTTCTCCATCCAAACCATTCCATCGCAGCGCACTCTCACCTTTTGTTCCCCAGGCTGTCGTCGGCCCTTCAAACTTTTTGATGCTAACCAATTTCTGGTTTCGAGTGCTGCAATCAACTGCGAATACTCGAATGTACGGGGCAGAGGCATAATCTTTGCTATGAATCAATATAGTTCGTTACAGCCAAGCAGTGTCGAGCGAGCGAGCGAGCGAGTTCTATTATTTAAATATTGACACGCAATGATTAGATTGCGAAGGATCATTCTATCGATCAGTGGCGTGGCCATTATGACTTCTGAGAGAGTGCATGGTCACATGGTCACAATGGTCATATTCAGCGTTAAGTTCTCTTGCTGGAGATGCTCCAATTAATTCACTGCAATAATCACAAATATCGTATATCGAATTTCGTTCACACTCGCACTATTTCCCATCCCTGTTTTGTTTTCATTCAGCTCGCTGTCACTTTTCCCGTAATTATTTGCAATAAATTAAAATGTCTTTCAAGTCGTAAGAATCATTGAATTTCCTTAATGAAAAGCAATTTAAAAAGCCATTTTTGTAAGTATATACGCTATTCGCAGAGGAAGTATCACCACATCCCCGCCGGTGGGCGACGAAAGCTGGCTCGGGTGGTTTTTAAGCCAAGACGGCAACGAGTTCCTGTGCCGCGTGCCCTCGGCCTACATGATGGAGAGCTTCAATCTCTGCGGCCTGGACACAATGGTAACCAACTATTCTGCTGCCTTGAATGCCATACTGGATCCGGAGTATTGCCTCAACAATTGGGTGGGCGAGGGTACCAACGTTGAATCGGAGTGGCTGTACGGCTTGATTCATGCGCGCTACATTATGACGCCAGGCGGCATCGATGCCATGCGCAAGAAGTTCGATTATGGCGACTTTGGGATCTGTCCCCGGGTGTACTGCCGTGGCCAGCACGTCCTGCCCATTGGGCTCAGCGAAGAGTATAACGATTCGATGGTGAAGATCTACTGCCCACGCTGCCAGGATATCTTTGATCCGCCGCAGGCCAGTGCCATGTTGGCTGGCTGCATGTTTGGGACGAGCTTTCCCCACATGTTCTTCATGGAGCTGCCCTCGCTGCGCCCACAGCCGCCCACAGAAAAATATGTGCCACGGTGAGTGATTTGTCCGAGCCTCTCGAACTCAGCTTCTCTCACACAGTCTCTCTCCCTTGTAGTCTCTTCGGATTTCAGGTGCACAAGAGCGCTTTGCATCCACCACCAGACGATGTGGATTCCTAGATTCTAGGCCTTAACATATTAACACATTATTTGGCATCTTAATGGCATTAACTGAATCACACACGAATAAGATGCACTATAAAATACACTAAAAAACAGTTCGCTGGCAATGCCACGCACCTGACTGGTCTCAATAGCTCCTTAGTTCTTCTTAGTTCTTATTATTGTATGCATGAATACCTCTTCGTAAGTTGATGTCTTTGTCAGGCGAAAGCTTCAGAAGGGTTTGACTCCTCTTGCCACCATCAACTTGTTGCAAGAATGCTGCGAACACGCTGCCTCCTTTGCTGCTAGATTACGCAATCAAAAGCCACTTGCGAGCGCCGACCTGCTAAGCCGATAATGGGCATTATGTGGCCATTCCGCCTGCAGGGAGCTCCACTAAGTCATTCTCTTATTATTATTTACTGCTGCTCTGCCGCTTTCAGCTCTGCCAATTGACGGGCTTTCCTTCTCGAGTGGAGAGTGGAGAGACTAAGGGTCAGGCGCCTTTTCTCTCTCTGCCGCCGTGGAGGCACTCACACTTTTCACACTTAATTTCATTAAGTAATTTTTCATACTGGTACTTTTATTGAATTTTCAACTGGCGGAGCGCGTATAATGATGGGGAAAGCGATGGAGGTCTTGAAAAGAAAAATACCGCTTTGTTTTACATTACAATTGAAGGCGTGCTTGTGCTTTTCAGTGCGCTCATTTTACAATGTGCTTTCCACTTTTCCTTGACTGAGGGTTTCCCTTTTTTTCGTGCCACCTTTAGAGATGTTTCTTCCTTTGTGCTCTAGCGATTATTTAAGCTTTTTGCTAATCAAAAGACAAGGCTCGAACACAATGCGCATTCATTGCGGCTAGATGCATATTCCTGACATTGAAAATGCTTTAAGTCGGAGCATATTCTGTTACTTGTGTATCTCAATTGGAAGCTTTAGATATTTGCCTGCCATACACGTTGTTTATTCGATTAGAAATATTTAGTTTATTTTTTTTCAGCGAAAATGTGGTTTCGTATGTCCCAGAATTTCAGCAAAATTCGATTGAATTGCTGCCAACTCAACAAACTCCACAGCTGCATCTGTGTAGACTTTTCCAGCATGTTGTTTTTCCGTGGCATACGGAGAGCTTTCAGCGGAAATATTATTGTGTGCGGAAGGGAAGGCACAAAACTCGTCGTTGGGCAAAACAATAAACGAAATTGGACAATATGTACATGTACCTCTGCAATCTCAATTTTATTAAGGGATACAACGATACAAAAGTGGATGGAAAACAAAGAAAAGCTGATGGATCACCATCAAGTCTTTATTTTGTCAGAGGACTTGCTTTTAAATTTCTTAAAAACATTGATATTTCGCCGCACTATAACTTCACAGCTCACCCAGCTCTAAAGCTGGAAAAATAATAAAATAATGAATTAGCTTCTACCCGAGATGGCTGCCTCCTCTTGGCAGTAGAGTGCCAAGACCAAACCAAACCACTATGCATGTAACTTGGCCTGTCCATAGCCTGTTTACTCATTTCTGAACTGAAGAGATTTGAAAACATCTCGATGGCTGCTGAGCCCTGCCCAATGACTCCCAGAATGAAGGTTTAATATACTAAATTGGTTAACTTTGCCAGCCGGCAAACTTTTCACCAACTTCACAGAGCGGACGATAAAAAAAACCTCCCAGTTGCGATAATTTCAAGCTGAGCGCTCGACTGAACCCCAAAGACTACAGTCCTAAGCGCTTGCTGATTAAGCCGCCGGGAGTCGCTGCTTCGCGCCGCTTGGTGCCTGCAACTGACACAGAAGAAAAGGAGCACCGCCGTAATTATCCTGATGAGATTGCCCGGAAATTAGCGTAGAAGGTGACCCGGCCCTACTGAGTTTCGCACAGTGTAAGAAGAAAGCCTGGTTAGCAGACTTCAAATTAAGTTATGGCCGGCTCTGCGGAACACCGGACATGTCTGCCTGTTAATAAGCTAAATGAAACAAAAAGGGGATGTCACTCTCAGCGGCAGTCACAAATTGATGAAGATGGAAGCGGATGGCGATGGAGATGGCGATGGCGATGGGGCAGACGAAACCTAATAACTTTGGCCACGCATTAATTGGAATTTATGAAGCATTTTGCCAGGGCACTCCAAGGGGACATTGCCCGCTGGCCAGGTCAGGTCGGGCCACTCGTTTGCTTATCCACTGCCAAACAAAGCGCGTAGTGTCTGCCAAGTGTCACTGCAAGGGTTAGGTTTCCCTGCCTTCCCCCTCCCATCGCGGCTTCAATCACCATCTCCAGTCTCTCCAGGGGCAGCAAAAAAGTGGAGAAAGGCGTACCGAACTCTTGCGCCAAGTTTAAGTGCTTTTAAAAAACCATTAATGTCATTTCCTTTTACCCCTCACTGTCTGTCCTCTTCGGTCCTGTCCTGTCTGTCTCTCTGTGTGTGTGTGTGCGCGCTGATGGCGTCGTCCGCGGAGGAGTCAATCCGGATGGGCTGTGGGGTCGGTTGCACCCTTTTATTCATTCTTTTACAGCCCTCGCAAATGGACAAACATCAAAATACAACAAGCACTAGAAACGTAAATTTTGGAAATGTGAAAGGGATTCGGAATGCGATTGAATCTTTGATGGATTGATTGATTGATTGTGTGGGTGTGAATGGGATTGTGATTCTCCCTAACTCTAGTGAGCGCCATGTGACTTTTTGTTACCAGATCCTTTCTGGTTCTTTGGGGCCGCTGGCTGGGGCAACGGTCCCGAGCCCCAGGTTCCGGTGGGATTTGGGATATTTGCTGGACGATTTTGTCCAGTGGGAGCCTGAGCCCCGGCCTTGGGCATTCCAAGAGTGGCTCCACGTGGGTCTGTACCCAGAACAGATGCACGGCGAGCCGTTGCAGACACTGGTGGACGGGATTGTGGCAAAGATTCTCTCCGCTGTCCTGCTCCTGTGGCAATGGCGGGCCGATTTTGGCCGGTGGGAACTGACGGAGCAGCGCCACCAGACGGCTCTGGACGCGATGGCTTCGCAATAAGAGTCGTCTCGGCTTTGGGTGCCTCTCCACTTGCTGGTGGTGCACTGGGAGAATCGTTGGTCATCTTGTTCTGACTCGTGGATTTGGCTACAGGTGGAGCCACAGGTGTGGCATCCAGCCGGAGCTCTGGCATGGCTGGGAGTGCGACGAGGGTCGGCAGGCTGGGGGCCGTCGAATAGCGACGAATGCCCTGCATGCGACTGGGACAGGC
The DNA here is from genome assembly GCA_018150905.1 of Drosophila ambigua. NCBI lineage: Eukaryota > Metazoa > Arthropoda > Insecta > Diptera > Drosophilidae > Drosophila > Drosophila ambigua. The sequence continues at coordinate 8,718,203 of JAECWS010000001.1, read as the reverse complement.
GCCCAGCGGTGGCGACTCCTTGTAGCAGACATGGGGGCCGTAGTCAAAGGAATCCGTGCTATCCACAGCGGGCATGCCGCGCCGATGGAAACAGTTGATGGGGCAGGAACCCTCGCACGGCTTGTATGGCTTCTCCAAGGAGGCCATCTTCTTGATCTTGACGGCGTTGCAGTAGATCTGGTTGCGCGCATCCCGCTGGCTCTCGCGGCACATCTCCGCCTGCTCGTACTTGCGGTAGGCGAGGTCCGCCTTGGCGTGAAATCCCGGCCAGCAATTGTCCCGCAGCTGGCTGCGCTTCACGGGACCTCCGTCCGGCAGCACCTCCAGTTTGTTGGCCCGTGCGTAGCGCTCGACTGCGGTGGCAATGGGATAGAGGGGGCGGCCGATCTTGCGGGACTGCTCCATGACTGCGACGGCCTGCTCGTAGAACTTCTTGTCCTCCAGGAGATAGGGATCGTCGTCGCAGGCGGACAAACGCATCAGCTCCTGCTGGCGCTGCTCTATGAACTCGTCCCTCTGGCGGTAGAGGGTGTCGCGCACCTCGGCCGTCACTCTGTCGCGTTTCCGCTGCTCGGAGATCTCAAAGTGCTGGTTGGCCTCAGCGTTCTTCAGTCGGCGGGCCACCTCGAAGCGCTGCAGCTCCCGTTCCCGCTGCAGCTTCTCCTCGGCCTCCCGCTTCTCTACCAGCTGGTACGCCTTGCGCTGCTTGGCCAGCTCCTCCAGCTCGCACTGGCGTCGCCCCTCGTCCACCTGCGTCTCGAACTCGTAGCGATCTTCCAGGCTCGCCTGGCGCTCCTCCAGCTTCTTCTTGCTCGCCTGCTGCAGTCGACAGACGCGCACGGCCCGCTCCTCGCGATCGCGGTGCTGTTTGGCACGGGTCTCCTTCACATGGGCGTTGTAGCGGCCATCCAAGTGCCGCGTAGCCACCTGGTAGACGCAGTTGCGCCGGTCATCGATCACGTCGCAAATGCGCTCATCTGTGGAGGGGATTGGGGTTCATTTCCACTCTCTGCTACGCACACGACGGAGGTGACTCACGCTCCTCTATCTCTGCCTTCTCCTTCATGGAGTCGCGGTAGGCCTTGCGATTGAACTCAATGCTGCGTGCCTTCTTCTCCTTGAGGGCCTTCTCCTCCTTGTCCTGCAGGCACTTGTATTGCGCCCGCTCCACCGTTTCGTCGAAGAGTCGCTGCTCCTTTTCGGCCTGCATGAGTTTTCGCCTCGTTTCCACGTCCTGGACGATGGCGAGACGAACGGCCTGCCGTTTCTCCTCCTCCTTTGCCGCCAGCTCCTCCTCGGTGATGTTGCTAAAGGGTATGAGCACCTCCGGGCAGAGGGCGTCATCCAGCTCCTGCTGCCGACGGGCATCCTCGGCGATCTCCCGGTTTAGCGCCTCATTGAAGCTGCGCTGATGGAGCATCTCGCTCTCGAGCAGCGCCTGATGCAGGGCCCGATGTCCCGGCTTCAATTGGTCCAGCAAGTTGTTGGCCCGAATTATCCGCTCCTTGCGCAAACGTTCTTCGAGCTGCTTGGTCGCCCGCGGCGCCTCGACGGCTGCCTTCACAACCACCTTGGACTTCTTCTCCTCCGCCTCGTGGCTGACCAGGCCCGTGAAGTAGCTGCACAGCAGATCGTTGCCCTCCTTCAGGTACTGCCTATACCGCCGCTCCTCCTCGACGGCCGCCAGCTGGGCGTGCTTCTGGTCCTGGTGGGCTCGCGCCTGGATCGCCTCATAGCGCTTGGCCGACACCACAACCGGATGCACCCGAGAGCGTGGCCGCTGCATGTCCTCAGTGCGGAACAGCTGCGATTAGTGGACACGAACAACAAATTCAAAAATACGAAGAGTAATTGTAATTTCGAATATATCTACGATGGCAATTCAGTGTGTATTGAATTGAAATCAATTCAAATGACAGTCTACGAAACGAGTCTATGATCTATGGGGGAATTTTAGAGCTACTTTCGCCAGTCGGACGTGTAACAGGGCCCTCTGTCCCTAATGGTACAGATTACAAGTGATTAACAAATTCCATCGTATCGAACTACCACTCATACATATTACATATGTACATACATATCTACTCCCATCTATCTACGCCATTGGTGTTCATTTAGAATTTTAATGGGATCTATAGGCAATTTAGGAATAGCTTAAATGACTAAATATTGGATTTAAATTGCCCAGCAGAACAGATCGTATCGCACCAATATCTTTTCGCTCATTTTCCTCATTTAATTTTCGGTATCCAAATCGGCAATCGGACATCGAACTTCAAACTTCGAAACCGTTCCATCAGTAGTCGTAAGCAGCTGCACGGATCGGACGCAATGAACTTTAAGCTGCTCTTTCTTGGACTATTTTCATTTGCCATCTGTCTCTTGGACAGTGTAAGATTTAAAAGATCCCATTGCAAATAAGTTATAAACTAATCAGCAGACGTTTCAGGAGGCAGCTTTAGCTAAAATGACAAATGCAAAATGTCAGTCGTACAACAAGTCGTGGGTGGAAGTTCATTATTGCCGCCTGAAGGCCTACTCCCGAAACAAGACCAGTTTGAATGTAAATCTCACTGTCTTAGAACCGGCAAACAACATCCATCTACGAATGAAAGTTATGAAGAGGGCCAATGGCTACAAGCCATTTCTCTGGGACTACACCTTGGATGCCTGCGAGTTCATGAGGAGACGCAATCAACCGGTGGTCAAAATGGTCTGGAATATGATCAAGGATGTGTCCACAGTGAATCATACCTGTCCTTATGTGGTAAGTGTTGACTTTATTTTCTTTAACGTCAGTTTCTGATGAATTCATCTAAAGGGCTTGCAGACTTTGAGCGATTTCCACCGGATTGACATACCCCTACCAATGCCAACTGGGGAATATCTTCTATTGTTGGACTGGATGTTCGATCATAGACCGCAGTTTGCATCAAATGTTTACTTCACCTGTGTGGAGGATTAAAAGTCGTGAATAAATTTTTTCCACTCATGCATTTTTGCAAGTGAATTATGTTGTAAAATTAGCTTGAAGTCCGCAAGGGAAATTTAGCAATTAAGCCTGATCAAAGACTTGTCCAACCTGATCGATGGCTGTCAGCTTTTGGCAAGTGCTAAACGTTTATTTAAGAGTAAATTCATCATATTTCTGTCCATATGAATATGAGTCTCTACAGTTTGCAGCTGATTAACAAATTCCATCGTATAGAATTACCACTCATACATATTACCAACTGGAATATCTACTTCCATCTATCTGCGCCATTGGTGTTCATTTAAAATTTTAATGGGATCTATAGGCAATTTTGGAAATTTGGACTAAATATTGGACTTAAATTGCCCAGCAGAACAGATCGTATCGCACCAATATATTTTTGCTCAATTTCTTCATTTAAATTTCGGGATCCAAATCGGTAACCGGACATCGAACTTCGAACTTCGAAACCGTTCCTTCAGTAGTCGTAAGCAGCTGCACGGATCGGACGCAATGAACTTTAAGCTGCTCTTTCTTGGACTATTTTCATTTGCCATCTGTCTCTTGGACAGTGTAAGATTTAAAAGATCCCATTGCAAATAAGTTATAAACTAATCAGCAGACGTTTCAGGAGGCAGTTTTTGCCAAAATGACAAATGTGAAATGTCAGTCGTTCAACAAGTCGTGGGTGGAATTTCACTATTGCCGCCTGAAGGCCTACTCCCGGAACAAGACCAGTTTGAATGTAAACCTCACTGTCTTAGAACCGGCAAACAACATCCAGCTACGAATTAAATTTATGAAGAGGGCCAATGGCTACAAGCCATTTCTCTGGGACTACACCTTTGATGCCTGCGAATTCATGAGGAAACGCAATCAACCGGTGGTCAAAATGTTCTGGAATATGATGAAGGATGTGTCCACAGTGAATCATACCTGTCCTTATATGGTAAGTGTTGACTTTATGTTCTTTAACGTCAGTTTCTGATGAATTCATCTAAAGGGCTTGCAGACTTTACGCGATTTCCACCGTATTGAATTTCCCATCCCATTGCCAACTGGGGAATACCTTCTAATGGTGGATTGGATGTTCGATCATAGACCGCAGTTTGCAACAAATGTTTACTTCACCTTTGTGGAGGATTAAAAGTCGTGAATAAATCATTTCCACTTATGCATTTTTGCAAGTGAATTATGTTGTAAAATGTTGTTCACGGGGAAAATTAAGCAATAAAATATATAGAAATGCAATACGATGGACAGTCGATTCACTGATTCTCATATTCCTGAAGTAGAGATGCACAACAGATCAAATCATGGCTCGATAAGCTCTACTGCCTGTTGAAGGCCTGCTCTGCTCCTTGCAAATTAACCATATTATCGATTCAGTTAGCGTAATTTAAAGCACTTTAAAAAATTTGTGTGGCTTATAAGATTACCTGTAATAGTCTCGACTGGTACAAGACCAACTAGCAACCAAACGAGAACGTTCGGCAGCGCTGCTACGCTCTGCACCTGCCACTTCACCTGTAGCTTTAATAACGATTTGGTTGCTAATATTTATATGGCCGGGTGCAGCTAAGCCTCCTATTCATATTTAATCATTATAAAATTTAGCCAGATATGTTTTTTTATGTTGTGTTTCTTGGCATAACAATTATGCTCTGATTAACGTTTTGTTTGCCATCTTCCTAATTGGCAGACTTAATTGGCAGAGCTGGGTCACCCAAATTTTGTACCCAGACTCATGTAATATCACAATGCTATAAGTGTATTTCTAAATTTCGCCTCGCCCACTTCAACGACCCCTTCAATATTGGACGAAAATCAGTGGCAGCCACAAATTTAAAGATACGATACAACTCAAAATGCAGTATCGTAGGGAATAGCCAGAATGGAGAAATCGCACACTCTGCCTCGTTCAGATGTAGAATCAGAAGATGTAGAATCTATATTGTGTATGTAGAATTTACATTCTATATGTGTAATCGCCATTGTAAATGTAAATTTAGATAACAAATGTAGCCAAAATATGTAAAATATGTTAAAATTCTACATTAATCATAAGCTCACAAATTTATATACTGAGTACGCGTATAAAAGTGGAGTCGCGTCCCCAGAAGCGACTCACACGTTCCTTCTCGTTTTTGATAATGTTTTGGAATATTTTGGTAATGATCTGTTCATAACAAATCTATATTTAATGTCCCTGTAATCGCATAGTCATGACAGTCCCATTTGCTAAAATCAGTCCCATTTCTGTCCATAGTCTGCAATTTTAGCTGCCGCTGTGAAGAATGAATTCTCAGTTGCTTGGGTTCGGATTTTTACTGTTCGTTGGCTTTCTGGTTTGTAGTGTAAGTCTTAAAATATATCCAATCGGTAATAAGTTGTAAACTAACAAGCCAAGTTTTTCAGGAGGCAGCTTTTGTTAAAATGACAAATGCAAAATGTCCGTCGTACAACAAGTCGTGGGTGGAAGTTCACTATTGTCGCCTGAAGGCCTACTCCCGGAATAAGACCAGTTTGAATATAAATGCCACCTTCATAGAACCGGCAAACAACATCCACCTACGAATTAAATTGATGAAGAGGGCCAATGGCTACAAGCCATTTCTCTGGGACTACACCTTTGATGCCTGCGAATTCATGAGGAAACGCAATCAACCGGTGGCCAAAATTGTCTGGAACTTGATCAAGTATGTGTCCACAGTGAATCATACCTGTCCTTATGTGGTAAGTGTTGTGTGTTTCTTCTTAAACTGAAGTCTGTAATGAAATAATTTAAAGGGCTTGCAGACTGTAAGCGATTTCTACCGGATTGACATACCCCTCCCAATGCCAACTGGGGAATATCTTCTATTGATGAATTGGATATTCGATGGCAAACCGCAATTCGCAACAAATGTTTACTACAGCTTGGTGGAGGATCCGTAGATTAAGAGCTGAACTTGAACTGATGAATCGTAGTGCCGGATATGAGGCAATTAAAAAACTGTTCAGCCGTTAAAATGGATAGCGTAATGGATAGCCAAATTACTCTGCAATAACTTTCCGTATAATTTCCGCATACCCGTATAATCTTTGTTTATAAATTGTTCTACATGATACGACGCGACAGCTGCTGTGTCATGCTTTGCCGCAATCGGATGAACCCCAATTAGCGTTAATAAAATGAAGCCAAATCTTGTGAGAGAAGGGGGCAGTGGAGTGCAGGCCGGGAATGATGGAAACCCGAATTCCCGTCGGGCGTCAAATTGTACAGAAAACTCAGGATGGCGAGCAAATGGGAATCGTAGAAAGAAAAACAAGAATTGTGTGCGGACCGGACCGAAAGCGTTGGCAAGTTGAATTTCATTCGAAAAGTTTTTTACCCTCACGCAGAATTTCAGGCGGTAGGCGTCGTCAGACGGCAAACACCGGCGATTATTGTTACAAAATGCAGCAGAGCGTGTAATTTTTTCGGGGCACGAGAGCAGAATCCACATTCAAATTTGGATTCAGATTCGGATTCAGTTTGAGATTCAAATTGCCAAGGAAGCGTCGCGTCCCCTAGGGCCTAGGGGATTGCATCAGGGCAGGGGTAGCAGTGGATGAAGCGGGGGTGGTGCGAATGCGGCTACTGAAAATTGTTTTGTGAAAATTAGTTTTTCAACTTTTCCTGTACGTTTCTCTTGCACTTCTTTCGCTGCTCCGTTTGCTGGTTTTTTTTTCATCGCCCGCTATTGTGGGTCCAAATGAAAATCTGAACGCAGTTTGCGATATTAATTTGCATTTTGGGCATCACTGGGCCGCCTAGCTGTCATCTGTGGCAAGGGGCATGGTGTGCGGTAGGGAGATTTTTTTGTTGGTGCACAAGAAAAATCAAATTTGAATAATTTTTAATTTATTTAGCTTCGTTTCAGTGAAAGTTTTTCATGGGTGTGGGTGTGGGTGTATATGTATGTGTTTGGGATTTCTTCTTTTTGTGTTACTTTTTGGGATCACTTTTTGGCTTGCTTTTGTTAAATGATTTCGATGTAATTGCTTTTAGATTACGAATACCTTTAAGTGGTCAGCAGAGAAGGGAATTATTTAAAGTAGAAAAATACTAGCAAGAAGCAATAAGCCTTATCACTAAATATATTTTATGCAAATACCCAATCCATTGTCGCAAATGAAACCATTTGGTGCCTTTTTGTTGTTTTGTTGATATTTATTTTTGCCTTTAAATCCATTTATATTCGTAGTTATCTTTCGTTTATCCTATGCATATCTATTGTTGTATTCTTTTTAAGGTCTAAACTAAAGTTCACTTAGAGAGTAAATTGATTTGATTTAACTAATCCGTTATAGCTAAAAATTAGAGGATGATTTAACAATAATTTTACACCGACTAACTTAAATTCATGACAATCACAAAAGTTAGGATTTGATTTGATTTTGATTCCGATTCCGATTCGTTAGACAGTGAATATACTCGTAGTTTCATTAGTATTCAGATTTGATTGGAGCTACAGAACTAGGACTATGATTAACCACAACGCTTTAAGATTCATATCCATTCATATACCCCATCCTGAAGAGGGCAACGAATGCTCATAGAGGGGGAATACATACTTGTACATACATACACACAATATCTGAGAGGAAAGTCTGACTTCTCTTGTAGAGTTTACATTTTAGCCTTCTGGACAGCTTTATTCTCTTCTGCTCAAGTCAACCTGGTTGATCAATTGATAGACACATAGTACACAACACATACATTCACATATCTAATATAATAGCATACAAAACACACACAAAACAACACTCAACATTTATTTAAATCTCAGCAGCTGCTGCTGCTGTTGCTGCTGCTGCTGCGGGGTATCTTAGGGTATCACAAACACTGAATGAACACTTACTATGGTTAAGACTTGATTTTCATGGCCGATTTCGATCCGATTTGATTCGATTCGATGGGAAAGTTCTTAAAGCAAAGGATCTACAGCAGGCCAATAATATTTACGATATCTTTGTATTGAAATCCTACATGATAGACGACACACATATTACATTTGGATGATGATGCGATCACACACACACACACACACACACACATACTCATTCTATGGTTAAACCATTTCCCCTTTAATGGATTTGTCTTTACGAACGATACTCGTCCATTGAAGAGGCGGCTATGACCTCCGGCGGCGGGCTGTGGCAGGAGACGCGGATGCGATTCAGGCGCAGACTGCTCGTATGGTGGACGCCATGGTGCAGCCGGGCCTGCTGGTGCAGCGGATGGTGCGAGCACTTGGTGGCCTGCCGGGCCCTCTGGCTGGCGAGTATGACGTCCTCTGCGTACTAAATGTCCGGAATGCTGCGACCCGCAGACAACTTGCCGGACGACTCAGCGTCACCGCCGCCGGCTCCGAGGGCCTTGCTCTTGGCGCAGTTGACGTCGTGGAAGAGGTGCTCGCACAGCTTGGGCTCCGAGTTGGAGAACTTGCCCAGATCGGAGGCGGAAGTTGAGTCCTTGCACAGATTCAGCTGCAGATCGCTGGCCTTGCTGAAGGACGTGGTCTGCAGCTGTGACTGCTGCTGCTGCTGGCGATGGTGCTGCTGCGGCTGGTGCAGCTGGTGCATGTGGTGGTGGTAGGGGAAGTGGGGCAAGCTCTTTTGCATGGCGTTGAGGTTGCCCGAGCTTAAGGTGCGCTCGAGAATCTCGCCCCAGTACTTCTCGGAGAGGCCTTCGATGTCGGGCCGCATTGTGGGGTACGCATCGTTGGCCGATGCCTGGTGCGCGTAGCCGTGTCCGCCTCCCATCGTGCTCCGGATGCACTGTGAGGCACTGCGGCTCAAACTGTTCGCCCTGGAGCGTCCGCAGATGCCGAGCACAGAGCCGCCAATGGAGCTGCCAATTCCACCGGCTCCAGGGCCCGTTCCGGCTGTCCCAGAACTAACCGGTCCCCCAATCCCGCCATTGTTGCCGGGCGGCCGAGAGGCGGGCGGCTCCGGTGGGACGGGTAGAGTTGTGATTTCGAAATCGTTTGCATTGATGTGACAACAGGCTGATTTGTGCTCGGGCGTTTCCTCATTGGGGAAGCACTGAAACGGAACGAGAACGAAAACGAAAACGAGTGCGTCATAAATTTCCATCGCTTAGTTTTCCCATGCCAAGAATTAATAAGGATTTTGCAACATGCAACAAAAATCCAGCAAGGTTGTGCCCCCCAAAAATGATAGCCATAAATTTTCCACAGACTGACCTCCAGTTTCGTTCGAGTTTAGAATTTCGAGCGGAAGTAAATCATGCAACTTGACTGCGTTTTCCTACCCAAAATAGATTCATGGATGGAGAGGACGAAACAGGGTCATGCTGGCATGGGGCCATGGGGCAGACGATGTAAATGCTGTTTTGGATTTTCTCTTTCATAATTCAAAATCACTTTGCACAGTCCGTTATTGTTGCCGTTGCTGTGGATAGTTTGCTGCTGGAGCCCGAGAGAGCTTCCTGGGTCTTACACCTTACCAGGAGATGTATGGGGAAATTTCTTTTGGTGCTGGAAAGTTTATGCAGCTGGCTCAAATCCTCACCGAAAATGTGGAAGCTGCAGCTTCCAGCCCCGGATTTGCCTTTAGTTAGGTGTTTCGAAAGCAAGGGATAAGCAAATCAATCAATCAGGACTTATGACAGCTTCTTCAGGCACACATCGATCTTGGGAGGCCATCCCCAGGCAGACACTTACTTTGTTTGGCATCAGTTGACGACTGAGACGGCGGAAGTCCGAGTTGAGGAGCCAATACATGAAGGGATTCCATAAACTGTTGCTCAGTGCTGTCCAAGTGACGACAAAATCAAGAAACGGCGGCAACTGCAGGCAAAGATAGAGAGAGAGTGAAATCAAAGCTTCTGCGGCAGACGTGGCGTATGCGCAACATTCAACATTCATTACGTATGCGCCACGTATGTCTGGCAGAGAATCAAAGGAGGGGAAGGACGAGAGAATAGAGAACCACTTGCCTTGGAGCCAGTGCATGCAGTGACTATCTCCTGTATGGTCCATGGTGTGACCATAACAATGAATCCCAACGAAATGGCGGCCATCGAACGTGACGTGGACCCTGTCGAGTTCTTCTCCTGGATGGGAACCATCTGCGAAATATTGGACAATGTAATTAATATCATCGGCGTACGAGTATGAGCTGGAGGGGGCTCATACTGATAGCACTTGTGGATGCAGCCAAAGTTGATTCTATTTACTCCTAACTTAATCCAGAAACTCTGCCCCTTTGCCCTTACCCACCTTTTTGGTAATCTTGTTTGTCATGCTCGGCATCCCGGCCAGTCCCATGCTCATGGCCATGCTTAGGTGGTGCCCCATTACGGGTGCCCCATGATGGTGATGCGGATGGTGCGGATGATGCGAGTGGCCATGGTAGATGTGCTGCTGATGCTGCTGTTGGTGTTGGTGCTGATGCTGATGTTGATGCTGATGTTGCAGCTGGAGCTGCTGCTGCTGGGCCGGATGAAGATGCGGATGCGGATGGTGGGCGGCCGCCGTGAGGGGCATCGTCGGATCATTCAGGCGGAACCGGCTCATGTGGAAGCTGGACCCATAGCAGTACATCAGCACCATGGTGGTGGGGAAGTACAGGGCGCATGTGGACAAAATTCTATACGACGGCTTGCTATAGAAGGGTTCGCAGGCCATTAGACCCGTATTGTTGAAGTAGTAACCTGTGTGGATGGGATATAGACGTTTAAGCGTGTGTCTGTGTATATACACATTAGATTGCCGGATAGCGACAGCAAAACTCACCTTTGGGCAGCACAAGAAAGCCGAACACCGTGAGGCTGATGATCCAGGTTAGGCTTAATATGGCAACACAACCCTGCAAATTACATGGGGATATACAAACAGATTGTGTGCTTAGCTGCTAGTTTTTCTGGGATACGCCAAGCTCCCCTCCTGTTGCACTTTTGACTTGGGTGCAGACTGTCGGCACGTTTCTGATGCAGATTTAGTATGATTCGGGTATGGAAATGATTTGGCCAATGCAGCAATACGTGCCACACGAGCACTTTTAATTGTGCAAAATCTTTCGAGAGTGGTGTTGCTTCATAATTCACCTTAACAGGAGGTGCAGACGGCGTACAACTCAACCCTTCACTCTTCAATCAAATGAAACAGTTTCTAAAAATCCCACAAATAGAATTAAAAACTTTTGATTACATTCAAAATATTGCCCCAAAGAGCACACCGACCATGCAGGAGGCACACAAAAGCCAGTGGAGGTAGGAACTTTTGGTAAAAGGCTGCCACCATTATAGCTGACTGAATGACAGAGTGACTGACGACTGACTGCTTAACTGAGCTGGCGACCATTTGCCTGTCCCTCAAAACAGTAACTCGAAAATATCTCGGCTCCGGGGTCCAGGGAGTGTAAAGAAGAGAATGCAACAAGAAACTTTTCGCATTTTCACTTTGCCCCTGTTTTATTTAATTTACAACCCTATCGTTTTTACAACTTTCGTAGAGCTCTGAATATCAACATTGAGAAAAACCGAAAAGTACCACAAATTATGTGCATTTGCAGGGGTACAATAGTATTATATTGTAAAGCAAAAAGACTTGGCAACTGTTTGCTGCATACACATCAACTTTAATTGAATGCCAAACCAGATACGCCATGTATCTGGGCGTGGCATGCCTTTATTGGCAAGCGATAAAGCGATTTTGCATTTCATCACAGATGAGGAAAGACCAAAACTACGCCTTTTAATGTTTATTTAAAGTGTTCGTTCAATTCTGTTTTTTCCCGATAGACCATTTTTTATTTTTTTTTGTCTTTTCAAGGCACACAAAAAAATGTTCGGTGTTTATGGCACTTTTAAAATTATGAAAAATGAAAGTTCAAACTATTTTTGCAGCCATTACGAGGTTTTGCCTTCATTTTGCTCAACATTCAGGAACCATTTATTAATTTTCGATATGGCAAACTCATGTTATGGCAAAAGGGGCGTGGCAGTGCGCCAATTTTGGCCGCTTGCCCAATTTTCGCATTGCCAGACAGCCAAGCGGAACAACGAACAGCAAATTCCGAATGCAAGGCAATTTTATGTAAATATTTGCAAGAAACATTATTTTATGTGCTGGTCTTTAAATTTATTATATTCGGAGCGTATAAATCAGAATGCGGAGGAAACAGTTTCCTTAGTTTTAGTAGTGGAACGGGAAGGAGTGCCATTGATGGCAGTTTCATTTGTATGTTCGACTAATAATTATGAAAAATATATTTCTTATCATTGTATTTGCGCCACGCGGAATACTTAAAGCATTTTTCGTTTGAAGGGTAATTAACGCTTGTTGGCAAGAGCCTTTTCCCCCTTGCTCCTGTCCAGAGCGCTCTCTTTTCTCTTTTCCACAGTGGGGTCTCATAAATTATGATGTAACTGTGGAAAAGGGAAATGGAGAGTTGGATGCTGCCTCGTTTGCTGCTATTTGGCGCTCTGCCTGCGGTTTCCGTGGGAGGTGCCGCTTCATTTGCCTGCTTTCCTTGCCTCTTGGTCCCTGGGTGCCAGGACTTTGCGGTGGTCCTCGCATTTAGAAAAAAGTCAATATGCGTAAAAAAATCACCCGCCCAACTTTTAGCCTCGTTTTGTTTTTTTTTTATCTCTATTTTATACACTTTTCGAATGTCTATTGGGTTCCGGTTTCTGTTTTGCTTGCGCTGCTCTTTCATTCTCTCGTTCGGCCTCGCTTTCTTGCTGTTTGTTTGCTTTTTTAATGACTGGCGAGGAGCTTAAAGCCCATTATCCTTATTTATGCCGGCGTAATTGGCTGCTAGAAAAACGTTGTTGTCGCTGTGGCTGCTGCTGATTTTTATTGGCGCGTAATTTCTTTTGTTTCGTTTCGCGGATAAATCGCTATCTCAAGGATAGCCCAGATCCGTGCCTTATCTGAGCGACACACTCACACCCACACACCCACAGAAAATAGCACACACTTACCTTCTTGCTGGAGTGCTGGTAGTAGCGACGCGGATGCAACGCACACATATATCGGTCGACGGCCATGCACACGAGTATCACGGCGCTCTGCTGTGAGAGCGCTCCACGCAGCAGGGCCTAAGCAGGAGAGGAAGATGAGGAGCAGGAGGAAGAGAATAGTTTGATAGTTTTGAATTTTATATTAATATAATATTTTTGTAATACGTTTTTCCCCGTCCGCCGGCCCCCTGCTCGCACGCACGAGTGGAAAATCGAATGAAAATACTGGCAATGGAATTTGTTCATTCCTCGACATACTCGTATTGAAATACACGTAACCAACAGTTATGCAGCGAAGTCTCTGGTATTTCATGTTATTAACTTCAGAGCAAAGTCCCTTTTTGAGCGCATTACCATTTGCCTTGAACACACACACACATTGTTCTTCCACTCGATCGCATCCCTAATTGTTGCCTGTGTCTGTGTCTGCGTTCTCTAATTGCCTCATCATCATATTGTGCGGTAGAGGCTTAATTGGCCGCATTATGCAGCGCATTATTGCAGTTCCGACCATTTCCACCTGTTGTTGGTCAACGCACTCACTCACTCGCTCGCTCACTCACCTGTATCTGACAGAAGATCTCGCCATATGGCCAGCAGTGGAACAATGCCGGCATTAGCCCAAACGGTGTAATTAGCAGGCCAATTGTCAGGTCATTCAGTGCCAGGGAGGTGAGCAAATAGCGTGGCTTAATTGGAATACAAACGGATTACTGGGCTGCACTGCCAGGGACAGATGGACACGAATGGACATGAACCCTCTCACCTGTTGGTGGATGTAGGCGGCATAGCGACGGTTGTTTATGACGAAAATGACCAGACAATTGGCACCGATGACGCCCAGGGTGAGGACCAGAATGAGAACCGCCTCTATGGTCTCCGCAATGCCGATGTGGGCGATGAAGTTGTGGCCTGAGTAGCGCGGATGCGAGCAGCTGGAGTTCTTCACGGCGGGTGCAACCAGTAGTGTGCCAGTCTTCAGATCCATTGCAGCGCTGAAAAGATGAATGAGAATGCCTGAAAAATGGTAGTCTGGCAAACTCTGAAAGGGGTTTTAGTGTTGGCCCGCGCTTAGTTGGTATTTGATTGCGTTTTCGGTTGCCCCAAAAGCCACAAAAGCCTTGCCAGAGCAGGCGAACAGTTTCTTTCCGTTTTCCCCATTTTCCGCAGCGAAAAATGCAAAATGGCGACAATTTGTTACGCCATAATCAAGTCAAAGCATGTGAAAGCGATGCCGCGCGCTGACAATTTATCAGCCAGAGAAGGGAATAGGATGGGGCATAGGATGCGGCTGTCCTGCGGCCGGTTCTGGCATGACGTCGATGACATCCAGGCGAAACCGCAATGTTGTCACTCCGAAGAGAGACCACAGAGGCAGTCTGCAGCAGGAACGAACAATGGCGAACAATGGCGCGGCACTTCCTGCCCCCAAAAATAGCACACTGACATAATGAAACTTAACAGGATAATTGGATGAGTTTGAGAGTTCCCTCGGGTTTCGCTGCTCCGTCTTTGTTTTACTACGCATTCGCGATAAATCAAAAGAAAACTCGTATCTGCCTGCCTGCCGCTCCATCTGTTTTGCCAGCCTGGCGCTGACGCTGATGTTGATGTCTCTTTCTCTCTCTCGCGTACACACGTATCTCCTTTGCAAATCTATATCTCTATGGTTACGTCTTCGTCTCGGGGCTCTGTCTCTAGAATGACACTGAGAAATGTTTCGGGGAACAGCTTTAAAGGAACAGCTTTCGCTGTGTCGCTCAGTCGCTCTGTCGCTCGGTAGCTATTTGCATCATTTGTTTGTTGTCGCATTCCTTATTAAGTTTCGCCACGCATACGAGTCGCTTAGTCTGCCTGCCATAGCCCAGAGCTCCCCGGATACGGCGCGCCCCTTGATTTATAGTGCCTCGTCGGCTGTCTGTGGGTCGCCAGAGAGTCGGCCGCCCTGCAAAAGTCCACACAAATCACCGCATGATATATAACCGAACTGGAAAACATTAAGCTCCACCCCACCCCCGCCGACTAGTGGATTTAGTGCGCTAATGTGGGGGACCGACTGCAGACCATCTCCCTGCCTGACCTGTCTCCTTGCGCTGTCAAAGATTGTCCTATGCGCACGATCAAGTTATCTGCAGCTCATAATTTAACCCCAGCTTTGGCCTCAGCTTCAGCTTCAGCTTCAGGTTTTTCCATTATCAAAGCGATTGGAAGAGCTCTGGTGATAAATCTTCAATGCAGTCTGAATCAATTAGGGATTTGGCTTGTGGCTGAGGTAGCAGCTCTCCCCACCACGAAACACGCTGCCATTCTGGCCACTGCATGGGTGCAGGGGAGTGGGGGAAAACCAATTTCAATTTCCAAAGTAATGAAAATGGGAAATTCGCTTAATTCCTCGCATTGTTAAGTCTGGCGTAATCGAAGAGTTGCAACTGCAAACCGATACAGAAACCGGAACCGAAACCAATGCCGAAACCGAAGCAGAGTCCCCGAAACACACACAGAAATAGAGGGAGCGAAAAGAGCAGCGTTCCTCTGCCGCTGATGGGGAGAAAGCAAACCGAATCCAGGACTCAAATGCCAGAGCTCGTAATTGTTTTAAAATTCACAGAGAAAATGGCAGCGCTAACGGCGCCATCATCGTAAAAACCCATCGATGGGTCACATGGAAAATGCCATTAAAATAAACGAAATTTCCATACGAAATTTGAGGACAGTGCAGCAACAGCAGCAGTGGCAGTGGCAGTGGCAGCGGTAGTGGCAGTAACAGCGGCTGTAGTGGTTACAATGTTTCATAGGGGACAATCGACAAAAGACAAATGCTGAATAAATAATTTAGTTGCCGGATTAGAGAGCCGCAATCCGCTTTTGAATTTACACTCAAGTTACTTCCATTAGTGGCGTTGAATGGCAGAACTATTGCATATCATTAGGCGCCACAGCAACAGCAACAGAAACTGCACAAGCCCCAGCAGCCGCAATTGCTGATGCAGCAGACACGACACGCCACGCCACGCCACGCCACCCACACAGCAACGCTCGTTGCCTGGCATAATCCGGGCTTTAAGTTATAGCAGTAACTTGGCACTGGCTTTGGCCACGGATGACAACTCGCTTCGCTTTACCCGCTGTATTGTTCACTGCCAAATGATAAAGAAATAAAAGTCCTGCCTCCTGCGCATAGAAGTGGACTACTAGGTATTTGTTCTCGTGCCCGAATTTCGGTTGAGCATAAAAAACAATGGGCACCTGGAGCCACCAGCACAGGAACACGGCACACACAGGACGTAAACTGCACCACGGGGGACGGGACGGGACGGAACAGGAAGGAAGGGCACCGATTCGGAATTTCACCCAACTGATGTGCGTGTGTGTGTGTGTGTTTGGGGCCTCTCTATGCGTGCGTGTTAATGCACGAAACTGTGGCAGTCCATTCCCCACAAGGAGGCAACTCCTGCCTGACGATGCATTTCATTTCGTGCACATTTACACGCAGCACCACATGGCAGAAGGAGCATATAAGGTTGCTGCTCCTGCTTTGTCCTTAAGCCAATGCTGACAGGACACAATATGTGTGCGTGTGCCACAGAGTGTGTCCTGGAGCTGGTAGCTGGTAACTGGTAACTGTGCCTCACATGCAAATTTGCTGGCAACGAGCTATTTTTTTGCAGCATGCAACCAGCTAGCTCCGGCTTATTTATAAGATTTGCCCGCCAGCAGCTCACTTCACACATGGGTCAAAGCTGATTCTGTTTGACAAAATGCTCCAGCACAGCGGTGACTGATTGCCCTGGTTTGTTGGGGCATGGCAAGTGCTTAGAGCGAATTTGTGGTCGAGTGGAATCTGTTGAATCCAGAGTCGAGAGCGATGGCATCCCCAGCCGTGCAGCCAAGGAAGGATGAAGTGCACTCAGCCGCAGGCGGAGAGGCAATGGCGTAAATCGACTAGTTATAGCCACAGATTGCCTTGGTAAGGATTTTTGGGGTTAATTAACTTCATTTTGAGGCAGTGACACCAAGCAGCAGATGCGCTAATTAATGTCGTGCCACTGATGCCACTGCTGCCATTGCCACTGAAAAGTGGATAATTTATTCCAAGCCAACCTGCCGCACACGAAATACGAAATGAGTTTTCCCCAAGAAGATGTCGTTTCAAGTGTAAACAGTGGCTGCCAGAAGTATGTGTATTTAATTACTCAAGACAAGCTGTTGTCAGACGTATTACTTTTATGATGCATATCCGACAATTTGCCTTTGGGATTTCAATTAAAATTCACTCCATTTGTTCAAGTGTGTTTATTATTACTTAAATATATTGCAAATATTATCTGCACAGTCTACGTGGGCTACTCCGACAAAAGCACTTCCTTTGGCCGGGTTGTCAGGTTGCCAGGTTATTGCACATACGAAAAGTTTTCATTTAATGTTCCCCTCGTGCCTCATTCACAGCGAGTAGAACGAGCTGTACGTGGAAACTTTTGATAAGCAGCCCTTTGTGCTGCAGTCGATGCAAATTAACCAACATTATGTCTATATATTGGCATTACGTGCCCTTAGACCTACCCCCTGCCCACCTTCACCCACGTTGGCGGTGGGTGGCACATAAATCAGGCTCAATATGAATTATTGATTCAGATTCAATATAATCCAAATAATGCAGATTAAAAGAATTTGACTGAGAGTTGATGCTTCCACAGCCACACTTCCGCACCACCGCCACCCACCAGGCATACCAAGGGAAGCACACATACAGAGGCATTCAGAAAGGCCTCCACCTCCACACACACACACATACTCGTACATGGCGGGGGCGGGCTTGAAAAGTTGTTTAACCCAAAAACGGTGCAAACGGAATTTAATAAATACGTGCACGGCATTTGTGATTCTGTGTTGCTCGCTGAAAGCTAAAAAAAAAATATAAAAAAAACGACGAACTTTCCAAAATAATCGCCCGCTTGGCTGCAATTAAAGAGCCCCCCGCCGCAGCCATAAAGCGAATCCCCAATGAACCTTTCCTGTACCTCTCCCTAGCTAACGGTCTCTCGCTTTATGCTTATGTGTGTGTGTGTCTGTTTTTTGGAAGAACTTTTCCGTTTGCCATATGCGTTCTCACGTACACCTAAAATGGCGTAAATGTTTTCAAAAGTTGCATCAAACTTGCCATGAAGTATTCGGCGCACACACAAAAATCGCATGAAAGCAGCAGACAATGGACCATGGAACCCCGCTCAGCTATCACCTATGCACCCCTCCCCCAGCCCACAAGCAGGCACAGCCACAGCCCCGTAAGATGCGCAGTGCACGTTTAAAAGTCAAAAGAAATTAGCAGCAACATTCGAAGTTTTTGTTAAATGTGAGCAGAGCGCCAAGAAGTGGCAGAAGGAAAAGGGTAATAGGAAAAAAAAGCATGGGTCTCTATTGTATCTATCGAATCTGTAGCATCCATTTCCATTTCTCTAATTAATTCCTGACTTCTACTTCCATATCCTTTTCGCTACATTATTAATCTGGTTTTTTGGTACAGTGCAGCGGACAGTAGTAGGCGTGGCATGCGGCGTCAGCCACAACGTACACAGTTATCCTTGTCTCTGGGCCGCAGGGTGTGATGGTGGGGGATGGGGCTGCACATGTTACGTTTTCAAGTACGAAATAAGAGGAGCATCCTCTGATGGTCTACTTTTTCCTGCTCCCTCCTGCTGTGGTTTGTCTGCCTTTGGCGGCAGGTGCATGCTGCATGGTGTATGGTGCATGCTGCATGGGAAGGCGGCAGGTGGCAGGCGGCCCATTTGGATCGTGTTGTCGGCCAAGTTTCCCCTTTGCAGTGGGTGCATGTAATTAAAGTAAGCCTTTTGGCGTTTGTCGAGTCGAGTCGAGACTTTGAAGTTTGTGTTTGACGAGAGACGAAGGCAGATTATGCCACACGCGGGATGAGCTGGAGGCTGAATGAAAGTTGCAGTTAATTAATGCTCAATCGGAAGGTGTTTTCCATTCATTTTTACTTACGGGATTTCGGATATTAATGCAAAGAGACTTGCACCCACCCGGACCGAGCTCTCATTAATTAAGTGCATTGATGAGATGCTCCACACCTCCCACTGCTACGCCCACTCATGCGGATCAAACGGATGGGGTCCTAATGATGCCTGATTGGATGATGTGTCCTCTTACACACACACACACACACAGACACACACCACACTTGGCTGTAATCACGACAGCGTAGACGCACAGACTTTAAGTCGGAGGCTCAAGGATCGCGTTTAATTGATGTTTAATTGGAAAGTAATTAAAATTAATAATTCATTAAATGTGAGTGGAAAATGGCGGCTGTGCAGCTTTTGTACTGCAGAACAATGGAGGTCCACGCTTTCCTTTGCCAAGAAACAATGAAAATATTTTCATGGAACCGAACCGAACAATGCATCGGCCGCACACGCGACACATTCACTGCTCTCGATATAAATATTTGTTTTAATTGCTTTTGGCATTGCAAAGGAGTATCAAAAAAATGGGATAATATGGGACGTACTTTCGCGGTGGACACCAGGACACACCAGGACACTCCTCAGCGCTGATTTGATTCGCAGATCGAATGCTTGGCAATCAGTGTCGCATATACTCGTTGCTATATTCGTTATTGTATTCGCGCAAGTGACGACCGACCTCTTTCATAAATGACTCCCCATTTGTAACTTTTGGCAGCACTTTTAATCACACGGAGCGGCCACTCCAGCTCCAATGCAACTAATTACTGACAACACATGTTGAACGAGCGGCCACGATGATGAATGCCCCGAAATGGAAAACCCGGGAAGACCATTACTCATACGAGTGTGCGGGCCAAAGTGGACATGATTCCGTCAAGGGGATTGAATTCCGCCCGAATGTACAGCTGTATGTAAGTAGTTTGCAGCTCACTTAACAGATAATTTACGAAACCTGCTGACAATTTACACGCGGGGGAGATAAAGGATTTTCCGCTTTTCAGCGAATTTGAATTGAAACACTATAATTACAAAGCTCTCTCTCTCCTTTTTGTGTTTGTAACAGAAATACGCATAAATTAGGAGTCATACAAATTAAAGGCCCTGCTCAGTTTGTAATCGGCTTTGTCGCCAATTATAATTCGCAGCTAACGAGTCATGTTTTTCCATGAAATTGGGTTCTCCCCATTTGCCGGGGGCAGCGTTGATAATGCTCAAGTGTCTATCGTCTATGCAAATAGCCGCAGGACTGTGCATACATATGTCTGTGCGCAATTTCACGTTTCATCTCGCGCCAGACATGGCCGGAAGACAGCTGACGCGAGCCACGTTTCAATTAAGCCTTGAGGGTCCCCTTGCAGTTGACTTTAAGCATTGCAATTTAAGCCGCTGCGCTGGCATTTACAGTCTGTTGGAGTGGATGCAGTGCAAATTCACGCGTTTTACATTATTTATAACTCTCGAATATTCATTAAAAGTCAACAATTTGCAGTATTCGTATTCCGCATTCGAATACACCGATGGCATCGGATTGAAGCGTATCGAATAAATTAAATGACAGCATGTGACGCTCTCGTGGCCGTTTTGGTCACTTAATCACGTTATTGCCGCTATAAGAGTTGCCATAATGACCTCCGGGCACTCCACTGAATCACAATGGACGTGAGCCGTGAACAGTCGCAATAATCCGAACAGTGATAACCACCAAATCACCTCATACTATTAGTACTTTGGATACACTGCGCTGGAAGAGTACAAGGGTAAGGTTGTAATTGCATTGGAGTACAAAAATCTGATCCAGAACAATGTTAGATTGTTGCTCTAAACAGAATTGATGTTTTGGTTATTGGGGGATGTGTACAGCGCATCCCATTGTTGGGGAATGTAGCCTATCGTTTGGTATTTATTTTTGAAAATAATCCCATATTTGGTCAGCGGATTTGGTGAAGGAAAAGCATAAATATTTGTGCCTCATTAAATATTGCGATGGCCCAAACAAAGACCAACAAGCATATGTAACTGGTGGACATAAATGGCGACAAAATCTATATATGTATGTACATTTGTACATATGTGTGGTGTGTACTCTATTTATAAAGCCGCTAAACAAATGCCATTTTGCTGGCCCCGAACCACGAAAATATTGAATAAAACGCACAGATCCACCGAAAACAATGGCGGAGTCGACCCAGTGGCGGGACAACACACAAATATTTTGAGTGCTTTTGCCATTTCCGGTCTCGCCCCAGGGGTCCCATGTGCCACACATTATTGTTTGCATTTTGTCGCAATAAATGAATAATGGCAACACGTTGCACGACGTGTGATATTTAATTGCCACTATCGTTTAATTTTGTTGAGCTGAAATCAGATCCCACATTGCTCAAGTCTATGGCACTCTCTCGCCCAAATTTCCACTAAATGAACAGCCGCCCTGACGAACGCTTAATGAAGCAATCTGCCATCAAAGGACATGCATGTGACGGGCTTAATTGTGGGTGCATTGACGGAAACCAAACCAGCCAGACCCCTCTATCCTGGAGAGACCAAACGCCAAATGCGATGTGCACCATGTGCATAATTGACGCCCCGATCCGCATTTGGTGCGGCAAATACTTGATTTGTTTGCTTTTCCCTTCCAGTTTGCATTTAAAATGAGTATCGACCACGATTCACTTCGCCAGCAATTTAATCTTCAGTTTGTGTTTGTATATGGCCCACACACACACACACACACACTCGCAGTGTGTACGCGTATTATCAATTAGTTTTGGGTGCAGTTTTCCTTTTGATGCGTTGTATGACAATCAAAATGAAATCGGTGCCGAGTGTGATGTGCACCTCGCCCCCATTGGAGCGGAGGCGCATGAATGTGATGTCATTGGAGGGATTCAGATCCCGCACCACATTGCGCGCCATTGTCACCAGGGGCTTCAGAGAGGACACATACATGAAGGTGCGCCGCGGACTGACAGTCGAGCGTAGTGTATTGCCACTGGCATCCATGATGATGATCTCCCGCGCCCCCCGCCGAGCGAAATGGTTGATGAAGGCGTCGCCATCGTAGGATCTGTCGATGCTATAGATACGGCTGTACATTACGGGGGCACCTTAATTGTGGCATGATCGCTACTCACTGCTCGTTTTCTGGGTTTCCTTTCTTTTCGGCAGACATTTTTCTGCTGCGACTTTTTGTATTGCGACGATTTTTGTTTAAATGACAGACTTATGTAGTACTTATGGGGCACTATCCCCAGGGGTACTATGTTTTTTATTTAGTATCGATAACAGGTAATTTGATGGGAGCTACAGCTGGGCAAGGGGAATGCGAGTGCGGAGGTACGCCATGATGGCCTCAGTTCCGGAGCTCAGAATAGAATGACGCGGCTGTCGGAGCGGATTGCCCATCAGATTCAGCCGCATGATGTTCCGCTGGTTGCCCAGAACGGGCGGCACTTGGCGAATATCGTTATTGCTCAGATCCAATACCCGTAGATTCTTTAGGGCCCCCAGGCCCTGCTCACTGGCGTCGATGGCCTTGATGTGATTATCGTGAGCCAAGAGGGTTTCCAGGCTCTGCAAATCGGCGATGCAGCGCGGCAATCGCTCGAACCGATTGAAGGAGATGTCCAGCTCACTGAGCAACTGCAGGCCGCCAAATTCCATGGGCAGATCGCGCAGCAAGTTGCAGGGGACCTTGAGTAAGACCAGCCGTGAGAACTGCGAGATGTTGGTGGGAATGCAGGAGATCTGATTCTTGGTGAGATCCAGCTGGGTGAGCAGCTCGCTCAGCATGTGCAGATCCTTGGGCACGTCGCTCAGCCAGTTGTCCTCCAGCTGCACGACATTCACCAGCTCCTGGCGCGCCTGCTCGAACAGCTCCATGGGCACCTCAGTGATCTGACTCTTGCAGATGCTCAGCACGCGTGTGCCGCGCATGTCGTACTTGTCCGGAAACGGTGATCCATTCTTCTGGTCTCCTCCACTCCTGCGTCCCTGCGCCCGAGGGCTGTTCAATCCGTCGGCGGGCATCTCCCACAGAAATCAACTGGCGGAACTGGCGGGAAAGCAGACCGTAAGTTCGTTTTCGGAGGTTCGTTTTGCAATGCCCCAAAGTACTCACACGGAAATTGTGAATTTAAGCTACCGGCTCAAAATTTGTATATATTCTATCTGTAGTTGTACGTCCACACAGCACGGAGTAGGATGTAAAACTGAAATATTCATCGACGAAGCTGCTCGGGCTGAACAACTAAAACTGACGGAACTCTCAGGGGCAACTTATATTTAGCATACTGGGGGAAACAGTTGCGATAGTTAATTGAACTGAGGAACGTTTGGTACAACGTTTAGTGGCATTCTATAATTTTCAACTCAAACGATCAATGATTTAGAGCACTCCACAGTCGGTTATCAGGATGTGGCCCTGAGCAGTGGCCAGGTGGCCGGTGGCGTCCTGAATGCGCTCCAGCAGATTCAGTCCCTTGCGCACCTTGCCGAATGCAATCCGCTTGCCGTTCAGAATCGACAGCGGCTGGAAGCTGATGGTGAAGTTGACGGCGGAGCGGGGATGGCCGCGCACATAGCGGCTGGGGAACGAGAGGATGCCAGCGTCGACGCCATGATTGAGCACATCGAAGTCGTGCTCAATGTTCCTGAGATCCTGGTCGCGCACGCAGCAGGGGCCCATGGCCAGGCGCGCCTCCAGCCACATGGGTGTGAGGGTGCGCGTGACGGTGAGGGCTTCCGTGTTGCCCTGGGTGCAGGCGCGCATGAATTCGAGGACCACCTGGGGACAGGCCTCGGTGAAGAGTTGAATGGACAGCCGGCCCTGGATGCGGGTGCCACGCACCTCGACGTCGAGGTAGATCTGGGGGCGCAGTAGCTTGCAGAGATCGCCCACATCGCATTGGTCCATGAGGCTCTCGTAGCGGTGCAGGATGTGCATGGGAATCTCGTAGCTGAAGGTGTGGGAGGCCTTCGGCTTGTTGCGCCGCGATCTGCCCGCCAGCGGATCGAAGAGCTCCCCACCCTTGTGGAACTGCTTGTTCTTCTCCACCAGCTTCTGCTCCTTGTCGCGGGCCAGGCTGACGTGCCGCCAGCGGCCGGTGGCCAGTCGCTCCGGCGAGCGGGTAAACGTCCGCAGCGTGTTGTTGCTCCGCTTGTAGAGGGCCGTCAGCATCTCCATGTAGGGCAGCTCCATGCCGTTGCCGCTGACCTTGACCTTGGGCGGCGGCAGACAGGTGTTCACCTTTCCCTTGATGGTCGTCAGGCGCTCGCGGTGCTGCCGGTACAGCTCGCGCTGCTCGTTCATCACCACATGAGACCGGGTCTGGGGCATCGGAGTCTTCCCGATCGCCACGGGAATCAGTCGCTGGTGGTGCCGGTGGTTGTTCTCCAGCGCCTGGCGGTTGATGTTGAACGAGTGCTGGACCTCCATCGACGGCCCGTCTCCTTTCTCCAGGTTGGGATTGTTGCTGTTGAAGACGGGGTTCGTCATGGTGAAGGGGCCGCGCTTGGCGGCTGCCACATAAGGTGCCACAGTGGCGACATCTTGCGGAATGCCGCCTCGGGCTGCGGCTCTTTTCGGATCTTCGCGAAGAAACATTTTGCGAGTCGGAAGTGTTTTCGTTAACAAAAATCTATGTAGAAACTATACTTGAATTTAAAAAAATTATTAAGCAATCGAATTGTGTTGACTTCTAGAACTGAGAACTAGACTGAGAAGTTACAGCACTTTTGCTGTGATTCAGAGCATAGAGGTCACTGAGATTGGGACTGTTCAAGGGAAAACTATCTGAAAACAGGAAAGTTCAAGCAGGAAATGTATATTTTTCCTGTTTTGCACGGCACCAGGACAACGGGATGATGCCGGAACAGGAATGCGGTCTGAAATGAATCCAAAAAGTGCCGGGCAATCATTTCTAATTTACCAAACGACAATATGGCAACTCAATTGCCAGACTGGGGGGCAATCATGTGGCAAGAATCCAATGTTCCATCAATATGCCACAATAATGGATATGGAATGGAGGCAGGCACACACACAGAAAAAAGCATTAGCAAAAAGTTTTCAGACACAGAGAGGAGAGCACAATGGAGAAGAGAATGGACCGCAGTCTGATTGAAGTCATAAATGAATGAAATATTACCCTGTCCAGCAAGAAAGCCAGGAGTCAGGAGTTGCAACGAAATTGGCATCTGAAATTGCATTAGAAAAAGAGTTCCCTCCAGCTCCCAGTATGAAAATGATGGACTGAATTTTCATTTAATTTTGCTTAGCACATTCTGCACAATTACTTAAACGTTGGAATAACACACTATCAAACAATAAAAACAAATGTGGCACATACTGCGATGTGCAAAAACATGTGCATAATTTATGTATTACTCAGATACACATATGTACGAGTACGTTGCACATATTGCACAATGTACATTGTACATACATGTGTGTGTGTGTGTTTGTATTCCCTTCAGCGAATACCTTCAAAAATGAACTCCGTTTAATTAATTACGGCATGCTATGCATACTTGAGCGGAATTAACATTTGCGGTGATCCAAATAGCGCGCCTGTGCATAATTACTAATTTAATTTAAAAATCAGCAAAATATGCATTTAATTTGAATGGAAATTCACATTTTTACAACCTTTCGAAGTTGTTTCATTTGGCCGAAACATTTGATTGGACTTTTGACGGTGCTGACGGCTCGTTGCCTCCTAATTAGTTATGCTCGATTATAAACCTGATTTATTGGAATTTAAGAACTTTATTTCATTTGCTGTTCATTTTGTTAGTCGAATAAGGGGATTTCATTCGCATTCAACGACCTCGCGCGCCTGTTGTTCTGCTGTCGGTGGAATTATCACGGCCATGGAGTGCCGTTTGGTAAGCCCATTGAATGTTGGCCAAATGGTCAACCAGCCAGCAATATAATGGGCTTCATTTCCACTTCACTGATCTGGAAAATATGCGACATTCATTTGGCATTAATATTAAAGTTAAAATCGACAGAAAAAACCTTCCCATTTTGTTGTTGTTAGAAAATAAATAAAAGAAAAAAGTCATTCATTAATTAGTTTACTTTTCATATTAAATTGTGTCCGTTTATCAATGGCATATGTGGTGCCCGTATAATCAGATGGGAAGAGTTAAAAAAGAGCTCATCGATTCGCATTAATTGATTGTTAATACGGTAAAGATTTGCGGCCATAATTAAATGATTAATGCGATTATGCGGATATGTGGATATGGATGCCATGAGTTAAACATGGATAAAGCACTATTTATCGGGTCAAAGTGGTTAAATACCAGCACAAATATACACACATTTAATCTGATGCATCAATGTGCTCCACTTGCACGATTATATGGACAGACACCAAACATGTGAGGGGCATTCCTTCAGGATGCTCGGGGCTTAGGACTATGTACTCGGGGCAAAGTGTCATTAGGGCAGCCACTCTTATCACTCAACAATCAACGTCAACGCCACTGGAAATGGTGGGTGAGGGGGTAGTGGTAAGGAGCTGTCAGACAGTGAACCACTTAAGCGTTTTTTTGTTCTCAAGTGTCACACCACCCACCTACACACAAACACACACACACACAGAATAGATGCATCAGCATCATCATTCAACAAAATTTCTTCTGCTCCTTCTCCTTGCCCTTGGGTCTATTGTCATCCTCTTGGTGTCCCTGCAACATTCATCCCGTATACCCATATTTGATATTCACATTTCAGTGTGCAACTTGAAAATGTGTCGACAATAAGCCCCTCCACTCACCCGCTCCCGCACCCGCACCCGCATCAGCACCCGTACCCGCACTCATACTCATATTCATTGTGTTCACATGAGGACAAGTGACTGCAATTCGATCAAATATTGTGCCTGCACTGTGGCATGAGAGTCTGTTGCACTCAAAGTATTTCATTTATTCAACCCACAGGCCACTGGAATATGTCCTGGTAAATACATCGATGGGAATGCTGGGAATCCTCAACGAGTGGTACGACTATTGCACAAATAACTGAGTCCTATGGGGAATGCCTCGATAATTCATTCATTAAAGTCTCCGGCAATGTGTCTGACCTTGAATGCACCTACTGCATACTCACACTCTGATGAATATCCCCATATTATTCCTGCTTATATTTGTTTATGTTTTTTTATTTGCGAAAACAAAAGCCGGGCCGACAGACGCTGGCTAAGAGCATAATGGATCGTAAATGCTTTCGCAGTAAAAATGTGATTTTATTTTGTCTGCTTCGACGCTTCTTCTGCCTCCATTATCCGAACATCTGGCTTATGGAACTTGTCTTATTGCTGTCCTGTTCTGTCCCCGTGCCGCCTCCACGCCTGTCCCCCATCCTGCCACATATGCAGACGTCTTTTTATGACATTCTCTACTCCCCAGAGCGGGAGCGGTACCACTTTGTGTTTGTCATATTTTTATGCTTTTTGTTGGGGAATTTCAGCGTCGGAGGGGATGGAACTTTGGCAAAACATAGTCATGTAAATGGAATATGTGAGTATTTAAGCTGAGATGCTGCTAAGAGAAAGCTTTTGGATTGACCAGAAAATCCAGAAAATTTTAAGAGGCAAAGCCATGCTTACCATGAAATTTATTTTAAACAGATCTTCGTTGTGGTATTCTATTCTCAGAGGACGGATAATACCCATTTAATCAATCAATTTCAATTAAATTAAATTAGGCGTAAAGCCAACCCAAACGAAGTGCTTTAACTGCTACTTCATTTGCTGCTTGTTCGCTTGAATGCCATCAATTCTGTGCGCCCCTCTTCCTCTTGGCCCGAAGACACTCGCTGAATGTCCCAAATTGTTTAAGCCCCAAAGACATCAGTTAATTAATGCCATTAATGTCTTGGCAGGGGCTCTCGAAGCTAGTAATTAAAGCAGTTGAGACACACACGCCCACACATACCAATAGGATTATATCAGTTAGCAAGCAAGATTAATTAACAATAAGCAAAGGTGTTAATAGACTGACGACAGCTTTTGCCACAAAAGTTGGCCCTCACCAAATATTTAATCCACTTGGGATGGAACTGTAGCACCCAACACCAATCCATGAAGCAGGAGCAGGAGCACCCATCCATTAAGAAGCAATTTCAAAGGTTTAGGGCCCTGCTCCACTTCGGGGCTTACCTTTTGTGGGCAAGGTGCGGCCCAAAAGGTAAAACGCTGAAAAAGATGTCATGCCAAAGATGAAGATGCTGAGATACAATTTACAGCATCCCATGTAATCCTTAAACAATTTTATTAGCCAAGAAGGGACTCCTTGCCAATTAGGTTAATGGGTCCAAAGCAAACGCCCCTTCCGCACAGAGCGGAAAATCTCTCTTTGCACAAGGCGAACACGAAATTAAATACCAACGAAACTCAGATTACAACTGCTTTTGCAGGGCACGCAATTGCTTATACATTTAATCCGCGATGTTTATTAAAATTCCTGGGAAAATGTCGTTGTTTTCATCTACATTTTTCAGCACTTAGCTGCAGAATACTCGCAGAAAGGAGATGGCAGGGAGATTAGGCGTTAATCAAATACATTTAATAAAATACTACAGAACTACATACAATGAAGAACCTCTGGAACATGAGTAGCTTAAAGAAAAAATGTGTGTAGTTTTCGTTCAAACTGTGTGGGGCTCTTTCTGTGAGCTGTTGGCCACATGCAACAACCATTTAAGGAACGAATTGTGGGAAAATAGCATGCAACCTTCTATGCAAATGCTACCTAACATTGGGGGGCAGACAGGCAGGGCGAGTGGTTGTGAGACACTCACAAAGGCTACATGAATGCAGGGGCTTGCTTGCACACTCGCATGCAACACCATGTGGATGCCCCAGAGTTGGCTCTGTAAAGCCATTTATCAAGACATTGCATAACAATGGAGCTATGTACATAGCGTGCGCACTGCACGCCATAAAGGATATTCAAAACGAGTAAAACTTTATGATTTGAACACGTGTTAACAACGTAAAAGCAAGGCAAGCCAGAGTTTGAGCTGCCAAAAGGATGGCAAGCAAGGGAAATGGCTGGAAGGAACGAACCCGCGTGGAGATAGGTTCGTCGAGCATTCGTGTGGCATTCAATTTAATTGGAGGAGGAGCTTAGTGAAACGTAAATAATTTAGTTGCTCGCGCAACGAGTTGCAGCTCTTCCAAAAGGCTCCTTCAGGCAGCAATTTGATTTAGAAGTTGATAAACACTTTTCATATGCGTTTGCCAAGTCCCCGCCCCCCTTTATGCGTGGAACTTTTTCCTGCCGACAGAAAGCCATTTCCAAAGGAAACACTAGACTGATAATTCATATTCCCATAATAACTTTCGAAAGAGTGGAAAATATCGCCGCTGGGATGGAGTGGAATGGAATGGAATGCACGGAATGCCCGCCCGCAAATTGCACGGATCATAAATTACAGGAGAGTGGAGAGGGAAGGCAGGCTCCGCCATTGTAATAAAAGTTTTTCAGGGAATGCGGAAGAAAAACAGGAATGAAGTCGAGTGATTCGAATGGGAAATACTCCCCCACCGAGAGTTGTTTCGCTGTTTAATAGCTTGGGACATCGCAGCCCCTAGAGTAAGTTTTTTTTATAAGGTCAAGACAATTTCCTTATGCCTGTTGCATACATCCGGCGGAAAATAATCTATCCTTGCACTTTGCACATGATGAAAAGTCAAGAACATGTGGGGACAAATCTGTAAAATGTCTGGGAACGAGAGGAAGTAGAAGGCAGAAGCAGAACACTGCCACAAAAGCAGCTGTAAAATAGTTTTAATATCCGCCGGCAGGTTTCTGTTGTGTGTGTTGCCTTCCTTTGATTCCATGCCACCCGACGTTTCTCTCTCTCTCTCTTTCCTTTTTGTGGCTATCTATCCCCCGAAGCCTTGCTGACAGTTTTGTCACCTGCACTGTTGAATGGGCGGGTGGGTGAATGGGTGTGGCCGTTGTGATTCCTTTCTTTGTTTACGGTGGATGCTGCTGGTGCTGCTGCTGCTGCCAGCTGTATGATTGCGCATTCATAACATTCATCCCATTATCCTTCCACCACTTTGTGTGCCCATCATGCAAGACACCCTTTGAGACGAGGCTCGTTTTTGCGCCTTCGGGCTTGGGGGAAATTTGAACTGCTGCAATCAAAGTGCCGCCCCAAAACAGCAACCCTCCATGCATGTGGCATAAGCTACGGCACACAGTTGCTCTGTCACTAAATAAACATTGATTTATTTAAACACACTTTGCACTCGACCCGAGTCACCTCCCAAGTCGGATCCGGGGCAAGCGAATGCTGAATGCTGCCTGAATGTCTTGCCCCCGGGCGAATGTCGTTCCAGTCATGGTAAACATTTTGTGGCAGCCTTCGCCTTCTGGCTTCTGCCTTTGCCATCAACTTTGCACTTTCCAGATTGTTCGCTCTCTCTCTCCTTATGGAGCCACGTGCATT
This sequence comes from Drosophila ambigua, assembly GCA_018150905.1. Lineage (NCBI taxonomy): Eukaryota > Metazoa > Arthropoda > Insecta > Diptera > Drosophilidae > Drosophila > Drosophila ambigua. Next base: position 8,687,754 of record JAECWS010000001.1, on the reverse strand, counting down.
TCTCATTTCCCATTTCCCCTTTTTCTACTTGCAAACTGCGTTGGCCAGCTGCAATCTGCAGACAAATTATTTTACCAGACAATTAGGGAAAGCACTTTCATACGTGCCACCCGTAAAGTAGTCATTATTTGTCTCAAAATGTGCCAAAATGTGCCAGAATATGCGAAAATGTGGGAATAAGCCAAGCATTATTTCGAGAGGAAGAAAGGAGAGCTCAACGGTGGAGAAGCTATCTAAATATGGAATATGTTAAGTAGTTTTTAAGTGAAACTACATCGAACTCTTCTGTTTCAAGCTTTAGAAACTCTTCGACAGAGAACAGTTTTGCTTTAAAAACTTACACGTTATGAGCTAATATTCTTGAACTTACTCCAGCGAAAAGTTGCCGAAAAAACTTGTTGCCATGACTATCTGCATAAATCCGCGCTAACGATGTGCCTCCCCAGTGAGAGTGCTCGCTGCCTGCCAAACTTCAAGCAAGGGAGAAGTTGTTGCCACTGCATGTGCAGTTAACAGAGAGAGAGAGAGAGAGACAGGACTTCTACCCATTGAAGGCCCCTTCAGATGAATCGATGTCGTTGTCAAATGCTTACACGCTTGCTTACAGATTGAAAATGCAGGAGGGCAGACCACCTGTGGATACACGACTGAGTCTGCCTTGAGGGAAAGCTCAATTAATGAAACCTCCACCAGCAACATTCGCAATAATTGCAGGATGCTTGCAGCCTCAACTGCAGGTCTGCCTGCACTTTAACTTCTCCATCAATCCACAAAATGGATTTGCACTCCCCGTGGAGCGGAAAATGTGATGCGGCAGATCTCCCCAACAGATGAGCGGACACATGCGGAACTGAATTGGTTTTTGTTATTATGTTATACTTTTTTCGTCTTAAATTTTCGCATCTTGTCTGCACGTACACAACTCATGCCTGCTGCTCCGCAGACGAGGCAAATGGAATCACGTAGCAATACTTACCGAGGAGATGAACTGCTCCGCTCGGGTGCTGGTACACATAATGAAATCGATACGATACATATATATCCCACCCTTGGCCTTGACAATGGCGAAGGAAACGCATTCTTTGAAGCTTGTTTTTGCATAGAAAATCATGCGTTTTTTTAGTACATGTTTCCCTTTGATCTGCTGTTTATTTTCCCACAATATAATCCAGCAGTAATGAAGCGAGAGGCCCATTGGCGTCTATTGGGCCCATTAAGTGGCCAATTATGTTGAACAATTTGTTGGCATTTGTTTTTCTCATGCAAATTTCATTTGCCATTCTCATTTTAAGCTGCAAACTTTACACTTGGCTTACTCCGCAGATGCCATTCGTTGTGTCATCGATTTCTTCTGGGGATTATTGCTTTTCCACTTCCTTAAATACAACCCACAATTCCCACTTGGCTTGAATCAAATTGTGAGGAAAAACAAGAGAAACAAAGGCGCCCTACACCCTACAAGCACACAGACGCTCCCACAAATCCAATGATGTCTCTGACTGAATCGCCTTGCCACAGCAACTGCAGGAACGCACAATCAAGCATTTGCAAAAGCTCCTACACGAATGAATCATCAGACTCAAAGCCGAAACTTCATTTTCTTTGGTTTTTGATTGTTGACTTTTCTCCAACTGAAGTTTCCCTTTGCAAGAGACTGTCTGCAATTGATCTTACATATGAATTATCTCCCAAAATGCTAAAAATATTCGAATTTCCACACGACATTTAAAAATGTTTTCACGTGCTGCAGATAAACAAAAGGCACATGCCCGAGGATGAGGTCATGGATACAAATGAAAATACCATGTGCCACATGTGTATGTATGTGCGAATATATCTGAACAATGGTTGGGTGCATACGCACGAGTATCTGCCATTTAAATGCAAACAATTTAAGGAAGTTTTTCGCTTACACCGGAAGCTGGTGGGCCGTGGATCGTGTACTCTGCCTGTTTTTTTTCGGGTCGTAGCTGCTGCTTGTGTTTTTACCGCCACCTGTCGCCTGAGGTCCCGGCTCGCTGATATTTCAGTTCTGGCTTCATCCGCAGCCGCATCCTCGTCTCGTCCACAGAAATACATCGACGCGCACACGTGGCGTATGAGTAATCCACATGACGTGTTGCTGTTGTTTTTGTACCCCGTTTTTTGTGCTCTGCAACGCAGCTGCTGCCACAAGTTTGTGCGCCAAGTAAATTAAATTTTAACTGTGAGTTTAGCCTTAAATGGAAACTTTCCGATCCACGGACCCGCGGGTGCAGCCAGAGGAAGCCTCCTCTTGAGCAATGGCGATGGCGATGGCGATGGCACTCGCCTCCTGTCTTACGAGTAGTTTAGTGGGTCTTAATTAAAACGCGAAACTTGCTGCCTGCTCCGTGCCTGTGTGTGTTTTTGTGCGCCTCTTGATGCTTAATTAAAATACTTATACGACATGTTGTACATGTTGCACGGGGCGTATTGCCAGGGCGTATCGCGTGTAGTGCCCTGCCGCTTGCAGAGTGTGTCAACAGCTGCTCCATGGCTGTCAGAATGGCGACATGTCATGAAGTGTCTTTTCGCCCACTGTTTGCTTGCCGTGGCCTGGCGCTGGTGCTGGCAGGGCTCTGTTTTGTGCCGTTCAGGTGGGGGATTCTTGACAAAAAGTGCGCAATCCACGCTAATTTGCAATCCCCTGCAACATGACACCGTCGCCTCAGTCTGGGTCTCAGTCGCTGCGACGAAACGAGACACTTTGATTCGAAACGAGACACTTTGCTTCTCTAAGTGCCTGAGAAATGAGGATTTTGTTTCTTAGCTTGCATCTGGGATAAGGATTTCTCTCTGACTCTCTTTGTGGTTGCATTCCTTCAGAATGCCAACGACTTGAATGTCATTATTGACTTTCGGCTCTTCAATTTGACTGCTAGGGCAGGGATTTCTGGAAGCTAGCTTTCCTTTCGCTTAATTCCTTTGAATACCTTTCATGCACTATAACCCATTCGAATGTCTTTATTGGCTCTAAGCTTTGCTTTTTAATGGCACACCACATCCTCGCAGCATATGAAAATACCCTTCAGCGTTTAAATATTTTAATTAAAAGTCGTTTGTCGCATAGAATGAATTATGTTAACATTTTTACGCCCCACTCCCTGGGGAGGGGCTGTTCCTGCGTAAATTTTGCGCTGCCCAACTCTGCCATAGCCGCATTTGGCTTTCCTTTCAACGTTTTTTGCTGTTTTGACTGCGGCTGGCGTTTTATGGCATTTCTTTGTACGGATTTTGTGGCTTGCGGATGCCACCACAGCATCGACATTGACAGCGCTGATAGGCGGCTGGCAAGTGACTGGGATCCGTACCACATGTTCTTGGCTAATGAGCGGAAGCTGCCTGATGCCTGCCGCCTGCTGCCTGTCGCTTGCAGATTAAGTTTTGTTGGTCCTGTCGTTGTCCTGTGGCTTAAATGAGACGCAGCATTTATGAGCCTAAGAGCCACATAATCTTTGTATGTGCAATTTTCAGATCAGCTTATGCAACGATGGGACGGACAGTGGGAAGAGGGGGGTTAAGTGCCTAGCCTGGCCTGGCCCCTGGCTTCGGTCACACTAATCAGGAAAATTCCCTCGGGATTTCTTCACTCCCCTCCTCACCGCCCCTGCTGCGGAGTGACAATGTCTTGTAAGCCAAATTGGATTTAACTTGGTTAACTCTGAATATCAGTCTGTGGGCGTGTGTGGATGCTTCAGATTTTGCGCTGTCAACAAGAGCTTGCCGCAAAAAGTTGAAAAAGGGTTATCAGCACGCAATCAGAACGCGACCCAGCACCGAATGCTGCCCCAAAAGAAAGGAGGCATCCGCATCCCCTCTTTTTGTGCTCCCAATTCTGCTCTTGACGTTTATTATATTGCAGTATGCTCGCATTTGTATTGGTATTTATGCGCTTGTGCTGCTTGTGGTGGCATTTTTTCGCTGCGACCAGGCTACCCTTAAAGAGCATAAATCTGAGTGCGGGTGTGTGGGCGTGTATCTGTGCGTGTTTCGTGTGTGTAAGCTTATTTGTGTGTGTGTGGATGTGGGTGTGGGTGTGAGTGGGCTAATTTGAAATGAGGTCGCCTGTCGACTTTCCTTGCGGCTGGCTGCTGCTTGTGCCGTTGACAGTCTCGATGTAGCGCGATTTCGGGATTTATTTTAATGTGTTTTCATTTTTCCCTCAATATTCCAGCGTATTGGAAAATATGGGTGTGTATATTTATATTTATGAATTATTTATCGATGGAGAGACCAGCAGAGTCCCCCATTTAACTCTGACAGCTGTCCCTTTTCAATTGGCAAAGGCCAAAAAACGGAGCTTGACACTTGGGGAACCTCCTCTGCAGGATGGAGAGTACTTGGTCGAAACTCAATAAGGCTATTAATGATGCCCAAAAGAAGGCTATAAATTGCGAGAATTCACACGGCAATTTGCAAAAAAATACCTCAGGTCCCGGTCCCAGGAAACAAATCTTCCGTTGGCATGCAAATATATTTAAATTTGATGCTGAAAAACACATGCACGAGCCATATTTATTTGCTGCAGGAAATAAATGACGACATTATGCTTCGCGGTAGATATTAAGCCATGGGAAAACGAGAAATCCGATAAGGCCAGGGCGGAAGGGTAGCGTATCTTGGAGTGAAGAACAACGTAGGCACACAGCGGCGCATAAATAAGATTATCTATATGTATATAAAAAAAAACAAATAAAAACCCGAATCCCCAAAAAAAGCCAAGTTAAAGGCACTTCATTGGGGGCCAAAATGAAGATGAATGCGAATATTGGCGTTGCCCTGTTGGCAGATGAATGCGAATATTGCGTAGCTCTGTTGGCAGCCGCAAAAGCCCTGCGGGTGGCAATGGTGGCCGTGATGTTTGCCGCTGGCTTTTGTGGTGACAAGCCTCTCCGGTGGCGCCACCTCTTCACTTAAATCCGATTTCAATACTTAAATTCTGTTGAACGAACGGAAATGCTGAAGATAAGTGGAAAGCAGTGCAAAGTCGTGCACAACTTTTGCAATTTCATTTTCAAACGAAAGCCAATCGCAATATTTTCCCAGTGGAGGGAGCGCGAACAAATTACAATAAATAATGAAATCAGTGGAAATTTTCTTGTGTCAAAGTGGCGACAAACATTGAATCTTTCAATCCCAATGTTCATGAAAAATTTCTTGCGAAATTTTATCTGAAAAATGACGACCGGAAAAACTGCAAGTGAAAACTTTATCAAAAACTTGCAGACTAATGGAAATCATGGATATGGAAGAAAAAAAAAAAAAAAATGTACGAAACATCTTCAGAAGTGAGGAGAAATTCGGAAAGTGCAAGAGAAACTGCGGTGAAAAAAATTGAAAGATTGCTGCACTTTAGATTATGGCTCACTTAAAGACGCTGAAAACAAAATTCATAAAAATGTTTGTAAATTCTAAAAATATATCAAAGTCCTTTAATTTCATAAATTGGTTCAGGGTGCCCCCGAAAATAATCCGATTTACTTCAACCAGAACAAAAGGTTCAGAACGATAGTCGTACCAAGTTTAAGGCGAAGAAGGATGTATGCGTGCACATAAATAAGGAAACACACATCCCTCAAGCGAGAGAGAATGCTGGAAAATCGCTGGGGACAGTGAGGGTGAGAGAGAGAGAGTGACGAAGAGGGGCAGACACACCACAGAAGTGGGAAACGAAAAATGTCGAAAAAACTTGCAGTTTTCTTTTCTCTTTTTCCTTTTTTCTTTTCACTTGGTCCCCGAAAAAGCCTCTGCGGTGGCTGAGTGGAAGCTCAGCCGGCTTAAAAGGATTTCATATTTGATTTTTATTTAATTTTATGCGCTTTCTCGGCTCAGACGGGATCTCAGACTTGCCCACAGGGTCCACAAGCGGCCAATGAACTCGAATATAATATGCACATTCTCTGGATTCTGTGAACGAAATACATTCAAACGAATAGCCCATCGATGATTGAGTGCATTTAAGACGTATGTAAATCTATTGATATTTATGAAAATATGTAGATATGCTTGTATATGCATTTTTATCGCTTAATAAATATTCCGCTGCACTCGGAGATTCTTTTTCCAATCAATTTATACCGAAATTTGTTATGTATTACAAATCCGAATAAATATCCATTTCAATATTTTTATCTCAGCTTTAATTGATTGAAATTTGCATTTGAATTTTTCCTTTAAACAAAAAAATGTTTCCTTTGTTTTGTGCTGTTGCTTGTGTTAATAATAGAAGTGCAATAAGAAATGGGAAATGTGAAATATATTATTTTTAAATAAAAATTCGAATTGGCTTTTGTTTTTCCATGTATCCCAATAAATGAATATCTCAATTTATGAATTTATATTGGCACTAATTAAAGTAAATTCGATTCGATTCCAATCAGTGTAACACATGCAAATTTAATGACATGTGGCAAATACCTTGAGCCAACAAAATGGGAATGAATCAAGAGACAAAAAAACATAAGTTTAAGTATCTTTAAACTCAATGAACCACTACTGTAACACATTTTTCATTCTATTCTATTCTATTCTTTTCTTTTCTGATTTCTTATTTCCTTTTTTTTCGTCTTAGCTTTTCCATGGCATTGCAAAATCCATTTCCCCTCGTCTCCCTGGGGGATTTCCTTCAACGCTAAGACGACTTACGGATATGCACAGCGCAGGCGGAGTTTTATATGGCACTGGGACATGGGATACGATACGCTTGTCAGCCAGAACTACGGTCTACAGGCTCCAGCTCCAGCGCCAGCGCCGGAGAGAAGCGACTCCGCAAATTATGATAAGCACTTAGGGATAATAGGCCATGGAGCAGCAATCAATGCGGGTCCCAGTCCCCCGTCCCAGGCCCCACTGACGATTAAGCAAATGAAAGTCGAAGCGAGTTTGTTTGTACGAATGATTCTTTGCCAAGTGCATGGTCAGCTTTCCTTTTCCTCTCTTTCTCCCTGACCCTGTATATATCTTCCTTTGTCTCTCTGTAAAAATTACAAATAAAATCACTTAGAAGCCTGTCGACGAATTCGCTTGCCAACAAAATTTATGCTGGATAGAAATTTTTGCAAAAATAATAGAAAAACAAAAACTAAACTGAATAACGTGCCAAATGGTTGCTGTCTCTCTCTCTCTCTCTTTCGCTATTTCTTTCTCTCTCTTGTGTACATGGAAATAGTGGAAAACCAAAACAACAACTATTGTAAGCCGGAAAACTGCCTTGAAATGTGTCAGAGGCATACTTTATAAATGGAACAACTGAAAACTCCAGTCAAGCCAACATAAATTATGGCAAAAAGCAAGAAATGAGTCCCGACAGGGCAGCCAGCCTACACACGACCGCCCCAAAATCCTTTTTCTTGTTTATTTCCTAATATTTGTACAACAATTTGAGCAGAATTTTATACAGCAAAAAACAATACATTTTAATATATAATACCTTTCGAGAGATACGAAGTTCAACTTCAAGGGAAACAAGTGAACCGACGATGAGTATGTGACGGAGGATAAACTGCCAGTTGGAGATAATTTAATGCCAGCCGAAAGTGGGCGCACCAAAGGGAATACTCGGACCAGTAGTGATCATACATTAATTACCTAGGGGACAACAAACACATCAGCCGCGAAGAACGATACGTATTAAGTATACGCACCGAAAATACAGGAAGCACAAGTGGAGGGCGGCACGGCCTGGCAGGCCCATAACGAAGCAATTAAAGAGAAAGTATGCAAATGGCGACCAGTGCCAAACCCAAGGTAAGAGAGAGAGAGAGAGAGAGACAGAGAGAGAAAAAAGTGAATAAATGTGGCGTCAAATTGAATGACAAGCCGCTGCCAAAAGGCAGAGTGCTACGGCTATCACGGCGGAGGAAAAAGGTGGAAAACGAATGGAATTAAGGATGGTAATGAAGGTGGTGCAACATTCAGATGATAAAAATGGAATGGAGCGCGAAAGGAGAAATGAGACGACAATTCCTCTCAGAAATGCAAGATGCCGTGATGATGCTTGATAAAAATGTGGAGTGGTGTGGGGTGGTATCCCCCCGGAATTATAAACAGGTGTACAAACCAAAAAAAAAAAAGAAACAAAAAGAAAATGAAAATGAAAAAGGATGCCAATGCACCAGCCCATCTGTCTGTCCATCCTGCGACATCCTCCCTGTCACGTTTCAGTTTGTCAAATGAAATGAAGAGGTGCCCGACAGGACATTGCTGCGGGCATAAAATGATGACGAAATTAAGAGCATTTCGTGTGTATTCCATGACGAAAACTCCATTGAAAGATGTTCTCGCTCGTCAAAGGCATCTCAATGTCCAATTTAGGGAGGGGGGGGAGTGAGTGTCTCCAGGGGAAATCATTACGGTTCAGCAAGATTCGTATTTGCTTTAAAGAAATTGCAATAATTAAAATGCTTGAATTTCCATCGAATTTCCCTTTGTTTCTATTTACGTTCTTCTCTTGTTTCTCCTTTGTAAACATTTTCCCTTCCCAGACACCACCGTAGAGTAAATAAATAAGAGTTTTTCCTTAAATCAGACATTTTCAATCGTTGAGTTATTGCCAGAAAAAGCTACAACTGCAAAAAAGAAAAGAGAGACGTACAGAAAACTAGTCGTAAAATAAAATAAATGCTTCGTTAGAAGGGCTTTTGTATGGCCTGTGGACATAATATAATATTTTGTTTGACACTCGGGATCCAAACATTTCTTTTGCTCATAAATGAATGCTTTGTCCTGATTTCATTTATTATAGAGGCGGCATCCAAATGACAAACCGCACGAGGAGCACAGGCAATGGATGCTCAACAGCAAAAGACAGACCAATTTAATGAGAGTCGAATTTCCCTTAGCCCACATTTTCACCACACAGTTACGAGTGTGTGTTCTGTGTGTGTGTGTGTGTGTGTGTGTGTGTGCGTGCGTGGGTGTGCAAATTATTATCCCAGGAGCAGCTTCTTCTCTATATGTGTGTATGTACATATAGAAATAAATTCGAGTGTTGATTTACATTTTTGATTTATTTTATTTATTTAAGCTTTGTGCCTCGTGTGCGTCGGTCTATGCCACACAGTCTCACAACTACACAAAAAGCGAGAGCAAAAACCAAAGCTAAAGCTAAAGCCAAAGCCTCTGAGCCAGCAAAAATATGGCTGGCCATAATTTTCATGCTTTCATTCGTGCTCGTTGATTTTCTTTATTTGGTGGCTCGCTTGCTGGCTATTATTCTTTTTTCTTCTCTTTCGAATTTATCACAGATTTGTTCTTTATGTAATCGTTTTGTGTCCCCTCTTTGTTTTGTATCTCGAATGGGGTGCATATGGACACTAAACTGGACAAAAAGATATACGTACAACCTACGCGATTGTATCTAATTTCAAATGGAACTAGCCTTGGCAGATCAATGACTTGTGGACAATATATACACAAGCAACGACATATTGAATATGATTTAATTTTTTGCAGGGTAATTATCGGCATTATTCACAGCTTATGAGTTGCCGTAACTCTCATCGTAAAGGAACACTCCATAATTGGCCAATCCACGCTTAATTCAGCCTCAGATGCGGCACATTAACAGGTCATTACGAGTTTATTTCCAGGTCCATATCTCTCCTCCATGTTGGTTTATTAGCATTTCAATTTTGTGCTAACGGCCAGCGCCTTGTAATTATTTTCTTTGGTCTGCGGGCAATGGGATGCTTGCGGAAAAATGAATGTTGTTTTAAGGGCATGGAGCATGACTCCCTCTGAGCTCTGTCTGTGTTCCGGGCTTATGCAGATGCGGATGAGCATTAATTGGTGTTCTAGCCCATGACAGAGAATACAAACAAACAGCAGGGAGGCAGAGACACAGAGGAGGAAACATCATCATATTGTGTTTAAGTTAACGAGCATTCACTGTAGCAGTTCCCTGGATCTGAGCGCTAAGCTCTATGTGTATTTTTCATAATTATGTGTGCGTATTACTCATGAGCAGCCACCTCCGCACACACCCCCTACACAAACAAGGACAAGGACTGTAATATGCTGAGAGTGAATTCCGGTTCCCGGACTCAAACTAAACAAACATTTGCAGTATATTACGGCTAATTTAATTGATTTGGCCAGAAACTGCTCTTGGCCATGGGCCTTTGTGTGTTTCCATCTGTCCATCCATCTGTCTGTCCGTCCATCTGCCTTCCTCTGATTTACCCACAAAAGGAAACAATGTCCAGAATAATTCTGAATACCATACATCCCAATGGCAGAGATGACTTATTAGGAGAAATTCACCTGCTAATTGCACTAAAATTAACCTTAAATTGTTTCATAAATTTCTCTGTTTATGACTCCCCTGCCATACCCTAGAAATGCCACACCCAGATGGCGACCGACCAAGACGTCATTTCCGATTGTTCCTCATGTTGTGTGCCAGCCTCCCATTGGGCTCTGGCATGCTTTGGATTCACTTAATTATAGATGCGACACGCACGGACCCATTCCAACACACATTCTCCACTGACCACAGGGCACTCGCTCTCCGCCTGCTTGTCCACAGTTGTGGGCATATTTATGCGGCTTTAAGGGCCGAACATAGTATGTGGAGGAGTATCTGTATGTGTTTGTGTCTGTGGCTATGCCTGTATCTGACTGACGCCTGCTTCTGTGGGCAGCCATAAGGCAACAATTACCACAAAAAGAATGCATGCAAATGACTGCTGAAATATTTTCAAAGAGCATCTCAAGAGTCTGGCAAGTGCGTGTGGCATTGTGTGTTGTGTTGCTCTTCTTGTGCACCTTTGGGCCATGTTCGTTTCCCCCTGAAATTTTGCACCACAGAGTATCTTGTGAATGTGTGAAACTAAATTTGCTATAAAAGCATTCTGTACTTCGCATGCAATTTAAATAGTAGTATATATATATATATATATATATATATATATATATATAAATCCATTTAGCTTGAAACTTTTATTCGATCATTTTTATTTTAATAAGTTATGTTCGTGCACAACTAAAAAAAATATTCATCCCATGGATACAAATGGGAAACTAAATGAAATTTACTTTACAAAAATGCAACTTCCATTTGCGCTCGTGGCGTACACCATTTTGCCATCAACGATTCCACACACAACAAAAAAATACTTTGATTTCCCGAATCAAAGAAAATGCAATCAGAGCTTACACCTTTGCTATTCACTCGCACCGAAAGAACACAATTTCAGCCATCCAACTTTCTGCAGAGTTTGTAGAGTTCGAAAGAATAAACAATTTTAAAATAAATAAGAAAAATAAGAAACGTTCGCAAGTCGAGGCGAGCAGCACCCTAAAATTAATGTCCGATGCATTTTTAGAACTCCCTCTTCTCAGTTTCAACTATTAGCCATTGAGTGCGGATCGCTGTATTTTATTAGTTCTGGGAGCAAACGTCACTCGCATTGCTCTTAGAATATAATTGAATAACTGAGACCTGTCCAAAAGTGCGAGGGCATTTCGGTTTTTCATTTCAACTAGTAAATCGGTGAACGGATTAAGAGTGGACTCCGCCGGCTGCACTTACCATTCACATCACACGTTCCCGCTGTTCGCTTTTGTGGGTGGGGGGTGGCGCTCGTGTGGCACTCTCTAGTTAACCAAAGCCACACCGACAGGCTGCCAAAAGTTCACCAGAAATTTTCCGCCACTCCACTCCCAGCGCAAAAAAAAGGAAAATATGAAATGGGTGCAGCTTTGCTTAACTAAATTTTGTTGTCAAAACTTCAATTGTTCTGGGCACAACATTTTGACAGCAGGACAAGGAAGGGAGCAAGGAAGGCAGCCAGGCAGGCAGGCAGGAAAGGACGGATGTGAGCCTGGGCAGTGGGTTTCTGGCCGGGAAAACTTTTGCGGAAAAGGCCAACGTGTGAGTAAACTGAATTGGCGAGCACGCTTAACTATCACGGCGAACTTTGCGACACTTAACAACACTTGAGCGAAACTTTCTCGTGTATATTCGTTCTCCTTGGGCTTTTTACTAACTTCCTAGCTCGGCCTGGCCCATACGCACTCCGTTGCACGATTAACAATCCTTTAGGGACATCTGAGCTGATAATCTCATCAAGGAGTCATCAATCTCTCAAGTCTCTTTGGCACGAATCGAACAATTTCTTCATGAATGTTCCTTCTGAATCTTGGTCTTTCGTTTAAGTTCTCCGTTCAAACTGAGCGCCACTGCTGCTGCTGCTGCTGCTGCTGCTGCTGCTGCAACCGCTTCGTTGTAAGAATCACCGCAAACTGTGTGAACGTACTCGAGTCCCCAGACAACCGACTGTCGTCCTTGCGTCCAGCATCCTACCAGCATCCTACGCCGCATTTTATGAATGGCGCGATGTTTTGCGGAACGCCTCGGCAGTGGAACACTCTCCGCGCCTGCGCAGTGTCCGTATGCAAGATATATGACAGTTTGCGTGGGGCAGGGAGGGGTAAAAAACATCGAACACGTGGTGGGACCGCCAACAAGTGTGATAGAGTGATACGAGTGATAACGCCGCCAAGCGAATTTCACTATTTGTTCTCCGTTTGGTGTCTGTGGTCAGGGGCTCGCTGTGGCTCTTGTAAGGGGTGGGGACGGTGGCGGTGTTGGAAAGCTACACATGCTCGTAATGAAATCAATTTCATATTCATATCTTATCACTGTTATCAGCGTGGAGAGCATACGCTACTGTATTCATGGGAGTTGTAGCTTCCTATCAGCCCTTGGCTGTTTATTCAATTAACAAGAATTTTCCACCTCACTGACACTCTGCCGGCGCGGCGCGGCTCGGCGCTGGAAATTAATTAGATTGGCGCCACAATAGAAGTAGCCTAAACACCCATACCGGTGCAGCTTCAGGTGCGACGCCTCGCCGGCTTAGCCGCATGAGTAAGCAAAGTGACCAATGAATGGAAAAGCCACAGGAGCGAATACCGAAAACCGCCAATCAAATCGATACCAAAATCCCTCCCACTAATGCACGAGTGTGCGTTTGCTCATTTTAAAGATTTAAGACTTAAGGGGGAACCTGTCTCCTTATTTGCATGCCAATCAGCAGAAGCATATTGGACGCCAGGACCGTTTGGGACCATTCCTTGCCTGTGCTCTTTGCTCATTTTCCAGCACACAAATTCAGAAACACTTTAAACTCTTTTGGTTTCTTTTGGCCAGCCCGAGGACCAAACGGAAGGGGGCAGGGGCCCTGTAATGTGATGCAAATATATGCATGCAGACCCCAGAACGGATGCGGAAGTTGGGGATGCTGCCACACCATGCAAATGGCGCAACAGGGCGTGGCACACCAAATTATTATAGCAATAAAATGAGGGACCAACAACAAACAACAAAGTGGAAGTCGAGCGGAGTTCATTTAAAGGGGAACTATTTCGGGAAATTCCTTAAAATATAATTAAATATTAATTTAGAAGGGAACTCTGCAAAGCCGAAAATTTCTTGGACCTAAGCTCCCTAAGCTATCCCACTAACAATAACACAAACACTAACACCTATGTACTCGCTCCTACACTTCAACATGTAGACAAAAGATAGACAAAAGATACCAAAGTATTGGGCATTCCATTTCTCATCTATAAAGAGAGTCTTCCCATACGAATATTACTTTCAATCTGAAAGACATACTGGGTGGTGGTGGGGGCACAATCATCTAGTTTAACAATCAAGGGCGTCAAACACACGGAAGTCTCCCCCCCGTCCATCGCAAACGGAAATTAAAACTTGAGATTAGCGAGGGAGTCCGCAACAGAACGCAGCTGATGGCTCGCTGATTCAAAGAATTAGAATGCCACCCAATCTCTTGGATACGAGCAAATGTTTGGATAAACTTTGGACTGGCTGGATTATTTGCGTGATAATGGTAAATAAAGACGCTTGATAAAGACACATTTATGGGTAGATATGCAGATGTGTACAGGGTGCAGAGACGATGGAATGTTCCCATGGGCGCACCCTGTTGTGGTGCAGATATATAAAGACGCTGCTGGGGTGGTGGGCCGTCAGTAGCAAACTTGATTTTGATTCTAGCAATATGACGGCCCGGGCCATCTTTCCGACATCCTACGACAAGGAAACGAAGATCTGGAGCGGAGTGCCCAGGTCCACGCTGTACGACTACAACTGCTCGGTCGGCCAGGTGGTGTACAACTCCCTGAAATGCTGGGCGACAAACGTCCTTCAGGTAAGGGATATAGCGACTCTCGATGGACCCGTGGGAGGACTGGATTTGACGAGATCCCATCCCTATATAAAAGTAGATCACCGCCGACGACGACACACTCCTCACCAATGGCGATGTGCTCGCCCTGGCCAGCCGCATTGCCCTCTACTTCCGGGCCGAGGGTCTGACCCACGAGGATAGGGTGGGGATCATTGGCAAGGGCAGCACCTACGTTATGCCCGTGGCCACCGCTTGCTTCTTCAACACGACCCCCTTCCATGCCATCAACAGCAGCAGGGAGCCACAGGTGGTCGCCAGACTCTACTCCGTCACGAAGCCCAAGATCATGTTCTGCGACGCCTCAGACTACGCGACCATTAAGGACATCTGCAAGGAGTGGGCGCCGAAGATCGTCACCCTGACGGGCCGCGTGGAGGGTGTGCCCAGTGTCGAGGATCTGATCAAGCCCCATCCCGCAGAGGCAAGCTACAAGTGAGTGCAGACATACGATATGTGCAGATTTCCGGATGTATTCCGTTCGCTTCGTTGACAGACCTACGCCTCTGGCTACTGGCGGCGATCAGACAGCGGTGGTGCTGTGCTCCTCAGGCACCGCCGGCCTGCCCAAGGCTGTGATGCTCTCGCATCGTCACCTCTGCAGCACCAATTCGTGAGTTGCCCCCGCTTACCTTACCCTTACCCTGCCATCTGGCATATGCCCGCCCTAACCCCCGATTCCTGTGCGTCTGCAGCTTCTGCTTCAGCTACGATGTGCTGTACACCAGCGCCTCCATCGATTGGATGACTGGATTCTCGATCATGGTGATGAGTCTCATATACGGACTCACCCGCATCGTTTCCGAGCAGCCCTTCAGCGCCGCGAATGCCGCTGCCATCGTGCGCAAGTACAAGGTCACCTGCATCGCGATGGCGCCGTGGCAGGCCTACGAGCTGTACACCAGTCCCCTGGCCACTGCGGAGACTCTGCAGAGCCTGAAGATCTCCTTTGTGATCGGCGGCTGGATATCGCTGGCCCTGCTGCGCAAGTGCCAGGCCCTGCTGCCCAAGTGCTACATCATGTTCTCGTACGGCACCACCGAGACGGGCATCGTGACTGTCAACATCGACCAGAGTCTGGAGAACTCTGTGGGCCGCCTGGGGCCTGGCATGCGGATCAAGATCCTCGACGAGAACCGACAGCCGCTGGGTGCCAACGAAGTGGGCGAGGTGCTCATCGACATCGGGCTCAAGTGGATGGGCTACCTGGACAACGCGGAGGACACTGCCGCCACCTTGGAGGACGGCTGGATCAATCTCGGGGATCTGGGCTACTTCGACGCCGACAACAACCTGTATCTGGTGGACCGCAAGAAGGACCTGCTGAAGTACAAGTCCAAGCACTACTGGCCCAACGAGATCGAGCAGATCATCGCCGAGCTGCCAGAGATCGAGGATGTGTGCGTGGTGGGCGTGCGGGATGAGCGCTATGGCGACGCGGCCGGCGCTTTGGTCATCCGGAAGGAGGGCCTCGCGATCACGGCCCAGAAGATCATCGATTATGTGGCCCAGCGGGTGGTCGTGGACTACAAACAGCTCAATGCCGGCGTCGTCTTCGTCGACCACATCCCGACGAATGTGAATGGCAAGGTCATGAGGAGTGAGGCCCGAAACATCTTCGATGAGCGCTCCAAGTGATTCGATCTCTTCACTCGTACACCAATAGGGAATATCGTTTATATTTTTAGCATACAAATTACCGAAAGAAACGCAGTCTTCGTGTTCGAATGAACAAAAATTAAATTAATTAGGTCCAGGTAGATTTAGAAACTAATTAATTTGATATCTTTTGGCAGTCCATTCATTTGTGTGTTTATCTCTCAGATGTTTTGAGTACATTGATATCCGGGGTTCAAGGTGCAGTGTCTCAGGCATACTCGTATTCAAACCACTCAGTCCCTGGCCCTATCTGAAAGATACCCTGGCTATCTGGCACAGATAGCCGCCAGCTTTATTCGAACGTACAGGGGGGAGCATTTATTTTGAATTTATATTAGTTTTAGAGAGCAGGAACTTTCTGAATGCGATGAGGATTGGCTGATGACTCCCTGCCACAATTTCCGCTCCGAACTGGAGAGCTCCACCTCCAGGCCCTGCACCACATCCAAGTGCAGAGGCTGCTGCTCCTCTTCGGTATTGGTCTCGCCGGGAAGTTCTAGGGAAACCTTTGCGGTGTGGCGATAGTCCAGGGAGTCGCACACAAGGATCACGTGGTTCCTCTCCAGAAGATAGCGCAGCGCGTGACTGTCCCCAATGATGGTGCTGTCCTCAGCACTCATCAAATACCGGCCCGTGATGCCAATTTCGGCGGCTGCAATACGACTGAGCGTGAAATTCAATTGGTGTGGCATGCAGCATGCAGCACGTACCTGCATCGAAAATGTTTTTGATCGTGGGGATAAAGAAGCCTCGCAGAACCGTGCGCTTCCTTTCGGGACCAGATATTTCCGCGTAGTACATGCCATTTATTAGACTAGACATTGCCAAGGACTTGATTAAACTTTTCGCTCCGCTTCCCCCCCAATGGAATGAGTTGTAGCTCCTATTGTACCCTACTCTGCTGTGAGCCGCAGAGCCAACTTACTTCTATTGTATTTCCTAAATTTGTATATGGCATGGGGGACAATATTCGGATGCCACTTTTTTGGGGTGTGGGCGAGAAACCCTTTCGCAGTCACCACCTTTGTCATGGGAAATCCAGCTGAAAATGAAAATAGCTGCCATCACAAGTGCAATAATTTAACTTCCGGTTAATAGTGGCATTTTGTGTTTCCGTTTCTGTTCATCGCCATCGCCGGCATTTCCGCCGCATGCCACATGCCGCCTGCCGCATGCCGCATGCCCTTCTCTGTTGCAATCTGTTCTCTGGCGTTTCGTCTGGCGCCCACTGTTAGTCAAGGAGCATGGGAGAGGGAGAGGGAGGGGCGGGTTATGCAAAGTGTTGGCCACTCGACACAAAATTGCCGAACCGGAACCGGAGTAGTCGTGGCTTTGGCTGTGGATATGGCCGAGAGCCTCGTCTAAGCCAAGCAAATTCAATGTTTCGTGTCCTGTTTTGTTTGCCTTTGCATGGGTGGAGCGGCGGTGGAGGAATGGGCGCTGTCCGCTCCCTTTTGCTGTTCTGCATGGCGCACACACACATGGCGTCGTCTCTCACGCCATTCCCCATATTCCGGGCCACCCTTCATGGCATTCTTAAGCGGCCAGCATCGTCAGCATCGTAAATTATTCAAATTCTGAGTCGTAAATAAACGCGCATAAACATAAGAACAATCGTTGTTGGCCGGCCTGCTTCTGCCACTTGCCACGCCCTCGGTGCATCTCTTCGGATTTCTAAATGGTTTTCGCTCTCTGCCCCCTGCCCGCCCTTGTGGTCTGTGGCAAATTATTGAGAGCGTTGGAAGTTGCAAGTTTGCTTGCGGCATTTTGCTGCATTTTTTGGGGCTTCAAATTGACATACATCCAACCAAAAGGGTTTACATTTCGCTTTTAAATTTAGATTTAAGAGGCACGCACGTGTGCGGAGCATGGACTGTTGCAATCTGCTACTGACACGCTTCTAATGTGTTCCACGACTTTTGACAAGAAGCGATTGCCAACTTTGATTGATTGATGGACATGCGGCGCAGAAAGTTCGGGGGATTGACTTCCAAACCCAAGTCTTATCTTTGGCCAACAAACGTTTCGTTGGAGCACCGAAAACCCACATCAAAATCGCTTATATGTCGTATAAACATTGGGGAATGCCCTGCAGAGCGCTTTGGCTTTAGCTCCTTTTACATGCTCCTCTTTGGCGCTGTTTTGGGATCATCAAAAATTCAAAACAAATATTTCCATTAATAAGTTGGCTAGGCTTTGGTATTTCCCGCTCTGTGTGGCTCTCAATATTGGGGACTGGGGAGCGAGTACGACGGGTTTAATCACTCATTCAGTTTCTAATTATGCCATCGCCACAGGCTCCCCCTCCGCATCGTTCAGCACAACACATCTCACAGCCTGGCTCTACAAACGATGTTTACAGGCAATTACCGTTTTAGTGTTTCGCTGTCAACTCGAACGCTATTCCCCATTGTTTATTGCACGCTCCCTCTATCCCACTATTCCACTCTCTCTCTCTCTCCCTGTCTCTCAGTGCAGTTCGGCTCGGCTCTGGTTCTTTCGGACTAAGTGCACACACACACACACTGGGCAGGGCAGGGCAGGGCAGGGCTAGTGGTAGTGTGTTGGTGCGCAGGGGATAGCGATTGTTGGTGGGATTCTTAATTGCATGGCTGCCAGCAATGTATCATCGCAGGAGCCGTTTCTGTTGGAGTGGCAGATGCAGGTAAAAATGCTCGCTAATGTTGCAAATGTTTACTGCAGGCTTCTGACCCTGCCCCATGGGTCACAAAAATTAGCCAGTGGCAGGAGTTGCCATGTGTCCCCACTGTCCACTGCCACTGCTTTGACGGCATATCATTTTAGGTTGATTTTTGATTCATGACTTGAAAACCTTTTTAAGCGAAATTTTTCCCCCTTCGATTGGAGGAGAAAGTCTACTAGTTCTGGATTCTGGTTTCTGGAATTTGTCCTCATTCAGAAGGCATCCTTAATTCGACCCCCATTTTACTTAATTTATGATAAGTCAATTAAAATTCAAAGATATTAAATTAGTGGAAAGGATTCTCGAATTGATAAACTCCTCAGACACCATCAGCCGTGGACGGGAGGGGGGGGTCTGAGTCCCACTGCCAAGGCAATTTGAATCCTTCAGCGTGAATGAATTATTCATTACCCGTCCAGTCGCTGGTCGTCCGGGCCTACGCCAGTCGATGATTAAATCAAATCACTTCAACCCGTTGCCAGGGCTGCCAGGATCAAGTCAAGGTCGTTGCTATCAGGGCGCTGTGCAAATGATGCCCACGGGCCGAATTACAGCCCGCGCGAATGGGCGGGCTGTCGCATTAGGAGATGGCATTTATATTTGTTGAAAGTCTTGCCAGCGGCAAGAGGGAACGTCAATTTACGCTCCATATTTGCAGTTCGTTGCTTTGACAGGAAACAAACAAACCTCCAACTGAGTGGAAAAAATCGAAGGGAAAAGGTCCAAAAAGGTCAAAGGTGGCACAAGCGAAAAGACAAAGAAATAAACCGGACGCCAATCCCCAACAGCCAATACCCAAGCCCCCAATGATGTGTGACTATATCTCGTTGGTTGCTGAAATATGTATCTACGTAAAGTACCTTTGAAGTGCGTAACTCTAACATTCTGCAGCACAATGGCATCCCTGGGCCTGAAATTGAATTGGCATTTCCATCTCCATCTCCATCTGCAGTGCAAAGAGCAATCAGGGGCGTTCTTCTCTGCTCCTTTCTTGCTGCTAGGCATGATTTGAATTTCCATTTCCATGCTGGTGCATTGCCCATTTGCTTTTAATAAAAATCCATTAAAAGTCAACAGAACAGGGCCAGAAACGTGCAGGCAAAGCATGTGCGCCAGAAGTAATAAAAAGGGCCGAGGCAATGGCGAGCGTGCAACCGGAAACGGAAGTCGACGCAGACAAACACCAGATACGAAAGGGCACCAGAACCCAACACCCAGCACCCAACACCATGCAACAAAAGTAGCAAGAAAAGCAGCTGGAGCTGGAACTGGAGCCTGGCAAAAGCACAACGGATAAGGCCAAGGCTCAGAAGGAAGCAAAAGACAGCAACAGAAACAATTCGACGCTGCCTTTTGCTTGCTTCTCCTCTTTTTATTTGGGATGATTTTTAAATAAGCAAACATACACTTTTATGACATTCCAATTTAAGAAAAACAAAAGGATACAGGGCCATGAATAGGGTCGGGGAGGGGGTGTGGAGGGCTAATAGGCACAGCCTTGACAGCACGTCCTGGCGGTTGAGGATGCGGTTGGGGCCCGGGAATGGCATGGGAAGCGGTGCGAAGCGAAGCAGTGGAACAGTGAAACAGTGAAACGACAGAAACCATAAACGAAAATGTGTAAAAAGCTTAAGCGGCACTAAAAGCGGTACTCCCCCAGCATCAGCAAGTCCCCGCCCAAGGGCCATGGCCATGCCCAGAGCAAGGGACATCCAACATCCAGCAGCCAGCAGCCAGCACCCAGAACATCCACCATAGCCTCCAAATAGGTACATAATGGGCTCCTGACACTGTGGGCAGATGTCAACATGTGCTTTTATTATCAGAGAGTGCACCCGAGTACCGACCTGCCTCTGTCGCCTCCCCTGCCCGGTCCACAGCACGTGGCAGGACTCGAAATGCAACTTAATTAAGAGCCGAAAAAAGCGAGAGGGGCACCGGCAAAGGAAACTGCATCTGGCATCTGTGGCGGTTAATGCCGTGCGGCCATAAATCTGTCGAAATGCGCTGCAGCCAGCATCCTCGCAGTGCAGAGAGCACGGACGCAGGACGCAGGCCGAAGACGACGACTGAGGCTATATAAATATACGACTGCCGGGCGATAGCCCAGCGAACGGCGACTTTTATGACCCCCCCACCGAGCGCCCACCAGCGCCAGCGAAAGGAGTGAATTAAATGCGAGGTAATTACATATTATAAATGTGTTTAGTTCGTTCCCCGTCCCCAGCAAATTATCACAATGTGCCCGTTTAAATGGCGGCCATATAAGCCCCCATCGCACGATGACTTTTAGTGCACTTTTCGGCCAGTCGTAAAGTGAAAACTGCATTTTATTTAGTGGCGAATAGAACAACCAATACAATAACAATACGTACGATTGGCACTCTGCACCATAAACACATATAAATACAAATAAATTATTAATAGAGCACTCTAATTCGATAATGGCTGGCCCCCTTTATTAATGCGTACACTGAGCGAGAGATATAATCATTTTCAACACGAATTTCGAATGTACACATCAGTCGGCATCGCCGGTCAGGATGTCACACAATGCCTGGACAAACTGCGAGCACTTGGCCTTGCCGCCCAGGTCCTGAGTGCGTACGTCGGAGTCCTTGTACAGCGACTGGATGGCGCACTGAATGCTGGTGGCATGATCGTTGAGTTGCAGCTCGCGCAGCATGAGCACAGTGGCCAGCAGGAGGCCGGTGGGATTGACCAGATCCTTGCCGGCCATGCACTCGCACGGCTGGATCTGGCAGTTGTAGAGCAGGCCCTTGGGACTGACCGCGTAGCCAGGGCACATGCCGATGCCGCCCATCATGCTGCCGCCAATGGTGCTGATGACGTCCCCGTACATGCTGGACGAGACAAGGATGTCGTTGATCTCCGGCCTCATCAGCATGTTGAGGCAGACCGTGTCCAGGTAGCGCTCCTCGAAGCGCACCTTCTCCACGTGCTTGTCCGCCTCCTGGTGCATGGCCTCGAGGAAGTTGCCGTCGGTCAGCTGCATTATGTTCGCCTTGTGGGCCGCCGTGATCTTCTTGCGCTTCTCCTTCAGGGCGTAGTCGAACACGAACTTGGCGAGGCGCGTGGCACCCACTGAGGTGCTCACCTTAATGGTCTGCATCACGCCGGGCACCACCCTGTGCTCGATGCCCGAGTACTCCCCCTCGAACTGGTCCCGCACGATCACACAGTCGAACTTGCCGTACGGCGACTCCTGCCCTTCCAGGTGGTGGCACACGGACACGTACGCGAACTGGTTCAGTTCCTTGCGCAGCTTGTCCGCCCAATGGCGGCTCTTGACGGGTCCGCCTATGCCCATTTTGTTGCGGCACAGGGACTCCAGCAGTTGGGGCGACACATCCTCGCTGTCGGGTGCTCGATGGTCGCGGAAGATGTCCCAGTCGATGGGCACCTTGGCCGCACAGCATACCTCCAGCACGGCATTCATCAGCTCCGGGCCCACGCCGTCGCCATCAATCATGGTTACCTTCTTGCGATTGGCGTCGGCTTTTCCCTTGTCTGATTTACCGGAACCCTTGGATGTTTCCCCTGATTTGCCAGCACTCTTGCCGCATACGCTGCTCGCCTGGAGCTGACCACAGTCCTTTGACTGACTCTTCGACTGGTCTTTCGGCGGATTCTTGGACTGGTCCTTCGAGGCATAACGCTGGCAAAGCCCGAGGACTGCCCGCTGCTGGCCCGAGCGCAGCTTTCGCACAATGTTCATTATTTTATTTTAAATTTTGTCTATAAATATTCATTCTGTATTGTGTACGATTTGACACCGAAACGACTGTGCATGTGTGTTCGGTTCATTCCCGAAAACAGTTGACTTCGTAACTCTTGGCCGCAAATCGATTTGGCAGCATTTCGATGGCATTTTCATAAATTCCCGGCAATGGTTTGTGGTTAAAATATGCCTTGGCAGCGGATCCAAGTGGGTCAATGTGGGATTCAAAGGGCGGCGCCAGCAACAGCAACAGCACCAGCACCAGCACCCCTTAATCTCTTATACCTGCAGAGGTGGGCCACTGGGTGGCCGTGTAAAAGTGACAAATGGCTTGTCAACGGGGCTGGCTGTGGGTGTGGGTAAAACAACAACTGCCGCCGACAGACAAATGTTCGCTCCACAACGTGGGCGTGGCAATTATGAGGCGTAGCCCGTGATTTTTCACACAACAGGGCCAGCAGACCATTAAGAGCAGACCGCAGGGAACCTCCTGCAGGCAGGCCTCAGTGACAGGTGAGCGAATGAGAATCCTGAAATAAATGTGCAGTAAATATTCGGGGAAACGCTGATTACAATTTAAGAATTATAAATTAAGCCCGAAAGCTGTTCAGCGCTTGGTAATCCACCAGAGACAATGCGGATGCGGATGCTTAGTGATTCCAGTTTTACGACTACTTTTACGATTCACCTTCCACTAAGTTCACTTCACTCGGTCTCTCTCTCTCTCTCTCTGCCTGTAATGTGTTTGTCTCTGGTTCTGGTTTACTATCATATTTTATCGCGTATGGCCTCAATATTGACAGCTTCCTGCCCATAAAAGCCAACAAAGTGCAGTTGGCCAACAAAGTCGCTCCAATGAATGGCCAAAAACTTAGAAAAGTTCGTGTAAACATTTGCCAACAACAAAAGCAACTGCAACTGGAACTGGAACTGCAAGTGCAAGTGCCACACAATGTGTGAACTTTAACTATTATTAACCCCGAGCAACGAGCAACGAGCACCGAGCACCGAGCCCCGACCCGAGTTCATTCAGCAGTAAATTGAAAGTTAAATCGAGACGAGGACAGAGGTGGATTTTGGAGACAAAGGCCTCATCGGGATATGTGCTTGTGGGTGTCGGTGTGTCGGTGTGTCGGTGTGTCGGTGTGGGTGCGCATTCAGGGATGTCACTGCCTGATTGGCACATTCAATTCGAGCATGTGTCAAGCGCCGTCTGAAATGGTTCCTCACTGTCAATTTGTAAATTATGCTGCTATTTCACTCGTCGCTCGTTGCTTCTGCCGTGTGTCTGTCCACCAAGAGTTCCGGCAATAAGAAACTTCAAAGCCTAAGAGGAAGCTGGCGCTCTAGATACGCTTGGGATCCACCCACCGTTTCTGAGGCAGTTAAGGGTCGTGGTTTTGATTCCCTCTTTCCCCTGTGGCAGCTTTTGTGCACTTAGCAACCGTTTAAAGATGTTGCAAATATTACCCACAGAATAGTTGCACTATTGCATCCCTTCTGCTGGCAGGGAAAGCAATATAAGTGCTTGGCTTATTTACAAGTTGTGTGCTCTCAAGTGCACACAATGATTGTGTGTGTGCTCAAAGGGGGAAATTACTTTCAACTCTGCACCTATTGAAACCCATTGAGCCACTCGCACACGTGTAAGCTGATCCTCTGGTGACTCTGACGCTGTCTCGGATATGCATCTATCTGCACGGATAAGCAACAGGTGAATGTGTGTGTGTGGCCTCTGATTACTTTCCTTTTTCGATGAAAGAGAAACGGAAATTCTATCAGCAGCCCCACCGCTGAGTGCACTCCGATTTAGTAATCCGCGAGTCGACAACGAACACATTAACGCTATTAAATGAATGACTGTGCACCGTGCATGTACCACGGTACGACTGTGAATGGGGAAATTATGATCCCTTGTCTCTGATTGGCTGCGCCTTGGGCGCACTCATGAATAATATATAGGGAGCTTTATCATTTCTAGGGGCTGAATGTTGATTTAAGGCTTTCCCGGGGGTCGACCCGGGCCGAGGGGCCTTGCCAAAAAAGTTTATCGCACCCAAAATCTCCTCCCGAATCGCTACCCCCAGAACGGGAGCGGGATACATCCTGAAACCCCCACTGACTTCCTTGTTTATGTAGTCGGGCGACGTGCAACCCTTTTGTCAATGGGTTTTCCCTTCGAAATTTAATGCCGGGTCAAGCAGCAGCGGCCACCGAAGGGAAGGCATGAAAAAACGAGCAAAATACTGTTGCATATTTGATTGTCTCGTTCAATATTTGCATACTCGGACATTTGCTCCTCTGACCCTTGACCTCCGTCTCCTGCGTCTGTTCAGCCTCCGCTCCTTCACCTCTCGTTGGCTTACGCTTCGTTTGCTCTGGCCCAGGTCCGGGTATCTCTGTCAGAGTCAAGTTATCGACTCCAAGGTGGCTCTGAAGATGCGCCGTCGATGTCGTCGTCGCTATGCAAACAGAATCCTGGCAGACAGCACAATTTGCATTCCTATTCTTTTTCCCATTTTGTTTTTGGTTTGGGTCCCGCCCCTGCATCTGTATCGAATTGTGGCCCTCCCTCCCGACCCCTTGGCCGTTAATTCCAGTCGAGGTCCAGGTAAAAGCCTGGGAAGACAGGCACCTGCACGTACATAGCTGATGCACTGCGACGAAGCAAACAATCCCCTGTAGCTGGTCCCTGGATTTGGTCAATCCAATTGTTTATTATTTATAGCTGCACAAAATAATATTCAAAAACCGCAATGGCCAAGTGCTGTCCAGGACTTGTTTTTACCACAACTGAATGATTAATTGAGCGTTATTTGATCGCCGAATGGCTAAATGCTTGCATCCATTTGCTGATCCCCACTGAGCGGCATTTATTTCATATAATATTTACACAAAAAGCGTTGTGCTGCGCTATATGTCGTTTCCAAATAGGAATATTAAAGTGTGATTTATAGCAGAGTGCAGAGGGCACTCGTATGATGATTTAGCGACGCGGAAAATGACACATTTCCGAACATTTTCCGTACATAAATGTGCACTGCTTCCAGTTTCCACCTTTATTATTACACACTTAAATCGGACCCCATACAGGCATAAATATTTCCATGGGAAATATGCTGCAAAAGTCATTCCACATAAAATCTATAAATTGATTTGATTTAAATGCATATTTTACGTTGAGAAAACTCTTACCGCACGCAAAGAAAAGGGTAAACGATTCAATTTATTCATTAAAACTTTGATTAATCCTTGGGGAAGTACCTCTGGGGTGAAAAATAATTGAAGCTTTTGTCTAAGGAAGTAGTTTTTAATAAAGCATTTAACTGTCAACCCGTTGTCACAGCAGCACAATCAATCAAATGGCGATTTAAAGAGCTTATCAAAGTTATTGAATATTGATGGCCCACACCAGTCGATGGCCATTCGAGTGGACTTACTTTGTGGCTGGCCACAGAAACCCGATTTCATTCACAAAGCAGTGTGGGGAATGCGCAATGCTCTTGAGATTTAAAGGCTCATGGGGATCTGTTGGGGGGGTCCTTCTGCCTGGATCAAATAAACATTTTTAATCGAGCTGGGAGTTCGGACTGGGCAGACATGGTAAATATTTGCCTGTTCTGCTGGATTGATTAGCTGTTCAACAGTTTGTCAAAACAGGGCGAGCGATTATACACAAGTAAATACGTAAATGTGAGTAAACAGATATTTGGTATTGGGTGTTTATTTAAGGGCTAATCTCGGGTTATATTTTCTGTTAGAGAATAGCTAATGGAGCCATCGAATCGGTAGATTACTTGTAATTAAAGTGCACATATATCCAGGCGAATACAGATGGATATGGGAATCGTATATATGTATATGCATGCCTTGCTGCACGGACCACTGCACGTTACACAGAGAGGTGACAGCCACAAAAGGGAGCACAAAAGTTAATTAATTTCAAGTTAAAGAACAAAATGTGCTTCGAATCGTCATTGGTTTGTGCCCTGCTGCCAGATCTGCTTCCTTTTTTGCCCGCTCCGTGTGCTGCTCTGCATATCTCAGCGAAGACCGTGACAGAGCTGCCAGGATGTTCGGTGGGGGCATGGTGCATGCTGCAGCTCACATAAATTGATTCCATACAAAACGGATAATTCATTTTCGTTGCGTTTGCACCTCGATTCCCGGCTGCATTGTGCGCCGCCGGACCGGATGCCCGGATGGGGCTTCGACTTAAATCCTGGATTACTGTCACCCGCACACTAGCCGGACAATGAAATAAATCATTGGCCCCCATGTTCAGGGCGTTCCAGGTTCCTCGCTCCAGGTTAAGCCAAAAAATAGGTGCAGTTATGGCAGTTCGGTTTTAAGTTGCAAACTTGATTAAATATCGCATTCTAGCCCCTGGCTCTTGTCAGTCGCTGCTAATTGGTTCAGCAAACATTCACACCCCGCCAGAGGAGACGTGTTGTGAGTCGAGGTCGGGTCTGTTCCTGCATCCTGCAACTTAAAATGGGGCTCACGTAAGGAGTTGCTGTCGCGAAAGCGACTCGGGGCCAACGTCTTGGCCAAGTCAATTTATATCAAGTGCGGGCAAATGGACAGCCACACGTTGTGCGGAAAGTGACAGGTACCTCGGCCGGGAGGCACTGGCACTGGCACGGCAGCAGCGCGAGGACCAAGACCACGACAGGACATTTACCCACAAGAAAACAACGTCAAAAATTTAATTACAGCTACATATTAGTTAGTTCTTGCATAAACAACCAACAGAGGGCGGGCACCAAGTGTTTTGCTATTTTGGCAGACACCAAAAATTGCAGCACAGCCCCTTCCACGGGTCCCCTACCACAGCCCGCTCCGCCTGCTGTCAGTCCCGCTTGCTGGCTGGACAAACTTGAGCCAATTTCATGCTGCGGCCCACCAGCAACGCTGGGCAAAAACTGACTTCTATTACTTGCTTTCTCAGCTTTCCCAGACCACCTACTCCGCCACTGCCACTGCCACTGCCAACGCCTCAGTACGCGCGTCTGTCGCAGGCCAGGGCTACTCACTGTCTGGGCTAGGGCCATAAATTATTAAATTTTAACAAGTTTTTATGCAACGGCCACTTCCTGTCTCCTTGTCTGTCTGTAGCTGCAGCCAGCGCTGCTCTAGAACATCTACAGTGCCCATCCCCCATCAGCATCACCATTCGCATCACCATTCCCACACCCTGCAGGGCCCTGCCCTGCCCGAGCGCACACAGTTGGCTCAAATGGAGAAACTTGGCTTACTTTGTCAGAATGGCGTTGTGGCCGGAACGTGCCTGAAAAACCGAGCTGTGGTGCCGTGCCACGCCCCTAATTGCAAAGCATGCGGCTACATTGATTGCAATAATGATTGTATTAATAGGAACAGAACAACTTTACCCTCCGCAAATTGCATTGGAAACTGGAGCAAAAACTCCTGCCCGCTGCTCTTTAACTAAATTATTCCAATTAAAGTGGCAAATACTTGTGGATAAATACATTTGCGATACTTCAACAACTGTCTAGCAAAACAACGAAAAGTTTGTGTATCTTCGAAAAAGTTCTGAGCCGCAGAGCGCCTTTGAAGGCAATCGAAGTCGAAGGCAGGGCTATTAAGAAATAAACTCTTTCCTATAACTCCATCTGGCTGGTTTTCTCTGAGCCCTGTGCCCGCCATTAAAGCCATCTACAGCACATCCTGAGGTTGCTTTAAGTTGCTGAAGCGCATAATGTGATAATATCTAGATGAAACTAATTAAAAACTTTCTTTTAATGGATTTAATTACATGAAAACCGGAAAGAAAACAAAGATAAAAACATAAAAATAGAACAGGATTTCCTTTCTTTGCTGGCGGCTTTTTTGCAGGTGTGGCTGATAAAAAAACAAGCCATAAAGAATAAAGCATAACGGATATAAATTAATAATTATAATTAAAATTATAATGGAGATGGAGTGCGTTGCCCCTTGCAGTGTTGCAACGAACAGAAGGGTTAATTACCGCCAGCCGAATGAAAGTCACACGTGAATCCTTTGGCCAAGGAGCTACAGCTGGCAGCAGACGGTGGCAGCAGGCACAAATTGTTGCCATAATTACAGAATATTATGCTGCTTAACCTTAACGAGCATCTTCTGACACTGTCTGTGGCACTGTTCTGTGTCTGGGTCTGGGTCTGGGGTTGCTGGCATTGTTGTTGGCGCACCATCTGATGGGTATGTACATTATTTATGCCATTATGTGTAAGGCGTGAATGCTGCTGAAGAGCAGCGCAACGTAACCTGTGGATGTGTCCAAATCTGTGCGCAAATTTATTCAAAAGTGAGCGCCACGTGACCGACATGACAAAGCAGTCGGGCATCCCCAAAATATGCATATGGCCTGACATCTGATGTGGAATATGGTATCCCATAGCCCATCCCATCCCATTTGTGTGCTGTGCTGTGCAACTACTCGTATCAAAGGCATCTTGATGAGTGATGCAGGGGGTGCCACTCCTTTCCAATTTCCATTTGAATGCCGCTTTCATTGAATTTAGAAGCAATTTCATAGAATGTATACCTTTTGTGGCCTGCCATGTCGGAGGTATGAGGACAACATTTTCATATAAATAAATCTATCAGAAAGAGTCGGTTTGGTTTCTTGAGGAAAAAGGCAAAGTTGGATTTTGTTGATTAGTGTCATTAAGTAATGAAAATTGTTTTCCCTGCCACTTGATGTGCCGCTACAAACTCAACAGCAGAACCAAAAGTCAAGAAAATTATAATAAAAATGAAATTTCCCTAGTTTTATTATGCAAATTGCTAATTGCACTCATCAGCGGTGGGGCAGGGGCAGGGGCAGGGGTATCCTGGCGCTCCTCTAATGAGAAATGCAAAATAGTCTCAATTTATAAAATGTTCAATGGAAAAGCAGATGAAAACAAAAAGGAAAAGTGGAAAAAGAGACTAGAAAAAGATGAGCGGAGAGTTCGTTAGGGCAAAAATTAAGCATTGACTCGAGAACTGAAGGAATAGGACGGGGACGGGGAAGAGGAAAAGGCAAAAGATGGAGCGAGCACTGGGAGGTTGGGAGGACATGGGCTGTATAGAAACTTAAGTGCCCAGAAATGCGCACGCACTGAGGCGTACAAATTGTTACGGAACCTCGAAGGGCGTAGCGAGAGTGGGAAAGAGAGCGCCGAGTGGGTCTCCACGGCTCTCGCGTGGACTTAAACAAAGGCTCCCCAGCGCCTTTTCTTCGGCGGTACTTTTTTCCTGCTGCTCCTTTATCACTATAGTGGGCGCATTATGCACAGGACACACGGCAAGGACAGCCAGGAGCTGCATGGCTGGCAGTCTCCACCAGTTGGGGGCGGGGTGGAGAGGCCAGAGAATGTCACGGATGCCACAGCAACGCGCAATAAGTGTGAAGTATTTGCATGAGAATAAACAGGGAACAGCGAAAGAAAAGGAAACGAGAAAGAGAAAAAAGAAGTAAATGAAAAGGAAATATAATAAATAAAAGAGAGAAGAAAAGCTTGTAGCTGCTGCTGCCTTATGCAGCCACTTTCTAGGCTATTAACGAATTTCATGTACCTGCGTATTTGTTCGCAGTGTAGATCCCATATGTAGAATATTCATAGCAGAATATGTGCAACTTATAATGGATGTAACTTCTACATAGATGCCGCGTGGAGCTGCAGATCCGAAAATCCAGTTGTATCGTAATGTCCACCAATATCTGTCGTATAAGTATCCGGATTCTTTCCAAAAGTTTCCCATTCCATTGCCAACTGTCTCGCCCAGCCCGTATAACAGTTTCGCCTGACAATGCAACGCGTTGGCAATTGGAACAACACTTCTGCGGCGCCTGGCCTCTGGGAGGAGAGGACGAGTAACTTAACATAAATTTCAGTCAATTTGAAACTGGAATCATTTGCATATTTTATACATCTTGATGAAGCGACTGAACTGCCATGTAGAACCGGCATAATTGAGGCTATCAACTGCTGCTGCCTGCTGCCTGCTGGCTGCATACTCGTACGCTGCGAATGCAAATGAAACAAAGGAGGTGCTGAGGCAGTAGTCCTTGCTTGTTTCTGGGAAGAGGCCGTGCCACATCCACTCCACCCCCCATTCAATAAGCCGAACTGATGTAGCTGGCCGAATTAGAAAATCTGTTTAGGGGCAAATACCTACCTATGCCTACACTGAGCGAAAATCACTTTTGCCATGAAGAATATATGTATGAACACCCAAGGCAAAGGCAATGTAATATATTCTAGAATATTTCCTCTATAATGTATTCGCGAGGATAACATTTTGGGTTGGTAATTTATTTTGGGTTACATTTTAAATGTTTAAATGGATGTCTAAAAAAAGGATCCCTACATCAAGATATACACATATATATGTGTGTATGTGTGTATGTAGGCCTTGGGGGAAAAGAAGGAAATGGAACATCCGATGCAAAGCACTAAAGTGCGCCACTGGAAAACGCAGAAAGTGGCAAAAACATGGACACGGAGGACACAGTCACGGACACGGAAACAGACACACGCGGAAGCCATCCCCATCCCCATCCCATCCGAAAACGAACTCAACTGCGAGTATCACACGGCCTGCAGACTCCAGTGAACCGCACTGCACCGAAAACTTAAATAAAGTGCCTAGCGACCAGCGAACACACACACACACATCGCCCGTCTGGTAATGCTGATGACTCCTAAGATGGGAGACCGACTCCTGGGCTTCTGATGACATTGCTGTGGAGGGGGAGGGGGAGGCCGCAGCGAATCCGAAAATCTGAATGCAGAAGAGCGGGAAATGGATAGCCATGAATGAATGAATTGCGGATGGTGGCGGCGGGAGCCGTCGCACCGATTACAACAACAATTAGAGCCCAGAAAGATGGCCAAATCGAGTAGAAGCAGGCAAGAGGGGACAGGGAGGGTGCGGGCAGAGACACAGTGTGCAGGGCTGTGGGGATAAGCAAAATAATGTGACAAGGCTAAATGGCGTAGCTGACATTGCACAACTCCGGCCGGGCTCCCAGGCTCCCAGGCTCCCGGGCAAACGGGCATGGCCAAAAGCCAGAAGATGTCGGCAGCGTAATAGATAGACAGACAAAGAGAAAGGGACAAAAAGGAAAAAGGAAAAAGAAGAAAGGCCAGCGGGTCGCCGTCATGGCGACGCGGCCAAGATTTCAGTATTTTAAACAGTTGACTAAGCCAAACTTTTGTGACTTTTAATTGCTGTAAAACGTAATTACACGACGCTTGTGGCGCTCTCCGTGTGAATGTGCCTCATGCGGCATTCCCCAATTTTCATTCTCCCTCTTTGGTTACCCAATTGAAACTTACGGTTTTGGGCAGTTTTAAAGCTCAATAAAATCATGAATATTAATTTGAGTGAGAATTACTTTCATACACTTATATTTAGTTGCGAGAGCTTCTACTCCATGCTGCTGTTTTTTGCTGCTGGTTTTTGGAATAGAGACCAAGTTCGAATAGGCTCTCTCAAGTTCTCTCTCTCCTCTCTCCCCCTAGACCATGATTATCGCAGATGTGTTGTTTGCTTTTGCTTACTTTAAGAATGTATTCAAATCTGATGAAACTCCAAAGCTCAAATGCAATCGATGGTGTTATTTGCAATGTAAAATCAAAACAAAAGCTGTTGGTGGACTTGCCATTTAAATGTTTTCGTGTGACATGAATTACCCTCGATATTCGTACCCAGGTACATTTATTACCCAGCTGACAGGACTGAATATTTAGCCCACCAAAACCAAACATCCAAGTCGTTGGCGGCGCACTCAGGCGTAAGATCTACAATCGACATGCATGTTTCAATCGATAATAAAACACTCAAACCCACACGGATGCACACTGCACGAATTTCGGCTATATGGATACGGATTACACTTAGAATCTGTGCACAGGCAGCTTATACAACTGCATTGAAACTTCCCCTGTGAATGGGTGTGCTTGGCATAGAAAGTTTTCATCAAATTTTCACATCAAACAAAATTAATGGTTCGCCTTTACACATGTATAACGAATGGAAATGGCTGAAATAATAGAGTAAAACGAACTGGCTAGTAATAACCATAGCTACCGCATATAGAGTAAAACAGTTGCAAGGACCACTCGAATTCCCAGTCACCCATAAAGGCGAATGAGCGGCAGGCATGCAGTGGTTCACATTCCATGACCATGTGCAGGCTGATGCAGACCCCAACGAATTGTTCAATTGCCAGACCATAAACGTGTGCGTGTCGACTTTTTGTCGACTATTCCCTTTTGTTGGCTTGATTTAGACGGCACTATAGATGAATTATTATTGTTAAATATGAATATTTATTGCATTTTTCGGGGCAGCAAATCCCCGTCCCTGAACGCCAGCTGATGCATAAAGCCTTTGATCCTTCGGGGCAATCTGTGGATATGCTCTTTTATGTGTATATGTATATTTTATGGCCATGCTTAGTACCAGCTATAAGGCATTTTCCCCCGCTTTCATTTGCAGGCTTTCATGATGAAAACGCTGACTTTTCTGCTGCCACTCGACGAGGGGACGACAAGAGCCTACAAATTAAATTACACAAAAGTTTTCGAGAGACCGAAAATCATGAAATGAGCAAGTTTTATGAGTAATCATAAAATGTGGGTGTGGGTGGGGAAGGACTCTTCTGGAATGCACTTTAATTGAAACTTTGCAAAAAATCAAAGAAACCACAAAAAGTGGTCGAAATGTAATTAGTTTTGAAGTGCAATCTAATTGCATTTCCATTAGAAACCAAGGAAAAACAATCACATTAAATACGAACAAATAAGAGTAACTGCAACTGCAAGTGCACAGGCTTAAGCGAAAAGAGCAGACCGAAATAAATAATTTATTAGGAAACCCTCTCGACTTGGTCCTGTTGTTGGGTTATTCCTTGGCCATAAATTGCTGCAGCTTTCGGCCTTACCTTATGCAGATTTGTTTGACTTCAAAAGAGCAACAAATTGCCCCAACACCGAATGCTGCTGCTGCTGCTGCTGTTGTTGGTGTTGTTTCCAAAGTCGGTTTTATTTTTCTTTATTTTCCAGGCATGTTGTTTTCTTTTTATTCCGTACTCTCTCCAGAATTAATCCACTAAACCGTAAACAAACGAGGGCAGTCAACAAAAGACCAACAGGGCGTATGAGCTATTAAGTGTGGCCTGTGTGTGTGTTGTGTGTGTGTTGGCTCGAGTTGGTCTGTACTGTAAGCCCTCCTGGTCCTCCCACTGCTCACATCTTTGCTGTTTCCGTTGTGTAGGTGTCGTATTTCTTTCCCCTGCAACTACAAGCTGTTTTCATTTCAAAGCGTGTCGCTTCTGCCATATACCAAGAGATTTACAGCACAGCACTGAGAGATGCATTAGGAGCGGGATTCATGGGGCTGATAAAAAAGTAAAATGATATTTTCTTTGTAGTTTACTTTAAAGCAGAAAGCCAGTCTCCAACCTGGTTGTTATCAGCTAGTCTATAAACATAAATAGTGGTGGACCCATTGGGGCAGGATGGAAAAACTAAAATAAATAGCTGAAATCATTCCAAAATCATGGCAAATGCAAAGAAAATAATCTGTTATTCCGCAGCCCCAATGTAAATTCGCAAATAGTTGAGTATATTTGCTGAATTCAGACGAATTTTCAACTCTGCCAATTCAATATTTGCTCCCAAGTAAACTTCAAGACCTCAAGGGTGCTCTGCCTTACAGCATTACAGCACACACACACACACACAAAGCGCAAGGTCAAACAAGAGCTGAAAACTTGGCTTTCATTGGAAATTTGCTTTCCGTTTTTTTTTTTCGCTGTTTTGTGGGTTTTATTTGCGCACAAGCCAGGAGCAGGAGCAGGAGCAGAAGCAGGAGAACGGGGTGGCCGCAATGAAAGTTAAACAATGTTTGCGGGCTCTGCTATCCGTTTCCGCAATAATTTCTTGAATCCGCCGCCTCTGCAGTGGGTAAGGGGGACCGCGAGCGTTCTGTGTCCTTGACACGATTTCCCCAGCCTCCAACGAAAGCGGAAAACTTTTGATTTTGCCACAAGATAATTTACTAGCCCAGTCACAGCCGCTCCAGGACAGCGGCAGCGTCATGGCAGGGGCCTGTGGGGCCACTTAAAGCCATGCAAAAAGGCGGTGGCGGGGAAGGAGTGCGCACCAATCCAAATAAGGAAATCAGAATGACAAAGCGCCGCAAAAGGCAAGCGAAAATTGAACATCCTGCAGCAGGATGCCAAGAACGTTGGGGGCGGCCAGTCAAGATGTACACCATAATTATGGGCGACCGAGATAAGGAGATGCCACTCCACTCCACGTTGCACAGGAGGACAATTGATGCCAAGGACTACGCCCCAGGACTGTGGCTGTGGGTGTGGGTGCGGGTGCGGGTGTGAGTGGGGGCAGGGAACCTTTCCGGCACTGGTCAGCCTGCATGGTGGCCGTCCTGGTGCTCCACTTTGTGCAATGAGAAATTTCCGCTTGTCCGTTTCTCTTGCTTGAGGGATGACATTTTTGCAAATTGCCATCATAATAATAATCAAATTCGTGTAAATTTGTTTGCAAATTCAAAAAGGAAATGGTGTCAACGGCCCCTCCTCCCATTCCATTCCTTCAGTGCCCCAGTTTCCAGATGGCAGACGGCACGAAATTATTAATTTAATATCTCTTCTCGTTTCAGTTTAATGTTGCTGAAATTGAAAACATAAACTACAGGCAAGTGCGGACCTGGGGATGCTAGTCCGAGGCCTGGACGTGGCAGAGATTGAGCTGGAGATCCGAACAGAGCCACGGGCAGGGGCAGGCAGTACGAGGATGGAGCAAATTCCCCTGTCAAAAGGCTGGAAATTAAATATTTTTGTTAATTAGAATGGCAAATCATTCGGATATGGCCATAAGAGTAATTAAGTGTAAATATTTTAAGTGAGTTTGAGGCTCACAGCCGAGTCTGCTGGCAACGGAAACCTCAAACTAGTTTGATGCTCAGTCAAAGTGACTGCTTAACTTTGACAGTCGCCTGCTCAGTGGGAAATCAATTCACACTTTTTCCACAACTTTGAGTTTGCAAATTAAATTGGAAATTAAACCTGCCCCGTACGTGCATATATCTCAATGCATTTATGCTGCTCAAAGAGCTCTTCCGACACGAATAAAACTTTAAATGGACTTGCCCGCTATTCAGACTCAGACTCAGGCACACACACACACAGCCACAGCCACTGCCAAAGCCACTGCCACTGCCATTCACACATACACATTTAGGCGAACACCTTGCTCCAGTAAGCCGCACATTTCTAGGACAGAGCCAGCGCACAATGCGAGATCTGTTTTATGGTAACCTCAAGTGGCTTATTTTAACGGCCAGGCCTGAAGAAAAGTTCCGACAAGGCCACAAGGAGAGATGAAATGTGTGTGCATGTGAACCTGCAAGTGGGTGGAGAGGGGAGCGGAGTGAAGGCGACACGGAAAAGAGCTTGTAAAAGCCCAAGGATTGGAACGGCGA
Organism: Drosophila ambigua; assembly: GCA_018150905.1. Lineage (NCBI taxonomy): Eukaryota > Metazoa > Arthropoda > Insecta > Diptera > Drosophilidae > Drosophila > Drosophila ambigua. The sequence goes on along the minus strand of JAECWS010000001.1, from coordinate 8,651,906 downwards.
AGAGTTACGATGTCATTACATGCCCGTGCCTGGGCCTGTGCCTGTGCCTGGGCTCCGGCTTAAACTGTCCAGGAAACTTGTTTAATTTCAATTCTATGTGGTCACCAATCGATGACGTCTCGAGCCAGCTCCCAGCTCAGTCAAAAGTTCCAGTCAACTTCATTAGGACAAATCTGACGTTCGGCAGAAATTCAGTCCCTACATGGGAGCAGCCGCCACTTGTGGAATCCCAGACATTCCTCTTGATGACGATGCTGGAGCCTCTTTGGACTCTGGACTCTGAAATTAAATGAAGCAGAAACTTGGCAAAAGTTATTTAACCAGCGAGACCGTTCACGATAGGCTTTGCTGCTCGTTTTCTTGGGATCTATGGGATGTGCATCGGAAAAGGGTACTCGACCCAGTCGAGTGTTTCGAAGACATCACCTGGCTGACTTATTTGCCCCTTTGCCTGCTGATTGTGGAGGGCGCAAAGTTTGCCAGTGCACAGCTCGAAAGTTGCCGCAGAGTGTACTGCCAAGGGTGAAATAACTTTGACACAAAACTTGGCAAGACCAAAACCTTTCAAGAGTCCACTTCTCTAACAAATGCTAATCAAGCCTGGTCGCTGCTGCCGGAGCGGGAGCTGGCAGGTAGCTGCCGGATAAAAGGATCTGCATAAACTTTTAAAATAGCTCGCAGAGAGTGCGACAAAAGCCACTGGAGAACCAAACTTGTTGGCCGATAATTGTCTCGCCTTTCCACTCCGGTCCGGAGCGGAGCGGATTGCTAAGATATATCCCAGCACTGAGTTATCTGTACGACTTTGTACGACAGATAGAACAAATTAAATGGTTCACTCCAAATCATGCACACTCTCCGTTTCCGCTTCCGATCAGTGGCCGCCTACACGAGCCTCTGGCTAATCGGTCGCCAACGGTCTACGTGTGTGGGGGATGGGAGTGCGACTGGGGAGTCCAAGGGCACCTGGACCAAGGACTGGGACCAAAGCAATCCGCTGGCAGCCCAAGTGAGCAAGGGCCAGAAGTCGAAGGCCTCGCGGCACATCGTCATGGTGAGGCACGGACATTACCAAAAGGCGCCGACTAGCGTCGAGCAGCTCACGGAGCTGGGGCGGCAGCAGGCCAAGTGGACGGGGCAGCGCCTGCGGGAATTTAACATCAGCTGGGACCAGGTGGTGGTGTCCACCATGACGCGGGCCCAGCAGACGTCGGCGATCATACTGAAAGAGCTGGACGTTGATCCCTGCAAAGTAATCTATACGGATGAGCTGCGAGAGGGCGCACCGTATCTGGGTGATCCCCCACAGAAGGGGAGCTCGCAGAAGCTGCAGGCTTTCGTTCGCCGTGATGGACCACGCATCGAGGCCGCCTTCAAGCGCTACTTCTACCGTGCCCCGTGCGAGCAGGAGCGGGACACGTACCACCTGATCGTTTGCCATGCCAATGTCATCCGGTATGTGACGCTGCGAGCCCTTCAGTTGCCCCCCGAGGCCTGGACACGGCTCAGTCTGAACCACGGCTCCATCACCTGGCTGACTGTATTCCCATCGGGCCACGTATCGCTCCGCTTTATGGGCGACTCTGGCTTCATGCCCGTCGAGGAGATCAGCCGCCGCTGTGGCAACGCCAAGGCGACCCCTGATTAAATCATCTCTCTGCAAAGTGGAATGCCTGTTTTCGAATACATCACATCATTTGCATCCGGACAGTGTACTAGTTTCCCCCAACACAGGCTCTCACCGGCCAGAAACGTGACTTTCATGCACATTTGGCCCAATGCGGACGGACAACTGCGGCTGCAACTGCAGCTGCAGCTGCACTTCATGCCGGAACAGCCCGCTGGAAAACCACTTTAACTTTGGCCAAAATCAAACTTTACACACTGTCGTTCGCATCTGGCAGGCGTGCAGCATGCAGCATCCAGCATCCAGTGGCCACAGCGGTCATGCCATGGACCGTTGCTCCATGCCGTGCCATGCACCATGTAGCCCACATTTTCGCTACTCTTTCGGGCTGACTCTGTGCTCATTAGTGCGGCTTTAATTTTGGTTATTGTTCCTGTCCCCATGTTGTTCGGTTTTGGTTTCTGGTTTCTGTATCGGTTTCGGTTCTGCCGCTGGGGCTAGGCTGGGCTCCCTCTATCGTTTCATTAAATTTGCATCACTCCACAATTTTAAATTAATTTGTGCGGGCCCAGAATGGCACCGTCATCTGCTCCCGTCGCACTCCACTGGCATTCACAAGTAGCGGCAGCTGCTAGAAGGTTCACTTGGTGGGTGCTGCGGTGGATGCTGCGGATAAATGCAATGCAAAGCCTTTTCCAGCAGAGTTCACTTTTAGATCTGACACATTGAGTTTGTGTTGTGTTGTTCTGTTCTGTTTTGTTTTGTTTTGCTCGGGGAAATGCTTATTGTAGCTTTCATTTTGGGAGTCTCCTTGTGGAGCTCTGCCGCTGAGGCCAGGCGCGGAGTCGTTGCGGATCTGCAGGACAAAACGTTCGAGATGCTGATTGCCGGCGGCCATATACCGGACAGTGGGATTCTGGTGAGGCACATCGTCTCCATACGAACCCTCAACTACATTGAGTTCCGGGGCGACAACCACTTCTGCAGCGGCGTCCTGGTCAGCAGTCGGGCGGTGTTGACTGCCGCCCACTGCGTCACTGAGTAAGTGTGAGTGTGAGTAGGTGAATCGCAGGACACGCACTGACACGGCTCTGGTACAGCTGGTTCAAGGCGGCCATGAACCCGCGCGCACTGCTGATTGTGTTTGGAAACACGCGGCGGCTGGGCTTCTACGAGCTGGAGGAGTGCCGACGCGTCGACCGCTTGGTGCTGCATCCCGACTACAAGCGCTACAAGGAGAACGATCTGGCTGTGCTCCAGCTGAGCAAGCGCATTCCCAGCAACATGATCAACGTGCGGCCAATGCTGATGCGCCACCGCTCCCGGGTCACCGTCGGCATGCGCTGCGTCACCTTGGGCTGGGGCCAGGTCTATCCGGTACGTACGCAGCTCCAGTCCTAGCCGCAAATGAAGCAAATGAACCACCGATTTCGCTTCCAGCACGGCCCCTACTCGAACCTAATCGTCTCGCTGGATGTTGTGATCCGCAATCACAGCTTCTGCGAGGGCAAGGTCTCATCGTACAACAGGCGCGGGCATCTGTGCGCCGAGCCGGATGCCAGCGGTGAGTTCTGTCCCGGCGACATGGGCGGACCCCTGATATGCAGGGACTGGCTGGCTGGGATCATTGGCGGCTCCAACCTGTGCGAGGGCGGCAATGCCATGAAGTTCACAAATTACTCGTACCACGAGAAGTGGATCAAAAGTACGGTGCTCATGCTGACTGGGGGGGCAGGCGACGCCTCTCCCCCGACTGCCACGCTCCTTCTGTTACTGCTCTCCCAATGGATCGGCGCCTAGTTGGGAGTTGTCCACGCTCAGTCCACCCACGATGCCCACAATTGCTGCGGTTAAATGAACCCAAATAGCGAGTCCATGCCACCACAGGGGCTGTGGATGCAGATGTGGATGTCATCATTTATATTTGATAAAACTCGAGAGTTAAAGTCTGAAAGTCTGCAGGCTGCCGTGCAATTCTCAGGGAAAATGCATAAATCAAAAGCAAATTGAATTTCAGCCAGAACAGGCTGCCGGGCCCAGGCTGCCACAGAGGCAACGGCACTGCATCGTTGTTGACGTTGCGCCGCCACTATGTTGAGGAAGATGCCGTGGGGGGCCCTGGCTACGTGAGCACAGCTCAGATCTGCATTGCTCCACTCCGACGTTGGGGAAAAGTTCGCCATGAGCTTGGAGCTCATGCAACTTTGAAACAAAGTCTACTTAATGCAAAGCTCAAGGCGCCAGCCGCCAGCCGCCAGCCGGCAGCCGCCAACACAAACAAAACCTGCGAAATTGGTCGTTAGTACTTGAGCGCTCTATTCGGCAGCTCCCAGGAGACCCACCCGACTAATAGTTCCACTTCCGAAAAAGAGTACAGCAGTGGAAGATTCCTGACGGTTCGACTTGCGATCGATTGTGTTTATATCAGGGTTCACTTGTTGGCGATAAAGGTGCCTCCACGTCTATTCCATGCACTGCGTTAATTGCGGGAGAGATAGTTAGCCGCTCTTTGGTGTAGAAATTCACCACACACGGGCCTCTTGCTGCTCGACCACCGCAAAAAGTAAAACAGAAAAATTTCTAAGTTTTCTTTTGCCGATTATTGGGGCCCAGCACCTTTCACCGTTCAGTCGGCCGACGGCGCTTGTCAAGCTTTGTGGTCAATTGAATCGCTGCGCCAGGACACCCGCACCCACACCCGACCATCATCATCGGCATAGCTAATCAGTTTGGCAACTAATTTCGCCGAAATAAACAACAAATAATCCAGTGAGTGACTGTGTCTGTGAACGAAAATTGAATGGCCGAGTCAATGAGTTCCGCATAAGGTGAATGGGTGTGCGGCATGCAAATAATTCGAGTGGCTGTATTCCCATTTAGAATTTGTTTAGCAACGAATCAGTTTCAGCATAATTTAGGGTTTCCCGCGACGAATTGTGTAAACAAATAAATGCTCTGCATTCGCTATTAAATGACACTCAATTAAAACCATGCCATAACCGCAGAGCGAGTGCGCAACAGTGTGTGTGAGTGAGAGAGTGTGTGAGTGCGGAGACGTCGCTTCGATTTGGAAGTCTATCAATTAGGAAGGGAAATCCAGCGAGCGAGGTGCGTAAGTTCATTTACCGTGCCATTAATTAATTAATTAATCGAATATGGCGCACTAGCAAAAACTGGAGCGTTCAGTGTCTGACTCATTAGGGCATGGCCCCGTGTCGCTGTAGGGGGAGGGCATGAATGCAAATTGCCAACTTCATAATCAGAGTCACTGTACAGCACTGTTCGGTACCAAGTGGGGAGCTGCACAGCGTTCTTTATAAGTATTACCCATCTACCCGCATTTGCCTAGCTGTGTGCTCCCACTGTACTTCGATGCCAGCAGCGCTGCCACAGCAAGCCACTCCGATAACTCCACTCTAAGCCGCCTTTCTGCACATGTGTATGTGACCCAATGCATTGAACTCTGCCACCTCGCATTATAATACTTGGAGTGCTATCATAAAAGGGCTTTGACTAATATCTTTATAAAGAGCCAGCCATGGCAGGGAGCACAACAATGGCCAGATAATGGGCGACAACAAGTTGGGCGACTCGCCTTTCAGCACATTGCGTATCGAGTTGCCTTCAAAAGAGCTTGGCCAGCAAATTCGAGCGCCTTGACTCGTGTCCATTGGGCCAACATAATCGCACATGGGGGAGACAGACACAAACACACACACACACACGCAAAACGTGCGGGGTATCGAGTTTTAATGACCCACTTTCGGGCTCAAGACTGTTTAACTTTTGCTGGGCAGCGCCATTGGTTTGTTCTAATTCCGCCGGACAGTGTAAATCCCAGGGCAGAGCAATTAGCAGTGGCCAATGGCCAGCATGAATGGCCGATAAAGGCGGCAAGCGGCACGGTACGCTGCATACGGTTTGGTATTGTCAAGGAAAACAAATGAGTTGAGTTCGCCCGGCAGAACTTGCGGGGCTTCTTGGCTTGGGTAGCTGCACCCAAGAGAGATGTCTGTTTGCAGACAGCGAAATAGAGAAACAGAAGCAACAGAGAAAGAGAAGCAACAGAGAGAGAGATAGATAGAGAGAGAGTCTCTGAAAGTCATTACCCATGGATAGCATGTAAAGCTTCCTTTTCTATGGATACTTTTTTTGGTTGCATGTTGACAGCATGGGAAAGGGCAAAGACAGCAAAAGGAACATAGAATAAAATTAATAGAATTAGCAACTGAAAAATTGAATTCAAGGCGTCACTCAGGGGCCAGCCATGCCAAAGAAAATTTCAATTGAAACGGAGCCTAGGCCCACGCCTCGTATACGCAATAAACTACAACTTAAAGTTGGGTCTCTCTTTGGGCAAACAATTTACGGTACCAACTAAATTCATTTGTGGGCAAAATAATGGGAAAATTCCTCAGGCTGCCGCAATACTCATTAATTTGGTATATGTCACATATTCTTTGTTAGTTGCGGGGGCGGAGCTCATCCGTGTCCCTGCCACACAATACCAGTGCCATGCCACACAGGCCAAGTACAGGCTTACATGCATATGTGTGTATGTACAATATGAATGCATAATTGGAACATAAAATTCCAAAAATATTTTACAACATCCTCTGTTCCTCTGCTCTGTGCTCTCTCCCCCCACCCGCACAAGTCACATGTGTGTGTGTGTGTGTGTACGAGTGATATTCATGGTCATGTGCCTGGTTGCTATATTTATTCATTCACAGCACACAGCGCCTGGAGGAGGTCTCGTGCCTGGCCTGGCCACAACACACACACATTTGCGAAAGGGCGGCGAAGATGGACCTGCGTAATCTAACACTGCCACCGCCAGCCGCAACAACAATTATGTCCTCGTCATCATCAGCAGCCGCAGGAGCAGGAGCAGGCGCAGCAGCAGCAGTGGAAGCCCTAATGGGAGGACCTACCACAGCGGCACTGGCGAGTATCGCAGCGGCCACAGCGACAACCATGGCCTCAGCAGCAGCCTCGACACCGACACCGACAACAACGCCAGCCACATTTTTTACATACAGCATACCAGGCATGGACATAGCGCCAGGACCATTTATATTCACCTACGTTAGTGAATTTTTATCGCTTATCACGCCCGAAGAATTGCCGCTCGGTAAGTCCTGCTCCCCCACCCCCCGCCACCAGGGATATGATGTGTGTGTGTGGCGTGCCTCCACTGGGAGAAAACTATTTTCAAGTTGCGAAAATCGCCCAGGGATTTCTTGTGCCCAAGTCCATAATCCACAAATCGCTTCACAAATATTTAATAGTCAGATAATCTTTCAGCTTAAGGTGTTCCCTCCCAAGTCTCCCCAATTCCCAGCCAGGCAAATGTCTTTTTCCGAGTGCACTTGTGTGTGTGTGTTTAGGAGGGCGCAAGGGTGGACGGAGATGCAGGGGGAAGTCCTTCACCTCAGTTGAGAAGTTTAAGGATGCTAGGATGCTGCGTGATTCGGCCTTGGCCAGCGGCATTCGATTTAATTCTAGTATCCATGGCCAGCGATGCGCATGAGGTTTGGGGAGAGAAAGTGGACTGGCTGCCTGGCTCGAGGCGAGGCCAAAGGCGGCCTGGATACAGTGAGCAACCCCCAGCAAAATATGTTTTTTGGGATCCCTGTCAAAATTGCCAAATGTCCGATGAGCAGAAGCTGAACAGTTTTATGAGAAAGCATGGCGTGCAGGAGGATGTGGCCCGGCACTATCTAGCCGCCAACGACTGGGCCCTGGAGCGGGCCAGCGGTACGTACGAGTCGGACACGGCCGCTGGCAGCAGCAATGCCATTGGGGCCTCCAGCAACAGAGAGTCCCAGTCGGGCAGCCAGCAGGAGGATGACCCGGAGGAATTCTTTGCCGCGAGCTCCGACCACAGCATAACCCCGCCGGAGAAACGCGTCAGCATCGAGAACTCCACGCCGGCCCTCACCTATGTGGACAGCATCCGCAGCATGCGTGTCTGGGGGCAAGGCCTGCGCCTGGGCAGCGCCCATCCGATCAATCCGCCGCCAGCTCGGAGCGCGGATCAGGACTCGGACACGGAGCCGAACGACAGCGAGCAGACCATTGTGGTGCTGCATCTCTGGTCGGAGGGCTTCTCGCTGGACGACGGCTCGCTCAGGCTGTACGATGTGCCGGAGAACGAGCGTTTTCTGCGCTCCGTGCTGCGGGGCGACTTCCCCGAGGAGATGCTTGTGCTGGGCCAGCGGCTGGAGCTGAGTGTCCAGGACCACACCAACGAACCCTTCAGGCGTCTCACGCGCAAACAGTTTCTGGGCTCGGGTCGCCCCCTGGGCAATCCCGCGACTCGCTTGGACTCGCCTGCCTCGCCACCCGAGTCCTTGGAGAGGCGCCAGGAGCAGCATGCCGAGGGCAGGCTGAACCTCAACGAGAGGTCCGCCCTGATCACGGTCCAGCTGCGTCTCTCCGATGGCAGCCGCATCTCGGCACGCTTCAATCCCACCCACAACGTGGGCGACCTCTACCGCTATATCCGACTGGCTCGGCCCCAGTACTCCCGCCGCCTCTTCGTGCTGATGACGACCTTTCCCCGCCAGGAGCTGGAGGAGACGGATGCCCGCACCCTGGCCGAGGCGAATCTCTGCAATGTGGTCGTCATCCAGCACATGCACGAGGAGCAGCCGCCGCAGTCCTCCACCGACTGCTCCGACGCGAATGTCCATTACAAATAAATACAGACAGCGAACATAAGACCCCCTTTGGTAGCCTTCGAGTAAAGATTCCTTCCAATCGATTTCCAGATTCCATTCGCGACGTCCTGCACAGAAATGTCAGCCTGCTCGACTTTGCCTCCAATGTAAGTGGATGGGTCTGCGCCGTGTCTGTGGCCGAGCAAACAAACTCAAGTCTAACCATCCTCGTTTAGGCCATCAAAATCGAGTCCGGTTTCATTGGCCTGATGAGCATCTTCGCCATCCTGGCATTGGTTCCGCTGATTGCCACCTGTGCCTGGTGCTGTGGCCGCCGCGCCACCCAGGAAGAGGTGGACCACATACGCAGGGCCCCCGTCCACATACGCGACGAGGCTCTGGAGGAGAGTCTGCGGTGCCGCAAGAGCGCCGGCCTGGTCACCCTCTGGATCGTCTTTGTGCTGCTCACGTAAGTTGCGGATGAAGGGCTGGCAGGAGGCGATTTCATGGCTGCTTGCAGGTTGAGCGACCTTAGCATATTCTATGCCAACAGCCGCCTCTCCGCAGGCATCGAGATGACGCCCGAGATGGTAAAGTCAGCCGTGCACGATGTGGAGGTCTTCCTCAAGGACACCCATCTGCAGATCAAACACAAACTGGATAATGGCTTTCATGTTTCCGTCGAGCGAGTCGTCAAAGACTTGGAAGGTCAGTGCCGGAGTTGGCCCTGGAGGAGGGGCGTCACAAAAGTTGCCGCCATTCGCCGTTTGCCAACTTTGTGTCGCCTCGCCCCGAGTACATTTACAGCTTTCGATTCATGCATTATGCTAAAACTTTTACCGCACTGCATTCTGAGTTATGGCACTGATTGTACACTCCTTGGCCCCCGTCCTCCTCCTCCTGGTGCATGCTCCCAAAATACATACTGATATGCGTACATACACACATATATACTGTGTATGCCGTGTGCTCTCTTCCACAGACGTGGACGTTCTCCTCGGCGAGCCAATTCAAGCGGAAATATCTGCACACACTGGCCTTGAGCTGGCATATGATTCATTGACGACACTTAGCCTGGGTAAGTATTCTGGTTAAGTGCTACCCGCTTACCCGCATACCCCTGTTACCCCACTCCCCTGCTCCGACAGAGCGATTGCAATGCGATTGTCCGGCTGCGGACTTGACCCAAATTCCATTGTTCATTGTGGCATGACAATGCATGGCCATCGGAGGCCTAGCTGCGGTCGTGTTGCACAAACATGACAATAAACCAGGCTCAATAAATTACAGTACTCGTACTCGCACGCAGAGGGCGTAGAAATGGTGACCTTTCGTTTGTCGTTTCGGGTCAAGCCGTTTAAGCTCTGGCCATCCTTTGGTTTACATTTTTGCCAAAACAGGCGATAAATGTGCATTCACACATAGTATGTATATGTATGTGTGTGCATATGCTTAAGCTGCACAAGCGAAGCAATTGGTCGGATTAGATTGGATTGGGAGAATTGGGAGCCGTTTCCGGCAGCCCACTTAAGCTCCCACAAGGAGCTTTGCCGCCGCGTGACAGGACAAATGGCAGGACGACAGCTCCATTATGTTTGCCTTCGAACACAATGTGCAATTTAGAATCAGTCTCCTTTGATCCCGAATGCCGACACTGCCAACACACCCGACACTCCCCGACTCCCGGCTCGTGGCCGAATAAATATGCCATAATAATAGTCGAAATAATAATATTTTCGTGCATTTGTCGCTGCCAGCGAACGCGGAGCTCATCTATCGCGTCCTCATGCTGCAGGAGACTGTCGGCCGTGCCCTGAAGCTCTCCCAGGAGGCGGCGGCACGCATGGAGGAGCTGCAGATACAATTGTCCGTGCTGCAGCGGCAGTGCACGTACCGGGACAGGCCGCTCTGCGACACATTGCGTATACGCAGCTTCGAGGAGAACGGCGTCGTCGATGCCCTCAAAACTGTAAGTTCTCTCTTTCTCTCTCTCTTTCTCTCTCTCTCTGTGCCTTCGTCTTGAGGGTTTAAATCATTTTCTGCTCTTACTTTACCATCGTTCTCATCGCTCTCCGTTCGCTCTCCGGCTGTGTTTCTGTGTGTTTTTCTTCTTCTAATTTTGCCACGCCATTTCTCATTTCCTGGACGAAACGCAACGAAAACGTTGACAATTTGTCAGCTGCAAGAGGACCAGAGCATCTTCCGTATGCGCTACTTGGGCGAAATTGAATTTGGTGCCACTGTCAAAAACCTGACATCGGAAGTTGGCGTGTCACGTTCCATTTTCAGCAATTTCCCGCAACAAGTTAAACACGACACGGCATATGAGCGGAACTGTGAGTGAAGCAATCAAAATAGAATCCAATAAAATGTACAGATAAAGATAAAGATAAGTAAATGCTAGCAAAATGATTTACTTCACTCTGTTTAGTAGCCCAAATAGTTTCAACTTAGTTGCCAGCTGTGCGACGCCACACTAATCCGCACGTTGCACATGGACCCAGTCCCAAACCCGATTATGGCCTCAATTTAAATGTACAACTCAATCAGTGGCACACATCCATCCCTCCCACCCACATTCCACCCACATAGCAGTAAGCCCATGAATCTGGTAATGCAATTTCCGAAACAAAGCGGCGCGAAGTGCGAGGATGGGGCAGCACAGCACAGCTCAATATTAATTAGTGTCCCCGGGCTGTGGCTTATGGATGCTAATTGAATATACACAAACTTTCCAACAGATACGCTGGAGCAATTGTCGAGCATTCGTCACAGGACAACGGCCAACGCACAGCAGCTGACGTCGGCCATCAATGTGGTGCTGAAGCGACTGGAGGGCACCTGGCCCTCGATGCAGCCGGCCTACAACGAGCTCAAGGAGTGGGCGGACATGTACTGGAGCATGGGCTGGATAGCCGCCATGGTGATCGTCTGGGTGGTGCTCTTCATGCTGATGTCCTACTGCTGCTTCCTCTGCGAATCGAACACCAAGTCCGGCGTGGTCTTCTTCGTGGCCGTGCTGATCATCTGCCTCGCCAGCATCGCCCTCACCTTCTACGGTGTCTTCTCGCTGGCCGTCGGCGGCAACACGGAGGTCTTCCTCTGCCGCTCGCTCTACGACAAGGACTACGATATGCTGGGTAAGCTGTTCGACAAGCCCGGCTATGTGTACGCCCGCGAGCCCCAGACGGGCATCATTGGGGAGCTGCTGCGCCCGGCCGGCGTCAATCGGTCCGTGGTGAATGTCAGCCTCGGCACCGCCCTCAGGTGAGTCGCGATCTTCACCAGCCCCGCCCACTAATCTGTATGTGTGCTTAGAGTTCCCGTTCCCAGGTAGAGCAGCCCAAAAACCAAACAACCAAACAACCAACAACCAATCCAGCGTTGAAGTAACGAATTTTGTTATCCAATTACTTTGATACTGTACGTGCCTGTAATTTTGATAGCCCGCTCGCCAAAAGTCCCCTGAGAACGAGTCCATTGGCCCTGTAAGAGAAAAAAACCAACAAAAATACAAATGTACGAAAGTTTTCACAGTCGAATCGATTAAAAGTTGGACGAGCAATTAAGCCGTGTGTGTACCCACTCATAGGTGCACTCGTGGCTGCTCGATCAGTGCAGGACACACAGGGCACACTTGAGGCTCCTTGAGTGCTAATCAAATGAATGTCAGAGACCGCTTAAGCGATTCCACTGTGATTACCCGTTTCTGTGTTTATTGCAAGCCCCTCCCTCACCTAGTCTCTGCCCAGCCACTTATAAGTTTTCTTTTGCCAATACCACGCAAGCCAAAACTTGTCACTGACCAACTCTCACAGTCCTGAAACCACAACGCACTCTCTGCAGACTACAAAAGTTATTCTGCTTCACATCCCATCCATCCCCAGGGCCCAGGCGCAGGGCCAGCCCAGGCCTGTCAGGCAGCAGTCGGAGAGACCCTAAGCCACAAAGTTTTGAAAGCCCAATGAAATTTGCTAGCCACATGGCACTCAATTTTACGAAGAACATACCAATGCCAATCCAGCCACCCACCCACAAACACGCACCACACACGCACACAGCCAGCCAGCCAGCCAGCCACCCACTCACACAGAACTTGCAACCGCAAATTTTAAGCACGATTCCAATTATCTGAGCAGATACAAAATGCGCATGCAGGCCGGCTGGAGGCTGGAGCTGGGGCTGGGGCTGGGGTAGTGGGTATAAATTTGTATCCCCACCCGCCACATCCGCCCCATGTGTGCATGTAAGCTTCGAGATAGTGTGCCTGCGGTTCCTGGTCCGAAAAGTAGCACCAGTCCCACAAAATCCCTGCTCGATACGGCTGCAAGCTACGAGTATAATGCGCCGGCAAAGGCAAACGCAAAGGCAAACGCAAAAGCAAATTCCTTTGACGTTTCTTTTTTGAAATCTTCAACCTTTGTACTGTCGCCCATCACACAGGGGCTGCGAGCAAAATCAAGCGTCGTACAATGTCTTTCAATTGGATGCGTTCGTGAATACCACCAAAATAGCTGATTTGAAACAGTTCCCGAAAGTTGCGACGGCCATCGATGCAATTTCCGTGTCCGGGCGCACGCTGCTCTCGCTGACCCAATCGGTCCAGAACATATTGGAGAACATGCTGCAGACGTCCTCATTCAACCTGACCACCTACCGCAGCAGTGTGGGGGCGCCCACCCCCGAAAAGGATTTGGCAACTTTCATTGATCAAATGCAGAGAGTTGCCCTGCAGGTATGGTGCCACATTTCCGCTTAACCGCCGCGCTGACAGCGGCTGATTAGTTTCCATTACGTACAAGGGGCCACCATTTCCCCGTTCGCTTTGCTTTCCAGATTCAGGACGTGGCCACATCATCGCGCATGACCACCCTGGGAAGCCGCTCGAAGCGCCTGCAGGCGTCCATTCTGCAGCCATTGGAGAATCTGCAGAACGAGATACTGTACCATCTGACGGCCCTGGAGCTGCAGCGGGACCCCTGGGCCAAACAGGTGAATCAGACGCTCAACCATTTAAAGAGCATCCAGGGCTACCTGGAGAACAAGGCCGGCGAGATTTGCCACAACCTGACCCGTCTCTACACGGACCGGTAAGTCAACCCCCGAAACTAAATTATAAATTATACGAGTGGGAGTAGGAGTAGGAGTAACCCCCTACCCACACGCACACGCACACACACACATGCCTCGTTGGTCAGAGTTAATTGCTCCCAAATTCTCAGAGATTCTCTGTCGAAAGTTACGGTCACCCCCACAGTGCACCGCCACAGTGCACCGCCCAAGTGCACCCCTGTGGCAATCCAAACAGCATTGTGGGTCGTGGTGTGCGAGTGGGTTGTGGGTTGCATTGCTGTTGTGTCTTTCCGATTCCGGCAGAGAAACAAACAACTCAAACAACGGAAACAAGTGAAACACATAGGGGCAGGGGAGGCTAAATGACTGCACATAGTTTTCCTTTTTATCAGATAATTGAAAGTCGTAATCGTTTGATTAAGTTTGCCAAGTGTCATGATTGCATTTTGTGTGCGTGTGCAGCACAAACCAAACGGAACACATGCAACGAGGCGGCCCTGGAGCTCCAGAGGGGTGCGGTGAACCTTTCTGTGTGTTTGCATGCTGCCATTTGGATTTTGTTTGCTTTTGCTCTTCAGGCTGAAGGCGTACTTGACCAGCAGTCGAGCCACAATGGAATCGCAGCTGGGGGACACCACCACCAAGTGCCGACCCTTCTACGACACCTTCGACGCCAGCCGCACCTTCCTCTGCCGCAACATGGTGGACTTTGTGAACGGCCTGACCTTCTTCATTCTGCTCACGCTGCTCCTGTGGGCCATTGGCACTCCCGTGGGCCTCAATCTGATCACCATCCAAACACGTCTGAATGTGATGCAGGCGGCGCAGTCCCGCAGCAAGGCCAAGCAGCGGAGGAGCGATCGCAGTCCGGATCGGGAGAGGGAGAGGGAGCGGGAGCGGGAGCAGCGCAGCGACAATCGGGGCGGCCGGAAGAAGCAGCGGACGAGCAGTGCCTCGGCAACTGGCAGAAGTGGCCGTCGAGAGCAGAGCCGGGAGCGCAGCACGAGCAGCACGGCACGGCCAAGGCCACCGCTGTAAGTAGATGCACACTCAGAATGAGATTTATCTGAAGTGTTGCCACTCCACAGACGCCGAACCGCCACCGAGGAAACACTGGACTTGGACGAGGACTCGACTCCAACTAGGCAGCCACAGGAGCAGCAGCAGCAACCACCGCAGCGGCGACAGGAGCAGAATCAACGGGAGATGGACCGCGATCAGCACAGTCGGGAGCGGGAGCTGAGTCGCGGCCGGGACGTTTCGCCGAACATCAACACGCCCGTGCGCAGTCGCAGTCGCCAGCAGCTGTGAGTATCGATCTCCTTTGTGAATCCATCGATTGTGTGCCACCTCTCAGACTCATTCCATCATTGCATCGACTGCTGCAGGCGGCACGACCCCGAGGATGACAATTGGGGCTCGTCCAGTGGTCCCAGTCGAGCCACCTCCAATGAGCGCGAGACCAGTCAGACTAGAAAGATTCTCAATGTCTGGCAGTCGAGAAATAAGATCAAGCCACCTGCTCTGTAAGTTAGTAGGCCCCACTGTCCCCTCCCCACCCCTTCTCTTCACCTTCTGACAGCTGATCTCTTTCCCCCACCCGCCGAAAAATAGTCGCAGGCAGGGCACCGAGGAGTACGACTTTAATGTCGCACCAGATGACATTGGCTGGCGATCCAATGTCCAGTCGAGTGCCAGTCCCGAACATCGGTCTGACCATCGCAGCCGACAGCCACAGTCACAGTTACAGGCGACAGACTCTCGCTCTAATCTCCGTACTAAGCAAAAGTTGTAAGTGTCCCGCCCCGCGTGTCCTTGGCTCACCTCACTCTCTCTGTGCCCCCTCTTCTTCATGCCAGACGTAGTACCAACGCGGATAGAGCTAGCAGCGAAATGGTTCGTCGTCCCGTAACGCCCGTATTGAGAGTCAATCCAGATATTCCGGCCGCCGTTCCAATGCCCCGCACGCCGATGCGTTTGAGGAGCAAGGTCTCGCTGACTGCCCGAGCAGTGCAGGATATTGTCAACAAGCGGAGTCAGCGTGTGTGAGTGCCCCAATGCCAGTCCCAGTCCCCTGAGTGTGCCTGCTCCCTTTTCTAGCCACCCCCCAACGCTCCATTTCAACTCTCACCCAGCCATAAGCAACGTCATGGAATCCCAAACCCATATCTACCTACTTATAGTAGTAAATGTTGGTTCAACCTTTTCCACAGGCAACGCTCTGGTACCGATGAGTTTGACTTTGATGAAAGCGATGCCTATGGTACTGGAGCACATCTCGAGGCGGACGTAGCAGCGTAAGACAGACCGACCAAATACTTTTCTTCAATAACAATGATTTTCTGATTTTCTGAAATTTTTCAGTGCCCGACGCACGCCTCCGCGCGGCGCTCCTCCGCCCCCGCCACCACCAGTGCCCGGCATGAACAGGTTCTACCAACGTTATTAACCATAGTATTCAGTTGCCGATGTTTGTTTTTTGTGGTCTTGAGTTTGAGTATTTTTATTTTGATTTGGATTTGATTTTTGGTTTTTTGGTGATTGGTTTTGTTGATTTGATCGAATGAATCTTGATGTTGTGCGGAATGCCAGTGACAAAATTACCAACCGAAACACACGCAAATTCTTATTGTGTTCACAGCGACAAAGTCTATATATTCTGAAATTACTTTCTCTCCCCGTATCGGCAACCAACCCCCCGACATTCGACTGGCAGGGGCCTCAGCGTACGCACTGTGCGGTGGAACGAAGACGAGGAAGATCTAGTCTTCGAGGATGTCGACGCACCGAAAAGTCCCACCTACTTGAGCCAAAATCTACCCCGAGCCTGAGTCCCAACGCCACACACAATTTCGAGTTCTAGTGCTAATCCTAAGTCTCGTACACACTCGAACATTGCAATTTGTTTTATATTTCGCTTCTGCCACTCGATAGCTCTAAAAAAAAGATAGCCATAGAGTCACCCACTGACGGTCTCATATGTATTAAGCATTTAAAAAGGTGTATCTGCCATTAATAAATAACGAAAACTGGACAACTGGAACCCTGGGGCGGCCTGATACTGTCCCCCTTATTATGCTGAAGATAACGCAAGGGTAATTTCAAGTTTCGCTTGATTGGGAGCTTTATTTAGTTGTCATATTGTTCGGATGGATGATTGAGAAGGTAAGCACGGGACGAGCGTTTACTTCTTCTTCAGGAAGGGGCTGACGATGGCTGGCGCAGCATAGGTGGTGTACGCAGGAGCAGCAGCGGCATAGGAAGTGTAGGCAGGAGCAGCGGCGGCATACGTGGTCACAGGAGCGGTATAGGCGGGAGCGCCGTACACCGAGGCGCTGTAGGCTGGCGCAGCTGCAGCGTAGGTCGAGTAAGCTGGAGCGGCAGCAGCATAGGTGGAATAAGCTGGACCGGCTGCAGCATAGGTGGTCACGGGAGCCGAGTAGGCCACGGGTCCAGCGGCATAGGTGGCAGCATAGGATGGAGCCGCAGCATATGTGACCGGGGAGGCCAGGAAGCCAGCCTGAGCGACGGCGAAGCAGAGAGCCAAGCAGATGAGGAACTGCAAGGATAAATGGGGAAACTTTAGCGAGATCGGATCATCCTGGGCATGTCATGCAGTGCTTACCTTCATGTTGAACTGTTTTGGGTTGGTTGGTTTGTCGGTGACTGATGCTGTTTGCCAATTAGCTCGATCGTTTTATAGGCCAACTCTGCGTGCTGCGTGGCGTGGCGTGGGGGAGGCCTGGCCGGCCGGAGTGTCTCATTCCCAAACCAAACGGGTTTACGGCTTAGGCTGGCATTCCCAAATAACAACCGAAATCTAAATTAGAACACAATTGCGTCCGCATTGAATTTCTGCATGGTAACGTTCAATGAACGCGGATTCCACTGTCACTGCCATTGCCATTGCTGCCGCACCTTTGTGGCAGAACCAACTCAGCGTCCGATGTTTGCCGGGTATTAGCAGTCGATGCCGTGTCAAATGGATTACTCTTTCCCTCCTTCGCTTGGCGTCCAACTGGGTGACAACTGAAATGAACGATTCTGATTACCGATTACGTTAATTGATTATTGTGTGTGTGTGTGTGTGTGTGTGTGTGTGCTGTGTGGGTAGAGATCTCACCTGGCATCTGTTTATCCCCCCTGCGGCAGCACCAACGCACTCCACTCTGAACTGGCGGAGTATTATTGTCATGGCTAATTGACCATCGATTGACCCGCGCATGCATCACACTTATCAAATAGATTAAGATTAGTTCTTTGGTATTACAAATGCAAACTTTTTGTGCAAATAAATAGTCATAATATCAACAGAGATTATGCATTAATGGACTAGAACTCTCTCGGTTCACTCACGAGAGACGCGTTTTTGTACAAGTGGAACAATGGAATGTGTCTGGATCGTAGCTTAACTATTAATTGAAGTATTTCCAAGCCAACAACTCTATCATAAGGCACTTCTTGGACACTTTGCACAGCAATGGAATGTACCCTTACGCCCCAGCTTCCGGCAGGGGAGGAGCTGGAGCCGTCACCAGGTCTAGGGTGCGCACAACCTGCCTCGGCCGCTTGCGTCGCACATCGATCTCGTAGAGCGCCAGTCCGAACTGATGCACGAAAGAGCTAAACTGCTTCGTCAGGTAGAAGTAGCTGAGAGCTGGCGGTTGCTCCACGGCACAGGTGCCCCGTAGGTCGTCGTGGGCCCAGTGCGGTGCATCCACATCGCAGGGATGGCGACCCTGTATGCGGGGAAAAGCCTCTGTGGAGAGATGGGGATAGAAAACGTGAAGCAGCTCAAAGTTCAGATAGCTGCTGGCGTTGGAGCGCACCAAGGCCTCGTGGAGATCGCTGCTCAAGGAGGCGGGAATGGACAGGTAGAGCTTGTAGCGCAGCCGATTCGGTCCAGATAACTTGACCTCGCAATTGCCGCTGATGAGTTTGACCTTGTGCAAAAGATTGTCCAAGGACTGGCTCCCGTACTCGTACAGGTAGAAGTCCCGCTGGCGCCGATAGCGGCTATGGGTGCGCGGATTGAATTGGAGCACACGGGAGCTGGGAATGTTCACCAGGTGCAGGGGCAGACTGTAAACGTGCGAGGTCATTAGGTGAACGTGTGTGGCCGCTGGCTTGGTGGCCACCACATGGGCCATGTGCTCGGCCAGCGGATAAATCCCCGCCTGGTGAATGAAGCCAAAGAAGAGCGTCAACACTACGTTGCTCACATACCAAATCCTCAGCAGATGAGGCGCTGACGCTTTGCTGGAGAGCAGGCGATCGTAGAACCAGCGGAGCAGATGGTGCTCCTTCTGGAAGGGATACTTGGCACTGAAGCCAGTCACCAGCTTGGGAGCGTGCAGCAGAAGTAATGGGAAGGTTATGGGGATAAGAAATCGAGGCTCCTGATGGTTGATGAGCGACAGGAAAAAGAGTGGCACAAATATGGCACCCGACATGAGCGAGACGATGCTTTGGAAGCGCGGAAGCACTTGGTATTCGGCCCGAAAGAAGCGCAGCAGGATCTGCGCAAATGCCCCTAGGGCTGCCAGGGCGAGAACATTGAAGAGCAGCGGCATGTTGACCATTAGGTGGACATAGCACGGGTGGACGCCATGGCTGGCCGTCTGGGCAGAGTTCAGGTTGTACTTGACAAAGTTCCAGGGCGTAAACACAAAGTTGTCGATGCCCAGCTGCATCATGTGCAGCTCTCCCACTGTGAGATGCTGATAGTACAGCGAGTCGCAGAAGATGAACAGGAACAGCGCCGGCAGGGCGCACAAGCAGAAGAGTCCGATGCGCAGGTTAAAGTCCCGAAATGTTACACTGCGTGTGCCCATCCCGCGTAGCAGCCAGAAGAAGACCATGGGAGCGCCAAAGAGCAGGAAGGTGGGACGATTGAAAACGCCAGCCACACAGATGCTGGACACGACAAACATGTGCTGGAAGTTGTGCGACGGCAGGGCATTTTTTAGCTTCCAGATCTTGACGCGCTCGCTGATGGACTCCGCCTTGTCGTACTTCTCCTCCAGGAACTCCTTCTTGTACACCACCGTGTTGGTCCTTAGCATGCACTCTGCCACCAAGCAGAGCAGCCACGAACACATGGCCATCTCGAGGCTGTTGGAGAAGGTGCGCGTGCCGAAGACCAGCAGCACCCAGGAGCTGCCCATGGCCAGCAGGCGTATCTCAAAGCGCAGTCCGTACAGCCGGCAAACGCGAAACAGACACCAGTCATTGATGTACGAGATCAGGGTGTAGATCAGCCGCGGAAACACCACATAGGCGTAGGTGCTGATCAGCTCCACATTCCACAAGCTCCGCATGTACAAGGCGCAGAACTCGTAGAAGCTCCAGGGGACGCGCAGCAGCGCAAACGGAAGGGTGACACTCCGCAGCGGCATCGAGTTGTTGAACTCCCAGGTGCGTGTGTGCTCCAGCCGGAAGTGGTCGCCTGCAAAGGAATAGGATGTCTTTACAACAAAACGGCAAGCGCCACCCTGTCCCTCTTACCCGTCATCACTTCCACGCTCTGGAAAAACTCGTCGGGATGCACATAGCCCGGCTGCGGCACGAAAACCAGAGCCAGACGCGCGACCGCAAAGAAGAAGTAGGTGTTGAGGTGCCTGTCGGTTGGGACACGGTTTTGCCAAAGCTGCGATATATGTCTGGTCAGGCGCATATCTCTGCCGTCGCGCTTTTCCTGCTTATCTTGCTATTTTCTATTGCTATTATTTACTAATGTGACGTCGTTTTGTGGCGTTGCCAGACTCGTGCAATTCGTAGTTGCTGTGGGGGCTGCCACACTATGATATTTTGTGATATGAAATTCCTCGATTTTGATATTCCGTTTAATTTTACTAGCTAGCTAGGAATCTCAGCCCTAAACAAATAATTTTATCCGACTTCTCAATAAATTTTGTTCAGGATTGGCTAGTTTTCAGAATACTATTTCATTGGATTGTTTACATATTAAGGTTCAAACAAAAGCGGCCAAAGCATAAAACGTAAATGTTGACTAAATGTGACGTCAGTGTTGTTCGTCAGCCAAGTTTCTCCTAAGCGTATGTACTTTTGTATACCTTATTTCTTTTAATTGATGTTAAATGTTTTGTTCCAAGCTCCATGGAAACATTATTTATGATATTATCCTAGATTGACATGTTGTTTACCTCTTAATGCACATGTTTGTGTTTTATATATATATTTATCCCGGTTCTGATACCTATTATTGGTACCCGTCAGATGCCAAATTTCGTTAATATCTTGAAAACAGAGACTGAGTAGATTCTGCCTGAAATTACAAACAATATCTCAAGTCCATAATATCCATTTTCCCTAGGTATGCAGATTTGTTGCTCATTCCGTGCCAAAGTTGTACAACAATGCTGCTACTTCATTTCCCCATGTTGCTGAAATTTTTCCCATACAAATCAAATGTATCATACGCGTTCCCGTTTAGAACATGTATCTCACACCACGAAAATAAGGGGAAAGTCACCACTAAATCGCTCTCTTCACCACTGAAAAGAGAGCAAATTTTAAAAACCCACCATGCCATGTGTCATGTTGGAACCAATCAGAGTTCTTCAGGAGCTAGTTCTAATGAACTTAGTTCTTGTCTTAAAGTGTGGCCGTTTCACTTGCTGTCGACAGTTGCGGAGCCACTGAAGATGTTGGCGCCAACTAGTTTTGGAATCATTGTAAATTTGAAATTATATATTTCTACTTTCAGCACTTGTGATTCATACAGCTGCAATATAAATGCATCAATAGACACACACGTATAATAAAATGCACTTGAGTGAGAATTCAACCAATTATATCATATTTTTAGCTGCAGTCTCTCTCTTCGGCGGCAAATGATGATTGCATTTTCCTAGATGACGTAGTTTGCGGTGGGGGCTAGGAAATGCGATATCGGCTTACAGTTATACAAGCCAGCTTTTGTGGCAGAATAGTTCAAAAACGCACACCCAACGTACGAGTATCTGATCAGTGATGATCTGCGGGCAGAGGTGGCAGGCCCAATCACATGATTGGGCATAGAATAGAGCCGCAGATTGGATGGGTTGAGTGTCGTCTGTGCAAGCACATCTCAATGGCCCATTGTCAATGTCCCATTGACAGACAGAGCGTCTGAGCGCGGCCCGCGGCCCACGCTGACTGGGCCAGAGATCAGATCATAGATCAGATCAGATCCGTCAGTATCGTTCTTCGTCAACATGGGAGAAGTGCGCCCCGCAGCTCTCATCGGAGATCATCTCTCGCCTACCCCAACCACATAAAACGTGTGCACCCCCAGGCGGTGGCAATCAGTTCACTCCAGATACCGCACTCGCCCCCACGCTACATCGCGACCTGCAATTAAGTTGATTTACCTACGTGACAGTCGATCCGCAGTCCGCGCTTTTAATTCTCCAGTGCAGCTCCAAGAGCGCTACGCTCGGCATAATTAGCAGATTGTGAATGAATGTTTCATTTTTTTCTTTGGGGGACTTCACTGGAAGTTCTCTTTATCGATCGCATTGCCAGACAGCAGCACAAGCGCTCGTCAAATGGTAAACAACTTGATATTTCCACGAGGGAATGGGCATGCGATTGGAGTTTCTGTTTAGTTTCCATTGAAATTCAGTTGGGCTGGATCCAACTGAAACCAAATTCAACCGAATTCAAAATTAAACGTGTGATTAAAATCCCAATGGGAATCAAAGCTATAAATCTTTACAGTCTGACGCCCGTTTCCGTGTTAAATTTCTAAAGACACGAAACTTTAGTTCGTTCCAGTTATGTTGCCAACTAAATTAGTGAAATAAAACTTTTGTCAATCGGGCTGGGCTGTCACTGCCCTGCCCACCCTACTCGTGGGGCATGGGATTCAATCAACTTCGATGAGCAACAGTTTGTTGCAATTTAAGTTACGCTTTGCCACCTGTACAGCTCCATTTAGCCACGCCCCATGTGCCCGACACGAAGGGGATTCGGCTAGTCCTGCTGCCGAGCACTTCGTGGCTCCCGCCTGCGCATCGCGCGTATAAAAGGAGCACTCCGGCCGGAGGATTCATCAGTTGGCCCAGCGAAGCGGCGCGCGTCTCTCAATTCGAGGACCAAGGGACCGCCAACAGTTTTTCTAATATTTTACAGTGTCTTTCAAAGTGACTAACAACAAAAACAATAAAAAAATAAACCAAAAGTACTATTTACAAATCCATTGAAGAGAGTAAGTGAATTTTATGATTATCTAAAACAGAACTCAACAATTGATGCAAACATCAGTTGTTAATTGATTTTTGAGATTTATAATTGTTGCCCTCTCCTTAATTTAATCCCGCCTGAATGCCAGGCATTCCTTTCTTAAATATTTTCATTTACGTATTTAAAATCTATTTTAAAGCAACCCTCCTCCGCGTCGTATCTCTGAGTATCTTTTAATTGTTTTGCGCTGCTTTCGCGGGGCTTATTTTTAGCACTTGTCTTATCAGAACTTCGCATTTAACACCTCCATCTGTTGCCACACGCATCGGTTCTTTATCTCAGTGTGAGCCACAATTAAATGGTAATTAAAAAGTCTCCCCCTCGAGTGCCGACTGGGCCCACAGCAAAGAGCAACGAGCGGCAGCTACACATGTCATTCGTTCCGTAGATTGTATACTCATTTGCCAAAGTGGGCTAGGGCTTCAACCCATTAACATTAGTCGTACGACGATACGCCGTCGGCTGCAGGGTAAAAAATAACTCGTCCAGACCCCACCTTGGATGAATATCCGCCAATAAAAAAATGTTAAACGCTTAAACGGAACAATTCCAAAGTGAAACAGTAGTCCTGAGGTCAGTTGACACTTTAAAGCATTGACATTGAATGGGTTTTTGGGCTGTGCGTAGGTCAAGTGGTCGCCGGGGCATAGATTGCCAGCAAAGGACACCGCAGGGAATCCGAATCCGAGTCCGAGTCCAATGTGCATGTGCAGCGGTCATCGTGTGCGGGAGGAGGGTCGAATGAGAGTATGGTAATTCGAATGGGCAGCACTCTACCCTTGAGGGCTTTGCAGAGTCAATAAATATCCACCCCACCGAGTGGAATCGACCATGGCATCCGTGTTGCAGCTCCATTTAATCTGAATGCCCAACCGCTTTCAGTTAATGGCCAGCAGAGGCATCGAAGCCTCCACCAGTCCGCCGGAGCCGTGCAGCATGTGAGTGGCTGAGGGGGAAAATGCCATTGACGCGACCACAGCGCTAAACGGGCCGGAAACGCGAGAGGAAACTGCAAGGAAGCAGCCCCTGAGCAGCAGTGCAGCAGAGGTCCGAGGAAGAGACCTTGGCAAATCCCCAGCCCACCCTTTCGCCCCTGGCCCCTGAGCTGTGTGAGGAGCGATTCCGGCTGGCTACGCTAGTGCCGCGATCGGCGTACACGGCCACGCCCCCCGCCCAGGCCCAGGCCCAGTCACAGGCACTGGCAGCAGTCGATCCCTGCCCCAGAACGATGGAGCACAGCGCGAGTGTGAATAACAGCTCCGAGTTCGGCGGCGGCCAGAGCTCAGCCTCGAAGGCGAGCAGATCCACGGCCACGCCCTGGACCAACAACAAGGAGTCGCCGAACAATGAGGATGACTCCAACGAGGACGATGGCGACACACTTGCCACACCCGCCAAGGTCACCGATCCGCTGGCACCGCGTCTCGCCAACAATGAGGTGATATATATTTGATATATCCCGTCCTCGTTGTCTGGTTCTTAATTTCTGTTTGGTTGCCCTTCCATCTCCTTGCAGCGTGTGCTGGTGGTGTCCGTGACGGAGCGCACCCGCGAGACTTGGGGCCAGAAGGCCGAATTCCTGCTGGCCGTCATCGGCTTTGCCGTCGATCTGGGCAACGTCTGGCGCTTCCCATACATCTGCTACCAGAATGGCGGCGGCGCCTTCCTGGTACCCTACTGCCTCTTCCTCATCTTCGGTGGCCTGCCGCTGTTCTACATGGAACTGGCACTCGGACAGTTTCATCGCTGCGGCTGCCTAAGCATCTGGAAGCGCATATGTCCGGCACTGAAGGGTAAGCCACAAGAATTACTCTTAGACTACAAATTTATTGCACTAAAAAGGTGTATAATATCTGCTTAATATCTATTGTGAGTAAGAAAGCCATCAAAGTAGGAAAGCTCTTAACTTGCATTATGCTTCATTGAAATTTAGATTTAGATTTAATTATTTCCCAAAGCCCAAATATGTGTAATATCAGCCTGAAATTTACGTCCAACCTGAGGGAATCTTCTTTACAGCAAAAAACAAAAAAATAAAACCAAATACCCGGATCATACCTTGCCCGAAAAAAACCTACACATATGTACTTTCTGCCTGCAGGCAATCAGCGCTTTAAATACGCTATGAAATGGCAATTTAAATGAATTACAAATATTGTAACGGCACAGACATCACATGAAAAAAACGAAATTGCATACTGAAGGGAAATCTATTAAAGCGTTCAATATTTGCACAAGATGTGGGGGGGAAATAAGGAAGCGGGCCAAGCGGGCCGACCCCGGGGCTGGTGTGTTTTGTAATGAAAAATTAAGTATACGTTGGATGGATCTGGACATGTGGCAGGAGTGGCTGCGACTGTGACTGCGACGAGTATGTTGTTGATGTCTGATATTTCACGCTCTGTTTGGCAAAATGAACTCGTATTATCTGGGACTAAGCCAGAGTGGCTACAGTGGCTACCCGCACAAAGGAAGCACAGTTCGTTCTGCATTGTTTTTTTCGGTGCTGGGCCACAGTTAAGCGGGAGGGCGGCAGGCGGGTCATTGTGTGCCGGCGACATTATCAAACAGGACGTTGGATAAGAGAGTCGTTGGGGCTGAATGCGCAAGATTTGTTGCAGCAATTAATTGCGCATTCAAGTGGACAAAAACGACACAAAGCCCAAATCAAGACCAGCCCCCCAATCCGAGTCCGGGACTCTAATTAAATTGTGCTCAAAATTGATTTACAGCAGCAGCAGAGAACCGAACGAACGAACGAGAGATGAGCAGTTTCATTCAGAGAGTTTTGCATATCAACTTGATAATTTCGTTAAATGACAAACAAAATGTACGACGGGGTGAGGGCGAGGACGAGGACGACTCTCTGAATGCTCCAATGGATTTGTCATCCATCTGCCTTTCAACTCGGTCAAAAGTTTTTTGCCAAGTCACTTGTCTAGGCCAAGTCCTTTTCCCCACTCCACGCCCCCTCCTCCTCAGAAGAAGAACAGCAAACATCACTTTGTGGCAAGTCATCATTTGCTCAACAAGTGTTTGCTTTGGGAAACCTTTTGCCAGAGCGATTCAAATGAATAGAAAAGCACGAAAGGAAACGCAGGCAAACGGAGGGAAACGGAAGCCGACGGCGCCAATTCTTGGTGGAGCGTCCGGGAATTACGTGACGTGTCTTATTGGCCTCATAAGTAAAATGGAATGGAAAAGGATAGCGGGGGAGAGGGAAAGCTGTGCGACTAAGTAGATGCAATCGTTTGCCAGAGATAAAAACCTGCAAAATGTCACGTGGGAATCCTGTCCAATTTTGCCGCTTTATTCATTTGCCATCGCTCTTTCAATCAGAAATGTTGCCAGTCCCTGGCCAGATTATGGCGGGGGGAGGCATGCAATGCAACTGGGGAAATATAAGTTAAGTTGAGAGGAACGGAAAGGAAATCGTTTTAATGGCATGGCACTCCACAGGTGTGGGCTATGCGATTTGCCTAATCGACATCTACATGGGAATGTACTACAACACAATTATCGGCTGGGCGGTGTACTATCTGTTTGCCTCGTTCACCTCGAAGCTGCCGTGGACGTCGTGCGACAATCCCTGGAACACGGACAACTGTATGCCCGTGACCAGCGAGAACTTCACCGAGCTGGCCACCTCGCCAGCCAAGGAGTTCTTCGAGTAAGAGTTCTTCCAGCGCCCAGCGCCCAGAGCCCTCACTTTGGTATTCAATGCATTCTCTTCTGCAGGCGCAATGTGCTGGAGAGCTACAAGGGCAACGGTCTGGACTACATGGGACCGGTGAAGCCCACGCTGGCGCTGTGCGTCTTCGGGGTCTTTGTGCTGGTGTACTTCTCGCTGTGGAAGGGCGTGCGGAGTGCCGGAAAGGTGGTCTGGGTCACGGCTCTGGCCCCGTATGTGGTGCTGATCATCCTGCTGGTGCGCGGCGTGTCGCTGCCTGGCGCCGATGAGGGCATCAAGTACTATTTGACGCCCGAGTGGCACAAGCTGAAGAACTCCAAGGTGTGGATAGACGCGGCCTCGCAGATCTTCTTCTCCCTGGGCCCCGGCTTTGGCACACTCCTCGCCCTCTCCAGCTA
The DNA here is from genome assembly GCA_018150905.1 of Drosophila ambigua. NCBI lineage: Eukaryota > Metazoa > Arthropoda > Insecta > Diptera > Drosophilidae > Drosophila > Drosophila ambigua. The sequence goes on along the minus strand of JAECWS010000001.1, from coordinate 8,625,203 downwards.
CAACAAATTCAACAACAACTGCTATCGCGATGCCCTCATAACGAGCACCATCAACTGCCTGACCAGCTTCCTGGCCGGATTCGTCATCTTCTCGGTCTTGGGGTGAGTTGAGAGAGAGTTAGTCCCCGCTCAGCGGATTTCTGATTCCCGATTGATTCCAGATACATGGCCTATGTGCAAAAGACATCGATTGATAAGGTGGGCCTGGAGGGGCCCGGGCTGGTCTTCATCGTCTACCCCGAGGCCATAGCCACGATGAGCGGCTCTGTCTTCTGGAGCATCATATTCTTCTTGATGCTCATCACCCTGGGCTTGGACAGCACTTTTGGCGGCCTGGAGGCCATGATAACGGCGCTGTGCGACGAGTATCCACGTGCGATTGGCAGGCGTCGGGAGCTATTCGTCCTGCTGCTGCTCGTCTTCATCTTCCTCTGCGCCCTGCCCACAATGACCTATGTACGTACTGGGGTATCTGGGGGTGTATCTGTCTAAGGCTCGTCCAGTGATTCGTTTAATTAACGCTTAAGTGAGATTGTGGCTCATACATATGCATATGCAGGCGGCTCATTAAGCGCCCACCCCCCCAGCATCCCATCCTCACGCACCTCCTCGGACTCGATGGATGGCCGAGTTAAGTGCTTTTTATCGTTCCCCAGTTAATCTTCACACAACACACACTCGAGTGTCTTTGCCTTTATTCTTTTTTCTGCATTTTTATCACCTGTCAAGTTCGGTCCCCCGCCCAGCCCCAGCCCCACCCTGACCAAACAGCAACCACCTTATCCTTGCGATGTGTGTGCGCTGATGCGCTGTCTGCCAGTCTGCTGGCGCTGTTCAAACACTCACGCTGGTCCGGTGCGGTCCGTTCCGTTTCTTCTCCTGCCACTTTATCTGATTAAATTTGAAATTGTAATTTGCTGCGTTCCTCCGACTCGGAGTAGCTTCTATCGGTCAATGGATCAAGCTATTCAATAAGCCAGTTCCCCATCCATTAATCAGGGCCACACACACGGAAAGGCCTCCATGACAGGGGCAGGGGTACATCTCTTCTAGGATTCAATTGATTGCAATGTGTGCGTTTGTGTGTGTATTTTCCAGGGAGGCGTTGTCCTGGTCAACTTCCTGAATGTCTACGGACCCGGACTGGCCATACTCTTTGTGGTGTTCGTGGAGGCGGCGGGAGTGTTCTGGTTCTACGGCGTGGACCGCTTTAGCTCAGATGTGGAGCAGATGTTGGGCTCCAAGCCGGGACTGTTCTGGCGCATCTGCTGGACCTACATCAGTCCGGTGTTCCTGCTGGTAAGATGGAAGCACCATCCACGACAGCCACTCACAGCAGCCCCCCTTTGCTTATTTTCAGACAATATTCATATTCTCGATCCTCGGCTACAAGGAGATGCTGGGCGAGGAGTACTACTATCCGGACTGGAGCTACAAGGTGGGCTGGGCAGTGACCTGCTCCTCCGTGCTCTGCATACCCATGTACATCATCTACAAGTTCTGCTTTGCGTCGAAGGGTAATTGCCGGCAGCGGATGCAGGAGTCCTTCCAGCCGGACGTTAGCTGTGGCTCGGTGGTGCCCGGCCAGCAGGGCACCTCGGTGTGACATGACAATGTCGTGCACTTGAACATCCAGACCAACCGGACCAATATCAAGATATATAATTTGAATTGTAAAAGCTTCTCACCAACAACGACAGTACCAGTACCCCTCGAAGACAGCAGCAATAGGCTGCTGAATAGCTACCACTCCTACCACACAAATAATCTTAGCTACCACTATCCGGAGGCAGGTGCAGAGGCGGATAGCCACACCCCCTATGGGGTGCATCAGAATTCGAACGGCAATGATATTATTACCTATAGTGCTAGTGCTAGTGCCAGTTTTAGGGCCTCGCATTCGCATAGCCATAATAGTTTGGGTCTCGGCTCGGTCCATAGCCGGACGATGAGCAGAGGCTCGACCCCCTTTGCTGCCACTGCTGGCGAGGACAATAACTACGGCCTGAGGCTCGGCAGCTGCAGGCCGCTGAAGTTCCCCTTGGCCAGCGAGTGGCTGGTCTAAAGGAGCGACAACCAACCAACAGCATCCGCGAAAGCTCTGCAATCAGCCATTTTGCAGGGCTTTCCCGTGGTGTGCACAGTGTGCACTCTGTCTCGCTGGTGATTCGATTCACTGAAGGATGCTGCCGAAAAGTAGTTAAGTATTAACTGCTGCTCGTTGCAGCAATCCTCGTGGCACCAACACACACGGACAGGTGCGCATTTCACGTTTAGTTCGTAAGCTCAGTTCGTAAGTAAATCGACATTTTGTTTGGTAAAATGCTTTCATAGAAACGTAGATAAAACACATTCTCCTCTACACATTACAACATCCCACTCCCCCCTCCCGACACTGTTTTCGGTTAGAGGAACAATCGTAAGACAGCCATTTACATTGTTTTTCTAACGCGTGCCAATCGTTGATATTAAATTATTCCATATATTATTTCGGTTATACGAAATAAGAAAACACAAAGCAAACCCCAAAAGAGTTTCATTTTTGGGGAAAATGGAAAACGAATGGGGAACTAGCTTTAGCTCTGGGGCTGAATCAAACAACGAATTTTATTTTTAAATTATTTAGTTTGTAATTACATAGACTTGCCGTTCGTTCGTTAACTCATACGCATAGCTGGCGAAATAAAGCAGGGAGGCAGGGGATTCTACATGAACGATTGATGATCGAAAATGGAGAGACACACGCTGATTAATTGATTGTTTGGTGATTGTTGTTCCAGTTCAGCTGGTGAGTTTCGGATGATGTTTGGAGATGTTCATAGATGATAGTGTCGCCTGCAGCCCTTGTTCTTTCGCTTGCGACGTGGCTTGTGCTTCTTCTTTCGCTCCTATTTCTTGGAACTCTTGCTGCCCTCGTCCTTGCTCTTGTCCGACTTCTCTTCCGTCTTCTTGCCATCCTTATCTTTCGTGTCCTTGTTATCCTTGTCCTTGCTCTCCTTGTTCTTGTCCTTGGCATCCTTGTCAGCCGACTCAATCGCCTTCTTGCCCTCCTCGGCATCACGATTCGCCAGCTTGTTGTTGATCAGGTTGTGCAAGGCAATGATCGAGCGCACCATGGAGGCCAGATAGACGACAAGCATCTGGTCGTTGGTCTTCACGTACATGGTGCCCGTGAACTGGTCGTTGGTGATGTCCGGCAGCAGGTTGAAGATGTCCTGCAGCTGGTACACGATCTGATGGTTGATCGGCATTTTGCCATCGCCCACACGCTGCAGATACTGCTTGATGTCGCGCAGCTGGGCATTGAGGCCCTTTAGCCCCATCAGCTGGTTGGTGATCTTCTGCGACAGGCTGCCCACTGTGGTGTCCTTGATGTCGCGCAGCAGATGCTCCACGCCCACCTCTTCAGCCTCCTCGGCGCCGATTTCACTGGGCACATGCTCGAAGGTCTTGCTGGTGGGCGAGCCATCGTCGTGCACCTCCTCCACGGATATGTACGCCTCTGTGGGCAGTCCCAAGTCCTTGGGCTTGGCATCGATGATGACCAGCACCGAGTTGGGGCAGTAGCGGCGGATCAGCTCATTGATGGCAATATCGTTCTGATGCAGTTTCGGGCCCGTGTGATACCAGCCCACCACGCGCTCCCGGGCATTCACCTTCTTGAACATGCTGTACATGTTCTCGAGGTAGTCGTGGTCCAAGAACCACACCGATTTGTCCTTATCGTCCTCATCGAAGGGCACTGCAAAGCGAAACCGAAACTGTAAAGCTAATGTTTTAAGATTGCCGACCATTTGACACTCACCTGCAAAACTATTGGAAACATCGAGCACACCCTTGGAGCGCCAGCAGCCGAGCAGGACACCAACGACGCGCTTCTGGTTGCCAATCTTTCCCATGCGATTGAAGTGATCGACGACGGACAGCAGCACCAGGGGATGCACTATCACTTTGTTTACGCTAACCTCCAGCGACGGCATTTCTGTTTCTGTTGTGTTTTACGTTAAAATGTAGTTTGCTTTACGCACAGCGTGTTTGGCTCTTAACTGAGCTCGGAATTTTCCGCACAATTGGGAACTCTCAACAAATATTTGGCAACAAAAAGGCGTTTGTTCCGTTTGCGGCAAAAATTGTGGGGCCAAAATGACAAGCAGAATCCATTACAGTGTGACTGCGGATTTATCAATAGAATATACCGCCAGACACTTAGAAATATACCGAAATATACGTCAAAGTTTTCAAAATATACTGTAAAGATACCGATTCTTCCTCTTCCTAACAAGGCCAGTTACCCCGAGTCAACATTTTGTCAGGCTTGCTTGGACCGATGTTGGTAAATTCATATTTATATTCATAATTATTTGAAGCATTCAACTTGAAATCATTTCATGCAAGCCAATTTTTAAGCCACATCCTACATACTACTGTCGGTATATTTGTAATGGTCAGAGGGGTTTATTTGGTTAAAAAGTCTGCGGTCACACTAGTTGGCAGAGCCACTTCGCTGCCGACGGAAAAAAAACATGAAAAAAAAATTTCTCAACAAACAGAAAGAAAGCGGAAAATTAGCAAGAAGTGGTGCCAAAAGAAATGTGCAAAGCTTTCAGTGAGACTGCAACTGCAGTTGTGCGTCCAATGTAAATGTAGTACGTAGTTCTTGGCATTATTTGTTTTGAGTGCGTGTGTGGTAGTGTTGTTTCTGTTGTGCCCTTGGCGAAAGCAAATATTGCTGCTCTCCTCTAGCACAGATGACCTAAACGCCATTTTTGGCGCACGTTGCCAGACCGCGCATCCAAGTGAAACGATTCGGTCACACTGCCGTTGCGCGAGAGAAATTACAATACAAATAAAACGCAGCGCAGTCAAATCAAATTATGTGCAGTTAAACACGCTTTTATCTAAGCCAAAGAGTTCATTCCGACCATAAAATACCCCCTGTGTGCTGTTCTGTGTCATACTGATACCAGTAAATGAGTGTGCGGCCGCTCTCTGGCATGCGGATGAGGTAATTGGTGGCTGCCTTCGTCTACAGTTTCACGCCCATCCAGCGCAGTTTCAGGCGGCGGCTTCGAATTCGTAATCATCAATGAGCTGTCGTTTGCTCCATTGCCTGCCGTTCGCCGAGGTTCGCAACTGTAAATCGTGGCTTGGAGTGCGCGTGTTGGGCACATATTTCGCAGTGCATTTGCGTTAATTCAGGTGTTATCACAGTGTTTTGGGCACTAAAATTTCACTGAAGAAAACCACCGAAAGCACAGAGACCAGCTCACAAATACTTAGAAACCGAAAGACAGACAGACACACACAGCCGCAGACACACACACACACACTCGCACGCACGCTGTACGCTCTTTTGTCTACGTCTTTGACTTTTTCTCGTTTGTAATCATTTTCCTCCCATTCGTACGTGTTTTTTCTACAAATATTAGAGCTCGCGAGCTGCTAATTAAATTATAAAACATACAGAAGCGTTAAAAGAAGACGACGACCGTCCAACCAAGCCCACAATCCCCACTATTTGGCCTATTTCGCTGAGGCAGCGCAAAGAAGATACGACAATAGGCAGAAAAGCAGAAGCAGAAACAGAATCAGACAGAAAAACGACTAATAGAAGGTGAGCCACCGTTTAAACTAGGCGCTTAAGCGGTCACTTGGGGATGGATTGGATCCGTAGAGTGTTTGGCCTAATTTAAAACCAAACTCCGTTACGGCGGATCTCCAGCACCTGCTGTTTCCCCGCGCTTCCAACACCACTGCCACCACTACCGCCACCGCCAATTGGCATCCGTGCCAACACTTGCCTCTGGTCTGGCTCTGGTGTCTGGTCTCTGCGCCAAGTGCAAAATCAATCAATGAACGTCGCACTGCACATACAAATATACAAACCCCATGTACACTCGTATGTTATGTCTCTTCAGCTTTCTCCAAATCTAGTTTTCCTTGTTGGACTCTCGCCCAGAGGCCATCGCGAGCCGAGCTCCTGCACTATGTAGAGGCCAAAATATCATCCAACTGAGAAAGACCAACTAAAGTAGCAACTAATTGCCTGTCTGGCGGCGAACGGGGAAGGGGAAGGAGAAGAATCAGAATCGAAGCAGAAGCGCAAGCGCAAGCGCAAAGATGTCGTTTATAACTAACCTTAAAAAGGTCTTTCACCTCGGCGGGGGTGAGGCCAAGAAGAAGCGCCTGTACAACAACATCAAAATGGACTCGGATCCGGCGGAGTTCTGGGAGATGGTTGGCGAACTGGGCGACGGCGCCTTCGGCAAGGTCTACAAGGCCCAGCACAAGGAGCAGAAACGCTTTGCGGCGGCCAAAATGTGCACGCTCGAGGACGAGGAGAACCTGAGCGACCACATGGTCGAGATTGATATCCTGTCCGAGATCAAGCATCCAAACATCGTCGAACTCTACGAGGCCTTCTCCCTAGAGGACAAGTTGTGGGTAAGGTGATCGCCAGTGATTCCCATCAAGGACCTATTAACCGAGACGACACACACTTTAGATGCTCATTGAGTACTGCGATGGTGGGGCCTTGGACAGCATCATGGTGGAGCTGGAGAAGCCATTGACTGAGCCGCAAATCGCCTACGTTTGCAAGCACATGACGGAGGGTCTGACGTTTCTCCACAAGAACAAGGTCATTCATCGTGACTTGAAGGCCGGCAATGTTCTCCTCACCATGGAGGGGGGCGTCAAATTAGGTAAGTTAAGATATCAGTTATATCAGATACCGATGTGGCTTACACGTATCCTTCCCCCCACTCCCCTTCCAATCTCCAACCCCTTCTCAGCGGACTTTGGTGTCTCGGCCAAGAATAAACATACAATGCAGAAGCATGACACATTTATCGGCACGCCCTATTGGATGGCGCCCGAGCTGGTGTTGTGCGAAACGTTTCGTGACAATCCGTACGACCACAAGGTGGACATCTGGTCGTTGGGCATAACACTCATCGAGCTGGCCCAAATGGAGCCCCCCAACAGTGAGATGTCGCCGATGCGAGTGCTGCTCAAGATCCAAAAGAGCGAGCCCCCCAAGCTGGATCAGCCCAGCAGATGGAGCAAGGAATTCAATGATTTCCTAAAGAAGTCTTTAGTCAAGGTAGATCGCCTCTCTGTTCTGTTTCCCCTTCAATGATTGTTGCTAACATTTGATTGTGTCTTTCGATCATCAGGATCCGCAGCTGAGACCCACGTCGGATGTGCTGGTGCAGCACAGCTTCATCAACAGAGATCTGGACTGCAAGCCCATTAAGGATCTGCTGCTCGAGTACAAGGCCGAGGTCGTGGAGGAGGTGGTCGATGACGAGACCGAGGTGAGTCCATTTGTAAGGCCCTGGGCACTGGCCCTGCACAGCGCTGCACCCTCGTAGTCCAATGCTAGGAATGACACAAAAATCTATATAATCTCACCTCTCCAACTCTCTATTCTCTCTTACACGCTGCTGCCTCAAACCAAAACCAAAACCAAATCAAAATCTTAAAACTAAAAACCAAAACATTCTCGCACCGTGCGATAAATTCTTTTTATATATTTTCGTTTCGTTTATCTCTCTCTGTTGTTGTGTTATTCTTGGTTTCTTTTCGTTTCGTTACCCTTCCGTTCTGCTGCCTGCCAAAAATGGCGCAATGTTCGCTCTTATCATTTCTTATTTCACAAAAAAAACGATTAATATAGAAGCTTAAACGCCAAGTGAAGCGGCGCTCGCTCTATCAGAGGGTTGGTAAGTCGTTCTACAGCAACCCGTTCCATGCTCCGTCCAACCCCACCCATCCGGCATCCTCGCATTTTCTCCGCTGTTCTCCGATAACGGGCGTACAATTTTAGTTTAGTTATTTTATCAGTAAAATATCACACCCCCTGCCCATGCCCCTGCCTACTCCCTTGCCCTTCCAGCCATGTTCTAGTCTGGATAGTTCCATCTTGCACGCTTTTGTTATCATTTCATATCAGTTTCTAGCAGTAATGATAGCAGGTGATACGTGTACAATGCCTTAGCTTTAATGCTATCTTGTGCATTGTCGTACTACCCCAAGATCCGCGGAATACCCACTGCAGGGTATGGAAGGTTCGGCATGCCGAAATCTGCTTTTGTAGTTAGTTGCTGGAGCAGTAGGAAACACTTTCCACCAGACTATTCAATGCTAATGAGAGGATTCCCCTTTGATTTTCCATCAGGAACCCCGCAACTCGGCGCTCCAGCTCGACCTGGACGATGACTCTGCCTCGCTGCGGAGCCAAGACATTGACAAACGTAAGTTGAATGCATTCACGTGGCAATCATTGTCACCGGACCTAATTGCCACCGGAACAGTTCCAGGTACACCTACATCCATATTGCGGGATTCCAAAGAGCAATCCCAACCAGCAGCAGCAGCAGCAGCAACAGCAGCAACTAAAGCCACAATCCCAGACAAACAATCAAACCACAAGGAGGACAATGCACTGGTGCTGGCTGAGCCGGCAGCTCTACCGCCGCATACCAAAGTGCCTGCCCCAGCGCCACCCAATAGCTCTGCCCAACAAAACCAGCAACAACAGACACAGCCGCAGCCACAACAACAGCAATCGCAAGCTGCTGCTGCCTCAGCCGCTGCGGCTGTTGCTCCTGCTGCAGTGCTGCAAAAGATACCCGAAGATGTTGCTTCTGCCGAAGCGGACAAAAAGGTAGGGACTACCATCCTCATCCGCTGTACACTGTACTCACAGGAAATTCCTTGTATTCCACAGCACTTTGTCAAAAAGGAGAAGGGCAAAGCGCCGCCACCACCATCGACATCGTCACCGCCATCAGGGGCCACCGCAGCAGCCCTTGTCGCAGCCAATGCAAAGCCTCAGAAGCAGGCAACCACGCCCGAACCACTCTCCCACTCACCCACATCAGCCATTGAGGTGGCTATTGGTGGCCCAGAGGCAATGGAGCAGCAGAAGCCGCAACCACCCTCGCCCACAGCGTCATCTATCATATCCGTGCAGTCGGTGGCCTCCTCCAGCTCGTCGTCGGGCGGCAGTGTGTCGAATGCTGTCCTCAGCTCCAGCACCTCCCTGATCACCATCAACAGCGATGCCCCGCCACAGCAGCAGTTGCAGCCGCAACCACAGCACCTGGTGCTGCCAAACAGCCTGGAGTCCGTTAGTCAGATTACAGTGGTGACCAGCACCCATCCGCCTGTCATCATTGACAACTCTGTGCCGCCCCAGAACGAGGTGGTGATTGTGTCCAACGACTTGAACAAGAGCACGCATCTGAATGAGTCGTCCACGGACGATGACTTCCCCTCGCTGGACGACAGTTTGGGCGATGCCACGACACCGCCACACAAGCAATCCTCGATGATATTGTCCGTCAATGAGCCATCGGGAGCTCCAGCTGCGCCGCCACTGCCGACAGCAGTGCACGCTCGCAAACTGGACGAGAGCGAGGTCCTGATTGTGAGCCCCTCCTTTGCGGACGATGATTCGGCCTACAACACTGCGTCGGGCAGTCACAGTCACGACCACAGCGACCAGCTGATGGACACAAGCCATGTGTCGGTTGTCACTGTGGGCGACGAGGTAATTAAGGTTAAGGACAGCAGCAACGAGGTCCTCAAGCGTCCTCAGCCCAACGGCCTTGTACCCGAAGACGTGAACATAATCGTGAATCGGTTCAAGCCAGCCGCCTCCAGCGACCAGGAGAAGCGCACCTCGCCGGACAGCTCGTTGAGCGAGAACGGTTCGGTGCGGGGACGTCGCGGCATAGAGGTACAGATCAGCGGCTCCGATGTGGACAGCATCGGCACCAACACTAGTCAGGACAGCCGACACGAGACGGACCACAAGTCGCAGTCGCAGCAGCAGCCAGCTGCCAGCGTGCTAATGCCGCCGCCTCCGCCGTCGGTGATGAACAACTACAACAACCATACGCAGACCATTGACGAGGAGGAGGAGGTCGTGATACGGCCCAAGACGCGCGTGCCGCCAGTGGCCAAGTCCGGGGGCTCCAGTGGTCTCACCAAAGAGGAAATCGAGCTGCGTAACCTGCGCAAGAAGACGCGCAAGCGGACGCGTAAGTTCGAGATCGATGGCGTCCAGATGACCACCACCACGAGTCGGGTGATCTATGGGGATGAGGAGAACGGGCGCATCTACGACGATCACGATTTCAGGAAGCAGGAGCTGCGCGAGCTAAAAATGCTGCAGAAGCAGGAGAAGAAGCAGCAGACCGAGCTGCATGTGAAGGAACAGATGGCCAAGGAGCAGCAGGATCGCCGCTTCGAGCAGGAGCGCAGCTCGCTGGAGAAGACGTACGAGGCGGACATGGATATGCTGGCCCGCCAGCACAAGCAGCTTGTGGAGAAGACCGAACAGACCCAGGAGAACGAGCTGAGGTCCTCCTCGAAACGCATCCGCTCCGAGCAGGAGCAGGAGTTGAAAATATTCCGCGAGAACCTCAAGCAGGAGATCCGTCTGCTCAAGCAGGAGGTGGATCTGTTTCCCAAAGACAAGCGCAAGGATGAGTTCAAGCAGCGGCGCTCGGCCATGGAGCTCGACCACGAAGAGAAGGAGCGCGCGTTCCTCGACTCGCTGAAGGAGCGTCACGAGCTGCTGCTGCGGCGGCTCAGCGAGAAGCATCGCGACCATCTGGCCACCATCAACCGCAACTTCCTGCAGCAGAAACAGAATGCGATGCGGACGCGGGAGGCCCTGCTGTGGGAGCTGGAGGAGAAGCAGCTCCACGAACGCCATCAGCTGTCAAAGAGGCACGTCAAGGAGCTCTGCTTCATGCAGCGCCATCAAATGATCGTACGCCACGAGAAGGAGCTCGATCAGGTGAAGCGCATGCTGCAGCGCAAGGAGGAGGACATGGTCAAGAAGCAGACGCTCGAGAAGCGTGCCCTGCCCAAGCGTATACGCGCCGAGCGCAAAGCCCGCGACCTTATGTTCCGCGAATCGCTGCGCATATCGACGAACCTGGATCCAGAGATTGAACGTGATCGCGTGAAGAAGGTAAGCAAACGGGGGCAAGACCCCAAAACATAACGTAACAATTTAAACTCCAATTCTCTTTGCAGTTCCAAGAGCAGGAGAAAAAGCGCTACATGCAGGAGGAGCGTCGCTTCGACATCAAACATCAGAAGCAGCTGGAAGAACTGCGCGCTACCCGTGAAAGCGCCATAAGGTCAGTCCAGTGGGAATATCTTGAGCGACAACAAATGTTGTTAACCGATTTCTTTTCACAGGGAACTGGAGCAGATGCAGAATGAGAAGCGCAAGGCGCTGGTGGAGCACGAGCATGCCAAGCTTCTGGAGATCGATGAGCGCCTGAAGGCCGAGCTTCGCGAGTGGCGCGAGCAGTTGGTACCCCGCAAACAGGTGTGTACAGTCCTTCCATCCTACCATCCCTCCACACCCGACCCATTCCATTCCCATTGAAGAATCGCTGCAAGAGCCAAACCCAGTGTTGGGCCTCTGCCAATGCCATTCGCCTTATTTTGTTGGTGTTTTGTGTTTTATTTATTGCTGTAAAAAGTAGATCAACTCAATTGATATAAGTTGGTACTGATTATTATTGTATATTGATTGGTTTACGGTGAAATTTGGTGTATTGTGTATTCCCGCCCCCCATCCCTTAAAAACCCCTTTAAAAACTGACTCCCATCCGACGCATTCCGCCAAATGGCTGCGGCTTAGAGTTGAGCAATGATTGCCCCGGGGGACGCTGACCGTTCGAGACTTTACCTTAGCAGGTAGCTCCATGGGATATCTTATTTTTGTTATCATTCATCGTAAATTAAATAGACTCCGCCTGTGACTCATTCATTTGACAATTTGTGACTAAGTGTGAGCTGAATCATCGGGTGGCTAATGATCTAATTTCTGGGACTGTGTGACTGCAAGTGGAGATTGCTCATCTCTAATCCATGGCCAGGTGGCGGAACCATGGCTGAACAAAATCCAATTATTTTTTCAACTTTTTCTCTCTCTCTCTTTACACCCCACGCAAATGCATACTCTTTGGTGGCCTACTGTACCTACTACTACCTAAAACAAACCAAAAAAAATTATGATAACTGATATAAAAACAAACCAAAAACAAAATGCTTACCGCTGTGCTTCCCAACTACTAACCAAAACCAACCAACCAAACCAATCAATCGACTTTGGGATTGGTCTTGCATGTGTTCTTAACCAACCGAACGAACGAACGAACGAATGTCCAAACTCTGGACGCATCCAGAGAGTGAATGCGCTGATCAAGACGGCCATCGATGAGCACGAGAAGCGCTTTGGTCTGGTGTCCAATCGCGCGGAGTTCGAGGACCAGGAGGTGAACCTGCCAGAGCGGCTGCGGGGTATATTCAACGAGCGCTCCTCCCGACTCGTGCCCCGCAACACCTTCATCGATGTGCAGCAGATGCCGCGCTCGCGCTCCTCGCTCCTGATGATGGGCGGCAATGCAGGTCGATTGTACAACTTCCGCGGCTCTGCCCCAGATCTGAGCCGCAGTGTGCCCAGCACCCCCATCATGCACAAGCAGCAGCGGGCCCAGATGATGGGCGATCTGGTCCTGGAGGAGGACGAGGACCTGCTGGTTGAGAAAATGAAGCGGGCCAGCGTCACCACCCTGCCCGGCCAGAGTCAGCTGCGGCTTATCACCGTCCAGACGCCAACCAATGAGCTGGTCAAGGTGGTGACCAGCACTCCGCCACTGAACAGTGCCGAGGAGTCCAATGTCAAGCCCGCCATGAGCACCTTCAGGCAGAGCACGCCCACACCGCCACCACTGCCCAAGACGCCAGACGATCTGGGTCTGGTTAGCAACCGATTCGGCCGCTTCGATGCCAAGGTCGCCGAGGAGGCCAGCGTCGAGCTACGCATCCAGGAGGGGCCCGTGCTGACGGCCCACACCAAGCGCCTGCTGCACTCAACCTCGTTTGCCATCAAGCGGCCCTCCGTGACCAGCCGCAGCAGCGGCAGATCCTCCCTGAGCAGCGCCCAATCCATGTACAACATGAACGAGCTGACCAACAGATACACCAGCGATGCGGAGCTGATATTCTCCGACTCCGGCCGCAAGGCAGCCGCCCTCCTGGATGAAGTGCAGCCGGATCTGCGTTCGTCCGTCAAGCCCGGACACAGCCGTCAGAATGGCAGCGCCGTCTCGGCGGACTCTGCGGCCTCGTCCGACGACTTCTACTGCGAACTGTACGCTCAGAAGTACAAGCTGCCGCGGGTCAATCACCGTCAGCTCAGCCTCGACGAGGATGCGTCGGCCATCTAGAGATGTCTAGAGATGAACGACGAACAGAAAGAAGGATCAGCCACACTCCAGTTCCCTGCATGCACTCCAACTACTAATCAATCCAATCCAATACAATTCGTACACTTACTTACACTGAATCAAAATGGCTTTCCATTCCCCCACCCCCCCGCTTGGTGCTGGTGCTAACCAAACACAGACTACACTCCCTCCCTGCCACCACTGCATATCATCTGACTAACAGACTTTGAAAGCTTTCCCCTAACCACCGCCCATGCATCGCCTGCATCCGGATATGCCATAATTTGTGTCTTGCCGAAGTTGATTAGTTTTGTCAGTTAAGCGAAAAAAGTGAATGATTTTTTCCACATACGATACATATAATATCGCGCCAGACGCGCACTCCATTCTAGCAGTATTATCCGAGTACTTAGTAAAAGAAACCAAAAAGCAAACAACAAAAACAGAAACAAATGAGAATAAAGATGAATCGAAGCGAAGAGAAGAGAAACAATCCGCATTCCATGCATAGCAACATGCCAAGCATTTACATAGCTACTACTATATTCTACTCTAGACCATAGACATTCATTCATATGAATATAATCATACACAAAAATATACGTATTCACACACACACACACACACACATGCACATATACATTACCATATCGCAATTTTCATGATGCTTCACTGTACACACACACCCACACCCATATATACCCAAAAACAATGCGCTGCTATCAAAAAACAAACATAAAAACACACACAAAAAACAATATCAAAACCAAAAAAAAAAAAAAAAAAAAATCTGTATCCAAAAACTTTTCTTGCCGGCTCTCCTCTTCTCGTTAATGCGTAAAGCAACTTCAGCAGCGGCTGCAACAAGAGGTTAGTCCTTTGATCTATCCCGCAGTGTGGTGAAAAGCTATGCGAATGGATCCTGGTCTCAATCGCATAGCTCTGAGCTGCACTGCGTATTCTATGTACTGTAAATTCCTTTCACTCTAAATGTCCTACTAATGCATGCGCTGTATAGCTAAACTTTCCGCCTCCTCCTATATGAATTGATATAATATCCTAGTGAATGTCGTTGCTTAGAACCATAGTTTTGGAAAGATTTCGATGCGTTACTAATACCCTTTGATTTCTTCGCACGGACAGCGCCTGGAGGAGACCTTCGCCCAGCAGCTGGACGAGATGGAGACCCTGTATGGGGGCGCACTGATTGTCTCCATGCCCTCGGACACACTGCAGCGTGATCATTTCACTGGGTCCACCCGCAGCAGCCTCAGCTCCTACTCGGAGGGATGAGGGCAGTTTAATTGTAGATTCTGGATGCCTGCCACGTCTGTCGAGCAGGCAAACAAAGGAAATGGCTGCAACATACCGACACCGACAACGGCAGAGGCAGTGACAGCGGCAGCGGCAGCGGCAGCGTCAGCTATGCAAAGTAAAACAAAACAATTGTCAGCCATCCATTAAGGCTTCCGCCAGAGAAAGAGCGCTTCTTTCCATGCTTAAGCATATACATAAATATATATATATATATATATATATATACATAAAGTATGTGGGTATATACATATATCATAGATGGACATGCATGTGTGTGTGTGTCCTGGCAAGAAGCGCGTCGGGTCATGCTTAAGTTTTTGTGTCGTAAAATGTAATGCATAAGCTTAATTTTATTATTTTTGCATTGTATGTTAGCCTATTACTCTATTATTATTACCGCACTATCGAGCGTTCATCTGTTCTATCTGAGTTGTACATGCAGCACATGTATATGTATAAGCCCAGACCTAGGCCAATCCGATATGTTTTATGTTTGTATGTGGCACGAACCGTCGGGAGCAGAATTAAATTTACTTAATATTTATACAGACATACAATATGTGTTACACACACGCCGCCAACCCAACCCAAACCAACCCAACTCAACCACTGGACAAACGAAACATACGTACACCCAGCAAATATTCTTTTTTGTTGACCTTATCGCTATTGTAAATATATCTATAAATATATACATACATATATATATCGCATAACTATGCAACTTTATCACACACACTCTGACCGACAGAAAGACAGATAGACGTAAACAGATGCACGAGAAAGTTGTGCAAAAATTAATGTGGCAAAAAGGAGAAATATATGAGAATGTGAGATGTTGGGATTCCAGAACACAAATTGTGTGAGAGCTCGAGAGCTTGGAGATGGAGATGGAAATGAAGATGGGAGGGAGGGAGGCCGTCGGGTAAAGATAAAAGATATTTATATTTGTAAACGTTTATGCTTATATATTTTATATGAATATATATTTACATATTTAAATTTAAACAAATCAAAAAAACAATAGCCACAAAAAAAATTAATAAAAAAAAGGATAGAAAAATTTAAACCATGCCTCTTTTGTCGTAGTTTGGAACCAGTTTATTCTCAGTCTTCATATTGTTCTTGGAATTTCTCTTTTTATATTCTCAGAAAATCATCTCTGTGATGACTGTCTTGGAACAGTTTTCGGTCGCTGCAGCAGTGAAATTTTACTCAAATGCCAACACAAATACCCCACTTTGTAAAAGATTCGGAGAATTTGCTAGGCAGCCCCCTTACAGCGACGAACGATGCGGACGGCTGATCAAGGGGTGAGGTGAAGAATAAATGAAGAACAGGCCTTTCCTCCTCCTTGTGCTGGCTGGCGCGTGTCGATTACGGAATCCCAGTATAAGGTTGCAGTGGCTATGCTACCGATATGTTATATATGTTATATTCCATTGCAGCAGGTCCAGTTCATCAAAATAATCCTCAATAGCCGCCCACTCCTGAACTCCACTACCCCACATATAATCCTCCCCATGGAACATCGAGCGTGGCAAAGCTCCTGCTCTTCTTCCTTTTTGCATTGTCCATTTATGTATTTTTATATCATATACTCGTATGACTGGCATGTAGAGGCGAGTACGGGTATCTGCAAAGCTTCACACATGGCATACCATACCCAACGGGATGGGGAATGGGGGATGGACGGGGTGGATGGCACTCTAGGGGGTAGGGTTGTGCTGGTATTGTGGCTGGCAGGCTTCCGCATGTGTGTTGTGGGGTGGGGTGGGGCCGGGTGGGGGTCACTGCCATTGTCAGTGCCAGTGCCAGTGCCAGTGCCATGTCAGGCGCGTTAGATCCATTGTTGTCCAGTTTAAACGCAACATGAGTTGCTATTAATACAGCCAAGGCACTTGAGGGACCCCCAAGTAATTGCCTGCCCAAGGGCTCAACTGAACTCGACGTATCATCGCTACTCGTACATCCTCTAATTATAAACTGAACGGAGAGTTTCTTGAACATCATTTTTAACCTAATTAGGGTAGACTTATTTAACTCGCTTTCCCATTTAGCTCTGAATCGTTTTGCGATAGGTATTAGTGGCTATCCTAATAAGTTCGTACTTTAGAAGTATTTGACCTAGGAAAACCTTCCCACCCTACTGTCTGTTACATACAATACACCCTTGTTCTCTACGACTACCCTACCGGGCATAAACATTTGCCGGAAGACCACTACTCATTGTTGGGCTTATTAAAAGTTGCTTCATCTGCAAGTAACTCCCCATTTGATACACCAGCCTGACCCCAAGTAAGCCCAAACGCCCAACCGAATCGGATGGATTCATGGCAGAACAGTCGAAATATCTCGTGCTATTATTTAATTGAAATGTGAGAATGCGCTTTTCCAGCGTGCCCACTTCACACGAATACCCGCGCACTCACACAGACTCCTCCGCACTTACACTAACGTGCCACACTTGTTCGCATGCCCCATTCGCCCCAGAGTCCCATTCAAAAGGCAGTGGACTACTGCTGTTTCTGCTCCTTCCTGCTGCTGCTGCTACTGCTGCTGCTGCTCCTTCTGCTGATGAAGAGCACAAACAGGCATCGTAGGCAACGAGAGCTGCTACAAAGATGGCGAGCGTGCTTGAGGAATGCCCGTGGGGCTCGTGCTCTTGTGTCCTCTCCTAGTCAACCCCAAAATACCCGCCCCTCTGCTTTGGACGGACTGTTGCGGCGGTTTCATTCATATTCATCCATTTCTTGATGCTCCTTCCCACTCTGCTCAGCTCAGTGCTGCATTTTGGCAGCACTAACCCAATCCCACACACACACAAACGCACACACAAACGCATAATCACACACTCGCTGAGACGGGCAGGGAGGCAGTCTCGCATTTTTCCGCTTTTACCACCCACGCATTAGCCAAGGCGCGTCCTTTGTGCGAGGGTGTCGCAGAGGATGCTCGCATGTGCCTCAACAAACACAAATTCCAGCACAAAGAAACCCGAGCCGAATGGTAATCGGCTCCGGATCTGGCACTCGGCCGTGCTTCGTGCTCTCTCTCGCTGTAGCGCTGCTCTGCTCTGCTCTGCTCTGCTCTCATCTCGTGCGATATACCGTTAAGGTATATGCTTGAAATTTTCAGCTTCAGTCCCGGACGAGATTTGGAAACGTGCGCTTCAAAAGTTCTCTCCCAAAACTGGGAGTCGTCCCTCGCAGCGGACGCGTGCAAAGAACGTCAAACAAAAGTTTTTTATTACATGGCTCATAGTGAAATTTAAATGCGAGCAAAATGCGAGCAATAATTAAATGAAATTAGGCAGATATTCAATACAATATATGTATATATAAGAAGGGCAAACAGTTTATGCAGTGGCAATGGCGGTGGGCCTGGCGTGTCATTAGTTGTATCGAGTGCGAGAGGAAAAAATAATAAACTTGATTACAATGTTAAATGTGGAAACTTTGGGCACGCAAAGCGTCAAAGCGTAGACGCTGACGGCAACGCCGGCGCCGACGTCGCAGCTAGCATTGTGTATAATAAAATTGGCAAAAATCCCCCCCGTGTCACACACAGCACAACCCTCTTCTAAGAGAGTGGGGCCCGGCAGCGGCCCCGGCAGCGGCAGCAGCAGCAGCAAGCAGCAGAATCAGCCGAAACAACCAAAGATGTGCGCGCACAATACAAAAAATTACAAAGCATACTTTTGGGAGCGGCAAATGGCCAAAATCAACAGCGATGCTGAGCGTGCGAAATAAGCAATAAGAAGGAAAGAGAGAGAGAGAGAGAGAGACAGAGACAGAGAGAAACACCAACAACAAGACGCTTTCATCCACAGAAAGAGAGCGGACAGCGGCAGCAGCGCATGTAAGTCAGAGCGGTGCTGTGTGTTTGTGTAAGTGACGCTGGCAGTGGCAGCGTAGCCAACGCTGTTTCCAGTGCTCTCGTTTTGATTAAACTTTGTGCGAGTAGGTCGGTGGGGCGCGGTTCAGCCACCCACTCCCTTCTCCTGGGGCAATATGCTTAGCGGGTAGCCCAAGCATAAGGTGAAAGCCAGTCCAGCAATTTAATTTCCGCAAACAAGAGAGCGGAGCGTCATGGCCAGGCACGGTAGGGCACGGCACGGCACGGCACCGCAAGGCCCGGTCCATGTAGAGGGCCAAAAGCAGGCTGTGAGCCAGCATCTCAGCCATGTGGCAAGCAATTAAACTAGCGCAAAAATTAACATAAACCAGAGGAAGACGCCTGGGTCACAGTCACAGCATACGAGACGCAAAAAAGTATGCAGCTAGTTGCCCCAGCTTTTCCTTACGCTTTTCCGCAACGAAAAACGCTTTGTGTTGTGCGGGTGTGGTGCGTATGTACATACTGTATGTGTGTGTATGTGTGTGTGTGTGTGTGGGTGAAAGTAGGTGAGCCTCAGCGCCCGCACAAAATGTAGCGAACCCGAATATGCCCCCTGCTGATGAGCTGATGCTCCAGAAACACTCACTCGTACGCACATTAGGTGACAGTGGGAAGTCGCTTAATGCGACCAGGAACCAGGAACCTCCGAGTATGCCAACTGAAAATCGGCAATCGTATGCAGAACTATATAAACCGATTAACTGGAAACAGTTGAAGAACAATAAAGAGCTTCCCGAATTCAAAGGAAAGCAAAAATCAACATTCGTAAATCAAAATTCATGGGAACGATGGCAGCTTATTGTTTAAGCTCTCTGAAGTACACCTCGTTGTAGAATATTCGTAGAAAATAAACCAGCTCAAATCCCTGTACCAATTAAATGTTAAATGTTTGTTAAATGAGAAATTCACAAATTTAATTTGTTATTTTTTCGGCAATTTCATTGAAGGTTGTTCAGTTCATACTGAGAGAAGGCAGTTCACTAAACTTTGGTTTTCGGCTACATGCCAAGCATATAAGGGAATTATTAAAACTAAGGATTATATTTGATTAGAGACTGTGATGGAAAATGCAAGGCTTTTAATTGGTTCAAAGCTGCAGCTGGCCGTCATTAAATGCATTAAAGTGCTCTTAATTTGTGGAAATTTTAGAGCCGGAATTGTCTACATATAGTGATCGCTGGTATATCAGGGAATTCGTGCAACAGATAATTTGGAGACACTGTTTGATTTGATTTGATTAGCGGCTGCTTACTGTATTTACTTCTTCTGGCCGCGTGGCTGTGTCATAAAAATAGCTTAATAAATGGCAAAACAAATCCTCGCGGGCCGCAGGTTGCTCAGACCTCTCTCGCTCTCTACGAGTACATGCGTGTGTGTCTGAGCGTGTCTCCTCCCCACCCAACCCCCCGTATGGGTGTGTTTGTTTATGCCATTAGCCCAGCGCATTTGATAATAAATCCATAAATCCTTTTTTTATGGCAACCAAAAACCGAGGCACGGCAACCAGACGCTGAATTCGATTATTTGCCAAAGGGAGCGGTGGCCTGACAAATTTGAATGTGCCCGAAAGGAAGACAGCCAGCTGCCCGTACAGCTACTGCCAACTGTCTGTGGCCTGGGCCAACATAAGCTGACGTGGCCAGGGCCAAATCACGTACTCAGGCCTGGACTTAGCGGCAGCAACGGTGAAACTACTTTGTGTGAGAGGTTAACCCAATGAACCATCGAACCATCCCAGGCAGGATTCACATCCCTGAGATTTTGTTTTTCATTTATTGTAAATGTTGTGCCGTCTGCCGGTTCTGTTCGCCTTCGATAGCAGCACGTTGTTATTTCTGGTTTTGTCAATGCGATATGGCGGCTCAATTTGTGGCGCCCCATTGGTTTTGCCCACTTTGCCGTTAGCTTGTTTTCCCCAATTGATTTATACGCATGTGTGTCAGTGTGAGTCCTTCCACTGGTTGGTTGGTTGGTCGGTTGGGTGGGTGGGTAGGTGTGTCGTTTCTCCGAGATAAATAACCAGATTTTGATTGATTTATTGGCCAACGCTGCATTTAATTGAACATCCATTTGAGTTGCCAATTAATCCTACAGAATCCAGGGCCAGTCACACTTTACATGAATGAATCTCGCTAAAGGTTTAATTCAATAAAAAGTACACTCATTTCACTTTGAACTAGCTGGAATAGATCCATTATGAATACATCCTATCGAGTGAAATTCGATTCGAATGCCTAATTGAATCGTTTGGCTGGATGAGCCTGCGAATGTGGTGAATTTTTGATATTTAATTATCCTTTGCAACGATTTGGCCTTCGTCCAATCGAAGATACTATAGCATAACATAACCTGGATGCCTGGTTGCAAAGGAACAAATTTCCATTTCAATTGGGAAATGATTCGTTCGTGACCCTTTGTGTGGGACTGGTTCGTGTGGAAGCGGTTCCGCACAGAGAGCAATCGATGTAGAGGGGAAGACAATGGAGGAAATAAGCTGGCATCCAGTCAATCATGGACACTCCTATTCATGCCACATCACAGCGTATCAGTGTCTATCAATCAAAGGTGGCCAGCAGGGCGTATGCGTAACTTATTTTCATTAAAAAACTTTCCACATCGAACGCACACAATGCCTGCCAAATGCACAGATCCGCCCGGTGTTCCTCCACGGGACGATCTATGCATGTACGTGTAGGAGTATATATAGACCCAATGACAACATCAATAGTTTTGAAAAGTGTCAGAGGAAGCCGCCTCGAACATTTCCGTGCCAAAGTGTCGAGTGCCGAGTGTCGAGTTGGAGCGTCGAGCGTCGAGCCATTTGGCACACGGAACACCGACAGGCAGCCAAGCCAAGCCAAGACAACTTCTTCCCTCGACTGTTGCATGCGCCTGTTGTTCCCCACTCACCCCATTGTGCTCCGTGGATACAATAATATCCGGCAGGCAGCAAACAGCAAACAGCAACTGTCGTGGGCGTAACCAGGGGATGGTGGTTGGGGAGGGGAGGTAGGGGCATTGAAGGAGCTTTCATTTACATTTGAATATACATTTTCATTAAAACAAATCACACAGAAAATGTCATTTTGCAGCAAGGACAAAGCGAGTCCGCCGGCCCCTGGCATTGTAAATATATTATTGCGCTTCCTTGGCCCCTTCAGCCCAGCCCAGCCCAGCCCAGCCCAGCGCAGCCCATCCTCTGCGGAGATGGGATATATCAAAGGCCTGCGCTTTGGACAGCTCCTCATAATTCTCGCCTTTTACTATCTCGTTGTTTTATGTCCGATGGCTGCAAGGGATAGGCATGGGATGGGCATACGGAAATTGCGACACCCTGTACCGGAGCTGGGAACCTTGGGGAGTATTCCCACATGGATTGTTGTTCCATGCAGTTGGTTTGATTTACTCGTATCATTTTCGCACCAATTGTGGCTATCATCGGGAAAACGCATTACCACAAATTAAAAGCAAAACGAGATGCAAGCAATTAGTTCCCGCCGAATGAGACGAGAGTGGGAATAGTTAGGGTATCCGGCTAGTCGCATCGCTGTTTAGCCATGTGGAATATACAGTTATTTTTATTGCTTGCAGGGCCAGTGGAAAAATGGCCAACGCCTTGCGTGGGTGCAGCCAAAAGGATAAGCAGAGGATGAAAGCCAACTGAAACTGAGGACAAGGACACACACCGAACGAGAGCCACAGAGAGAGTGTCAGAGAGTGTGAGAGAGTGTGAGAGAGAGAGAAGCGATAAGGAAGAGTAATCTAGAAAAGCTTTTGCTGGAAATATCACGCCATTCGCCATGGAGCCGGTGATGAGCCTGGCCCTGGCCGCCCATGGCCCGCCCAGCATACTCGAGCCGCTGTTTAAAACCGTAACTACGAGCACAACGACCACATCGACGACGACAACAACAACCACAACGACGACGAGCAGTCCGGCGCACCTGTCGTCGACAGGGACCACCCTACTGACGGCCCTGCTCGAGAACCTGACCACAACGGCGGCCAGCGGGCTGTACGATCCGTACCCTTACGGCAACCAGACAAACGGAACGATGCTTTTCGATTCGAAGGGGCCGCGCTACTCGCTCGCCTCGATGGTGGTAATGGGCTTCGTAGCGGCGATTCTGAGCACGGTGACGGTGGCGGGCAATGTCATGGTGATGATATCGTTCAAGATCGACAAGCAGCTGCAGACGATCAGCAACTACTTCCTCTTCTCGCTGGCCATCGCAGACTTTGCCATCGGCGCCATCTCGATGCCGCTGTTCGCGGTGACCACCATCCTGGGCTACTGGCCGCTCGGGCCCATTGTCTGCGACACCTGGCTGGCCCTCGACTACCTGGCCTCGAACGCCTCGGTGCTGAATCTGCTGATCATCAGCTTCGATCGCTACTTCAGCGTTACGCGTCCGCTCACATACCGCGCCAAGCGCACCACCAATCGGGCGGCGGTGATGATCGGCGCCGCCTGGGGCGTCAGCCTGCTGCTGTGGCCGCCCTGGATCTACAGCTGGCCCTACATCGAGGGCAAGCGCACGGTGCCCAAGTACGAGTGCTACATCCAGTTCATCGAGACCAACCAGTACATCACCTTCGGCACGGCCCTGGCCGCCTTCTACTTTCCCGTGACGATCATGTGCTTCCTCTACTGGCGCATCTGGCGCGAAACGAAGAAGCGCCAGAAGGACCTGCCCAACCTGCAGGCGGGCAAGAAGGACTCCAGCAAGCGCTCGAACAGCAGGTGAGTCTCCCATATCACTGAATCACTGAATTCCATGCGCTGGTTGGATGCCCCTAAGATGCACTCTCCGCACTCTTTTCAGTGACGAGAACACGGTGGTGAATCATACGGGCGGCGGACTGCTGGCCTTTGCGCAGTTGGGCGGCAACGATCACGACACCTGGCGACGGCCGCGCTCCGAGAGCTCTGCGGATGCGGAGAGTGTCTACATGACCAACATGGTCCTCGATTCCGGCTACCACGGCATGCACTCGCGCAAATCAAGCGTGCGTTTCCCTGGCATTTATCCATTATATCATCTGCAGAGCAGAAGTACTTATATCCCGTAATCTCGTTGCAGATCAAAAGCACCAACACAATCAAAAAGCCGTACAACATGTTTGGCAGCGTCAAGGAGTGGTGCATTGCGTGGTGGCATTCCGGGCGCGACGACTCCGACGACTTTGCCTACGAGCAGGAGGAGCCTTCTGATTTAGGGTATGCAACACCAGTAACAATTGAAACTCCTTTACAAAGCTCCGTCTCCAGGTAGTAAAACAAGCAATCAAAATTCTATCTATCTATCTGTCTATCGTCTATTGTCTATTCGCGAGTAAGCGACACCGCACCGCTCGCACCTCAAGCACCTCTTGTATGCACTGCATCAATGCAACAATTGCACTTAGAGCGCACCAACAACACTCCTCCCCACCCAGCGACCACCGCCCACAGCTCACAGCCCACCGGCCACAAAGATAAACAGACACAGAAACAGACACTTTATAAATTTCGATTTCCTGCTTCTCTTCGATGTTTGCCCACTAAGAAAACCAACAAAAACTGAGTTCTGCTGCCACATGCCACATGCCACATCCATGGCCGGCAAAAGCTTTCAGCTGCACTAATCCCCGTCCCCCGTCCGACCCACCCCACCACACAAATCCATCAAAGTCCTCGCACAAACAGAACTTTGCAACATGGTAGAGGCAGGTCTGAAGCACCCAACCCCCCCTCACCCGAGCAATTGAAACGCCCCTGCCATGGATAGATATTGGTTTTTTGTTCGCATTTTTAGTTTATATTTTTTGGAGCTGCACCATCAAGTGTTTGCCTTTTGCCTGAGTTAGCGCCACGTTTTCATGCATTTTTATTTGATTAATTGAAGGATTTATTTGTGTTAAATTTTGAGTAACTTTACGTGAAGATTTAAATGCATTTTGAGGCTTATCGGACTCCAACTATGTGAGTCGTGGTGCTCCTACTCGGATATGACTACCAGGATACCCACAGATGGCATCCTGCTCCATCTATTGGTATTCCATGTGCCACAAGTTAGCTCTAATCAGTGCAGTTCCATCCATCCCTAGCCTGTCCGGCCAAATTGTATTAGGGTCTCCTACTCTCCCCCTGTCTCTGCCTGTCTCTCCCTGTCTCTGAGGGCAGTGTCATCGAAACAATTGATGTTACTGAAATTTCCGATGAATCTGCATGGACACATGTCCCTTGTGGTGGGCCCTCCCCATTTCCGGCTACCTCCCTCTGTGGCCGTACATTTTCCTTTCAAATAATGCGTGCCCTAGCGCTCCGATGAGTAATCGATTTGAGTTCAGATTTCCGGCGGCTTGTTTCCATCCACAACGCACTCTCCACATGCATGAGTATCTGTATAGTGGCATCCTGTATTTGTGTGAGTGTCTGTATCGCGTATGTGTGTATAGGTATGCCAGTTAGAAGAGCAGATGCATCCGCTGCCCCACGATGCTGCTGCTGCAGCTGTGGCCTGTCAGCCATCTTGTTGTTGCCTGTCAGCCATCAGAGTGCTGGCACAGAGTCCTAGGGTCCAGTGAATGTGTGCATGCATGCACGTGTATGTGTGTGGGGTGTGTGTGCAGGAATTTACGATACCAATGGCACATCCTATCTGCTCTCTGCCTCTCGCCCCCACAGATGCACCTCGATGAACGTGATGCGGGACAACTACTCGGTGGGGGGCAGTGTGAGTGGCGTGCGGCCCCCCAGCATCCTGCTGTCGGATGTCTCGCCCACGCCCCTGGCCCGGCCCCCGATGCCACTCAGCTCCATTTCGCAGATGCAGGAGCTGAATGCCACCGGAAACAACAGTCACAACAGCAGCAATAGCGGTGCAGCGGTGAATGCGCCAGGAGCCAGTACAGGGAACGGCACCGCCATCGGCCTGGGCCTAGGACTCGGCCTGGGCATGGCCACGGCGAATGGAACGGCCAGCTGCAGCAACACCAACGGCAACGGCAACGGCAATGCAAATGCAAATGCGAATGGGAACGGGAACAGCGCGAATCCAGGGGTTCGTGACTTCCGCACGCTGCCCGTGATCAATCGCATTAACTCCCGCTCCGTCAGCCAGGACTCGGTCTACACGATACTCATTCGCCTGCCTTCGGACGGCGCCTCATCCAATGCGGCACAGAGCAGAGCAGGAGGCGGAGGCGGAGGAGGAGGAGCGGGCACTGGAGAAGCCGCTGCGGCTGGGGCAAGTGCAGTGCCAGTCGGCAGTGTGGGAGGTCAAGGCGACTGTGCGCCCTCCATCAAGATGATACAAGAGGATGCGACGCCCTCGACCCTGGCCGGCAGTACAGTCACCGCCGTACCCCCACTGGCCACGCGGAGGCCGTTGCCGTCGCGCGACTCCGAGTTCAGCCTGCCGCTGGGACGGCGCATGTCACACGCCCAACACGATGCCCGCCTGCTCAATGCCAAGGTCATACCCAAGCAGCTGGGCAAGGCAGGGGCCGCCGGCGCAGCGGGTGGTGCTGCGGGGCAGCATGCCCTCATGAATGCCCGCAATGCGGCGGCCAAGAAGAAAAAGAAGTCGCAGGAGAAGCGGCAGGAGACGAAGGCGGCCAAGACGTTGTCGGCCATTCTGCTGAGCTTCATCATCACCTGGACTCCGTACAATATTCTGGTGCTGATCAAGCCGCTGACCACCTGCTCGGACTGCATTCCCGCCGAGCTGTGGGACTTCTTCTACGCGTTGTGCTACATCAACTCGACCATCAACCCCATGTGCTATGCCCTCTGCAACGCCTCCTTCCGGCGCACCTACATCCGCATCCTCACCTGCAAGTGGCACACCCGCAACCGCGAGGGCATGGTGCGCGGCGTCTACAACTAGATCTCACACCCTATCCACACACAAACATACATACAGCATAAATATATATCTAGGCTAAGATTCAGTTCGGAACACCACATGTAGCTCCAATAAATGTCGTGTGCTAAGAAGAAGGGAGGAAACCAAAAATAGGCTAAGTTATTACCCATTGACAAGCAGTACTGATTTTTGTATGTCTAGCCCCGGATTATATACACGAATATTATGTATACACCACAGCTGCGGGAGGGTTGCTATGTACTGTATGTGTGGCCACAGGCTTTCAAAGATTTCCCCAGCTAATCCAACCTGTTCCTGCTGCTCCAGCACTGTTCTCACCAAAGATATACCCCTGCTTCCTCAGGCTCCGGCTCAAGCCATTCCTCTAACTCTCGAGGCCATTTACCAGTTACGCAAATCGACTAGAGCAACCCTCCCGACATCTAGCCAATGTCGAGCAATCATTTGAGCGATGATCATGACCAGATCACACCAGGGACGGATCGGGGATCGGGGATCGGATTCCATTTTGTTAGGCGTTTATGTACGGGTACTGTTAGGTAGGCACATGCTCCAGGCAAAGAATTTAATACAAATATAATGGATTACGATTTGGAATACATACAATATATACACACGCATAAATACATACATACACTATATATATGTACTATTATTATTATTATAGTATAATTATATTATACATAATGCGAAAATATACCTATGAGTAAGCTTTAGATGTCGGCGGGTGGTTGCATCCCCATGCGAGTGTAGCAAACGGGAGGGGGAAAATGAAAAACCAAAAAAGCTTTAATACAAGTTCAAACTACGGATACGGATGCGGATGCGGAGACAGCGTTGGTTCCGCGGGGCTGGCTGCATCGTTGGGTTCCCATTTAGATCTTAATTTTTGTGTCAAGTGTTTTAGGGGGGTGGGGGGCGGGGCTTATAGCCGGGGGAAATTGTGATCGTACTGCTCGTTTTTTGATAGGTTGAAGTCAGTTTTTATACGATATAAGTGTGCATAGAGAGCAGTGGGGAAGCGTGCAGCAAAAAGCATCCACCACGCAAAACCAAAAATTTGTATTGAACCAGTAGTAGGCACATGCGAGTATGTATGTGCATTAAAGTACGATTATTATTATTACTACAATGTATGTTTTAAGAACGAAACCCACCATAGTTCAACAACTAGGAACAAGACATTTTTGTAACTGATAAATAATGGAAACCTAAAGGGCAAAGCGAAAAGCGCAAGTCAAACCAAACCAAACCAAACTGTAACAAGAGTAACGAAACCCAAAGCAATAGACACAGCAATGGTTGTGGACAAGAGATGCCTCCAGTCGATGGCACTTCGCGGGGAGATTGAATTTACTTGGTAGTTATGAGAGCCCACAAGGTTGTATGTGTTGCTGGGATTGTGTTCGACTGGAGGAACATATCTTGCTGCGGCATTACCAAATCGATGGAGCAGCGCGTCGACATACATATGTAGTTATTAAAGTAGATCCGAAGTATCTTCGAAATGCACCAAATCAAGCAACTCAAACTAAATATTCAAAGCATCTGAGCGATGCAAATACAATATACAAAATACAGTCTAAGCAAAAGATACTGGCTGGTACGGCCCGGTCGCGGATCGAACCTTTTTTATGAGTGTGTAGCTAACTAATTGAATGAACTAACAAATTGTCGGCCGGACGGTGGACGGTGGCCTCTGGAGGCGATTCAAGCTGAAATCAAAGCAACATTTGTAGTCTCTGTGGCACAATACGCGTATTTATACCTAACGATACGATATATATGCTATATATATACATACATACATACATATAACTATATAATTATGGAGTTTAGCCTGGCAACCACACCAAGTAAACCAACTACAAACCCAAAAGACATGATTTACAACTACAACCACAGGCACATCCAAATGAAGCATATAGTAGTATGATTACGATTACGATTACCATTACGATTACGATATATCTCAGCAAAACACCAATTGAGCAAAACCAAAACCAACCCAACATACATACATATATACATATAGATAACAGATTACCAGAACATTAAGTACACACAAATATAATCGTAAGAGGAGCAAAGTATGAAGCACGAGAGGGACAGCGTTTTGGAGTGTCGTTGAGTGGAGAGGAGGTTTAATTGCATACAATCTAATTGTTTGGAAATACACTATGATATATAGTAATACATATATGCATTAAAGCTAACAATAAAACATGTGAATGAAAAGCAGGCTGAGAAGTCTTTCCATTTGCTGCGCAGGGTGCTGGCGGTCAGAACTTCGAAATATGTGCTCGTATTTGGGCTATGGATTTAACGGCTGCGGCGACGCCCCTTGCTCCGGACTACCCTTTCCACTGGCATCCCCCTCGGTGTGTCCTCGCATCAGCATCTGGGCATTCTTTTGGATCGTTTCCAGCTTCTGTTGCATCAACTCCTGGCGCCTCTGCTCGGCCTTCTGCTGCTTGTCCTTCAGCTCCTCGAGTGTGGGCGGCTCGGAGTGGGCCGCCTCCTGCATTATCTGCTGAATGCGCTTGGGTGGCTGTCTCAAGGTCTCGTTCAGAGGCATCTCCGGCTGCTCTTCGGTGTCCAGCGGAATGGTAAAGGCCTCCGAGGCAGCTGTTGGAGAGAGAAAGAGCGGCTATACCCACTTAAAAGGACTGGACTGGGGGCTCTGGCTCTGGTGCACTCACGGTATGCCTTGCTGCTGGCCATTCTGTTTGACCTGGCTGACACGGGAGCTTTAATGTCGTCTATCGTTGGGGCGGACGTGGAGCTGGAGCAGCCCATGCTAGGCAGCCACTCAGGCGCAAGGCATTACGGCTAAGACTTCCGCTTTTGCTCTCCCTTATGCCTTTCGCAGCCGCAGGGATAATGGCAAAGGGATGCTGCTGTTTCTGCTGCTGCGACTACGGCTAATGTGATTTCCTGTTGCATCCGCTTGGTTACACTCAATATTCAATTTCCGCTGCTGTCGCACTCATTAGACTTTGGTCGCTGGCAAGAGGCGGCAAGGAGCAGCTGCGGACTACATTTAATGGCTCATTAGTATTGATTTTCTTTGGCTTTTCCGACACGATGCGAAACTGTACCTCTAGCCAGTGCGCGTTCCAGGACACTGGCAGGTGTGCGGCCGTTTGTCAGGCGAGCGGCCGGGCAACTGACTCGAGAAATTGCAATGCAAAGTTTTCCGCGCGCGTGACCATTAATAATAATAATCGCAGAGATAGGTGGGCAGGGTGAGGGACAGGGACAGTCAGGGGCACAGACACAGACACAGACAGGATCAATATTCACATGAGGCTTGCGTGGGTGCGGTTAGTATTGAAGCCAGTGGCCAGGACGAACACAGACAGACAGACAGACAGACACGGACATGGGCCCACTAGTCCCAGTCGAAGCTCCTAATGTCAATCAACTCTGACTCTGACTCTGACTGTGGCTCCGCTGGCCACAGTCGACGCTAATTGCGCTTGCAGACACAACCCCCCCCGCCTGTACAGTCATGTACATATGTATATGGTATGCATGTATGCCATGCTGTAAGTTTAGTGACCCACTCAACTTTGACCACGGCCGGGGAAAGAGTGGGCTTTGATTTCTGCCTCAACAGTTTGGCCATTGTCAACGCTTGGCCATAAAAGCCCATGGCCCAAACACTAACAACTTCCGGCTACAGGCCGGGCCCATACCCAGAGGCAAGACGCAAGACCAAGACCAAGAACTTGTCCCGCACGGAAGCCCAGGCGCGTGCCAATCCACCGCCCAGGTCGTCCACACTTAACCACTCACCAGCTGCCATTAGTATGTGCCACACGTTGCGTCTGTGTGTCCCTCGCAGAGTCCCTCGCATGCAAAGTGCCCCAGCCGAAGCGGAAGCGCAACCGCGTCGCCCACCCCCTCCCCAAGACAGTCATCCGCAGGCAGTAACAGGTGCTGCGGTGCTGTGTGGATACCTCCGCTAGCAGCAAGTAATGAGCGACGTTTAATTAGGTTAAGTGTCACTAGGATGATGTCGTCAATCAATCAATTGCACAATACTAAAATACTCAACATGGACATCCATCAAGCGGCTAAATACCAAAAGGCATTTGTCTGTCTCGCACACTTTTTGCGAGTGGGCTTAATCCAAGCCTTCTCACAGATACTCCTCACCTACCCACCTATCCATTGGTGTGTGTCTGCTAGTAGGTGTGGGGCGTGGCCAAGGCTCGGTAAGTGCCAACGAATTCCTTTGCTCGACTGCTCGGACTTGTCGATAGAAGGTGTTGCAGAGCATCTCTTGAATGGAAGTGTCATTAAAGGGGATTCCTAGCAATGCTCCGAAAATAAACATTAACTTGTTTTTTATGCAAAAAAAGTGTTTCATATATATTTATGTATTGTATATAATATAGTAAAACAATATAAACTATTAACAAAGCAACTTGACCTCTGCGGTTTAGGAACATCCTTATCCTTCTATTCAGTATCCTTATCCTTCTCTCCGACCTCTCCTCATCGATCTTTATTCAACGGGATCTCGAACTCAATTTGATGCCTTCATAGCTTGCAGAACGTTTTTAAACTTACGTATAGATTCTCGTATGTGTGTAGAAAGAAAACTAGCAATTTTCTTAACTGTGCTCAATCATAATTCCACCTGTTTGGATAAATGTATCAATCCTTCATGTTAAGAGTGGATGATGTTATGATGTCCTTTGTCTTGTATATGGCTTCGGCTTCATTGGTAAGAGGAATATCATTTTGAGATATTTGGTTTCTGGCATGTTCTTCAGCTTTTTCCTTTTCATTCAAGAATATGGCTTTGTTTGTATGTCCTTGAAGCACAATCATCTGATCTATTTGGGATGAGGTTTCTCTGGTTGCAATAAATGCGGCACATCGGATAAGAATTCTAACATTCTGTGTTGTAATAAAGCGGTTGAAATAGTTTGTGTTGTATAAACGCGCATATCTCCAAGTGCTCTGACTTGCCAATTCGTAAGTCTTTTCAAAAATAGTCACTTTGTGAGGTCGATTTGCATAAACTAACATTTCTGATATGTCTATGACACTCCTTTTAACCAGGGATGTACAAATTAATGACGCAAACTCACTATTCTTCATACCTAGCGTTTTGGCTGCTTGTTCAAAATACTTAATTGGAGCCAGACCGAACATACTAACATGCAGCAAGCAAGTGCCATGCAGAATCCCAAATACATTATCATCAGGAATTGTCTCAGCTCTCTCTATCATATTTCTTCCAATAAGAATTCCCAAAATATCCAGAGAAACTGACTTATTAAGATATGCAGTCTTTAGATCTCTTAAGGCATTGGTACACGGAGACACAATCTTTCTAGTAAAACTGGTATTCTTGTAGATGGCAGCATATTGAGCACTCATTCTTAAATTCATGGACGTTTGAACGGACCTGACCTCTCTAGTAATTAGCTTCAAAGTGTGCAGACAAACAAATCCCAAAACACTCAACAAGGTCTTGTCGTTGTCGGTGTTGGTTGTCCCTTGTGTGGTCATCTTGCCAGTCATGGCGTATAAAGTGTTCCAAAATTCGTCTATGTTTTCTTTGGTAGTCACTTGATCAGGCATTATAGCCCCCATGGTTCCTGCTTTTGAAGTCATTGCAACTTCTCCTGCAAGGATGTTGGATATAGATTCAGATGTATCCACTGTTGCTGTCTCTTCAGCAAAATATCCATGGGAAACAGGTTCTGTGTTGTTTTCTGCTTGGGTGACTTGCTCCTTTCCATCTGCAAAGGTCTTTCCCGACAGGATATACTCAAAGAGGAACATATCTTTTTGATTTGGATGACCCATAGAAATGATGATGCGCTTCATGTCATGCACAGCACCCTCATAATAAGAATGATGTCCACATAACATATGGATGACATTAAAACATGCACTTTTCAATGAGATTAGGGAAGGAAGGGCCAATTTTTGGGTAGGCATGTATCGTTCTACAAACATGCTATCTGTCCATCCTTTCAATTCGGCTCCATCTGCACTTCCTTGAGGGACAGATGACAAAAAAGTTGATAAATCTTCTTTAGAATAGTCCTTGTTACTAAAAATCTCATCAGCAGAGTTCTTTGGCAAACAAATTCTTTGCAAACCTCATCCCTCATCCCAAATAGATCAGATGATTGTGCTTCAAGGACATACAAACAAAGCCATATTCTTGAAAGAAAAGGAAAAAGCTGAAGAACATGCCAGAAATCAAATATCTCAAAATGATATTCCTCTTACCAATGAAGCCGAAGCCATATACAAGACAAAGGACATCATAACATCATCCACTCTTAACATGAAGGATTGATACATTTATCCAAACCATACACATCATACATAACAAAATCAATTTTGATAAATAACAGCACATATACACGCCAAGATCCATTATTTGGACAATATAATGCCGCTGGCAGGGATTCTTCTTCTCTTCCCTTTATATAGGTATAAAAATAGTTTATGTACGACATGATAATGGATATACTCGTAGTAGTATGACTTAGAGTTAGCAGGCGATCGTGAAAACTTTAAATAGACTTTGCGGGGAGTGGATCCCCCCCTGTGGATCCCCTGTTGCTGCTGCAGCTGCTTCAACTGCTTCAACTCCTTCAACTGCTTATCCTGTTGTTGTGG
This sequence comes from Drosophila ambigua, assembly GCA_018150905.1. NCBI lineage: Eukaryota > Metazoa > Arthropoda > Insecta > Diptera > Drosophilidae > Drosophila > Drosophila ambigua. The sequence goes on along the minus strand of JAECWS010000001.1, from coordinate 8,592,184 downwards.
GCCAGTGCTGACATACGCTGGTCTCAGTGTTGGGCAAGCAGTGGTCGTAGCGGGGTGCTAATCATATTCCTGTTTGATGATCAGCGTTGCTTTCTCGGGAGTTTGCTCCGACTTGACAGCAGTGGATCCTCCTCCTCCTCCTCCTCCTCCTCCTCCTCCTCCAGGGCCACCGCTGGCCGATGCGGCCGCCAATTTATTGCCCTTGATCAGGCTGGCTGCCGTGGAGCTGAGCGGGATTGTCACATACTGGTTGCCATCTGTCGGGAGGAGAGACTCGTGAAATCTATGGGTACGCACTCTGTTAATCTTTGGATTACTCACCCTCCTCAGCGTGCAGCTGCAAGTGTCCCGTCTGTATCAGTTGCCGCAACATTTTCGGGGGTATGTTGGCAAAGGAGGCTGCCGGATAGACATATTTGCCATCCCCCGGCGATCCTCCGGCAGTTGCTGCCGTGGACGTTGAGGGTCCGCTCTCAGTCTGATAGTTCAGTGCTGGCATCGGCTTGGAGCCGGCCACTGACGTTGCCGCTGCTACAATTGCAGTTGCACCTGAAGACGTCGCTGCAGTTGCAGTTGCCTCTGTTTTGCTGGGATTCTGACTGGCTGGCACTTTTGTGGCCACAACTTCGGACACTTCAGCGGGCATTTCCACGTCCGAAGAGTCGTCCGACTCATTGCCCGACGATGTTGGCGATCGATCATCCTGAAAGAATGAAAGAAAGATAGACACTCGATTAGTGGGGTTCTTTGCTGTGCAGCCAAACAGTCTGGTGCTGCTGCTGATCTTAAGCCAGAGCTAAGTTGAGGATGATTGGGCTTGGCTGGCTGGCTGTCTGGCTGGCTGGCTGCCTGATCTGGCTTGGTCTGGTTGTGGCCTGGTCTGGGGCCTGTTCTATATGCCAGCCCAGTGCCTGACAAAAAATCCAATATGTTTGGACCAAATATGGCGCGAAATTGCGTATAAGTGCTGGCCAGGCTGTTCGCCGGCACGCATCTCAATGAGCTGGCGTTGCCTTAAATGTGCACACGCGTTAAAGAATTTAGAATATTGATTTCTGACTCTCTGGCCGGCGACGGCGACGTGCACAGCGCGGGGACATCATCCGTGGCATCGCCTTGTCTGGTATCGTTCGCGTCATTTTAATTTTGATTAGTGCCACAGGCAGGGGCACTGCAAGGGGCAGAGGGCAGGGACAGGCAGTACTGAAGGCACTGCAGCGAACGGAGCGAACAAAAAATAAATCAAAATAATTGCAAACTGTAACAATGCGATCGCCATTTTGTGCGAGGGAGATCGCAATGGCATTGCGCATACGCCGCGTGCCCCGTCCACAGACTTCCAATGAAATTGTAGCAGCCACAGCTACAGCAGCAGCAGCAGCAGCAGCAGCAGCAGCAGCAGCAAAAGGCAAAATCGCATTGTTGCCGCTGACTAAAATGGGCGTCGTCGTCGTCGTCGTCATCGTTGTCGTTCGTCTGCTGCCAGCCAGTCGCTTGGCCAGTGGATCAGACGACCGCCTTTTGAGTGACAGCACCAAGACATTTTAATTAGCAAAAGCAACGACGACAAACTGTCTCCAAGTTGCCATGATATACTTGGCGGCAGCACCAGCAGCCACAGTTGCAACTGTGGTTACGCTTGCGGGCTTTTCAGTGGCATCAAGTGGCAGACAGAGGCAGAGGCAGAGGCGCACAAAGAGGAAGCCAGCTTTTGGCCTGTAAGTGGAGCGGCTCGTGTAGAGGTTAGAGAGTGACAGGCCAGCGCTTGGCAACGGAAGGAACCAATAAACCCACCCAACGAGCTCATAAATAAGCGCTAGTAAATATCAATTGATATTTATTTGCTATTTATCTTATCTGCTCCCCACTTTTCGGATTTAATTACAGACCACACAGCGCACAACACGCGATTTCACTCTGTTAATCACATCATTAGCATTCGCCACACAAAGCCAAAAAAATAAAAATAAAAAACAAAAACAATTAGCTTATAAATAAAAAAAAAAGGAGACAAAATGGAAAAAATTGATGTGCGCCCCCGGGTGGACTCGAACCACCAACCTTTCGGTTAACAGCCGAACGCGCTAACCAATTGCGCCACGGAGGCTCTTGAAAAGTGCACTGACAATACCTCCATTGAGGGGTTTCGCGGAAGAAAGCTAAGAAGAAAGCTCTGCCTGGATTATATAGGGGTTGAATCATGTTTTTGCAATGCCTTTCGCTATTAATTATTATCAGATAAAGGGGCAGAAATTTATAGAACCATAAATAATATCTGAGATCTCTTTACTTTTAGAGTATGTTTCATGAGTGTAGATTATATTCCATTTGACTCTGTTGAGTGGAAACTAGGAAAGGCTTTAAATAGATTTTAACTAAGTTTTTTAACGCTGCAACTATTTCTTTAAAGAGTTCAGGTTCAGTGCTAGCACAGCCGAAAACTCAATGCACGATAACTGTGCCACACCCACAGCACCCCCAGCAGTTTGCAGTTGTGCATCAGCCAAAACGTAATTTGAATTTGCCTCGCAAACAAAAGCACTGCCTGCGCATGGGACTGTAAATCAAAACAGACAGCAGCAGGACGACGACAAGTTGCTTTTGTCAGCGATTCGAACAGTTCCATCGATAGCTCCTGCTTGTGATACGAGCAGTGCCACTGCCCCTCCCCTGCTGGTGATGCTGATGCTTCTGGTGCTGGTGCTGGCCTGCCAAATTGATAGTCGTGTGTCGTGCGCAAATGCCGAGCGTGTCTCATTAAATGACAATTAGAGCTGAGAGCTGAGAGCCGGGGCAGGAGCGGGAGCGTGAGCGGGAACCCTGCCCCTGGTTGGGTTGGGGATACCGATTCAACTCGGTATCGGAATCGGACCCGAAGTTGGCAATTGGTTGGATGGAATGCCACTGGTCGGGCCAATGGCATGCAATTTATATCGAAATAATGCCGGGCATTGTCTGGTCCGATCTGGCCTCGCTGCCTGGCTGGCTGGCTGGCTGGCTGGCTGTCTTGCTGGCTTCGAGAGCCTGCGACAAATGCAATTATATAGAAATTTGTCTTGCTGTGATATGTGCGGCATGTTGTTGTTGTTGCCACTGTTGCTGCTGCTGCTGCTGCTGCTGCTGCTGCTGCTACTGCCACTGCCACTGCTGTGTGGCCATCAGCAGCTCCAAAAATAGGCAATTTGGGAAAGGCTAATAATAAATGTTTGTTGGCAATAGTCGGTCCGTCAGTCAGTCAGTCGTCAAAGCATTGAATGAATGAATTTTCAAATTGGCTAACTGACATTCACAACCAAGGTGGCATTTTATTTGCCCCAAAAGTGAATGCGAGTCAATTCGGTGGCTGCCACATCCACTGCAGCCACTGGATGCACGTCCAACTGCAACTGCAACGCCACCGCCACCGCTCGTGTGGTGTCGTGTGACCTACACCACCAGCGCGACTGACTCAATGATTGACGGATGGCACATTTGCCAATTGATTAGTTGTTTTTACCAAAATGGTTGTTGCCACAACAAAAGGCGACAACTGTGTGGCAGTCAGCACCCGCTTCGAGCCAATGAAAGAAGGAACAGGCCACATCAGCAGCAACAGCAGCAGCAGCAGCAAAACAGCTAAAACAGTGTTAACCCATTCTCAGTTTAGCTCGTTGAGATCGTTCAGCATTTGGCCAATAAACATTTGCATTTTGCATGTTGCATGTTGCTGCTGCTGCTACCGCTGCTGCTGCTGCTGCTACCGTTGATGCCGTGTACATCTACCGCCACTGATAACTTAAGGCCGAAAACAAAGGAATAGCCAAATGTGCTCGCCTCAGCTCTGTTCCATTGCACTCCACTCCACTGAGATCCACTCGCAGCCACTCGGCTTGCCTCGGCTCGGATATGCTGAAGTCAGCGGGCTCCATTGATGCTGGCGCTTTCAATGAAAACATAAAAATAAAAATGCAAATTAAGCCTGGCAAACGAAAGCACTTAAATCTAACGCACAATTGCCCAGGGAACGGGACGGGCCAGTGATGACAGTGACAGTGGGCTTGGTGCAGGAAGAAACCCCCGCACAAGATTAAGGACTCGGCTGACTCTGTTCTGGTTCAATATTTATGCAATTTCGTGTTATTTTTTGTGTTAAATCAATCTTTCCAAGGGGGAACCCACTGGCATCTTTGAGCCGAGCAATATATAAAGGGAACTGTCTACAAAGAGCTGTAGTAAATCCCCATCGCAGACCACTGTTCCTTGATTTTGTAGGCGGAATCACACAATCACAACCACAGGAAACGTTGGGGCAAATGGCAGCGGCATCGGTATGGGGTACGTGGGCATGGGGCATGTGGGCAAGCAAAATGGGGCGGCTTGTGAAAACAAAAGCCAGAAAGCCGAAAGCCAGAGCCCAAGTCAGTTGACACGAAACAGCAGCACAGCAACAACCAAACAACCGAACAACAACCAACAACCAGCAGAAGAAGACACACAACCGCCACTGCGTAGACATTTGCTGGAGCTGTAGCTGGGCTGCTGCTGGTGCTGCTGCTGGTGCTGGTGGAGTTTGGCCATTTGGTCTTCCACAATTGTCGTCGTTGTCGTCGCATCCGGGCCGGGCCGGGCCGGGCCCCGGGCCTGCCATCACAATATGGAGTCTTAAAGCGTTTATATCCGCCAAGCTTTCTGGCCGGCTTTCTGTTTTTGGTCAAATCACAGTTTTGTTTTCTGTTTGCCGCTTTTTTGCCCCCGCCATTTCTGGGATGTGTAAGCGCTGCGGTTACACGGATTCACGCGCAAAGAAAGCGGCCAGCAGGAAGTGCTGGTAAGAGACTCAGTCTCGTTGGGTCGTGAGTTCAGAGAGTGAAGAGTGGAGAGAGCGGGAGAGAGAGAGAGTTCCAATTCATTAGTTCGGCAAAGTCGGGGCTCAGTTATGAAGGGAATTAGCATCTATTTAAATGTCAGGGGCGCATTAAGATGCCACGATTGCCCTCGGCAAGCGGACGAGTGGAGCGAAAAACGAGCTTATTGTTTCCAGTTGGCAATTATTTGACCGAAATTGCACTCGCCAAAGACTCCACACAGATGCAGTGGAGTGTGCTCCATGCAAACACAAAAGTTGCAGCCATTTCTTTCAGTGGGGCGAACGAAGCGATTGTCCTCAGGCCTAATTATGCGTGCGACGACAGCCGAACAAGCCCCCAACAGGACAACAGGCCGCAGATGAAACGCCACCGATTAGCCGGGGCAGCTCCACCTTCCCTCAGGGGCACCCATGAGCGCCCATAGCTCCCGATTCCTGCAATTTATGATGGGCACTAACAACCGCAAAAACAAGCCAAACAAACAAATGAATTGAAGCCGGGGACACAGGGACACAGGGCCACAAACGAACAAACAGTTGAATGGAAATTGCAATTATACGAATACGAATACGAATACTCGTACTCGTACTCGCACAGGAGCTCTGTCCGAAGCGGCCCAGGGGTGGAGGGGGCAGCAGCATAGCACCATGTGGGTGCCCGGACAAAGCTAGTTCGATGTTTAGCTAGATTTAGCCAAACCAAAGACGGCCCCTAACTGCCCATACAATCTGGAGCCGCTGACAGCGATTAAACTCTAAAATGCGGTAGAGGAAGCAGCAGCACAGCAGCAGCAGAGCCTCCTCAGCCATTGAATGCCTGCTATCGATGCCTCAGCGATGAAGCGGCTAGTCGAAAGGTTATTCAGATCTATGGGATATCTTGGATATGTGTATCCAAGCAGCCAATGTCTGCCTTGGAGCCCAGTTGGATAGACTCCTATGAGGGTTTTGAGCTTTGACTTCCATGGCCGATTGATCTTGGGTTTGGGGTGTGGTAAATCTCTCGAAATAAATTCTCGCTGGTTCCCTAAACACATTTAAAGAAAGTGAGTTGAGGATCATAAAAGCAAATAAAAGATTGCCACAGTTGTATATTTCCAGCCAATTAAAAGCCATTCTTCAGACATCGAATCGAGTATTAGCTGCAATACTGCGACGAAACTAATTGAAAAATCAGTTTGAGCAATCCCTGCCTGCCGGCGCATGATCATTAGTCAAACACCAAGTCGAGAATTGTTTTGGATTTCATTAAATTGTGTCATTTGACAAAAGTGAGCACAAACGCCAAACGATCTGTTGGGTCTCGCGTGCCCACGCCCACAATCGATGGAGAAATAACAAAATATTCGATCGCTGATTTCATATTTCTTTTTTTGAGTGTGCTAAAAACTGGTTACACCCAGCCAAAGGTTGGGTTATAGTATCTCGATGTATAGTGGTATATAGTTGAATAAATTTCAATAAATACATGCGAGAGATACGTCATTTTGTAGCAGGTTGGTGTCAATTGAATTCTCACACACCGCAGTGGAGTGGAGTGGAGCGGAGCGGAGAACACACACATAAATTGCCGCTCATTTGTTTGCTCATTTGTCCCCCACGCAGGCAGCCAATGTATATAGAGCTCGGCCCAAAATGGAATTGCTGAGCAAGTCACAGGCGAGCGAGCCAGTGTCTATAATATCTAATACGCACACACGATCGCACGGGCACAAGTCCCGCCCACAGGTCGTCTCCTATATACACATAAAATATAACTGCCTAATGAAACCCCAGAGAGAGAGAGAGAGAGAGTGCGCGCGAGAGAGCTGGGCTTAAGAGAAGACCAAAGAGCGTTGGATGGCAGGTGCGAGGGAATGCGAGATATGTGTTGGCTCCCTCTCACTCACAGCCGCAAGTGACGGGCGCTCTCTTAAGAAAATGTACCCCCAAAACGAGTTTCTCCCCAGGTTTCTCCGGCTGGCAGCGACAGCGACTCAAGAGACCCATGCGATGCAGCTACGTATTCAGTCTTTGAGTAACTGCGTCTGCGTGACCTGCACGACGATCGAGGATCGCACGACCGCTGCTGGGATGGATCGATCTTCGGCTGTTCGGCCAGAACAGCGATCGGAGGACGTGAAAAGTGTGACCAAACAAGAACAGACAGAAGAGCTGGAAAGTGTGTGAAGAAAATTAATTACAGTACATTGAAAGATGGTGACTTGAATGCTTAAGCTGCAACATGCAACATCGAGTGCTGCCGATCGAGGCTGACAGAATAGATCTCTACTCCAACTTGACTCGATTTCACCAATGGGTAAGTGTATGCGCATTATATTCGTATTAAATAAGTTAAATTGTGTAACATATAAGTTAAAAATGCGTGTTTAGAGTTGCGAGCGGTGCTCTGTAGACAGTGACATTACCCAAGAAGATCGGAAGATATTTTCCTAATGCTGATAGAACCCACAAATCGTACCCTTCAGAAAGTGATTAGCTTTCAGCAGAGTTTGGCTACATTCCATGCTCTAGAATATCATTTTCTGACCCCTTTCAAGAAGAGATAGGCCAAGGCTGTGAACTTATAGCCAGACGGCCCCAACAGCTGTGATCCAACTGGTAGATAGGCCACTCAGAGAACTCCAAACAGTAGCCCAGCATGCCGACAACTCAATCAAAGGCCTACAATCAGACAATCACCCTGGGCTGACTGAGACTGAGACCCAGACGGAGCGCAGTCAGAGGCAAGCCCGAAGGCTCGCCCGATCAGAGCTGGCCTTTGGAGTCCCAGTGCCAGTCTCAGTCTCAGTCTCAGTTCGAGTCCGAGTCCGAGTCCGTTTGTGGGACCGCCAAGACGGCGTCCACATTTCATAAATCAGCATGAGCGGAGCAAAAGGTGGAACAGTGCAGCGTGCAGCAGCGGAGCGCAGCAACCGCCTGCTGCGAATCCCGACTATTTATTGTATTTTAACAACATTATAAACGAGCATTTAAGTGGCGAGTGTTGGGATTGCTGTTTGCCCGTTTCTGTGTGATTTGTGTTAGAATGCAAAAGCCAAGACAATAACCGAATATCCATATCCCCGGCACAACGGACTCGCATACCGACAAAGCCGTTTCATAATCAGTCGGAGAGGAGGGGAGAGGAGAGACTAGACTTTCCTAGCAGACTGCCTGGCAGGCCAACTGCCAGGCTGTGGCTGTGGGCTCGAAGGCAACATGTGGCCGGGCCATAACGTTGTGTCGTTTGGGCCGGGTCAAATGTCAGGCACATTATTTTTGTATTTACGTATAATAAATATAAAATGCATGATGCATTTTTGATAGATTTTCATGCCAATAAACAAGCTAAACGAACCGCTAGAATGGTGTTTAAGCCAACACCACCACCAGCCTCGACGCTCGACGACTCCCAGCATCGACAACAGCGACAACAACGACTCCGACGACTCCGACGAACGATTCCTCCAACTGTTTTTGTTACCCCATTGTGTGGGTACATAAATTTCAAACCAAAGCGAAAAAAGACCAGGAAGCTGCGTTTGATCGGGGTCCTGGGTACCGTGTCCCATGTCCCATGTCCCGGCTCTCGGGTCTCATATAATTTTGTGTCTATGCAAATGTACGCGCTGCATTCAGTTTTGCATTAGCTCGCGACTCTGGCTTCGTTTTGGACCGACTTTGGTCTGATGTTGAAAAATCGATGACGATCGGACGGCCGATCGAGTCTGTCAGTCTTTCGGGGACAGCGGGCCAGCGGGCCAGCGATGGCGGACCAACCACGTTGACGTCTGGGTCTGGGTCTGGGTCTGCTCTCCCGAACAATGCCTTGTTGACACTGATGGAAAATCTGCGTGTCACAAATATCAAAAATGCAATCGTTAGAAAGCAGGACAAGGCTCTACAATGTATGATGGATCTCCATATGATCCACTTCGTCTCCGGTCTCCGCTTTCCGCTTTCCACCTTCCCACTGTCCGCCCGGAGTCTCTGTGTGTGTGCGTCTGTGTCAGTGAGAGAGTTATAGATCTGTGGCTGATATGCTAATGCCTGATTGGATGGGAAATGTTGAGAGTAGCCAAAAGTTGATCGCTGATATCAAGTGATTGTCTCTGGGGAAAGTCAGTTTGTTTCGGGGTACATATGGGGTAGATCAACGTCAATGGACTTGGAGTGAATATTTGAAACAGTTTTAAAAGTAAGAAAATTGGCCGAAAAATCCGATTAAGATGGAAATACGTTCCTCTAAAGAGACAAATAAATGCCTCCCTCGCTCTTCGTCTGTCGGATCCCACCAAGGAACACAACACCTTCTCCCTAATTGAATGCCAATTTATTGCATTTATAGAAACAATATCAAATGCAGCTCACAGGCAGCTCTTTAAGCAAATATGCCGATAGCAATATAGGAATAAAAAATCAGGCAAAAGATATTTCAGAGGAGTGCCGGGGGGGGCAGTGGCCAGGGCAGCAAAGGTGGGGTCGGTGGCCAGGGGGTGGACAGAAAAAGCCAACTAAATTACTTAACAAGCCCAGCGGCTGAGCTCGGCTCGGGGCTGGACAACGACATCGACGACGACTACGACGACGACGACGATGTCGATGATTTACTTGTGCGTAATAATGCGACGCCCGCAATGCTGGTCAGGCCCTGGCTGTGGCAGTGGCAGTGGCAGTGGCAGTGGGGCTCCTCCTGCAGAGGCTGCTCCTTCTGACGATGACGATGGCAATGGCAATGCCGAGGCAGGGAGCAGGCAGCAGGCCGTAAATGCATGTGAGAAGAAGTATAACTGGGAATGCGCCTCAATTTAAAATGCGAATTACATTATCTGATCAAATGCATTCTTCAGTGCGCTCCAGGAGGAGCTCCACACACTCTGTGTGTGTGTGTGTACGGACCGATCCACTCCGCTCCGCTCCGCTCTGCACCGAAAGAACGAGGAGTGAGCAGAGTGTCCATGAGGATGCGAGAGAGGAGAGGGATCCGTGTGTGTGCCCGAGTGCCCGTGTGGATGCTGCACAAATAAATAAATTTTAAAATACAAACAAGTAGCGCGCGCAAAAAGCGCCGAGTGGAAAATTCGTGACAGCAATTGTTGATGAGCAGCGTGTGAACAGCAGCAGCCTTGTCCCCGCTGTCCCAGCACACACCACCCTCCCCCAAACAAGCGTCCGTCCGTCCGTCCATCCACCATCCATCCATCCATCCATCCAGAACTCAAGATCTCTCAGAACAAAAAGCAGCGGAAAAAAAATAAAAACAATGTTGTCGGGCAAACGCGTAATATTGAGCGACTAATAGCTGGGGCTTGACTTGAAAGCGAACACGACGCCGGATCGGATCGGATTGGATCGGAGATCGCTCCACTCTGGGGCCGTGGTACACCTCCGCAGTCTAATTAACTCCTACGAGCAGCGGGCCTCAGCTTTTAATTAAGGCGCACACACTCACAGCTCTGCGCCAGCACTCTGTATTAAAGCCCAATAGCCGCAATAACAGCAAAACAATCAACGATTCCCCGCATCGTGGGCAGCAGCAGCAGCCCCACCACCGCCAACAGAACCGCCAAGCGGTCAAATCAAACGAGAGTTACACAATTACGAGCAGAACGAACCCAAGACAACTGTAGCGCAATTCCAGAGAACAGGCACTTGGACAGAAGCTAACGAAATACTTTTTAGTTTAGTTTAACTATGCTGAAAACATAGCAGGTGCTTTGAATGATCTCTGTAAATGATCTGTGCAAACAAAAAGAAAGTTTCCGGGAATTAGAATATCCATATTTGTATACATATACATACATATAAGTATGCATGTGTATTTTAACGACGCAGGCCCTTATATGCTGAGAAAACTGTTCTCTAAAACATTTATTTTAAACTAAAAATCTTTCAGTAGGTTTTTCCCTGAAGACCGGGGGAAATTTGCCTTCAATGTAACCTTTATTGACTCGTAGTTGCACACAAGTAATTTTGAACGTGAATCCATACACTTGATGGAGGGGAAAGTGTCATCAATTAACAGGCAGCAAAGGGAAATGGTTATTTCTCATTTAATGTACTCCAAGCGGACAAAAATAGATGGTATAGCCATGCTCTGCCTGGATACTTATGAAAATGTGGCTTATTTTCCATGCTGCCTGCCAGATTCGTTATCGAATTTTGAAGTAGGACCAAGAGTAGCCTCTGCAGGAGAGGTCCAGGGGACAGATGAAATGCCAAAGTGCGCAAACTGTGCCAACTTCTCCTGGGTCTGTCTCTGTCGCTGGTTCAGGTTCTGCTTCTGGCTCTTGCCACCTTCCTCCTTTGGTGAGGCTGCTGCTAAGGAGATGGACTGATGGACTGACGGACTGACTGACTGTCTGACTGCAGAGACATCAATCTAGAGACGGCAGGCAGGCAGCAGGCAGGCAGGCTGGGCTGGCAAGCAGGCAGAAAGATAGTTGGGACAGACGATTGGCAACTCGTTGAGAGTTGACAATAATGACGCTGAGGACGTCTCCGTCTGCGTCTGCGTCGCCGAATCGATGACGATGATAGAAAGTAAAAGAACCAACGGGCCAGAGCAACAGCGAAGACGATCTCTGGCCTGCTTCTGCATTTTAACTGCAATTTTAATGAGACGTGGGAAAAATACTCGATACATATATACTCGTGTGTCTGTATGTATGTCTGTATAACGAATGCGGTTGCTGGCTGCTGGCTGCTCGTTTTGTAATTTGTAAAACTCGCACGTTGCCAGCATTAAGGACATGCAGATTTCCCTGCAGCACCCTCACCCTCACCCTCACCCTTACCCTCTCCTTATTGATCAACATTTATGGCTATATTTTTAGTGGTAGTCGCAGTCTGCGCGAGCCACGAGCAGCAACAAATTAGCACTGACAGGCCTCTACAGTGCAGAGGGGGGAGGCCTGAGCGAGAGAGAGAGACAAAGGACCACCGGTCCGGCCTCGACTTGACTCGGCTCGGCCTGGCCTGGCCATTGTCCATTTGGTGGCACCATGTGGCATGACCATGATCGTCGGCTCTAGCCAATTGGACGCCTAGCGTGAGCTTTCTAGGTGGCATCCTCAGCGCAGCCGGACAGCCGCTGCTTGTTAAATGTTTGCCGCCAAAGAGAACGGAACGGAACGGCTCGCATCGCATCGGATCGGATCGGAACAAACCAACTGTCGGGAGTGGAGACGACTCCGCCAGCTGGTCTTGCCACCCAAACCCAAATTCGTGAGCGTCATTTGAATGGTGTGATAATTTTTGCGCCTCCGTTTGGCAGCTTTGGCATTGAATTAATTGCGTGCCACATTATAAATTTTCGGCTCCTCAATGCTGCCCAGTCCAAGTCCGCAATCCCTGTCGCTGCTTATTAACGCTTTCCTATACCCACAAAACACACAGACGGGGGGGAGGGCGAGGGCATTCTCACACGGGAGCGCTGCAACAGCGGCAGTAGCAGAAATTCCAAAAGTTTTGTGGCATGTTGCAGAGTTGTTGGGTGTTGTTGTCACTGGACGTGTGGGCATGTCAAGGCGTTGTCGCGTAAGTGGCAGGCAGGCAGCCCGGCAGGCGGTAGCACCACTAGAAGCTGATTTCTCTGATCTTACGCAAATATTGCGCATGCGCCATGTGGTGTGTGCCGTCTCTAAAAACTAAGCAAAGTGCCGCGAAAAGAGGCATGCAGGGTACTGATTTCTGTTGGCTTTCTCTTCAGTTCCCATTGATACTCCAAGACTATTTTCCCCCTAGGGTTCAGCATGTCAGACGATTATTGGTCCTATGGCTTTGAATTGCAATTCGATTGCCCTTATTTAGTCATCCCAGGGAACCAAGTTTCAGTTCAATTATTAACCCACTAAATATGCAGTTTTCTGGGCTTTTCCTCCACGAACACACACACACACACACACACACACACTGTAATTTCGCTGCAACAAACAGATACGATAATTCTGTGTGTCTCTTTCTAAATGCACAAATTTGCATATCAAATGTAGCAATGAAGAAAAAAGCAAAAGCCAACAAAACAGACGCCGCCGCGCAGTCGCCTCTCATAACAGCAACAACAACTGCAACACTTGCAACAACCACTATAACTGCAGCAACAACAAGAGCAACTACGACTGGGACATGTAGCTAATGCATGGCCAATGTTTTCTTCCAATTTTTTTTCCCTAACAAATTTGCGTATTCTGAACGATGCGAAATTAAGTAAATTACAATATTGTAGACGATTGGCGCAGCGGCAGTTGTTGTGTGGTGGGTGGGGTGGAGTGGGGTAGCCGTATGGCTGTGTGTGTGCTATATTTGCGTGAAATTATTATGGCAATCGATTTGGGACCACCCAACCACTGGAAAAAACGATGTGCGACGCAGAAGGAGCGAGAGAGGGAGTGGCAGAGAGGCAGAGAGGAATGGTAATAAAATGATCGATAAAATTATTATTGATTACTCATACGCCTCGCGTGTAACGGACCACTGCGATGAGCTTTCTAGCGACCAACCGATAACGATGGCGATAACGATGACGCGATCGCCCGCTTGAGATAGACAGCAATTATTTTCGTCATAAGTCAGCCAATGTGGCGACGACTGAGAGACGATATTGCACTCGGACTCTGTCTCGGGCCTACCGTAGCCCGGCCCAGCCCGGCCCGCCACCGACGCTTTTGCTTTAGCTTTCAGCTGCTCCGCTGTGCTGTGCTGTGCTGGTTTTTTCTCTCATGCATACACATGTATATAAATGTATGGGTGTATTGTGTATATGTGTGCATGTGTAATTGCTGCGTTGAGTCGCATACAGCACAAGCTTCCAAATAAGGGACGGCACATGTGAACTGAGGAAGCTATAACTATCGCTGCGGGCCACGCAAATCGCTGGCGTTTCCACTTTCGCATAGATTTCCATGGAAATCAACGCATGCCGCCAATCTGAAGTTCAGCGCATTGATGCAACTGCCACAAAATTGGTTCAGTTGTGCCAGGTGGTGACAAGTCGCCAGGCCCCAAAAGCGATCACCGATCAATGGCGACCAGGAGTCGTCGCCGCCGTCGCTGTCGTTGTCGTCGGCGGTGTCGGTGGTGCTTGTTGTTGTTGTTGTTGCTGTTGCTGCTGTTGTCGCTTGCTGTCGTGCAACATATGGCAGCGATGACAACGCATGTTAACAGCTTTTTAAAGTCATTGCACAACAACAACAGCAACAATAACTGTCTTGTGTGGCTGTGTGCCACAATTCCCAGGCCGATAAGCACTGGATCCGATGCACGAGTATCCACATCCACATCCAGATCCAGATCCGATCATGGCCCCGAACTACAAAGAACGCCAAATTTGGCTGAAATCCGATATGCAATATATATCCTCGAAAACTGAAGACAGGAAATCTCACGCGTGCCACCGACAGCCATGGAGCGGCAGCGGCAGTGGCAGAGGCGAGCGGTCACTGGAGCGGATGGAGTTGAAGTATATTATCCAAAAATGCGGTCTGGCGTGCCTTTGAATTAAGGTATCGATTTAGTGCAGGTCTCCGGCAGCCAACACACAGACCAAGACCAAGACCAAGAGCTGGTCATCTCTGTTCGTCAGTCATTTTCATTCATTGTTGGCTCGCGCTCATTGTTGGTGTGAAATTTAGCACAGCAGCAACATCAGCAACATCAGTGGCAGGCCACAGTCACAGCCAGCCACAGAAGCAACAAGTGACTGCGGTTGCAATGAATCCGCATAACAGACATACAACCAACACGGACAGACACAGACACAGACGGACACTCGAAGAGCTCTTAAAATGCGGCAAAATATTTCGCGTTGTTGCTGTTGCTGCCGTTGTCGCTGCTGCTGCTGCTGCTGCCGCTGTTGTTGTGGCACAAAAATACTTTTTAAACGCGCTGAAGCGTCAAGTAAGCCCAGGCAAAGCTTTCTGCTTTCAACGGATACGCACAGGATCAAGTGTTATAAATGTTAATTCGCAAATAATTGCAGCAGCCTCGAAAAACGCCGTCGCCGTTCCCCATTTTTGTGCTCCCCAAGTGAGGCAGCGGCAGAGTCTGATGCCTCGTTGGATTGCTTAATCGGCGCCAATCAGACGATGCCACTAAGGTTGGGTCTGGGTCTGCGTCTGGCTCCGCGTCTACGTCTGCGTCTGCGTCTGGAAGAAGTTTGTCAATTTCCAGGCAGCAGCATAAAGTTTAATTGAAAATTTATGGCACTTTCATTAGAGCCAAGCCGGAGAGCCTCAAACTTTCGTTTGGCAAAAGAAATAAATCTCTAAGCATGGGAGAACATTTCAGAATAGGTATGTACCCACGGATGGATGTGTATATAAGCGATGCGACGAGCACTATATATCATACGCGTACAATTTGTGTGGATTTCAACATTTGATTTCGATTGTGGGCAGGAAATGAGCTGAACATCGATTGTTGTTAACTTTTGTTAACCGCACGGTCGCTGGCTCTGTGGGCAGAAGGCGGCTGGCTGGCTTGCTGGCTTGCCACTGGAGCCCCCGTGTGGGATGTCCGCGTGTGCTTCATTATATAATGAATCGACTCGGGAGATGGGCACACACCATCACCCAATCCCCCCGCCACCCCTGCTAACGCCGAAGCTCACGCTCAAAGTTTAGCTTAGAATTTATTACTCAAAATGTTTTGCTTGCCGAGTACAGTTTGGCCCTAAGTTTTGCATGACTTTGAACAAATTTAGCTTCTGCAAACTAGCTGTAACGAACGGCTCGGAAGTTGGTAAAGTTTCATTCAATATTTGTTGGAGAAACTAAATGAAAAACTCGGCGGAATTTTCTACAGAGAAAGAAAGTAAGCGAAAGAGCTGTCGCCTAATTTTATTGGGACAGATATTCTATTGGTTGTTTGTAAGTTTTACTCCAAAATGTACGATTGTTGATGTGAAACAACCCTTGGAATCTCCCCCTCCTCGTTGCATTCTCATTTTCGGGGGAACCTTCGCTAGTTGAGGGCTTCCCAAAACATTTTTATATAATAAATCCCGACCATGAGGCAATCACTCCGACAGAAATGAAGAAAAAACGAGAGATTCTCAGCCATAAAATGGCCAGTGAAGCGGAGCTGCCTCTCTGCCTATATAAGTGGTTTGGGGATGGGGATGGGGAAGGGGATTGGAACAGCTACAAAAAAAACTAAAAAAAAACTATGAGCTTCAACTGAAATGTTGCCTCTGCCACGCTTCAGTGAATGGGCGTTGCTGCATTGGGCGTGGCTCGGTGACGGCGCTAGAGGAGTCATGGGAGGAGAAGGTCGTTGAGATTTCATCGTGGATAGCAAAGAATTTTGATTAACTTGGAAAATCATTGGAGTAAGTCCCCCTGCGGTGGAGGGAGGCAGGGAGGAGGGCAGGGCGGGGGTCAGCAGGAGATAGAGGGGCACACAATGTACGCATTATTTGTTTGCATTGCAGCCAATAATTGCTTAACTAAATGTGAGTCCCGAAAGGCCGAAAGCGCCTCGTTAAGGTCCTCTCAAGCAGCAGGCAGCAGCCAGTAGCCAGCATGCAACGGGCAGCGTCCAGGCTTTTAAATAATCACAATGAAAGCAACAGGGCCGAGAGCCACAGGAGAGACAGGCCAGACCGACAGACCAACAGACCAGCAAACGAAACGAAAAACAAACCAAACAAAAAACAATACAAAGAAATACGAGAGAGAAACAAAACGAATTGAACAAAAACAAAACACAACAAAACTAAAAAAAATAAAAGAAACGCTCACAAATTGTCATTTCTTAACCTTTTCAGATTGCGAAGGCGGCGGCGGCCGGCCCCAACAGGAGTTCCAGCAGCAGCAGCAGGAGGAGATGTGTTGTGGCCAGCAGTCGGCAGTCGCCAGAAGTTGCCGACGCGCGCTCCCCAGCGCACAATGTGTGTGCGCGCGGCTTTAAGAAATGCCGAATTCCAGAAGCCGCAGTACAATCAGTTGAATTAAAAAACGAGCGCACAGACAGAAGACGACGTGGATGTGGATGTGGCTGAGGCTGTGGATGTGCCTCGGCATGGACCTGGGACCTGGTTCTGGATCTGAGCCGGCGACGATATCATCGCGTGGAGAGCGCGCGCAGCTGCTGCCGTTGGGGGCTAGGAAATTAAGAGGACATTGTGGCGGCATGCGGTTAGAACTTGCAGCGGCGGCTTAAACACAAAATCCGCCAAGACACACACACACACGCACACAAACACAGAAAGAAGTTAACCCAAAGCCAAGATTCTTTGCGTGGCTGCGTTGTTGGTGGCTTTTGGACAGCTGGACGATGCCTGACAGAGGTCGCCCTCGTACGTAATCGACGAGCATTGCGAATGCTTTTGTCCTCCTCCTCCTGCGTCTTGTGCTGCGCACGTGGCCAACTTGGTGACGCGTCTGTTGCTGCCCCAACAACAGCAGCAGCAGCAGCAGCAGGAGCAGCAGCAAAACACCAAATCATTGAAATGTCGTTAGAGGCTCGAGCGGCACGCAGCATCGATAGTCAGCGGAACCGCAAAATGCTTTTAATTTCTCAAACTGATATGCACTCGTGCTCCCTCTGGACGCGGAGGAGTATAGCTGGCTAGAGGTGCAGTTCGGGAGCTGGTTCGCTGCAAAATGAATCAGCCGGGGGAACAAGTTGCTGTTGCTGTTGCAGAGCTATTGAAGGTGGCACCACAACGAGAAAAGTACAAGCAAATATGCGCAGAAAGGAATAGAAAGAGTAAACTCCACAACTCACTTCAATTATATTCAAGATTCAACATCGGATTTAATTTAGTGATTAGTTTGAATAAAACATTAATTATTTGTTGCAGTTTGGAACTTCTTTTCAAAGCTATCATCATCTCTGGTGCTCCCTCCAACAGGTAAATGAATTTTAAACACAATCCGTATTCAAGTAATATATTAGATCATATCTTTGGTTATACTTTCCAATTGTACTCAAATGTTTATGTTATCCAAGACGCATGAAATGTGGAAATGAAATAAAAACGAAATTATAAAAGCCAACAAACTTGCGAGATCTTCTGGGGGTTGGGGGATCAAAGAAGAAGTAGAAGTAGTGGGCGCATGGAGATGATGCGCAGGTGAGCGACCATAGAAGGCAATCGGCGCAGAGTCGAGTATATAGCCAAGACACCCGCGCAGACCGATAGACACGAGCAGATATGTACACTGTATATACTGGCATATGCCCGTAATGTGTGGCAAATGCCAAGGGAAGGAGGAGCGGGACAGCAGGGGCAACAGCCCACTGCATGATGGCAATTAACCTTGGCTGGACAAAGAGTTGGCGGCAGCAGAACGACCTACAGCAGCAGCAGCAGCACAAACAGTCGCGTACCAGCCATGACTTTTATCAGTCAAGTCAGCTGCTGGCAGCCAGCAGCTGCTGCCAGCAGAAACACCAACAAAATGATGACCTGAACCGGCGTTGGTGTCACACCCACAACATCTTTGGCTCGTTGGCTCTTTGGGGGCTTTCATTCATCGTCTTGAACTGAATGGAAGTCCACGGGGCCGCGAGAGAGAGAGGGAGAGAGGGAGAGAGAGATCGGGGCTTACAGTGGCACACGTCATCGCGCAAGCCTACGCGGGACCCAGAGCCAGAGCCAGAGCCCGGGCCATAGCTTTGGCATTGAAAAGTAAGAAACGCGATTTGCATGCCAAGCCAGCGCAGGGGGGATCGGACCTGAGGCCTGTTGGTGCATGACGAGCCGAGCCGAGCCGAGACGAGACGAGACCGGGCCAGACGACACACAAGACACACAGAGAGTCAATGGGTGCTCTGATCGATTTATGAACTCGTCGCCCGTATTCCGCTGTCTGTCATGACGTCACAGGGGCCCCAAAGAAGCCCCCGCAGCAGTGCTGCTTTGCTGCTTTGCACTGTGGTGTGGCCTGTGGGGCTCTATTGTGGAAGCGGAAGCTCTTTACAGCCCAACCGAATGTTGAAAGGAACAACAGAAATATGTGTGTACATATGCTCGCAACACACAGAAATTCATTCACAGAGAGCAGAGCAGAGCAGAGCAGATCAGATCAGCGAAGAGGGGCTGCCCACTCGCTCGGAGATTCGGAGATTAATGCGCGTGGAGTGTGTGGATTGTGGACTGTAGATTCTGTGTAGGCTATAACTACAGACTTTTGAGAGCTGTCCGGCAGGGGGGAGGGCAGCCGAATGGGTCTTATCTAGCGCTCTTAACCTTGCTCTTGAAACTGGAAGCTGGAAAAATCTCAGTGTTGGGGCTGTCGGCAGCATCTGGCACTTTTACATTATTTGTTGTTGTTTTTTTTTTAAATTATGTTTTTTGTTGTTTGTTTATTAATGTATAATATTGCGCTAAGTAAAATATATGCATATACTCTTTATATATGTATGTAGGTATACTATTTTGTGGTTGGTGTTTAAACATATTTTGTTTCGCTTACAACATAAATTGTTTTAGGGTTATTCGATTCGGTTTCTGCGGATTGCACGAGCATTTATCATAAATAATAAATTTAACTAGTATTAAGAAATTCTGTTCTGTTTTATGTTTTTTGTTTTCTGTTGGACAGAAATGCGATCTGTATTTAAATTAAGTTCTTCTCTTTTTTTGTCATTTTTTTGCTGTTGTCTTTAATGAAATTAAGTTTAAATAATAAATTAAATTTAAATTGCTTTTCAGTTGTGGAAATTAGCTTTGAGCTGCTTTTTAATTTGGTTTCTAAATAAAAATATACAATAAATATTAGTAGAACTCGAGAGACAGATGGAGAGGGCGCGGAAAGTAGAGCGATATTGCCAGCAGAAAGGGTGAGTGGGGGGTTATGTTGCATGTGGCATGTAAACGAATTTTGAACACAATTTTGTAGTGTTTTTTTGTTGTTTTGTTTAGTTTAGTTTGAATGCAAATAAAACTCGAAAAATAACTAAATGAAAGCCAATTCAAATAAACATAACTTCAACATTACAAATAGTTCTAACATTAAGCTAAACTTCGGGGAATAAGCTTAAAAGTTCAAAGAGCACGCTCATCGCGCCCCCGCACACACACGCACACGCACGCTAATACACACGCACCCACACTCATACAGCCGCCGGCGCATTCGAATACTCCTATCCTACATTTATTGTCCAAAAACTTTTGTATGGCTATGTTTACCCTCTTTAGACTCTATACAGCAAAATCTCTCCACACACCTCTCAGTGATGATTCTTTATAATATCTTTATACATATATGTATGTACCGTACCTTACCGTACCTTACCGTACTTTACTGTATTGCATGTATCTCCCCCATTTGTTATTGCACTTATGTTTTATATGTACGAAATGGACTAACTTAAGCAGTCTCGGCTGTGTCTCGATGTGTCTCTAGTGGTTCTAGTGGTAGAAATGGCACTGGGTTAGAAGCTGCAGCTGATATGTGACAATTGATCTATTGCTATGGGATATACTCGCATCTACTTGCGCCCCTGCTATCGTCAGGGGAGAGCTGTAGCTTGGCTATGGCACAGTCGCCTTTAAGTAAGAGTCTTGACTAGTATACGAAATAAAAAAAATGTAAAATTAATACAAAAAATAAACACACACAAACACTGCGACAAACAAGAACAAAACGAGCGGCGAGATCGTATTGGCCATGAATCCGACATACATACGTAAGCGTACGCGTACTCATACCCGTACGAGTATATCGAAATTCGATCAAGCCATTTGCTGCACTTTGGATCTGCTAAAACATATGTCTAAACATAAAACTGCTGTCTAACTAATTGGGTTTTTGGCCTATGGCTCCTTCCCATCTTCTCCGTCCCTGCCCATAGGCCAAGTGCCCATGTCTGTATATATTGCCTAGAGAATCTGAAGGATTTGCCTAACGCTGCGCATGCGTATGCGACATATGCGAGTGCGTCGAATGCGGCGGCGGCACGTGGGCCACATGCGCATGGTGCGCATGTCCGCCGTAGGCCTGGGCATGGGACAGGGGCGAGGCCTGGCCACCGCTGTACCCGGACTGCATCAGACTCTGCTCGAGGCTGTAGTGCGAGGGTGGCGCCGGCGGATGGGCGAGATGAGCGTGCCCGTGGTGACCATAAATCAATTGTCTTACTTTGGAGTCCTCGTCCGCGATGTTGTAGCTGAGCTCCGTCTCCTCGAAGCCAGTGGCCGACATGCGCTGGTCCCCGCCGCCCACGCTGGGCGGATCCGGTGAGTTGAGGCAGGTCTGTATGAGCTGTTTGCCCGCCTCCGAGGTGATCATCGGCTGCAGCTTGCGCGTGGCAAATGTGTAGACGTGACCCGTCTCGCTGGCAACCAGCAGCATTACCTGTGTCCCAGTCAGCGTCGACAGCTCGTAGGCCTGCAAAGAGTGCAAAGGAGCAAGGGAAACGTGTGTTAAGTACTCGTATTCGATGATATCGGTCTTCAAGTATCGCCTGCTATCGCTTGCATGGTATTGGGGATTGAGGCTGAGGCTGAGCCTGGTGCTATGGTTGGGGTAACTGTCGAAGCGTGTGTTGCCCCAGCGGCACATAAATTTCCCAAGCAAACTATGCGATTATGTGGCAGCGATAAGAACGAGTAGCAACAAAAGTTTGGCTGAGGACGAGGCCTGAAGCGATTAGAGATGGGAGCGTGAGCAGAACGCATTGAATGGGCCAAATCAGTCGATCAAGAATATCAGATTAAGGTGCTACCAGATCAAGCAGAAGTTCACCAGGGAACCGATGATGATGATGAGATCAGAAAATGAATATTCGTGCCATGGAGCCACACTAACTCATTCACAGAGTGGAAAGAAGTGTTTACGATGATCTGGAAGCATTTAAAGGCTTACACAACTTAACCCATTTCTTAATGCACTTCCCCACTGCTCTCCCACGCAAAAGGACCAAAGTCACGCAACCATCTCGATAGATACATAGTTCCATAGTCAATAGACCCGCCTCGGTCTGGAGTCGGTCCGTACATTAGACGGTAGCTTAAGCTGGCTATCAACAGCTCGTAATTACTATAAAGGCGATAAAGTTGCTGTCTGGCTGTCTGACTGCTTGCCGTGCAGCCAGCGAGCGAGCGAGTGGCAGACACAGCGCATAAATAACTGGCGCGGCAAGAAGCAGCCAAGCCAACGCTTCGGGGAACATTTATTAATATTAATGAAATTGTTGTACACATTGTTGCTGCTTCGGATCTGGGATCTGTGATTCGGGATCGGCTTCTGCTGCTGCTGCTGCTCTTCTGCTGCTCTTCTGCTGCTACACCGATTGGCTGCCAATTTTATGTGTAACATGTGTAAATGCAAACAATTGACACGGTCCGAAAGGAGGAGCTGCAACTGCAACAGAAACAGCAACTGAATCTGAATCCGATTCTCATTCTCATTCGATGCTCGTTCTGAGTAGGTGTCGATTGTACCGAGAATGGTACCCTAGGTCCAGGGCCAGGGCAGCCAGGGCAGCCAACACCAACAATTCATGTCAATTTGAATTTCGAACAAAGACAAAAGGACACGACACGAGGCAGCAGAAGGCTGGATTGGAGGATTGGGGTAAGAAATCTGTTGACAGGACAAGGCAGCCCCAGAGACCAGGCAGCAGGCAGAAGGCAGCCGGCAGTCGGCAGCAGGAACCAGGCACAGGGAGAGAGAGCGGCAAGAGTCATTTGTTAGAAGGCGATTGTTGGTTGTTTTCTGTTGGTGTTGCTGTTGCATGTGGCCAAAAGGCAAAGCCGACCAGCCATCGAGGAGCCTCTGGTCTTGGGGGCCGCTTATCTGTGGACAATCTGCCGCTGGTGCTGCCCCTGGTTCTGCTGCCGCTCCTGTGTATCAATACGCTTCCGTGCTGCAAGCAGCAGCAGCAGCACCCGAAAACAATTCCCAAGCCAAGTCAAGACCAGGCCAAGCTCAAGCCTGAGCCTGAGGCCTGCCTCGTGATTTCAATTTAACACCTTTTGGCGGCATTTTGCGCCTTGTGCCCTTTTGGCCATGTTTAATGGTTAGGGGAGACGCAAGCGTGGGGATCTGTGGAGCAACCTACATGTGTGTGGACATTGTGCATTATGCAGAAGCGCTTTCGCTGCCACGGACGCAGACGCAGCCGTGGCTCAATCGCAGCTCCCATCGAACGGCCCACGCAATTAGGTTGACCAACAAATGAGATCACTTCTGGACATTAGCTCACTTTTCACTTTTGTGGCCATTTTTGGGAGTTGCTGTGTCGCTCTGCGCCACCCACGCCACGCTCTGGCTCAAAATGACCAAAATTGGCCAGTGGAAAGCATGCCAACAGGTTGCCATCCCCGTCCCCATCCCCGTCTCCATCGCCGATTCTCTCTTTCTGTCTCATCTTCTGGCCAAGTTCATTGGCCGCAATTTGTTGCTAGGTATCCTCGCTGGCTGCTGTTTTTTTTTTGCTTGTGGCTGTGGCCGTAGCGCCAAGTCAAAATCCCATTGTCTGCCTGTCAACTGTCCGACATCGCCTGGACATCGATGAGGGACCACATCAAAGTCACCAAAACGAAATATTATATATTTTTGTTGTGCTTTCCTGTGGCATATGGCCAGGGTTTGTGGTCTCGGGCGTGCGCCTGTCATAAGTCCGGCCCCCAGGAAGGCACCCAAAGAACGACATGAGTGACCGACCAGAGATCTGAAGTCCCAAGGGTCAAATATTTGGTATACTCCAGACTTTGTACTCCAGAGTCTAGACGAAAAGGGAATGTCATTTGCGATACGTTTACTTGGCC
This sequence comes from Drosophila ambigua, assembly GCA_018150905.1. Classification (NCBI taxonomy): domain Eukaryota; kingdom Metazoa; phylum Arthropoda; class Insecta; order Diptera; family Drosophilidae; genus Drosophila; species Drosophila ambigua. The sequence goes on along the minus strand of JAECWS010000001.1, from coordinate 8,568,632 downwards.
AACTGCTTCGCTATTCAAAGGGTATTCCGAAATTCGTTGCCTCAGTGTTTTTGCCTTTCATTTTTGGAGCTGCAGCAGCGCCTTTTGTTTTTTGTTGTCCCCTCGACTTGGGTCAAATATTTCATAAGATTTTGTGTCTTTGGCTAAGATCGTGCTGGGATCGTGATTTAGCGCCGCAATGTTGATGGTTTTTGTGTCTGATTTTGATCGGGTGTTCGGATCGGATCGGTTCGGTTTGGCTCGGATCGAGGCTCGGTTTGAGGCCAAAGAAGTCTATTTCAAAAATGTGAAAAATTTCATATGCACCCGCCAGATGGATAGAAAGCACCACAGAAGCAGCAGTGCCACAAGATGCGAGTAGGAGGAGCAGCAGGAGCCACCATTATATAAGTTTGCGTGTGAAAATTGGTCATTTGAAAATGCCAAAGTCCGCTGCCCGCTGCCCGCGCATGACAATGAGTGGGGTAGAATCCACAAGGAGCACGCATCAACTGCTGGAGGACGGGGAGGTGCAGCAGCAAACAGATGAAGGTGGACTTGTGGACTTGCAACTTGTGGGTAGCCTCCTTTGAATGCAATTGCGGCGGCAAATTAACATTTTATGAAGCCGAAAACAAAGGGAAATGCGGAATCGTGGGCTACCGCGCTTACACAACGCCGCCAAAGCGGCAACAGTTGGGGTACCTGAAGAGTGGGGCGATGGACCGATCGGGACAGACCCGAACAGAGGATCTCTGGCTTCTGTTCTAGAGCTGATCTGAGCGGTGCACGATGGCACAGTGGCAGAAGCACCATTTGGACATCAAGCTTTTTCTGTTGAGTCCGAGGATCACTCCACTCGAACCACTGTGCCCGATGGTCGCACAACGATAACCGGGAGGGAGAGAGGCAGAGAGAAAAGGGAAGATGGAGAGGGACAGTACACTGGACAATGCCAGAGGAGGTGCATTGGAGCTGCAGTTGGAAGGAGCATCGAAGAAGCATTTATTAATTGCACATGCGCTCAAAACGTGGCCCAATGTCAACCATCCAACCATCCCATCCCAGTGGCCCAGCTGGAGAGGAGAGATGGGATCTGGAGGGCAACTCTGACTCTTACTCTGACTTCGACTTCGACTCCGACTCCCCCGCTTACCTTCTTCATGATGCCCGTCTTGCGCTTGGAGAAGGTCGTGTATCGACGCAGCTTGTTGTCAATGTATTCCATTTTGATTTTGACACGTCCCTTTGTCTTCTTGCCGTTGGCGGGCGGTGATTTCTTGTTGGGCAGCGGATTGTATCCGTCCACATTGTCGTCGACGCCGGCGCTGGCCACACTCCCGCCAGCGCCACAGTTGTCCAGGCCCTGGAGCGTCAAGCCGCCTCCGCCGCCAGCCGAGCGATGGTGATCCTCGTAGCAGTCGCTGCCGGATCGCTTCAGGGCGCGGTGCTGTTGCTGTTGCTGCTGTTGTTGCTGCTGCTGCTGTTGCTGTTGCTGCTGCTGCTGCTGTGCGGCATGCTGGGGACTGTGATGCGTCTGGCTGTTGCCCAGGGTCTGGCACTGCGAGGGAGCTGCTCCGCCGGTGGGATTGGGCCGTTGCATGGGCACACCGCTGCCGCCCCCGCCCATGCTCTGCAGGAGCCCGCCGCTGGGCGGACGGGCGCCCAGGGCCGCCACCGCCGGATTGCCGTACATATCGGCCTGGTCGGCGAGGCTCAGGCCTATACTACTCATCGAGTAGTTTAGGTTGTAGCGCGAGTCACCTCGCGTCGGGTCCATTCTCAGGTAAAAGTTCTCCACGGTGGAGCCGTAGAAATCCAAGGCACCGCGCGCGTCTATTATTGCTACCTTGCTGTGAAATCCGGCCGCGGCACACTTTTCCCGTTCTCCTCTGCTCTGCTATGCTATGCTATGCTCACGGCTCGGATCGCGGGGCTGCTGCCGTATTTAATTCCAAAAATAAAACACAAAACACACACCGCACGCCGCACACAACGGGATTCGATGGGATTCGTTTGCGTTTCTGCCCTGGCGCTGGCCCTCTTGCGCGGATTCCCTGACGCGTCGCTGCTCGGCTGAGCTCTCCTGCGCTTGCTGGCACTGCCGGCCGTGGCTCAATTGTTTCAAATAATTAATTAACAATTGAAATTTGGTTCAAAACGCGAAATTTTTGGGCTGCAACGCCGTCGTTTTGCAACACACACGCACGCACGCACACACACACAGACGCTGAAAATTGACAGCTGACAGTCCTACAGTGTTGCAGTGTGGTGGAAACCAGGGATGCACTGGCTCGCGACTGCCTAGTGTTGCATAATCTGCGGGATGTGGCGCTAAATTTGAATTTATTTTCGAAAATATGTGTGCTTTTTCTTTCAGTTGATTGTAGTTGCAGTTTTATCTTTTGGGAAGATTTTGTTTGAATGTTTTTTTTGTTATTTTGTAGGTTTATTTTGTTGGTAGCGTTTACTGGACTTCAATTGGTTGTTCCTCTATTTTCATCTTCAATTTGTTTGCTTTTGTAGTTTATTTCTGCATCAGAATGTTTTTTGTTTTGAGTTATATTAATTGCTGTTGTCACAATAGCCGTTTACTTGTGGTTCAGTGAATTTATATATATATTTATTTCGACGTGCGTTTAATTGTTCAAGTCGTTTAAAAATTCCTTGTAATATTTGGTTTTATTTTCGAGCGTTGTGTTTGTATTTTTCTTTACAGTTATTGGAATTATTTTCTGTTGTTTCTGTTTCTGTTTCGGTTTCTGTTGCTGTTTTTGTGTTGCTTTTATTTTTAGTAATTTTGGAAATCTCGTCTGTTTTTGTGTGTAGTTGGCTTATTTGTCGCTCGGCATTTGTTTGCTGTGGCACTTGTTTGGAGTGTTGGCTTTATTTGTGGCGATTTTATTGTGGTTAATGCCTAATACGATCCGCAGCGACGTACGTACGAGTAAGTGCGGTGCGTGTGCGATTTGGATTTGGTCGGGAGCAGGGCTGACTTGCGATCGATCGTTGCCTCCGTTGTGCTTCAGATGGCTGCAAAATACTTAATAAACCCCAACGTATGGCCAGCGACGGCGCAGCGACAAACTTAGCTGCGCCCCAAACTTGGAGCCGGACCGGTTCTCTCCCCGCCGTTTCTATCCCCAAGAAAGAGTCTCTCTCTCTCACCTCCGCCAGCGCGCGCTCTTTGCTTCGGCTGGAAGAGAGTCGGTCGTGCACATAAGAGTCGCGTTCGTCTTTATTTATTTGTCGTCTGGCAGAGGCGACTGACTGTGTGCTTATGTTATGGCTTAATTAATTAGAAACCATACAGCCAGCCAGCCAGCCAGCCAGCCAGCCAGCCATAGGTGTATATCGCTGTACATACTCGTACGTGTTCCCTCCGACACGCCCCCAATATGCATACTCATTCGGTACACCGAATGCCTCTCCAGCTCCAGCTCCATTTCCGACTCCCGACACTGCGCCTGCGCATAGATCTTTGGGGCCTGAGCGTGGCTCCTCCCCCTGGGGGCCCGTTCGTGATTGAGTTTTGTAATTACATTCAACTCGCCGTTGTACGCCATTTTCTCGTGTCGGGCTGCTGTGCTGCTTATCAGCGGCGCTGATTAAGTTAATTTGTTATTTTGTAATTTCTCTGTTTCTCCTTTCTCTTCTGGGCCTCTGGCTCTGCCCTCCGCCCTCCGCCCTCTGCGCATGCAGCTGTACTCCCAGTACTGTTCATGGGCCGATGGGGACACAGACACCGAGTGGCGGCTGCAGGGGCAAAAAGCGATACACTTAAACTATGCCAGGAATGCCTCGAGCCGGCCAATATGGTCAGAATGCTCTAGAGGATTTGCGTGGTGGGCCCACTTGTACACTCGTACACAGGAGTACGAGTATTTCACCAATGTCCTTAAATAGATGTTCGCAAGAAAATTCTGCTCCCTCTGCTCCCACTGCAGCTCCCGCGGCTGCTGATGCTCGCTTGGGTGGATGAGGGGGAGTCGGCGCTGGCGGTGGGTTGGCCACGTGCAGCGACTAACAGATAGCCAGAGATAGTGCTGCCGAGGATGAGTATATCTCGGTACATCGATACACTCACTCGGAGACTTCTGGCCGCTGGCCGCTGGCTGCTGGCCGCTGGCTGATGCATTCCTCGCTTCGATTTTTCATTTTCCCCCAGCTGCAAATGGTCATCATTGCCTTTTCCAGACTCTCGCCGTGCCTCGGTACGCCTTGCCTTGTCGTTGTCGCCAGCTTGTCTCTTCCGCGAATAGTCGAGAGCCAGGTCCAGGTCCAGGCCCAGGTCCAGGCTGGGGCCCAGGACCAGCTCCGAGATGATGTCTGATGTCGTTGTCGATGTTGATTCGATGTCGATGTCGCCCCGCCGCCGCGTGCATTTAATTATAATGAAATATAAGAACTCTGCGGCTCCGCAATGGTTTGTCTACCTGCCTGGGCTGCCTAATGATTTAAATTAATCATAATGACTGTCAAAATAGAACGTTTGCCGCTGGCCTTAGCTCATATAAGGCTCGCTCCACGCAGCGGGCACCCGACGCGGTCCTCGGCCTCAGGTTCATCTCCTTCCTCATACCACAGAGAGAAATATTATGGGGGGAAAGTGTTGCCTCAGTCTGACAATTGAAAACTTAACTTTGAAATTGGAGTTTAATATTTAGTTATTTTTATGGAAATATCCCAGCAATCAATGCGGAAAAGTACAATTAATTGAATTAAATTGTTACAATTAAATTATAATTAAATGAGGCTTTAAATACTCGTAGATCACAGAGGTCACAGTGCACATCAGATACAGATGGCCCCGCAGATTCTCGCAGTGCATTCAGTGCAACTCCTGCTCCTGCTTCTGCTCCTGCTGACATTTCATCATACTCACACGGCCTGGCTGGCTTGTGGCCCGGTTCTGTTCTGTTCGGTCTGGGGCTGGGGCTGGCCTGCTCTAAGTCTAAGGTTCTCACAATTGTAGACGCGTTCTGTGCAGCGCTTACTAATTGGTTAGTTGGCTGCACTGCAGCCTCTGGTCGGGTCTGGTCGGGTCTGGTCTGGTCTGGCCTGGTCTGGCCTGGCAGGGGCTGGATCCCTCTCCGAGCAGCTCTGTGGCTCCAGAGCGGCTGTCTTTCTAGGCGATCGTCAGCCTGTCTGGCTTTTGCCTCAGCTGGGAACAACTGCAGCAACAACAAAAACAACCACAACAGCAACAGTCACATGTTGTATTTTTTGCCATTGAATTTTCCCTGGAATTTTCTTCTCTTGAACATTTCTAATACTTAATTATTTGCGAGCGTTTGCTTGGCGTTTTACGTGCGTCCATTCCAGCTATGGGGCCTGCTCCTACATCGCCACCAGCCGCTGCTTATGTAATCCTTCAGGGAACACCTTCAACAAATAACAGGACAAGAGATCATCCCATCCATCTGTGTGTTTGCATATATTCCCGAAAATGTATTTTTATAACTCACCAAAAGAACAAAAATAAAAAGGGAATTGTAAAAAAATAGAAAATGTTTGTTCCATTTACGAATTCGAACAATTTCTGATTTGCTGCAGCTAAACACATGTATATGCATACATAGAGATATTTTTGACTATTTATAGCGAAGCCAAAGTATTTTAAATAGTCTAAATGTGTAAATTTTGGTTCGGTAGATACACGACGCGATATGGGAAGGGAAACTGTCTCGTGGATGTTGAGTTAGGATCTCGATTAAAGGTAAACGCAGGCTATTGCTAAAATATGGAATGCCTTCACTTGAGAATTCATCGGACAGCAGCAGAACTAATCCTAGGCGTGGATCATCGACATTATTATAATCCAGCGCCTGGGACACCTTATCTGCGGCATGCAACACCAAAAACTCAGAACTCAGGTGTCTAATTGGGCGCTGGGGTGACAATGAACCACTTAGCCCAGCCACAGTCAAAGCCACAGAAAGCCAAAGCCTGCAGATTGTCAAAGTCTGGAGGGAAAGAGAGAGAGAGAGAAAGAGAGAACCGCCAACGCCAACGCCAAGTCAAAGTCAGAGCCAGAATCAGATTCAGAGTCGGAGTCAAGATCGAACCAATTGGCAATTGGTACAGGCGATCGCAATGTTTCTTGCCTCATGAATAACGCATAAGGATTGGGCTTGGGGCTTATGCTCGGGATCGGAATCGGGATCGGGTTTGGGCTTGGGTTTGGGTTCGGTTTCTGGGCAATCGACTGGGCGATGCCTTTTGTCAGGGGCATCTCTGCCTGTCTGTCTGCCTGTCTGTGTGTTTTTTGTTGCTTCTGCTACAATTTAAATAAAATTGAGGCTCTGGCGAAACAAAAGGAAAAGCAGCAGACCCCCAGCCCACTCTTTATTTTCGGTTTGGTTTCCGAGCTCAAGTACCGTTCGGTGTGTGTGTCTCTCGGTGTGTCCGGCCACAGGAAACAAAAGCACCGCTACAATCATAAAACGATTAACAGGTCGTGACCATTTCACCTGATTACCGGCTGGCAGAGTTACCTGTTGCCGGTTTCCACTCGGCCAAAGACTCATTTGCATGCAGCGTGGACTCCCTTTGGCACTGTGACAAGTGCAGCGACGACGGAAGTTCAGGCCACCCCACGCCCCTGCCCATCTCTTCCGTCCTGTCCAGTTAGAACTTCCTCGCCAGCCCAGCATTTTAATATTTAATTCCCTCAATATTTAATTATGACAAAAGCCGAGATTGCTGCGTGCTTTGCATGGCAGTGGGCCCATCAGGCCCCGTGACTTTGCCTTGGGGCCAGTTCTCTTTTTCGGTTGACGTCAGTTAGTGGCCGCTTGGGCCGTCCGCTTGGGGCCGCTGCCTCTACAAATTAGAACAGAATTATCCCACGCATCTCGGATAATGTACGCGAAATACTTGATCGATTGCCAGCGATCGATAGTTTGTTGTTGTTGTTGCTGCCGCTGCTGCTGCCGAGACTGACGAGAGCTGCAAACGAAGAACGTCCCAGACAGGCCACAAACCAACGGAGGAGTTGCATGCAACATCAGCAGCCACAGCAACAGCAGCGGCATCAGCAGCATCAGCAGCTTGGGATCGTCGGATCGTCGATGGCACAACAAATTTCAGCGCGTAGAACGGTAACTTATTTTTTCCTACCCGCTAACTAGAGGACATTAGGGGTATATTGGACTGCAGGAATTGTTTCATCGTTCTGTCTGGCTCTTTTTGAGGAGTCTCTCAGAATCTATAAACCTTCTTGGAGGGACCTCCACTCCACAGTTCGCTTCGGACCTGAAGAAAGTGTGCTGCCCTCTTAAACTTAGAAGCAAGTGTGGAAGGTATGCCCTGGTCGAGCACTCCCAACTCCCCCCAGACTGGGGTCCACTTATTGTCAGGCCATGGGGAAGCAGGAGGTGGAGGCTCACAGCGATGTCTCCAGCCTGGCTGTGATAAAATGTGCGTAAGTGATCAGTTGGCAGACAACGACTTGGAGTCCAACTTCGACTCCGACTCCGACTCCATCTCCGACTCAAGACTCGAGGAGTCTTTGCGTTGGGGTTAAAATTCTTGGACTTCTGTGATTCTTGGGCTTTTTTTTGCGCTGCATTTCGTTTCGTTTAGTTTGCTGCTGCTGCTGCTGCTGTTGCTTTCAACTCTCTTGGCACTCGGCAGCATTTTAAAATTACAAGTATGTAATTTTGCTGAAATCAAGCGCTCATATGAAAATTCCTCTGGCGGAGCTGTCGATCGATCGATCTCTCAGGCAATTGTGGAGCATTTTTAATTTGTGCACTTTTGCCTGGAAATCAGAGCAGAGCACACAGAGTGTGCTGTGCTGGTGGAGGGGGTGGAGTAGAGGACACAATGAGGGTACGTACGCTCGCTCGGGACACAACTCGGACTGTGGACTGTGGACTAAGCGGACCGTTCACCGACCTTATCGCGCCCACTGTGCACAAATGCACACACAAAATGTCAATTCTGCGCACGTCGCTTCACAAGGCATCCCAATCAGTCGTGGCCGGGCCACTCTATGGCGTTTCAGGTAAGGCACCCAGGAGGAGGTGGAGCAAATGTCTCTTGCCAATGCTACTGCTGATGCCTGGACGCAGCCTCTCTGGCTGGCTGGCTGGCTGCTGGCTGGCAGCTCGTCATCATTATCTCTGCTCTTTGCCAGCACAACATCACAAATAATATGAGGAAAGCAACAAAACAAACACACATATGTATGTATACGAGAATATGTATGTACACAGAAAGAGGAAAGGAGCAAAACAATCGTAGGGCATGGCAGGACAAGGGCCAGTGGATGGACGAGAGACTAAACTGGCACTGGCACTGGCCCGGGTCGACCGGGCTGCAAATAAACTATTTCAATCAATGCGTTTGTCGTCGTGCCATCGCTCGCCCCAAGGATCGTTCAGGCATTCTGACAGTCAGTCAGCCAGTCTGTTAGTCTTTCGGCGGTTGGGTTTCTGTTTCTGTTGCCTGGGTCAGTCTCAGTCACTATGCAATCGATCGATCCATCGATCGATCGCATGCCAAATGTAGTTAGGTGGGATGAGTTGTGGCCACTGTGCTTCGTTCGCAGCCTTCAGGTATTTCTGATAGGAGCTGAAGGTATGGGAGACACTGGTGGTGGAGCTTGTGGGTCAAGGATCAGCATTGTCTTAAGCGACTTTAAGTTTTAGCTTTGACTGTTTTCAATCGTACGTTTTCCATTTGTAACTAAATAAATTTTAAACTTTATCAAACTGCAAAATTTTCTCCATATTGTCATAAGCTGCAGCTGCAGAGCAGTCTGTTCCGGCTCCAGCTGCTCTTCCTGGTGATTTGCCTGCTTTGCGGTCACTCTGAATTTCTTCCATCTTGGCCGTGGAGCCTGCTCTGCGCGGGCTGTTCAAATTCGTTTTCGGTTAGCGCCAATGCAAAAGCAGTTTAATACTTGACAAGCAGTACATGCACTGCTTTGGTAGATGGCGCCAGCAAAGTTATCGAACCACTTGAATTTGAAGCAGTGAACTGCTTACAATGTAAGCAAGAAGTTCTTTGCGCGCAAATTTTAAAATTTTAAATATAGCAACAAAAGAAAAAGAAAATAATATATATATATTAATCTAGTTAATTGGAAAAATAAACGGTCATAGTTTCAATTCAATTCAATTGACTCCTCCAGTGATACGAATACAAAACATGTAGAATCTCAAACACAATTAGTGAAAATTTGGTTGATTTCCACCTAACTACCGACTACTTAACACCATTCAAAATGCAGCAGGTTCATCGAACCCAAGCTCTCCGCCAAAGGGGGATTGTCTGTTGCCTTTTTGGCATTGTCTTTTGCGGCTGGTTCTTCTGCTGCTGCTTCCACAGAAAGCCAACCGCTCCCTTGCCGCCATGTGCTGATGCCCACAGAAATGAATAAATATTAATGCTGATGCGACGCGATTCGACAATGAAAGTGGTGTTTGCCCGCTCTTCGGCGAACATTGGTCTCTGCTTCTGCTTAGAACTTTTCGCCTAATCGAATGTCGGGCCGTGAGAATCCAGCGTGCGGGGCGAGTCATCCAACTCTCTCGACTCGAGTTCAATGCGATCGGGTTCAAATTTGAGGAAGTACAACGCTTTTGGGGTAGCAAACGATATCGCTCGTCACTGCGGCCGATAAGGTGTGACTAAGAAAACCGAAACCAAAACAAACCACAAGGAAAGGCCGGTCTACGGGGGCCCAAACACTAGATACCCTTACAGAAATTGCCTATTTCGAGAACTAATATTTTTTCAGCCCGGTTGATGACGTAGGTACTACAATTAAACTGGAATAGGTAGTCACCTTCGGGAAAAGGGAGAACAGCCGTCATCCGGTGATTTGCAAGAGGGTATAAAGGGTATATATAGCATGGACCACTTACGCTGAACGGACACCTATAATTCAGGTTGGAGTAGAACTTGAAGCACTCATGAATAAAGTACGATAGCTATGGGGTTCGATTTCGAAGTGTCCAGGAATCTGCAGGCATCGACTCTGAAGTTGTAGAGGAAGGGCCGTCCGAGAAGTGGACATCTGCCCGAACGTATGGTACCCTCTGCGAGAGTATAAGACCACCAGACAGATGGGAAATGTCCCATAGAAATCACTTCCCATAGCTCTCCATTATGACAATGTTTATAAATATAATTTCTGTGTGATTTTTGCGTGTGTCAGATAACTCTTTTTTCGGGTGCAATGAACGCAAATCATCGCTCCCCCACACCTGAATCGGGTCTGGTAGTAGTATTTGTTTTGTTAACGCGAATTCGCGCGTCTTGGCCGCCTTATCAGTCGTTTGCCAAAATACAAAATAAAAGGCGCTAAGGCTGTTGTGCATTGCGCGTGGTCGTTGTTGATGTAGAAGAAGTCGAGGGCTTGGGCATAGGATCCCTCCACATACAGAAACGCAATTGCTCTGACTTATTTTTGGTTTTCAGCATTTGGTGTAAGAACATGAAACGAGTGTAAATTTCTTTGAGTTAGTAAATCGGAGAGTCCTAACAAACCCCAATCTAATCATTATGATCTTTGATTTGCGGAAGAACACGTCACAATTGCTTCACACTTAACTTCGAGCAGTTCGAAAGTGATTTAAACTAACTTACACGCTCCATTGTGTTAATATTAGCCATCATTTTGTAATCAAAGAGCTCAATTATCAGTTGGGAGACGGCGATCTTGCCCCATCTACATATGGCATTTCGTCAGGGGCCGCAATTGATAAGCGGGCATCGATATCTGGTCAATGCTTGGGCAACAGGGGCATAATGCAACGCCTTAGAACAATAAGGGTGCAGTGTCGAGGGCAACGCATTTGTGCAACACGCATAAGGAAGCGGCTGCAGCAGTGAAATTTGCACAATCTCCTCTGATGTAGTCATCGATATCGATATATCAGATGGGCTGCAATCATTTGACTGATAAGGCAGGGGGCTGTGGAGTGGAGTCAATGAGACGCTGAAGAGCGGTCCTGTCATCGACATCGCCATCGCCGTCTGGTCTTATCGTACAACCGCGCACGGGGCGTATGATTAATAAAATCCGAATAAACAAAGGGGAAACGGAGAGCAGCGCACACACCTTCAAAAAGTAAACGACAACTTGACCTAAATCAAAGAAAACGGAAAAGGAGAGAGTCGCAGAGAGAGATGGGCAAAGAGAGAGAGAGGGAGAGATTCAAAGAGTGGGAGCACGTGTGCGAGAGAGTGAGAGTGGGAGCCAGTGACAGAGACAGAGACAACTTTTACAAATCGCTGGCATTTAAATAAACAAAACTACGAGGCGTGCTAATTTTTATGAATTTCATAACATGATTTTAATTTTAATAAGACGCGAAAGCAACAGCAACAGCAACAAGAAAAACACTGCGTACGATATTACGTGAAAGCTCTCTGATGCGTTGCGACGCGGCGCGACGCCTCCGTCCGAGCAGTCACGCATGCGCGCCAAAACAAATGCCCGCCCGAAATGCATCACGAACTTCTTCTGAGGCAAAAGTCTAGGCAGAAATCAATGTGTGTGCGAAGGGCCCCCTTCTGGGAGAGTGGTAGAGAGAGAGAGAGAGGTGTGGGGAATGCCGGTTAATGCGGGCGTGATGTTGTTGTTGGGTCTTCGACTGCCCCTGCCCCGTCTGTTGCTTCTCCCAATGCAAACGAAAATGAAAGCGAGCGGAGAGACAACACGCTGGCAGCGCATTCAGTGCCAAAGCTGGCGCTCTTTGTGTATCCCACCCCGAGAAGGAGGCATATCCGACTACACAAAGCATAAGTAAGAATGATAATCATCATCAATGGGATGAATGCTCGTCAGGCTGGCTCTCATCCAGCCCTCAGTAAAAAATATGACCCATTGAAATCGGAGCTTGATTATCAGTTACCATTTGTATCTGAAAGGGTATTAAAGCTTCGACCAGCGAGGCCTCTCCACTTTCCTGTTTTCTTTCTTTGCTGTTTCTTTCGGCTGCCTGCAGGCGAATGTTGTGACGTCACGCCGCATAGAAGACAAACTGCTGTAAGATGTGCCTTTATTTGAGCTTCGACAGAATGCAATTAGGTCATTGTTGTAAGACTCTTCTGAATATTACAACAAATTTAACCAGAAGGTAAGTTTAGTATCTACCGTCGTGCCTATCATTTACACTCTGCACAGCAGTTTGGCTTTTCTCCCTGCACCCAGTTGCAGCAGCAACAGCAGCAACTTGTCTGCTAAGTAAATTGCCTTGCAGTTACATAGTTGGTCCCCTCTCATTGAGAGTAAAAGTGATTGGGAAAAACTTTTGCTTTTCACAGACGTCGATCGTTTCTCTCTCTCTCTCTGGCTGTCTCTCTTTGGACGCTCTCTCATGGGAAGCATCCACAGGTAGTTGCTGTAAAAGCAGCGCAGCCGAAGCTCAAGCAGCAGTAACGAAGGCGACGACGACGACGTCATTTTTGGGGGCTTTTATGGCGTGGAGTATTTGCGCCTGTGGCGTGTGTGTGTGTGTGTTTGTGTTACATGCGCGCTGTGCTTCGGCTTCGTTGTTGGCGTCGTCGACGTCGTCGTTTGCTTCTCATTTTCTTTGGCTCCGCTGCTGCTGGCTGCTGCTGCCTGCTGCTGTTGCTGCTTGGCCTGCGCCAAAGACTTTTTCACTGTGCCGCGTTCGCATTTTGTCACAGTTACAATTTACCAATTGTAAGCGACGGACGCGCTGCTCGCTCTAACGGACAGGAAAACGCCAAGAAAAGCTCTCTCTCTCTCTATCTCTCTGTCTCACTCTCTGGCTCTTCGCTCTCCGGGGGCCCAGACAGCCTAACGGTTCTTCAGGAGCTTGCCTTTGCTTTTGCTTTTGCCTTCTGCCTGCCTTCTAATACCAAAGCAAAGTCGCGTCGGACCGTCTCGTATAAAATCTGTTGCATCATTGCGGTGGCACTTCAGTCGTTCGAGCGCGTGCGGCCGGATAAGTGCAGTGTTGACGACAACTACAACAAAAGCAACAACAATACAAAAATGCGTGGCTGCAGTGAACATTTAAGCGGCAAAAAATGACAAAAAATTACAAAAAAAGTTTGTGAAATAAATAAATAGCAGCAACAAGCAACAAGAAACATTTCCAAAGACAAACTTACCTCAGTGCAATGGTCTAGGACTTGAAGCCAACCAAAAACCTAAATAAAAAACCTTTAATTCCCCACACAACTGACGCGGAAAATCAATCAAAATTATCGGGCATAAAGGCATCAACATTCTACCCTCATTCGGGCAACTTAAAATGCTGAACATGGAATCGCCACAGATGTACGCCGATGCCGTGCAGACGCTGGCCCAGCTGGACCTCAAGAAGCCGCCCCCCCAGCAGGCCACCATCGGCCAGATCACACTGACGGCGATGTCCACTGCCCAGCAACAGCAGCAACAGCAGCAGCAGCAGAATCCTCAACAGCAGCAGCAGCAGCAGCAACCTCAACAGCAGCAACAGCAGCAGCAGCAGCAGACAACGGATGCCAACAACAATACGTCCCAGGACGCGGCACTCCTTGTGAAGCAGCATGCCATGCACCAGATGCAGCAGGCGGCCCTCAATGGCAACAACAACAACAACAACAGCAACAGTGTCAACAACAATGTGAACAACTTGCTGCAAAAGCAAATGCTGCAACAGTACACCACACAGACGGATCTCGACGAGCTGACGACCCAAGAGATTACTCTGGACCTGCAGCACCTGATAGACGACCAGTTCCGGGACACGGAGACGCTCGGCATCTTCAGCGACATGGTAACCAGTCCGGGCGGACTCTCCGCCACCCTGCCGCCCAATGGAATGGTCAGCGCCGCGGCCAAGGTGTTGCAGCAACAGACGCTGAGGAATCAGCACGGCTACGGGCGGGGCGGGGCACTGGCCTACATGCCACAGCCTGTGCACGCCACCTACAACAATTCCAGCGACGAGAACAGCTCCGTGGGCTCCGACTCCAGCACGATCAAAGAGGAGCCCATCGATCCCGAGTATCGACGCCACCTGCAGGAGGCAGCCAGCCAGCAGGCGGGCAACGCGGCTGCCGCCTTTATGACCAACGGCAGTGGGCTGTACAACGGGTACGGGTCCGCCGGGAACGGATTGTCCGGCAACAGCACCAGTGGCACCCTCAACGGCAGCACCACCCCGAACCACAGCAGCAGCAATGGCAGCAACGGCAGCAGTGGCCCCGTCAACGGCAGCCAGTTCACGAATCTGACCACGGCCAATGTGCTGGCCCACCACAACCTGCCACACCTGGCGGCCGCCGCCGGGGCCCAGCACCTGTTGAAGCAGCACAGCAAGCTCCAGCACGCGGCGCACCACCAGCAGCACAACCACCACCGGAAGCATGGCAACAAGCACGTGGACAAGGGCACCGAGGAGTATCGGCGGCGGCGGGAGCGCAACAACATCGCGGTGCGCAAGAGCCGCGAGAAGGCCAAGGTCCGGTCGCGGGAGGTGGAGGAGCGCGTGAAGAGCCTGCTCAAGGAGAAGGACGCTCTCATCCGGCAGCTGGGGGAGATGACCAACGAGCTGCAGCTGCACAAACAGATCTACATGCAGCTGATGAACCATGCCAATCCCGAAGTGAGTCGCGTCTGTCGGAGCTTCCTCAACACCAACGAGCACTCGCTGTAGCCCCGAGTGTGAGTGTGGTGTGTGAATACGAGTGTGAATGAGTCTGAGTGTGTGAATGAATGAATGAATGTTCGGGTGAGTGAGGAATGAGTGAGTGTGTCTGTCGCCAAATCAAAGATTCAAAATGCTGTGTGGGTAGAATGTAAGAACCATTTTGCTTTTCTGTCTACTATTCATCATCTTCTGCATTCTGCATTCTGCCTTGTACTTCTGTACTCTGTACTCTTGTACTTTTGTCCTTCTTCTCTTTCTTTCTGTCTCTTTTTCTGCCCACCTGTGGCATTCCTTTGTACATTTACTTATCTGCCTTCCCCCTTGTTATCATTGCTTACCGAGATACAATTAAATATTTTTGTACTTAATTTTAATGACTGTAACATATATTTCGCACATCTATAACTATATAGCTATATACATATGTTGTATATTGTATATCCATGCATATTATCATAAAGTTAAGCCAAAGAAAATGTTGAAAATATTTATGTAAAAAAACGCGCAGGAAAGAAAACGGAAAATACAACAAATTAAAACTATTTATACAGAAAACAAAACAAAAAAAACAAACAAAAACACAAATCATATCTTAACTATTGTAATTTTGTACATTTCTTGAATGGTGTGCGGCTTGCGCTATTTGCTTTATGCCACGCCCCTGCACTCCCCTCCCACTCACAGGCCCCGCTTTAAACACTGATCCAACACTAGCAAATCTCTAGTTCGTAAGCCTTATCCAAAGTAAAAAAAAAACACTTCCCCCACTCCCCACTCCCCACCCTTCTCCGGTACCAACAGTAATCTAGCGAATGCGATGCGATGCGATGAGAATACGGAATATCCGTGGCTGCTGCTGAGAGCGCGGAAGATATGAATGCTATTAACTTGTAAGGCCAACGCAATGTTCTCATTTTAATTTATATATTCGTAAATTAAATATACAACAACCAACCAACAAACGCAAACTGTAAAGCAACTCTAAATAAATTAAATAAAATTTACAATATACAAAGAAACATTAAAGGGCTTCGTTTCTTGAAGGAATTTCAGCTTTTCAGCATTCAGGCGGAGTTTCGCAGAGCGTAATTTAAGTTCAAATGGTGAACCATTTGATCAAATTAAAATATTTATCAATTAGCGATCAAACCTTAATTGGCCCAACAACAATGCGAAGCCAAATGCCTTGCCAAAAAATATCTAATAAAGTGTCGGCCATATTTAGGCGACCACACAAACACACACGCATAGACAAAGAAGGCCAATAAGAGACAGGGAGAGCGAGCGACAGGGCGAGAGCACAGTTTTCTTTTGGCTTTTCCTCTGGTGCGACAGCCAAGACAAGGCAATGCATTTCGGGCTGCCAGGCGCGACAGCTGAGACACGCGCTGAGGGCAAAAGGACTGGGTGGGGCAGGGGCTGCGGAGGATGGGAGGACGGTAGCCCCAGACAATCGCATGGCGGCCGTGTTGACACAATTTGACAGTAAGACAAACCCGAAACGAAAAGCAAATTTATAAACGACAAAGCGAAAAAAGAATAAATGCAACTCGAAACAAAACAAAAAGACACCAAACACACAAAAATATCAGACAAATTAACGCGCCAGAGAAAGCCCCCCGAAGCCAGAGGGTAAGCAGCACGGGGGAACGCATTGCCCCGACCTGGGGCAGATAATCACTTACACAAAAAAAATTTGGGTTCGGGCTAAGCCCTTTTCTTGATGGCTTGCGGAGGAAACCCAAGGCGGTGGCTAAAACTTTCTTTCCATCTGCGGCGATTGCTGCTGCCCCTGCTGGCCCCCGCTGCTGCTGATGCATGCACCCAATTTGTCTAGCCCTAGTCGCCCCTGCTCCCCACCACCCTGGCTCTCAGTCAGCATTGTTGAGTACTTTGATTGATGAAAGCTAATTGCGCATGCACTCTAGAGTGCAGCAGCAGCAGCAGCAAGCAGCAACCTCCTAGAAAGTGAAATTGTACAACTTGTGGGTGTCTTGTGGTAGCCACAAAACCCCAAAAGAAACAGACAGCCATTTAAAGCTCGACTTTGATAAGGGTTCTAAGCGGATTACAGAGAAAGTTTTGCGGTTGCCCTGCCCCTGCACTAAGTACTAAGCACCGGACTGCAGACCCTTCCTTCAAAGGTACACACATGCATCATCGCCAGCATCGTCGTTTTGGCAAGGGAACAGAAATTGCCGCACAATTACTGCCAAACTAAGCGCCAAGCATACGCGGCGTATGAGTTATGAGCGACGCGGTGCAACGGCAGCGAGAAGTGATAAATCTGCAACAACCAGAGGCAGCACAATTTGCAGTCATCTTTCCGTCCTACCAGGGCGATGGGATGATAAATTTTAATTGCCATAATGAAGAAGGAAGGAGTGCTGCTGACGGGACATATATCAAGGGGAGGAGGTGCACATGCACAGGGCTATTAGGGTGCTGTAGGGCTAAAGAATTTAGAAGTAGGGTCTTGGCTGAAATCAAAGAGTGCAATCCATCACTACAAGTTTAATAGTCCCTACCAGTCTTTATAATCAATGGCCAGGAATTTATTATACATAACTAGGAGCTCTCACAATGCCCTGTACCTGTACATTGTATGCTGCTCTGATCCTCGTTACTTTCTGTTTCATTGAGCTTGGGAGCCCAGATTCAGATCCAGATCCATCACGATCCAGTTGCCAATCAATCCATCTTTCACACTTCAGTTCCACTTTGTCTGCTGCTTATTGTTGGACGTGTATCTTCTCCTCTTCCACTCCATCTCGGGCTGCAGCGGCACACAAAAACCCATAACGGAAAAAAGTGGGTTACTTCATTTTTATTTTCATGCCTCAAGAGAGCGAAAGAGGGAATGGGAGAAACACAGAGAGAAAGAGAGAGAGAGAGGAGGGGACTAACTTTACATCTTTTCATCTATCTATCTATCTATCTTTATTTTTTTTCTTTTTAGCACAGATTGAGTAATAGCTGTTTGGCTTATATTTAAAGCCGAGCTCCGTTCCCTCCCTTTTGTGCTAGCATTCGCCTGGCAACGACGATCGACGATCGTGTGGCCAACACCGAGCGGTTTCACTTTCTATGCCGACTGACTTTTGCTATCTAATACAGCCGTTGCCGCTAGAGCAGCAGTATAAGCAGCAGCAGCAGCCGCCGAGGCAGCTGAGGCAGCAACAATGGGGCATCGGAGCTCACCTCTTTTTACCCCGCTTTTTGCTGTTTCCTTTCCACAATACATTGACTATTTTCTTTTCGACGGCGACGGCGACGCCATGTTGGCCGCAGTCTCAGCCTCAGCCTCAGCCTCACTCTCAGCTTCGGAGTCAGGCCGAGTCTGAGGCTCAATGTATCTGTATCTGTATCTGAGTGTGGGTCTTATGTAACAGCCATGAGTGCTGTTGTTGCTTGTGCTGTTGCTGCTTTTAAAGATGCCTTTTCTTTTGTTGTGCTCTGCTCTGCTCTGCTGTGGTGTGCTGTCTGTCTGTCTGCTGCCTGCTGCCTGATGACCAAGTTAAGATATTATGTTCGTTATGTTGCGCTTATTAACGTGGCCCACAAAAATTGTTTAGCGTTTTGCTTTGACTAAACGAATTTTCCGTTATAAATCAAGCGAACCACGCAAAATGGAGACATTTGGCTCTGCGGCTCTGCAGATGGGAAATAATCAAATAAATTGTCCAGCCCCCGACTCACCCATAGATCGAAGATGTGGAGGAGGCCGGGCATATACTCTTCACCCTTTACGCAATTGTTAAGGTGAGGGCAAATGCAACCTACCCTCTCTCAGCACAGAGTAAATAGCGCCAAAAAAACTTCAGCAACAATTAAAAAGAAATGAATTTACATATGGTAAAAGTGTATCTTGCACTCGAAGGCAGATCTGTTAAGAATTTATGGGCAGCGCTGTCCAAACAGAATGTTTGTGTAGATAAAGCAAAAGGGAAATAACATCAGCGAAAGAAAGATACTTAACGATAGGAAAAAACACAACGAAGATTGCAGTACACTGCACATATTTACATGTTTATATTTACTGGGAATTCAAATTCAATTCACAATCGAAAGAGTTGGCGTTCGTCCTGGGAAAACCTATTCCCCATAGAATCATTGCCTTAAAGGGTGGCAGTCCCGCTAGTGGCAAGGGCAGCCGCAGAGCCTGATAGCAAGATCCCCTGAGGAAGAGAAAGAAGCAAAACTAAATCTAAACCACTCACCCACAGACCCATTGCCCTACTTTTCCCCACAGGCAACAACAATAAAAATATATGAAAATACAATAAAAAAAATGCTGGAAAATAATCTCAACGCCAACACACACACACACACACACACACACACACAACATTGCTAATCAAGCCGTATGCGTGTGTGTGTGTGTGTAAGTCAAAATTTACAAGGGGCGCCCTTTTGAAAAAAACTTCTTCCAAAAAGCTGCGCGCGCTTCTATTTTCAGCTGCGCGTTGGCGTCAACGTAGCGTCGCTGCCTTTATCAATCTTGGCAGAGCAGCGGCAGTGGGGCCCTGCGATTGGGGGGTTGGGCGACAGAGGAGGTAACTTATCTTAGGGCAAGACCCGCGTCCGTTGGAAAGGGCCGCAGCCGCACCGCGCCAGACACTTGTTGCAAGCAGAGCAGAGCAGAGAACAGGCGAGCAGCCAACAACAAATTGACCTAATTTCTGGTACACATTTTTCCTTTACAGCACACAGATACGCACGCACACACCCAAGCCGACAAGGAAATACAAACAAACCGAAATATGCGCCCTAAACTCGTAAAGAATGGGAAAAGATGTATCTGTATCTGTATCAGTATCTGTGCGAACGAGTGTGTGGAATGTTCCCTTAAAGCGAGGCAGCAACAACAACAGCCCAGCCAAAATTGAAATTGTTGTTAATTGTTGGTGTTGGTGTTGGTGCTGTTGTTGCTGGTGTTTGCTTTGCGGCAGTGCTGAGTTGTTTGCAGTCGCTGTCGCTTCAGTCGCTGCAGCACTCCAACAACAGAGTTCACTTTCAATTTTTGTTTTATTTTTTCGTTCTTTCTTCTGGCTTTTGGGCGCAGTGAAAGAACTGTTCTATGCCACAGCAGCAGACACAGCAGCAGCAGCGGCAGAGAGCAACAAATTTTTTCTTGACTTTGAGCTAAGTAGGTCAGCAGCTGTAAAATAGACTCCGCCAGAGCCCACACCCCCCATGGTACCCCACCGAAAAGGCAATCAAATCGAGGAGAGAGAAATGTTTGTGCATCGCCAATGGAGGAATGTGTCTGGATACGATACTGCGATCTGTGGCACTGTTTAGACGGTGTCTACTTCTCCATTGCTTGAGGCATCTGACACCCCACGCACCATCCCACACCCCCGTCCATGGTGTCTGATCTGTTAAGTAGGTCAGCACTTTGGGGCTGATCAAAAAGAACTTTTCATTATCACGTGCAGTTGGTGCAGCCGAAATAGAGCCCGAAGAGACTTTAAGTATCCCAAATGTTTGCAGCAGCCACAAATACGAGTAGTAGCAAAAAGTAAGGCATTCTATAATTTTTACGGCCGCAGAAGGAACAACTAGAGCCATAAAATGTATCTCTGAGAATCACTAAATGATTTTCTACAGATTTTCCTCACAATTGGGTCTTAAAAATCTTCTGGATGTGTCTTAAATGTCTTCATATTTAGCATTTGCTTAGTACATCCCAGAGATACCCATTCTATCCCATGCCATGCGTATCTTTTGCTCTCACGCTCACTGTACCTGTGTCTGTGTCTTTCCCATCATTTCTCTCAACCTTTTGGTTTCGCTTAAAAATAGCACCAAAAAAAGGTTCATTCCGCACCAGAGAACAATGAAATCGACCAAAAATTTGTGCTTTTCTGCATCGCATTTGTGAGGCAGCGGCCAAAACCGCCAAGCGGCAAGCGCTGCCAACAAAATAAATAAATTAAACAAATGATTTACATTTTAATGTAATTAGTATAAGTATAAAAATGTGTGGACCCGACGCAAATCATGTGTTATATAGTACGTACGCTCGAGCATGTCAAGAGCACAGAAATCTTCATATCCCCAGTTAGAGGGGAAGTGGCACATGCACTGAAAATGAGTGGCAAAGGGAAGACTAATTTCTGGGGGTTGTGATAAATTCTTGATTTGATGGAGAGTGGTTACAATCACAAACGAAATCAAAGACGATGAATATTGATTGGAAAGTGGGTTAATTATTTCATCACTTCCTGGTTGTACCAAAAGCAGCCCGATGACTCATTCCCGCAAGAAGTGGGATCCCTGTGTCATCTCTCTCTGTCGCTTCCTTAGCGTCTGCGTCACATTTGGCGCCAAAATCTCATGAGCCAGCCATCAGACCTACTGCCCCACAAGACCAGGCCGACATTGCCATTGCCTCATTTCGCCGGCACGGTGCGGCTTGGCTTGAGCTTGAAAGTAAAAGTGGTTTGGCTTTCTTTTGTGGCACACGCTTTTGGCGCTGCTTTCCAACAACATCGGCGACAACGGCAGCAGCGCCAGCGCCAGAGCCAGAGCCAACGACAGCGACAAGTTGCCGTGTTGAGTCCAAGGTCAAGAGGAAGACTTTGAAAATGCCTCAACAATGTGGCCGTGGATGAATAATGCAAAGGCCCCCCGAGCTGGAGCCGGAGAAAGAGGCGACAGTGAGAGTGAGAGTTGGTTGGCTCTCAGCTGGAGCTGAAACTGAGGCCTGGCTTTGTCTGTTTACCGTTATGCGAGCCAGTTCCGGTTTAAGACTGGTTAACCGGTTGGAGATCTGCCAAGGTGGGGACCCCAGAGGAGAAAGGCCGGGGATGGGGATGGCAGATCATCTCCAAAAGTAGTCCATGTAACTGGCACAACTGGCGATGACGGAGACGGCGACGACGACAACGGCAGCGACGAGTTTGGCGTTTTATGATTACGCGAAAAGCAAAAATGGAGGCGAAAAATCATTTAAGCTGGCTCTCAATCTTCATCTTTGTCTTGGCTTTGTGTAGCTGTGTCTATGTGTCTGTGTGTCTGTGTATCTGTTTGTCGCCTAACTTTAAATGCGACGAAGCGTTATGCATAATTAATAACCGTTAACGGAACTGCAGCCCGCAGGAAAACTTTTGGGGCCAAATGAAAAGGAAAGCAAAGCAAAGGAAAGGAAAGGAAAAGGTACAAGAAAAGACAAAGACAAAGATCTGTTGCAATCGGGCTGAACTAAGTGAAAAATGCATAAGCATAAGCGCATGTAATATTATTATGATTATATTTTGGTAGCTACAAACAATTAAATATGTGAGCGCCGACTTATATAATCGCTCGCCCTGTTAGCTATGACTGCCCCGCGTTATTTAATTGCCGCCAGCCAACGGGAAAAACGAACACGGCCGCAGAAACAGCCACTAAAATGTGTTTTTAACTGTTAATGCAACTGCTTATGAAATGAGGTTGCCTCGACAATTAACCGGAGTCAGTCAGCCTTTGCCTTTGGCCGGGACGCTGAACGTCGAAGACTGTATGCAAATGAGGGACCGCACCGCTCCGCACCAAGAGCGGGCCAAAGGAAAATAAATTAAATTAACAGCCGATTTTTTGTGGGTGTCGCGTGGGCAGAGATATTTGACATTTGATAGTGGCATTACGAAGCAAAAAAAGTGTCAGAATCAGCGCCCAAATTTAATTGCTATTTAAATATGTAATTTGAGTCCGTTAGAAGCTGAACAATTGGCTAAAGCGAAGGCCCTCAAAGAGATCAGAGATTGTTCTCACTAGAATGCCATCGACTTACATGTGATCAATGATAGGAGAAAATAATCTAATGCTGGCCAGTCAAATATGAACATTTCCATCAATAAACTGCGTTCCCTCCAACATTATTCTATCACGTAAACTATAAAATCAAGCAGCTTTTTATTTAGTTAATCATTTGAATATTGAAAAAATAAAAAGCGAAAGTGGCCAAAGGCCAGTCGATACCTTTTCACTTTCAAGGCCGCTTCAAACGCTGTCAATGCGGGTCCCCAGCCGGAAGACAAGACCGAAAGACACACAAACAACCAAAAAAGAAAAGAGTAGAAAAGAAAAGACACAAATCGAAGGGGAACACACCCGAAAAGAAAAGACGGCGCCCCAGAGGAGGGGCACGGCACGCATGTGACCCAAAGCGCGGAAGTCGGACACAAAATAAAATTAGAAATAAATAAAATACAATATCGTAGAAGCGGACAAACAAACAAATAAACAAAAGCGATTGTAGTGCGTGCATAAGTATTGGTGCGTGTCGTGCATTTGTATTTGTATCTGTGTCTGTGTCTGCATCTGTAGCTGATCCGTATTTGTATCTGTGTGCGTTGAGTTGTGGGTCTGTCGATAGCCTAGAATCATGAATGGGGATGCAGTTTTGTGGGCCACAGCAGTTAGTCGCTTGGTTATATAAGAAGCGCTGAGTCGACGCAACAGTGGATGGTGGATAGTGGATGGATGACTTAGGTCAGTTACGTAAGTCAATTTGAAAAGCGTTCGTTCGCATTTGGATGTGGAGTTTATCTAACGGATGCGCTTCGCACCAATCGGGAAACTGGACCGATTCGGTTGGAAGGAAGAGCAATTCGGTTGCCTTTGTAAACTTCGCTTATGAAGCTGCTGCCCCTCTATCCTAGCAGAACCAACCCACACTGCCAGCTGATAGCTCCCACCCCACATCCTCCATCTCCCAGTCGATGAAAAGTGCACTCCATGGAGTGCTCTCTGTGTGAAAATTGTGGAAAGGAAACACAACAAAACTTGAACTCAAGTGTTGAAGTGCCTTGAACAAACAAACAGCAATAGGCAATAGGAACGGCAACAGCATCGACAGCATCGACAGCGTCGGGGAGACACCAGACAGCAATGCCGACAAGCGGACACGGGACACCAGACAGGGGTCCAGGAGGGGGATACCGACAGACACACACTTGTAACTGCATGCTAACATGTTTTCACAAAAAAAAGAAGCACATAAAAAAACGGGAAAAAACTACAACAAATTTTTATTTATTTATTAAACGAACAAAAAATAGATATATGTATAGACAAACTTGTTTATGGTTGTTGTTGCTGTTGTTTGCATATTAAATAAACACAGACACATGTACAGATATACAGACATTTATTTGGAGGTGTAGCTGTACCTGTAGCTCTACCTCTACCCATATGTATATAGGGGAAGCTCCAACCTAAGCCATCCACCTAAATTCATAAAGAGAAATACTACAATATGTTTGTATGTATGTGCTATTGCATAACATCACCGTTATGCGTGTGACACTAATTTTTGCATGCGCCGACAGGCATAAATTAATTTCTTCTTCAAAATTCCAAATTCCAAAAGCCAAAAGCCAAAAACCAAAACCAAATACGAAAAAACAAAAATAAAATGAAGCCAGGAGCAACTCCGCGTGTCGCTCCCTCTCGATCTAGTCACGCTGCTGTGGCTGTGGTTCTTTTTGGGGCTCCGCTTGCAAAATGCTCACCATTTGCCCAATATTTGCCATTTCCTCACCATTTCGGGCCATTTTTCTCCACGACTCCATGTGCTCTGCCCCGTTGCTGGTGGCGTGGCTCAGTTTTCCTTTCGCTTTCATTCACGCGTGAAGTGGCTCGGAGCGTAGGGCAGGAATCGTGGCTGCAGCAGCAACCGACCACAGCAACATTAGCCAGCCAGAAGACAACAGAGATTCGAGGGGAATGTAACGAAGTGCGGCATGCCCTTTCTCGGGGTTTCAGGAAAATGATTAACACGCTCGTTCCTTGGAAAACCTGTTGCTCTTATGCATCCAAAGGATTTTTAGGTCTCAGGTTGAAGTAGGGAATCTTTACACATGCATCTCTGTACACCAATAATCTCTGAAAATTCCCTCCCCAACTGGAGCTGACTGTACAATTAAATGCTCCCCTAAAGTCTTGAACATTTTCTCGTACCTGCCCCCACAACAGATGTACCCACTCGAGCACTCGTAGGGCATTCCAAAAATGCTTAGTTAATGTGCATTACATTTTCGTGATTCTGATCGATATCGCCAAGCGAGCGTCTCGTCTCCATAGTTAATAGAGCT
The DNA here is from genome assembly GCA_018150905.1 of Drosophila ambigua. Taxonomy (NCBI): domain Eukaryota; kingdom Metazoa; phylum Arthropoda; class Insecta; order Diptera; family Drosophilidae; genus Drosophila; species Drosophila ambigua. The sequence goes on along the minus strand of JAECWS010000001.1, from coordinate 8,543,941 downwards.
TTTGTTGCAGACATAATCACCGAAGCAGAAATGCTGCCCCACTCCAGTCCCCCCAACCAAGACTTCATCGTCATTGTCTTTATGCCTTCCAACCCCCCATCGTTCCACTAAACGCCATGTGCTGCTCGAGTTGAGCATTTTTTTGGGGGAACTTCTGCCCTGTCCTCCCCCTTTGATGACCGGCCAATTAAAGCTAATGCATAACCAAAGATCCCCCCATCGAATCGGATAGGATCGAACCCGAACTTCAATTTCAATTATTTGTCAGGGCAAAGCACGGACCCACATGCTGCAGACCCGTAATATCGAGCGATCGATAATTGATAATGGAAATATGTCTGTGTATGGGTAGCCTCTGCTCTCCGCTCCTCTCCTCTCCTCTCCACTCCACTCGAAGACGGGCGCAGACTGCATAAGAAAAGAGGAGCCAGAGAGTAGCACGAGCAGATTGGTCGGGGCCCTGCGGAGGCATATGGACGTCGAGACACGAAACCAGCAAGAAAATCAAGCAAACCAAAACGACAACAACATCAGTAGCAGCAACCAACAAAACTAATGGGAGCACAGCGCCGAAGTCTCAGATACTCTTCAGATACATCGCTTGGCTATGGCTATTAGGCTATCCAAAATTCTAGCACGCTGTAACTGGCTTTCCTCCTTAAAGTCTTGTGACTTTGGCAGCATTCGATCCTCGAATGCGTTGCAAACAGCGGATCAAAATCGTGATACCATTTGCAAGGGTATCACAAACACCGAACCATAATAATATTAATTCCAGTGTGCTTCCACGTTCGCTGGTAGTGGTATAAGAAACTGGGTCAGCGTGTCGTTTGGTGCACACACACATACACATGCAGTGCCAGCAAATATATGCACACATGTAAGTTGCTGCCGCTGCCGCTGCTGCTGCTGTTGCCGTCGGGGAGCGATAGAAAGTGAAAACGAAGCAGCCACAGCAAAAGCAAAAGCAACAGCGACTACGACAACAAAATGGCTATGACGAACGTACTTCTGCGGCAAGAAAAATCACATAATCGCCGTCGAAAGAGGCAGAGTCAGAGACAGCGGCAGAGACGGCGACTGAGACAGCGACGCTTGCAGAAGCAGTGGCAAGCAGAAGACCGATCGAGCAGAGACCAAATGAATTATAATTTAGGGAAAATTATGCACGCAGCACTGTAAATATAAATAAATAAATAACAGCACTCGAAAATCAAGGCACAAATTAAACTCACGTCGCCGTCGCCGTCGCTGTTGTCGCCGCAAAATGGTGGAAAATAAAATATGAAAAGGGAAAAATTTCTACCAAATTCACTTTTGGGTGGCATGGCCCTTTCCAAAATCCGAAAAATTATTATTTTATATATTTTTAATGGTTTTTTGATACATAAATCAAAAGAGATCGCATAACAGTGTGGATCATGATCGAAGTGGACTGCAGGGGAACTGTCTGAATATTTCAAATCGTTTTGTTTTGTTGGGCTTGGAAATGTAGATATCTCCGTAAACCACACTAAAACTAGCTAAGCCAAATGGCAGTCCCTTTCCATTTTACTACACACATAAAATATCACACATACGCCATGTCCGCCTCTTCCCTTGCATACCCAATGCATTCTGTGAGACATTGCCGGTTCAGACTAAATATTGCATAACCAACAAGTCCCTATAACAATATGCGATTCAAAATAATAGCAAAGATCCCAAAGAAATCAATTTTAATGTGAAAATTAGCGCACGTTCGGCGACTGTTTACCTTTGAAAGACTCATAAATTGATGTGCCCCCAAAAAACAAAACCCAAAAGCCATCAGCAGCAGGAGAAACAGACACACAAACAGATAAATATGTCAACGGCAATACAAAGGGAATCAAAGTAATCCCCCAACACCCTGTTAACCCGGTGCCCCGTCTCTATGGCGCACCGGGATGGCAGACAAAATCAGAATCGTGACAAGGCAATTACTCGTCCAAACGCAAAGCGAAAGGGGTGCCGGGGTGAATGAGGAGTCAGATGCAAAGCCTTTGAGCCAAATACTCTTTTGGCCGGTCAGAAATGTGAGTGCGGGGAGGAGCATATAGGATTTTATTGACCAGCCAAAGACAGAGCCATAGACAGAGCTCAGCAATGCAACCGGTTCAGGAGAGGCCCGCTGACGCCGCTGCCGATGCCGATGCCGACCCGACCAAACCACACCCAAACAAGAAAGCGCGTTGAAGATTACAGGCCCGTGATTAGGCCAAACAAATTTTGTGTGTGTCTATGAGTGGGCAGAACTGCAGCCCCAAAAAGAAGCCCCCACAGACCAAAATAGCGCTGGACGAGCGGCCAAGCTGCAGAAATCAACGAAGCGCTGCAAAAAACACACAACAAATCCAGCATTAACAGCAGCAGCAGCAGCAGCGGGCGATTGCGAAAGCCTGCGAAGATACTCCAAGACAACCCGCAAGTCGCAGTCACAGTCGCCTCCTCGAGATGGGCACGTGCTCCTCGGAGGCGCACGGACAGGAGGCATCGTGAGAAGTGTCATATCTAAGGATGTTCCAAGGAGTTGCAAGCTAACATATCGATGGCAGAGCTATTCCTTTGAGAAGCGGCAAGGAAAGCCACACCCTGGAAGTGGCTTAGCATGCAAATCTTGACGCGAGATATCCTATAGTATGTCCCCCCAATACCTTTTATTTCTTATGCTGATATAGCGACTGCTTTCTCGTTAATCACGACCCACCTGACGCCCTCCCTCACGGCACGGAATCGCTTACATCTCTAGTCGCCACTAAGTCAGTAAGTCAGTCTGTCAGCCGGCCCACGGTATGCGCTGTATGAGCTCTCCCCCATTCCAAGCCATGCCATGCCATGCCGTACCATTCCACTCCACTCGAACCCACTCCCGCCGCGGTCCCGCTCAGGTCCCGCCACCGCCACTCCCCAGCTGCCATCCCCCGTTTGGCATACATATTTGCTAGTAGCTAGGTTTTGTTTTGTTTAGCGCTTTTGGCCCGGGCCTGGTTATATCATCGAGCACTCTTACGACGTGCCGCAGCCAAATGGTCAACAGCTTGGCTGGAGCGACCGACTTAGGAGCTCGGGTTCGGGCTCGGGCTCGGGCTCCAGCTCCGGCTCGCAGACTCGGGCTGAAGCTCGAGCGCGCGCTTTATGCATTTTCAAAGCGGGACAGCAAACGGCGCTAAATGGCCGAGTGGCCGAGTGTTCGACTGGTTGCTTGGCTGGTCAGCTGTCCGCTGTCCGCAGTCCGCTTGCCGGATCGTCCGGACCCTCCGTCTCCGTCTCACTCTCACTATTCATTCATTCAGTTGTGCGTCGCTGTATTTGAATAATGTTTGACCCAAATTCGAGTTTTGTGCGCTGGCTTTGGCTCTGTTGCTTTTTTTTATATATTTTCCTCCTCTTCAGCGGACAAGAAAGTTACTAAACAAAGCTCCTTGTATTTTATCTTTTATTTTTGCATTCAAGAGGCTTTTATCATTTGGTGTAACAAAAAAAATCACCACCTTTTTGTGTTGGCTGCGTGTGAAAAGTTGTCAGAAACCATTTCGTCTGAATGGGGCACATTAAGATATCACAAATCTGACACCAAAATGCTCTAAGCGGAGAGCATTTCGCTTTAGCTGGAGAGCACAACCCTGGAAGCGCCGAGTCGCTGCGTCAAACACGTGGACATTTCGGTGTCCAAAAAGAATTAACGGCCAGGAAGGGAGCATTAAAGTTGGACAGGTTGGTCAGGAAATAATTCGCCAACGAAATACAATTTCTAACTTATTGAGAGATCCTCAAGAGTACGCAGCGGCACATCAAGCAACTAGCTAGCCATTGTAGTTCCGGCTCACATAAACCCTTCCCTTGAGCTTCTCACTCATGTATCCGTGTGGTTGGATTCTTTGCTGGACTTTGGAATTCTTAAGAAACAGTCGATGGTTTGGCTCAACTCAACTCCCCGCTTGAGTGCCAGATATCTGCCTCATCATCGAGTGCAGCCATTTTACATATGACATAAAATAAAACAAGAGCCATGTGATCGTGGCTAACATATTTGGCTTAAGCTAATGTTGTGGTTGTTTTCGCTGTTGTTGTGCGCTGGCTGTCGACTGAGGGAACACATTAAATCATGGAAGGAAAAAGAGAGCGCTCTGGCTGGGCTCTTTGCAGGCAGTTAAACTTGATGAAAATGTCAAATGTTTGTAGTTTAGGACAAAGGCCACAGCCATACATAAAAAAAATGAAAAAAAAGAGTAGAAAATACCAACAAGTGACAACAGCAACAACCACAACCACGAAAGCATTCAACATTCAACAATCAAAGGCGGGAGATACGTGAGCTCGTGAACGTGGTGGCTCCGAGTGTCAAACGTCGGCCACTTTACGTACAAAGAGGCCCCGAAACTTTGAGCCCAAGAGTGGGCTTTGAATGAATCATAAATCAGGCGTTCAAATGGAGTCTGTCAGCAGAAGGGAGAGTGGGAGTGCGACTCTAGAGGATCCATTAATGCAGGATTCGTGCTCTGATATGATGCGACACAATCACCAACAGCTGATTTAGGCATTGGATACGTCGGTCCTACCAATGGCCGTTGAGTGATTTGATCAGCAGTGAATCAGCTACTTTTAGTATCCCCCAAGATACTCCGCAGAAAAATCATCAACTACCAATTGGCTTGGCCCAACAATTGATGGTGTCAAGCTGTGGTGTCTGGTGTTATCTGTGCAGAATAACTTATAGAAGCTGGAAACATATACATATACTCGCGGAGTACTTGGGAGTACGAGTATATTGTGTTTTTTTTTGTGGCAAGGGGAGTTGACTCTTCCCGCGATTCACTTAGTGGGCTGGTTGTTGTCTGTCGGTCGGTCTGGCCTGGACAATTTCACATCACGCCTGAGATTGATGCCACAAATTGGTTCACATGGCATGCCTCGTACTCGTAGTGACTCTGCCACACACACACACACACAGACACGAACACACACCTGTAAGCTGTGGCCACACATATGTAAAGCTCTGCTCTGCGCGCTACTGTTGCAATCTTACAACTTTAATTTCTGTTTTTCTTTAGTTTTTCTTGATTATTACTTCTTCTCCGTTATTTATTTGCTGCTGCTGTCTCTGCTGCTGTTGTTATTTTGGGTAATTTCGGTGCATTCTCGAGCATTGAAGTGCCGACGCCGTATAGCCAGCTAATTTCGTATGTTTTTGCGATTATTGCAATGCCTCTCTGTTGTCTCTCCTTTTCTTTTTGCCAAGCCAGTCGCAGCACTTACAGGTGTGAGGCGTCTGTGTTGATTGTGTGTTAATTAACTTTGGCATCGAGTGGCAGGCGGGGCAGGCAGTCTCTGTACATTTACGCTGTGGATGCAGTGGCAGTGGCAAAGCGCATCGTCAGTGTAAGCTGTAGTTTGAAATTCCCCATCCTTGGAGGATTCTGCAGCATCACTGGGGGATTCAGGATATTCAGGCATTTTCTTCAGTGGGTTCGCAACAGTCTTCTATTGTTGTTGTAAGTGTTGATTCATTTGGAACCGGACTACTGGACTGTCTGGCTGCGACCCGGGGGGAGCTGCTCGTCTCAAGCTCTTCTTTTGATTGCCTGCCAATTCGTGGAATCTGTCTGCCCGGTCTTTGGACGGTGTTTAGTTTTCGGCTGGGGTTTATTAACCGTTGACATTTGTATAACGCACGTCGCCGCCGCTGTACAGTTATCCCGTAATTTACTCGTAATTCGGAGGGGAGGCCGCAAGGTACGAGTACTGCGTGTGCCGTTATGGCACATTTTCATGTTTTACGAGTACTAAACATATTCGAGTAGGTATGTATGTGCGAGTATTCCCAGGAATGGCAGTCGTCGTCTTCGTCTTCCAGCGTGCTCCAGTTTCTGCTGGACGGAGCATTACAAAACGGCGAGTGAGTAGCCGCAAGTGGAGATACTCGTACATTTTCTGCTTCGGGCCATTTGTTGTAATTGGCATTGCTGCAAATCAATCAAATCACATCGGAGCCGGGCAATTTGTCTAATGAGTGTTGCCACAGGTAGCAGGCGGCAGGCAGCAGCAGCCAGATAGGCCAGCCACTAAGTAGGCAACTGCGAGGTGCTAATAACCATTGCAAATTGAATGAAATGGATTGGAAGTGTCCAGTTCCCTGCGACGCAGGGAGTACCGTACTCCATCTACATCCATCCAACCCCCCCAATCCCAATTGGCAGCACCTTCTGCGCCAGTGCTGCGCTGCGTTGCGTCGTCTCCCATTTGCAATGCGATTTGATGCAAATGCTAATTTGATTGTGGCAGCTCAATGCACTGCTGCTGTTGTTGCCGCTGCCACTGCCGCTGATTGATTTCTCTGCCAAATAGATACATAGATATATAGATATAGATATAGAAGAGCTCAGACCCCACGAACAATAGATGCGCATTTCGATGAGGCCGCCGCACAAAAGGAAGCAAGTAGGAGTTGAGTTCTTTCCTTGGACTTATCTCTGGCTGGAGCTGGAGCTGGGCCTGAGGCTGGGGCTGGGGCTGGGGCTGTGCAGTCGGCATGGCATACATTGAACCTTTCGGCTGATAAACAAAATAGATATAGAGACATGTTGCATATTTATGAGTGGATCATTGTAAATTCTAAACCGCGCAAGGTACAAGCTGCAGAATAACTAGAATTTACCAGAAGGAACATAACGTTTTGCTCGCTACTGAATTGCATTTCACATATTTTAATAAATTATTTCTCGTAAACAGCCACTAACCAACCAGCCAAATGGAGCTGCTACGTCCTTGACTAGTGTTTGTTTGGTTTCCGATTCCGATTCCGATTGTGACTCCGATTCATTCCATTCCATTCCATTAATTTGCATGCACTGAAACAAAATCATTTATCTGTGACAGCGTCGAGGGTTCTTTGGGTTATTAAATACTTGACTGGCCGAAATCCGGCAACGCCGCCTAGCCAGAGCTGAGAGCAGGGCCCAACCCAGCTCCCCATGCCCAATCCAGGTCCCAGGCTGAGACTCACCTGAAGCACTTCCGCTGCACTCTATTAAGCACTTGTCTGCCACAAGGCGGCACTCGACGACTTGGCCGCCGAGAAGAGAAACTTGGCAACGCCGCAAGTGAACGTCTGCCAACATATGATGAGGCTTGGTGCTTGCAGCTTGGAGCTTGGTGCTTGGCTGTTTTCGGTGCGGTCGCATCAATGACCAAGTGAGGCGCGCATGTGTGTGGGTCTCAGTGGATTTTCCTAGCAGCAATTTGTCTTGTTATTGTTGTTCTACTCGTGTTTGTCTGAAAACCACAAAAGACAACATCGAAAATAAAAGAAAAAACGCAGACAACACACACACACACACTCGCAGATGAAAATTGATGGCAGAAAATCAAAAAGCAAAAGCAGCAACAACAGCAGCAGAGCAGAGACAGAGCCAGAGCGTAGATCGGGTCTAGTCAACGTTGTTGTCTAAGTCCAATCTAAACTAGTCGAGGCGTTTGCGGTGGCTACCACAGAGTGCATTGACGTGTTGTTTGCATGTGCCTCTAGCACCACAGCCCCGGTCCGTGCCCCTGCCCCTGCCTCCTGCCCACTGCAGCACCAACTCTCCCCACCAATCTTCTCAAGCAAGTTTCGTTTTCAGCTTTCTGAAGAATCGGCAACTTGCTGAAAAAACAAGATTTTTTATTTGATTTTTGTCTGTTTCTTTCGGTCGCTCTGCGAGTACATTGCACTTCCCCCAAAAGCCAAGCCAAGCCAAGTCCGACTTCAGCTTCAGCTCCAGCTACAGCCCGAGCTGGAGCTCCCGAGCTTCGGAGTCAGTCAACGCTGAGTGAGGAGGATCGGCAAGGTACTCGGAACGGCACGGTATCCGACCCGACCCGACTATGCTGTGCTGTGTGTGTGGCTGTGGATACTGGGGACACGTACACTTACACTTACACGTAGGTAGTTAGGTTGTTGCCTCGGCGCGGTCGTTGCTTGCTGCTTGTTGGCTGTTGCTGTTGCTGCTGCTGCTGTCGCTGTTGTCGTCTTGGAAAACTGGGTCAATCACTGCCTCGCTTCGTGTTTTCTTGCATCTCTGGGGCCTCCTTTGGTTGGACTGGCTTTTTGGATGACGGCGCCAAATGAGTGTAAGTTGGTAACTTTTTATTGCTTTTTCATTTGCCTATTTCTTCTTGACGTTGCTGCTGTTGCTGTTGCTGCTGCATTTGTACGTGTAATTGCTGCAGATTGATGCCGATTTGGCCCAATTTCTTGTTCGGCTCGTTCGGCTGCGCGCATTCTCAGCCAAAGCCGAACCACTTCCGCTCTGCGTAACCTTTCCTTTGACCTACCCTCAGATCGTCGGCTTCCGCCTCAGTGTGCCGCAGTGTGACATAACATAACTAACGGTTAAACGCACTTTAGCCGGTCACTCAAAAGTCGCAGACGGGGAGAACATGTTGTTGTTGCCGGCTCGGCTCTGAAAGGTTCTCATTCTCAGCTCTCATACAGAACGCCGGCCGGCTCCGGATCTCTCGATTAAAAAACTGGTTCTCCTCATGCGTCTTGTTCCGTATACGTATTGTCTGTCTGAGCATGTTTGTTCTTAGCCGACTTTTCTTTTTGGTTTTTACTCATTTTTGTTGTGTTCAGTGACTTTTTTTCCTCGTTTGTGTCACGAGACCGCTGAAGTCATTTAATGTCTTTTAGTTCCACAGAATTTGCGGTATATGAGGTCTAGAGTCAGTTAATGGAAAGGTCTGTGCGACTGTGAGATCCGCTGAAGATACTCCGACTGGCAGTCGAGCTTTTAGTTCGTTTTTTTGTGACAACTGAAGTCAAGTAGCTTCTTAGATGGGGAAGATTGCGGCCGAAAGATTGGCTTTTGTTTAAGAAAATCCACTCAGCTACTTATACGTCTATTGTGCATTATGGAACTTTTCCTAAGCGCGAATAGAGCTCAAATATAACTGGAGCTTCTTAGGGACAAAATTGGAGTCCATGTACTTAGTTTTCCAATGATCGGTCCCTGCATGCAGCTAAATTAAAGCCGAACATCGTACATATAATAAATCAAAGCAATCACGCCTAGCGTTCATTTTAATACCCAAAAGCAATAAACGTATTATTTGAATAATTAAATAGCATTTTGAAGATGAATTTCATTTCAAATTAACCGCCATATAGCAGCTGTTCCCGTGCTGATGATAATTATTCGATAGCAATATCGATACCATTCTACACAGTGGCGCCAGCTGGCATGTATACTTAGCCCATACAGGAACCAAACAGTAAAACAGGTTCATTGCTCGGCTAAAGTAGGGAAACTGCACAGTGGCGCCGCTATTTTGAATACAGAATGTGAATGTAGGTGGAACTATGCAAAAGTAACTGCTTTTCAAGCCGTTTTTCAACTGATTCAATACTCGGAAATATTACCCGGAAAATGCTCTTAAAAGGCTATCTAAAATAAGGAAACCCTTTGATAATTTAAAACAAATTCTTTTTTATTATATATCAAAAATGTTTGCCATCATTAGTTTATTTATTTGGGTAAAATTGTTTTCCATTCATATGAATGTTTTGATGTATGTAAAACTACTAAAGAACGATGTTTGCACACGAATACAAATGTTAATAATTTGTGCCCTAAGATTATGTAAATACAATTGCGGATGATTTTGAGAAATTGCCTTCGTTCCGACAAGGATCTGATCTCTTGAGAGTGTTCGATTTTCTTTGGATGAGCTTGGTTCATTTCATATCATATCATATCATATCGTTCATATATCGTTAAATATCGTTTATATATTGCCAAACTGTTTTTCATCAGTCTTGAGTGCAAATTTGAGCGGACATTTATCGAGAATTGTGTGTAAATTCGTTTCGTTTTATTTCAAAATACTAGATACTTGATTGGGGTTTGCTAGAGTTGCGTTGCATATAAATAATCATATTAAAATGGGAGATTGATTTTGTTTCTTTGTTGCCCTTAACTAAATGAAACGTTGAGTTGAGTAGAAAAATACGGGGGTACTTTCGGATGGATGGATGGAAAGTGAAAAAGTGAAAAAAATGAAAAAATGGCTGCGAGAAATGCGATAGACGTGCCTCCGGTGTAAAGTGTAGCGTAGAGAGCCGAAACTATAGATGGAAAGATGATGATGAGAGAGGTGAGAGAGGGTGAGAGACGGTAGATGAGCGTGAATTACAGATAGATAGTGAGAGTTAAAATAACACAGCGGAGAGAGTGAGGGAGGGAGGTTAGGTAGATGGGAGGAAGCTAGAGCTTTGGAACATTTCCGTTTGATGTTCTAACTACGCTTGACCTTTCCTGTCTGTCTGTCTGTGGCTGTGTGTCTGTGTCTGTTACTGTGTGTATCTGTGTGCTGTGCTGTGTGTCAGTAGTGGTGTGTGTCTGTGTGTGTGTCTGTTTCAGAGAATGCTGCAATGCTTGGCAGACAGCTGTTGTCGCATGCCGCGCAGAAACACGCGTTCCCCCTCACGCACGCACCTCATTCCTCTGGCCACACCATTAAATACAATCGCCCTCGACCTCCTCCTGGTTAACATCGGGATCGAACTCGTCGTCGGCCGTTGCCTCCTGGTACTGCTGGTACTCGGAGACCAGATCGTTCATGTTGCTCTCCGCCTCGGTGAACTCCATCTCGTCCATGCCCTCGCCGGTGTACCAGTGGAGGAAGGCCTTGCGCCGGAACATGGCCGAGAATTGCTCGGAGATGCGCTTGAAGAGCTCCTGGATGGCGGTGGTGTTGCCAATGAAGGTCGAGGACATCTTCAGCCCCTTGGGCGGGATGTCGCACACAGCCGTCTTCACGTTGTTCGGTATCCACTCGACGAAGTACGAGCTGTTCTTGTTCTGCACCGCCAGCATCTGCTCGTCCACCTCCTTCATGGACATGCGGCCCCGGAAGACGGCGGCCACGGTGAGGTAGCGGCCATGGCGTGGATCACAGGCAGCCATCATGTTCTTGGCATCGAACATCTGTTGGGTCAGCTCGGGCACGGACAGGGCGCGGTACTGCTGCGAGCCGCGCGAGGTGAGCGGCGCGAATCCGGGCATGAAGAAGTGGAGACGTGGGAATGGAACCATGTTGACGGCCAGCTTGCGCAGATCGGCGTTCAGCTGGCCGGGGAAGCGCAGGCAGGTGGTCACGCCGGACATGGTGAGCGAGACCAGGTGGTTGAGGTCCCCGTAGCTCGGATTGGAGACCTTCAGGGTCCTAAAGCAGATGTCGTACAGTGCCTCGTTGTCGATGCAGTACGTCTCGTCTGTGTTCTCCACCAGCTGGTGTATGGACAGGGTGGCGTTGTAGGGCTCCACCACAGTGTCGGACACCTTCGGCGAGGGCACCACCGAGTACGTGTTCATGATGCGGTCCGGATACTCCTCGCGTATCTTCGAAATGAGCAGCGTGCCCATGCCGGAGCCGGTTCCACCGCCCAGCGAGTGGGTCAGCTGGAAGCCCTGTGGAGCGTGGGGGGAACATGTGTTGAGTTATATTGTTGTGTGCTCGCACTGCTTCGCACTCACCTGCAGGCAGTCGCAGTTCTCGCACTCCTTGCGCACCACGTCCAGGACATTGTCCACCAGTTCGGCACCCTCCGTGTAGTGACCCTTGGCCCAGTTGTTGCCGGCGCCCGACTGCCCAAACACAAAGTTATCCGGACGGAAGAGCTGGCCATAGGGTCCCGAACGCACCGACTCCATGGTGCCCGGCTCCAGATCCAACAGGATGGCACGTGGCACATATTTGCCACCCGACGAGCGCGTCACCGCTGCGATAAGTTGGGGATTACAAAGTGCTGAGGATTGCTCGGACTTGGTCTTACCTGCTGCCTCGTTGTAGTAGACGCTGATACGCTCCAGCTGCAGGTCACTGTCGCCCACATAGATGCCATTGCTGTCAATGCCGTGCTCCTCCGAAATAACCTCCCAGAACTGCAAGCAAAGCAAAGGGAAGGGGTTAAGATAGGCGCACTTGCACTTCCTTACAACTCCATCAGACTGGCTTCCGCATCTTTCTTGCTTTCCACTGCGGAACAGATAACCCCTTCTTATCGCCCAACCAACAGGCAGATATCTTTACGAACCAAAGCCGACATCCACAATTTATCAGGCACTTGGCCATCGCCAGATATTTTAGCACACACACACAAAGTGTGAGTTTGTTTCTCGAGTCGTTTATCAAATTGAATAATTGTGCCCACCCAGCCGTGTCAGAGTTCATGTTGGGCCTGAGCCCGCTTGACATATGGCCGCGGCCGCAGAGACCGCCCGAAAAGCCACACCAACAACAACAACAACAACAACAACAGCAAGAACAACAGTAACGGGAAAAGAAAAGCAAACAATTCTAAAAATGTCTGTTTTGCCTCCTCCGATGTGACAATGTGACAAACAACAAGGCGCAGCCGCAGCCCATAAAGTTTGAGGTTTTTAAAAAAATATACTCGTACATTTGGAAGTCCATATATGGGGCCCTGTGGCATCAAAAGTGAGACAGATTGCCAAAAAAGAAATGGGAAAAATGGGAAAAAATTGGGGAAAAATAAATTTATGTTTAGTTTTTCAAACCGTCAGTTCGGATGGACGCTCGGGACATGCCCTGATTTAGTGCTAAATTTAAAAGACACTCGTACTCGTACGTCCGGGCCAGTAAAAAATACGTTTGGTTTCCCTCGCCTCTCGCTGTATGGGATGAAATTTCCAAGCAGCGTCAGCCGAGTCTCGCCGCCTGCATCGCTCCTGGGGTGCAACCTTAGGCAGCGAAAAATGCATTTAAAAATAGTTCAGCCCGTGGGATGGAATGGTATGGTATGGGATGGGATGGTATGGGATGGGACCGACGGAGAGGCCACGACTCCGGCTGCGACTGGCTGACTCATACACGATATATAGAATCTTCTGGCTGTGAATCTTCTGCAGGCCAACGACCCAACACGAGGCAGAGGCATAGGGCAGGGCCTGGTGATGCGACTGGGGCTGGGGCTGGGCATGGCGACAACATCATTAGAGGGGCCGCGGATTGAATTAAGTATATCATGGATAGATTTATTGAGGAAATGCTCTGCAATTGTCTTGCTGCGTTTAACACGGCCAAATTGGGGAATTGCTGCCAGAGTTAGTTAAACATTAGCCTCTCGAATTGGGGAATATCGAATATTGAGGGGATATTGGGGGAGAACTGGACTATTTTCGGGCTCGTCTCCGGGTCTGGGTCTCCAGTGGCGCGAGACGTAGCTGGCCTGGCAACAGCCCAGAGTCTCGAACTCTTGGATACCCCAAAAGTGGAGAGGAAATAATAAAAATGTTAGCGATTCCCCCTCCTCGAAGCCCGTGTCTGAGGTATTTCCCTTTGGCACTTGAACTTGACGGGTGAGACTATACAAGACGGCGACTGAGGACTGAGGACTGGGGACTGTGTGTTTTGGGTTGTGGACTGGTGCTGGTGCTGGCTCTTGTTCTGCCCATGGCGTCTGCATTTCGTTGTTTGTTTAAAAAAGAAAAAAAAGAGAGAAACTAACAGCAGCCACAGAAAAATGAATCTCAAGCAACTGCAATCTTAGCAAGATCATCAAATTTAATTGGAGTGTGGCCGCTGCAATTATGGAGCTAAGCCATGGCAGCCGCAACAATAAAGCTCACTATATAAGGCCGGACGGACGGACGGATGGACGGGCGGACAGACGAAAGCCACACAACAACGAATATGAAAACTAAATTAGCACACAAAACTGTTGAAGTGAAAAGTCGTTTTTCATCTCTACCCATGGCCCCCTCTCTCGCTATCTCTGGCTCTGTCTCTGTCTCTGCCTCTGTTGTCTTTCCACTCACTTCCACTTCCACTTCTTGCCCGACAATCGCTGATCGCTTTACTTTTACATTCAACCAATTTTTCATTTCGGATTTTTCCTTTTGATGATAATAGTTTTGCCGGAAAATTGCCTTTTTTTCGGTGAATGTTAACTGCAGCCAGCAGCCAGTGGATCGTGAGAGTGAGAGACTCCAGCTGCAAATGTGGCATACAGTTAGATTGTAATTATAGATGTATGGATGCACAGATGCTGGGGGTAAGATCGATTCCGCAGTGGAAAAGAATTCAGTTTGGAGAGATAGTTCCTGTACGGATCATGTAGCTGTATCCAATTGGACTTACGGCTACATTTGGTGGGTTTGTTATAGATCATTTAGATCATTTATTTTAGTTGAGGAGTGTTCCCCCGTTTCCATAGATTTTCCCCGAATCGCAAGGCAGTCGACGTCTGTTCTGAAAATTCGCTGTTCCTGCTGGGTTTCTCCTCCCCACAAAGTCTATACATTTTCCTTTGTAATTAATTTCAAAAGCTCTGCTGCATGGCAACTGCTGCAACTGTGCAGCTACTCTTCGCTCCACTCCTCTCCACTCGCCGCCTGGCCCCTCCCCGCCTGCTATGCCTGCCACGCCTCTTGCATGCGATCATCTGGCGACGGGCAATTGAGACGCCCTCATTAAGTGTTGCATGTCTGGAAGCCGCCATGAAGTAGCCAAAGACTCCTCCACGGCTGCACTGCTTCAGTTTCAGACCCCCTGTCCCTGTCTCTTGCTGCCCCTCCCCAAGACTTTTCTAGTTGTCTTTCTGGCTCTTGAAGAGGAAATCACTCGGGCATGAACTTGGAGCCAGTCTGAAGCACAAGCTACATCCAATCTCCCCCTCCCGCCAGAGGATCACTGACTTTCCGGCCTGTATACGTACTGCCTCCTCTTCTGCAACGTTCTCTCAACAGAAAGAAATATGCAAAAAGACAGAGACGTATTGCCACTAGATACGAAACATTTGGCATCAAGAGGAATTCTTTTGATTGAAGCTGTGGCTCTGACTGTGGCTGGGGCTGCACGCTGTACACCAGCCGATCTTGGGGCATTTGTCTTTTCTCCAGCAGCTGCTGTGGGGTGTCAAAAAGTCAGGCGATAAGAAATCTGGCAAGGGGCACGGCCGTTGGGAAAGTGAATGGGGTTTATTGACTCTAACAATCAGCTGCAGTCTCTCGCGAATTCAATATAATCTGGGTGTATAATTAATATGCATTTATTGTCGTATCGTGTGCCAAAAACGGAAACAAAGAACGAATTCTGAATTGGTATGCAGCCCCGATATCCTGTAATGGAATACCCCAACCGGGTGACTCACTTCCTTCTACCTCCCCGTGCACTTGTGAGGTTTTCCTTTGGCCAAGCCAATCCGCCTCTGTAGGCAGAGCCGAGCGCTGCCTGTCACATTTTTGAGTGTTTTAATGTCCACTCAGCTGTTTTTTTTTTGTTTTCTCTTCTTGTTTTTGGGCTCTCACATTACGGGGGGGTTCGCTCCTCAAGTTACCAAGTCCACTGCTCATCGTAGTCGCCTCGTACGAGTACAATATCTTATTCATGTCCGTGGGTCTGTATCTATGTGCTCAAGCGTGTGTATGTACCAGTATGTACAGCGCAGTATACTGCTCCATAAAACCATTACTATTGCCGAAATTCCAAGAAGCACAAAAGGCAGGCGAAATTTACTTGCTTAAATTGACGCTGCCGCCGTTCTTTGCTGACTCTGACTATGAATCTGAATCTGCCTCTCGATCCCTCTCTGCCCCATTCGCCACTAAATTGAGTCACAACGAGTGGTGATGATGATGATGTGCGCTTATCTTTTATTTTCTGTTTAGCCATACTTTAATTAGCTAATAATGTTATCAGCAATAGTTGTTGCTGTGGTGCCAGGCGTGACACACATTGCAGTAAGTATCTGGAACTGGAAAATAATCAAAGCCCCAGACGGTGACGTTAAGCATTGACATTGATTCCACAGAAAAATCCACTCAACGGGGACCCACTTGTCAATGCCTCAAGCAAAAATGCACACAAAAAAACAAACAAGAGCCAAAAAACTGGTATTGCCAAAAATCAAAGAGTTCGGTTGCAAGCCGGTTACCTGGCTGCCTCCTTTAGCGGGTGGAGGAGCGGGAGAGGCTGCCACCAGCCACCAGTCACCAGGGTCTTGGATTCGATGCGTTGCACTTTGCACACAGCTCGTGTTTTGGGGCATGTCGATTGTGTCGTGTGGGCTAGTACCCACTCGCATGCACAGTAAAGGCTCCACTGAAAATCGGAAATTTGATTGCATTGTTTGCTTTTATCGAGCTGCCGTTTCCTGTTTGCTGTTACAAATCACAACGATGACAGCTGACAAGCGATCTGCTCATGCTTACGATTGGATTCTGTCATTAGAAGACTGCTCGAACCTTTATCAATATTTATTCTAGCAAGCCACCAGCAAGTCCTCGGCGGACTTCGGCTTCGCTCGCGGAAATATGTATATAGATAATCGAATGAGCTGCAACTCGTTGGCTTTTCTGGGTAATTATTCTCATCTAAAAAGTAACTTAAGCAGAGCTGTATTTTATTTTCTATCCCATATGTTTCTTGCATTCTTTTAGTATTAACAAAGGAAAATTAATGTTTTCCAACCAATAGAATTTGCAATAATTTCTGCTCAGTACTTTCCATACTTATTTTTATTGCAGGTTTTTGTGGTTTCTTCGGCGGTAAGTAGAGGAAGGAAGCTCAAGCAAAGCGAAAAGATTTCACCGCAAAGATAATTCAACAGATTTCCCTTTACCGGCACAGTGGCAGCAGCAGAGTGCAAGGCGGAGGAGGGAACTCAAGAAAGAAATCTCAAAACGGTTCCCTGGCCCTTTTCTTGCTGATTTGCGCCTTACATCAAAATGCCATAATTCTGCTGCTCCTCCTCCTCCACCTCCAGCGCTTGTCCCTTGCCCCTCCTGCTCATCACCAGCCCCTCCCTGGAAGGAGACTTGGGCAGGCAGTGAATCACTTTTCTTGAGCCCAACCCGTTTTTTCTTTTCGTTTTTTGCTTGTTTGTTTGTTTGGCAATCAGAAAGGGCATGTGGAGTGCCGGACAAACTCGAAATAAATTTCTTTGCTTGATAACTTTTTTTTGCACTTTGCATTTTATTTGAAGTCTGCTTTTTGATCTGTGCTCTGGCTTTTTGTTAATTTTCTTTCGCTTTAATTGCTGAATGCGCTGAAAAAGGCGGCGACGGCGCACTGGGTCCCAGCACGATCATTTTGGAAACTCATTGAAAAACGTTTTCGGTCATTGTGCATAAATTAACAATCGAATCGGCCAGCAACAACAACAAAAAGCAGAGCTACAGCAGGGGAAAATAAAATATAATGAGGCTTACCTTAGCGCCAATTTGGTTGCCGCACTGGCCGGCCTGCAGATGGACAATTTCTCTCATTTTCCGACTGGGTGGAGGGGGACTTGCTGTGGCTAACAAATGCGAGTGGGGAGCCTGTGGGCCTGGAGCTGACTCTGAAACTGAAACGGAATCTGCTGCGATGTCTGGAGGATGCACACGGCTATCTGTTCCTTTGCTCTCTGGCTGCACTGTTGCACTGGTTGCTCTGGATGCTCTGGTTTGGGCAACTTTACCGCACAACGCACAAAACTCAACTGATCAACAGACGACGGCTGGCCGAAGTCAGACGATGGTTCTGGGCGACTGTCGGCTTCAGCCAAGCGAGAGGGAAGATCACTCACACAGCTACTCGAAAACTCGAACACACACAGTTCACAGAGGCGCGGCACACACACCGATATGTCAGCGTGACTGCGAGGCAAAGCAGCAGTCAACTCACGCACGCAGCAGGGTCGGTCCGTCCACAGCTTTTTACGAGTACGAGTACGAGTAATGTAGCAGCTTTAATCACACGAGCACGACAGGCCAAGAAGCCGAAGCAACGAGAATATTATGAGTTGGCTATTTATACTCAATGTGGCAGGGACAGGGAGTCCATAACTAGGGATGAGTCGGTATGGGAACTACATGTATTAACCAGGTTTATGCACTGCACGCTAATCGACTGTCAAATCAGTGGAACGCACTGCCAATAGGCATTTCTTTCCTTCAGGCTAAGTCGGGTACATAGTGCACGCTTAATTGCAAAGCTTAAGGTTTAAATCAATGTGCAAATCAATCAATTCGGTTCGCTTCAATGTTAATTCGCATTTTCCCCCATGCTTTGGCTCTGTATCTGTATAT
The DNA here is from genome assembly GCA_018150905.1 of Drosophila ambigua. Classification (NCBI taxonomy): domain Eukaryota; kingdom Metazoa; phylum Arthropoda; class Insecta; order Diptera; family Drosophilidae; genus Drosophila; species Drosophila ambigua. The sequence continues at coordinate 8,525,846 of JAECWS010000001.1, read as the reverse complement.
GCATCTGCATCTGATCTGCATGCCAGGCACAGAAATAGGTAGCCATACAGCTCCTTGTATATGCGTTTGTGTGTATATATTAAGACGTCCGTCTGGCACCCCGCCGTCGTTTTCCTGTTCCTAAGTTCACACATTTTTATGCTGTCAACTGCAGCGACTTTCACGTTCTAATTTTATCAGCCAGAATGCACAGGTATGCAACTCCTCTTCCCAGCTATTCCTCTCCATCCCTATCTGTGTAATTTTATATGCATCAGCGTGACTGTAGCTGTGTGTTCGAGATTGTATTTGTGGTGTGTGTGCGTGTGTGTGTGTGAATGCACTTCCACAAAAGTGTCACCGCAGTCATTAGAAATGTTTCGTCTTCTTACATGTGTTTTTCCTTTCATTTTTGTACTCTCCTAATGCATTCGGAACAGGAGAAATGTATTTATAGTCGTCGGACTTGGAGATCTTCTTCTGCTACCACTTACTCAGCTCTGTGCTGCTGGCTCTGTCCCTGGCTCTCCCTGGTGCGCCAGAGATTCTCGCTGCGCAGCGGCGTCTATTTCCCATTTTCTTGGGAAATCAATCAATGCCCCAGCAAGACAATTTGTAGTCGTTTTACTTTCTAATTGCATTCAAGTTGAAAGAGCAAGAGCACACAGCTTAAGTAGAGTGAATACTCGTAGCTCGCGGAGGGGAAGACTGCGCACTCCTCAAGTGCCTCTGTCAGGCCTATTTCCATCCGAGTCAGTTAAACCGCAAAATTCACTTTAATTTCGATGGCAAGGCAGCAAGCAGACATCCCTTGCTTGTTCGCTCTCCTTCTCTTGCCCCCAGCCTCTCCTACTTGTGCGTGTTTTGCTAAATTTAAATATGCCACAAAATAATCTCAAATTTACGAGCCTCAATAGATAAAATGTTTGCATTCAGAGCCGACAGAAGAACTACAAGCCAAGCGATCAATGGCGACAACCACACAAAGGACATGAGTGGCCACACCAGAAAAGGACAGGACCTAACCGAGCAGTACAAACTTTTGCAGGTCTCTGGTCCAAAGGGACAACAAATATGTGTATTGCTGACATTTTTGACTGCTCAATCGGAAGCAGGAGTCTGCACATTTTTTTGAAACAGGCGTAGTCAGCAAGGGGTCTTTTCTGTGGGTCGAAGCAGCAGGAAATGGAAAGTGTAGTGCAGCTTTAATTGGGCAATGAATGGGACGAAGATTTTGCGATTAATATCCGCTGCTGGATGCATCTTTCAATAGGTATTTATGAGAACTTATTGCCAGGAAAGCCAGTACATTTCCACTCTTCTTATTTGTTGTGAATTTAAAAGTTTTCTCCACACATTCCATCATTTCAAAAGAGATAAATACCATTTCCAAGAAACTATCTTCAAGTTGTGAAACACAAACAGAGTAATTTTCGCTTGGCTGCTTTTGCGGGGGTAAGCCTTAAAGCTGATTCCCATACCTTCCCAGGTGGCAGCCATTGGGTAGGGCTACGCCTATGTCAACACGCACATCCATGTATCCTTACGAGCATAGAGCCCACCATTACCACTTGACTGCGTTTGTGTGTTGTGTGTGTGTGTGTGTTTTTTGATGTGTGGGGGAAAACCCTAACAAAAAGTAACAAATGTTTTTTTAGGATTTGTGTTTTGGGAATTTTTGCACTTGTGTAAATGTAAACGCTGCACACGCACCGCACAAAAAATACACCCAGTGATACACGAGAATATGTGAGAATACAAAGCTATTTAAGCAAAAATTACACGCCCACAATGCCACATACATATGTACATACATCATATTGAAAAAGAAAAATGTTGCAGTCATTGTCATTTTCATTTTCATGCATACTCGTAGTAGTATTATTCCTATTCCATACATATGTATATGCATACTCGTGCGTATGTTATTGCAACTGTTATTAGCATGTTTACAGAGGATGCTGCCCCGTCCACATGTATTTCTGATTGATTTGGCCAGCCAGGAGGGAATGAATGTTTTAGTTTATTTTCCAACTTGCGAGGCCTCCAGTTGCCCCATTACATGTTCCATGTACATGTGTGTGCGATTATGTATGTATGTAATTATCATTTTAATTTCTGTCCCTGACAATCTCGTTTTGTTCTATCTCATTTTGAAATGAAATTAATTTTGCATAATTGCTTTTTGGTTTTCACGTTTTTCTAGCCGTTTTTCTGCTGCTGTGTGGCGGCTGATTTTTGTATCCTTTGGCTGCATTTTAATTGAATTTGATTGATTTTTGCTGATGTTGCTGATGGAAAAATAATATTGTTGTAAAATCGTAACCCCCCGACTGTGCAGTGGCGAGGGCGGATTGGTAATGCTGTGTCTGTGGGCCAAAGCCCTGAGGCTCTTAAGCCCCACGCCGAACAGGGCACAAACAGGTGTGCACAAGGGGATTTCATCTCTCTGCCTCTCCTTGAGCTCTGAGCTTTTCAAACTAACACGTGTGGCATGCCCTAAGGCGCTATGGCAAAAAGCAAAAGGAAATCTTGCCATTTGTTGCACAACGGAGTCTTAAAGCGAGATTTCATGAATACATTTTATATTTTCATTCCATTTTTTTGCTCCTCCCCAGTCTTTACCTCAAATGTCAGGAACTTTTAGCTGGAAATTTATGCGACTAATTTTTCGCATAGTTTTTTATGGTGCCCAGACCCTATCCCTGCGGCAGAAGGGGCGGCCACCAGATGCTGCTGCGCTGCTGCTAGCCAATAGTTTTTGTTGCCAATTAGTTGTTTTAATTGCAAAAACGTTGCCAATTATGCAACACGAGGCGAGACAAGAGGCAACAAGCGTTGCAACTACGAAATGACAATTTAATTGTTACCCTCCTCCCATCGCCCACCACCCATCACCCTTAATGCCACCCACCAACGTGGTGGATACGTATCCTATCCAGCCAGCTCCTCTCCGCAATCACGTATACGCCATGTGGCCGATAGCCGAAATTGCTCCTGAGGGCGAAAGGAGGGGGCTTACACCTTGTTGCCACAGGGCAATCTGGGGGATATCTCCAGCGTTTATGGACGAGCCGCAGCAATTTCAATAAATCTTGACAATGCCCTAAAAATATTAGCATAATAAAAGGCGCGACAACAGAACAGAAGGGTCAAGTCAATATTGGGGCGGCATCCAGCGGGGGCTTCCAGCGCAGTTGCCACATTTACACAGAGAGAGGCTGCAGCAGCAGCAGCAGTGGCAAATTTATGTCAGCAACAAGCTATCAGCCCGCACAGATACTCCACCCAAACGACCTTAATACGCATAATTTTCGACGCGAGGGATGTGGCGGTGGAGGATGAGCAAGAGGTGGCCAGGCCAGGCCATGCCATATAATGTGGTGCAGGCATCGATCAGCAATAAAAATTCAAATTTCGCACAGAGCGGCACAAAAATGTTCGATGTGAAACAAGGCTGCTCTTAAATGTGTACCCTGGAGTGGGGTAGTGTGGCTGCATGGACTGTTCCGACTGATAGTCATTTAGGGGAGCATTTGGGAAGAATTTCCAGGTAACAGAATGGCATTTTTTAGATCATTTTGATAGCATACTTGCAGGAGGTAACTGAGTTTGGTTCCACGAAACTTCCGACCCAAAAGGGCATTGAAAACTCCATCATTGCGAGGGGATCCTTTTGCCCTTGTCCCACGCTTTCCTATATTAGATAATATATTTGATTGTTCGAATATGTGTGTGTGTGTGTGTGTGTGAGGGTGTCTGCGATACATTGTAAGTATTGGCTGAGCGACAAAGCTCTGTTTCGCTCAGCTGACTTTGGCTACCTCCCCACTCTCTCTCTCTCATTCTCGCTGACTCGTTCTGTGGCGCCTTCACATTTTTGCCAATTGGCCAACAAGTGTTGCCAAATTGCGTTGCGGTTGCTGGCCATAAATAACGGTACTTTTGTCATTTATACACATAAATTGCAGCAGACGCTGAAACGCGAAAAGAACAAAAAAAAAAACGAAAGAATAGCCGAGAGCCAGTAAGCCTGTACTGGTGCTGTGAGCCGGGCCTGGTCGTGCCTGGCGTGGCCTGGCCTGGCCCATGTCCTGCTTTGGTATTCCGTTAAACAAAAAACGAAAAGCACACAACACCGAACACCGAACTCTCTGGCCATCGCATAGGCCTCCTGCTATCCATCCAGGCGATGCCCGATTGCTGCTGCTGCTGCCACTACCACGGCCGCCGCTGCTGCTGCTGCCCACACTAACGACATTGGCGACAGAACGCAGCTGTCGCTTGCCATTTGGCAATAATTGTTTAATATGCGGGCGCATAAAGGCGGTCGGCGAGGTGGCTTCGGCCCATAAAAAACAACAGCAGCGGCAGCAGCTGCACGAGAGCCACCCAGAGAGAGAGAGATAGAGATGGAGAGCGATTGGACCAAAGAAAGCTTAGCCAGGCCCACGTGTGTCCTGTGTCCTGTGTCCTGCCCACTGATGCAGTACCTACCCAAGCCGACCCGCTGCCTCAACCCTCACGTACTACGTATCAAATGGATGCGAGAGCAGCTCCCATTCCGAATGGAAGTGAAGTTGGGTCTTAAATATGAAATGAATGCGACCGATGCGGGGGCGTGGGGGTGGGCGTGGGGAAAAGTTTGAAAAGCAGGAAAAGCTAATTGCGTTTTGGAATGGCAAAAGCTCCGTTCGGCAATCGCCAATTTGGTTCAATCAAGAGCCGGAAAGCATGCAACACATTTTTGCTGATTGCGGCGCTGACGCTGCTGCTGCTGTCGATGGCAGTGGCATGGCACAGGCACAGGCACAGCCTGCCTGCCAATGCCGCACACGCTGACTGCAGTTAATTACAAAACTGTCAAATCCAAAAGGTGCCACGAATCAACGAGGCAGCGAGGCAGCCAAGCAGCCAGAGAAGGAACGAGGAGAGCACCACACAAGCAGCGCGAACACACACAGACACACACAGAAGGCTGCCACAAGCAGCAGCAGGTCACACAAGCAGAGCTGGGGCAAGAGAGGGAGAGAGCGAGGCAGAGAGAGAAAGCCAAATAGGCAGATCACCCAACAGCTGCCGAACAAACAAAAAACCAACAAAACAAAGGCTGCAGCAGGACCGGAGGCATGGCAGGGATTGGAAGTTGCATTGTGTGAAGTTTTTGTTGTAGGTGTGTGTGTGTGTGTGTGAAATATAATTCTGCCGTATTGTTGTATTAAATGATGTCAACAGCAGCCGTCCAGCAGAGCACCCAAGTCTGAGTCTACACTCGGCAGTCGAATGCCCGGGACCAAATCGAATTTAATTGCATTGCCGCCGCACGTTGGCTTTTAATTAATTTTTGCTGCCTTCTGCTGCTGCTGCAGGACCCAAAAAAGGCCAAAACCAAACAAACTAAACACACACAGAGGTACTTACACACGTACACAGTCGAAGCCCGACAGGGCAACATCAAACGTCATGCACAGGTGCAATGTAATTAGCACGAACTGACATCGCTCGCCAAGGACCACGCGGAGTCGTGGATCCAGAGGGGGGCCGCCAGAGCGGGGTGTGCTGTGTGGGTGGCAGTGGCAGCATGAAACATAAAAACAAAAGCAAGCAAAACCTTTAAGCCCAAATGCATACAAGCAAAAGCGAGGCGAGGCGAGTCGGCCAGGAGCAGCAGCAGAACGCAGCATAGTCGAATCTAAGTTACTCTAAGAACCATTTGGTTTGGTTTTCACATTATATAACTGGAGCGCAGGATCCTAATCACTGCGGCCCGAGAGTAGGCAACAAATACTGAAAATTAAATTAGGAATGTGCACTCAAATAAATCAAATATATTTCCCCATCCTGTTGTCAAACTATCGGCTGAACTGGATTCATTGAAGCATGCCCCTTTTTCCGTTAGAGTACAGCAGACGGCAGCCAGCAGCCAGCAGAAACATTGGTGCCCGTTTGGTAGTAGCTCCACTGGCAGCGTTTTAATAGCTTCGAAATTCCAATGGCAGCTGTGGCGCCTTCGCCTTCGCCATTCCCCTGCCTTCGCTTGCCTGGCCTCCTGTGTCCCTCCATCGGAAAGCTTTCTAAATGAGCCCAAAGAGGAACAGAAAGGAAGGCCAAGACTAAGGAGCAGAGCAACAATGCCAGCCGTGCCTGACGATGTTCGTCGAACATTTTGAAAATATATTGAACATTTTTTAATTTTGCCACTTACGCAGGGCCGTTGCACGCGAAGTCACCAGCTGCTGGCAGTGCCGTTGCAGTTGCCGCTGTTGTTGCTTTTATTGTTATTAGCTATGCGAGCGCACGAGTATTCATGCACTCTGCGCCCACAACTGCCATTTTGTTTATGACATCGACGATGGCGTCGCGAAATACGGAAATGCAAGGAAAAAGGGCGATTGGCAGCTGCTGCCTCTGCTGCAACTTTACGTGCATATTTTCTAGGAGAGAGAGAGAGAGCAAGAAGCTGCCACACATTGTTGATTGGGATATCGGGAGATGTATTTGTAGTTGGCAGGTGGAAAACACGTACCAATTAAGATGCAGCCACATTTTGTAAGTTGTATTTAGATCGGGGAAAGAGTTTTCCCTTCGCCTCGTTTAACATTCTTGCCACACTCTGAATGCAGCCAGGCTGCACCCCCAACCTTCGCCCCGCCAATGGCCCCCTTTGGGGTGAAATGGTGCTCAGCTTTGTTTGCCATTTCTTCGTTTTTTATGATTGCCTGCCACAACTTTTTCGCCATCGCCATCGACATCGATATTGGTGGTCGTCGACGACGACGACGACGCTGCAATGCGCTGCCTGCGGCTGCCACAACGATTCCTTGCTGTTGTTGTTTTTGCTCCTGCTGCTGCTGCTGCTGTTGCTGCTGGAGCCGTTGTTTTGTATGGATTTTGCACATCGTTTATCTTAGACGACGGGCCACGGAGTCGGGTCGCAGCTGCCGCCAGTGAGCGGAAATGGCGTTAATGTTGCAACAGCAGCAACTGCAAAAGTAAGCAACACCAATACCGACTCCTGCAGCAACAGCAACAGCCACAGCAGCTGCCAATGAGCGAGAACTTAATCTTGGGGATTTAACACTTTCGATATATCTTGCGGCGATGCTGGATGCTGCATGCTGCATGCTGGATAGCAGTGGCAGTGGCACAGGAGCATCTTCTGGCCGTAAAACGTATTGGCGCCCATTATCGGTTAAGCTCTCACTTTATGGCCGAGAAACGCGCTCCGCTTTCGGGCTGCAACGGGCCCAGAAGCAATGAAGCTCTTCGCCAGCTTTGGCATCAGTCGTTGGTTTAGTGGTAAAAGTACAATTGGACATACAAAACATTCAATTTCCTACATAACTAATCGGCGGACGGGGCAGCGCTGCTGCTCAGAGTCCCGCCGTGCCCGCTTGCAGGGCCCTATATTGATCCCTGCTCAACTGCCTGTAGACCCCGTCGCGGTTCAGGTAGTATATGGGATCCGATAGCCTGTTCAGGTCGTAGCCCTCCGTGGCCAGCTCGCGCTTCTTCAGCTTGAAGGTGGCCGTGCGCGGAATCTCGTCCAGCAGCCGAATGAAGAGGGGTCGCGCGTAGGGGGGCAGGCTGCCCCTCAGCACAATCGACAGATAGTCCATGTCCACTTTCCGATCGGGATCCACAATCGCCGCCATGCCAGCCTTGCCCTCCACATGGGGAATCTGCGAAGATAGGGAGTATTCACAATCACATTTGACGGGTTATCAGGGTGACTCCCGCCAGAACATGCCGCGCCAAAGAGCTGACTCACCTGCACGCCATAGACCACACAGTCCTCGAGGCCGACGCAGTTCGTTATGATGGCCTCCACCTCTTGGGTGGCCACGTTCTCGCCCCGCCAGCGGAAGGTGTCGCCCGTGCGATCCTTGAAGTAGAAATAGCCGAGTATGTCGCAGACCACCATGTCCCCGGAGTTGAAGAAAACGTCGCCCTTGGCAAAGACATGCCGCAGCAGCTTCTTCTCCGAGGCGCCCTTGTCCGCATAGCCATGGAAGGCGCTGACTGCTCGTCGGGGATCCACCTTGCCCACCAGCAGACCTGCCTCGCCGGGCCGGCATCGGATGCAGTGGCCGCGCGGGTCCTTCAGCAGCTCCCCCGTCTCCTCGTCGCAGCGCAGCACCTGCACGGGATAGATCCTCTGGCCGTAGATGGGCACGAAGCCAATGGCTCCCACGCGGTTCGTGATGTTTATCAGGTTGGAGTTGCCTTCAGTGGCGCCGTAGATCTCGCCTATGTTCGGCACGGAGAAGCGGCGCACGAACTGCGACCAGATCTGGGGCCGCAGCCCGTTGCCGTACATGAGGCGGAGGCGGTGGTGCTGCTGCTCGGGAGTGTAGGGCGTGGCCAGCAGGTAGCGACACAGCTCCCCGATGTACTGGGCCACGGTGCAGTCGTTGCGGCTGCAGTCCAGCCAGAAGTTCTTGGCCGAGAACTTCTTGCGCAGCACCACCGTGGAGCCGTTGAGCAGGGCATTGCCCACGCCCACAATTCCCCCGGCAGTGTGGTAGAGGGGCAGGGGATTGTACACCACATCGTCGCGCTTCAAGCGCAGCATGTAGAACGTTCCGGCGGCCATGAACAGGAAGCGGAGGTTGGTAATGACAGCCGCCTTGGGCAGGCCCGTGGTGCCGGATGTGTACACATAGAGCAGCTTGGAGCGCGCCTCCTCTGCCGAGGAGGAGGGGGGCAGGGCCGTGGCCTGTTGCGTCGCCAGGGCAGCACTTAGATCCACGGCTCCTGGCAGCAGTTCGTGCGCGGGGAGGCTCCGCAGCTCTTCATCGGTGTACTGATAGACGGGAATGCGCGGCAGCTGCTCCTTCTCGATCAGCGATTGGACGACATCCATCAGCTCGCTGCCGAAAATGAAGGCCTTGGCATTGGCCACCTTGATGGAGTGCAGCAGCGACTCCCCGCGCAGATTCGAGTTGATCAGAGCCGTGATCACGCCCAACTGCGAGAGGCCGAGCCAAATGCAGGGATACTCCACGCGCGTCTCCATCAGCAGTGCCACGCAGTCGCCGCGCTGCAGTCCCTGCTGCTTGAAGAATCCGGCCACCTTTTCGCTGAGCAGCAGGGCCTCGGCATAGCTGATCCGGCGCCCGTCCATGACAAAGCAGGCCTTCTGGGGCTGCGAGCGGGCCAGTTGCTGGAAGCATCGCGCTATGGTGAAGCCCCCTCGGTCCCGCCTCAGCAGATACAAATTGAGGGCCAGGAAGCGCTGCAGCGCCCTGCAGGAGGAACCGCTTAAGTAGAGCAGATAGTCGGCACTTGCAAGCATACTCACATGGTGTCCCTCTGGGCTGTCATCACCAGCGAAAACACAAAGGTGGGACTCCGCAGGAGCAGAGCCAAGAGCGCCACGAAAACGAGGCTGGCGGCGGCACTATCGCCGCAGAGGCAGACATAGACCAAAGATGCCACAAGCAGAGTGCCCAGACGGGTGGCCAGCTTCTGCTTCACGTTGAGCTCCAGCTGAATCTCCATTTTCTTGCCTCCAGCTGCCTGCTGGTCGTCCTCCTGGTCGCCGTGGTCTCCGTTCTCAGTCACTGCAAATGCCAAATCCATGATTAGCACTACGTTCAGTTGACAGTAATGGCAAAGCCAGATAAATTCCACCACAATATCACCTGACACCGCACCATAAATCCCTACACACCCTTCCACGAACGCCTAGGGCAACCGTCCAGCACTGACTAAGTGATAGTGGGCCTCTGGATAGGCGTGACTCGCCGCTTCACTGATAGCGACTGAGTTAGTGGATCGCAAGTTCTTATCAATGCTGCGGGCACTGCATGGGGCAGATAAGGGGACAAGGAGTGGGTGTGGGTGTGGGCTATTGACTTGGTCCTATGATAGTTGGGGCGTGAAAAGTCGAACAAATGTGGAAAACACACTGTGGTACACGGTTGAGGAGCAACAGATTGCCGATCATTCTACTCGTACTACAAATGTAATTATAATTATTATTATGCAGCCGACTGGCAACGAGTCTGGTTTTCCCTTCACACAAATCAACGTATATGGAACTGGCAATCCAGTTAAGGTATAAAGTTTATAAGCTTTATACTGTGCGCTGTTACGTGACCCCTTTGCCTGGGAAAAGCGCTAATTGGCTCGTATTATATTCACTTAACTCTGCCGACCTAACCTAATGGCTTACTCTAGCTGATATTGCACGAAGGGGTAGATTAGTCGCAGTCTGCCGGCCTGGTAACCCCTTGGGCGCGGAAACTTTTGCGCTTCAATGAGAGTGAAATCTTAACTATGCGCCATTAAGATTAGCTGCGTCTGAGAGTGGAGTGGAGTGGACTGCACTGAGAGCCATTGAACTGTGAACGATCACAAAGCAGCTGAGGTAGGCAGCTACTGGCGGTTCAGAGCAAACCACTTGCCAGGTGGGACACAGGAAAAGTTGCAGCTTTTCTCACCCAAGACTGAGTGATAAATCAACGAGGAAAACTGTCACCAGGGGGTGCAGGCGAACTTTGGTCACATTCTCTGGTTCTGGTTCTGGTTCTATTGCTTGAAATGGGAACAGTTATTGTTTGTTTTGGCACAGAGATTCCCTTCATAACGTTCAGCGGAGCTATCAAGCAGCACGGACCGGAGACAAAGTTCATTGCCACTCGCGAAACTTCCAGTATGGACATGCGCCGCTCTATCGCTATTACGAACCCTATGTTTGCCGTTTGTTCTGCTGTGTGTATGCGATCGGGTGGCGTCTATGCTGGGACCTTGACTTATTTCGTATTCCGATCACCGACCAGATCGCTACGCACTTCTTGGCACTGCCTTCCGCGGGCTACGTTACGTGTGCTGTGCCCATGGCCCGTGTATGGGCTCTACGAGTGAGTATTATTCCATTTACACAACAGTTCTGAGCGGTGGTCCGTGGTTGTCAGCGTGTCAGCCCCCGTCATGATCAATGCAATTCACTTTTCAATGTCAGTGCAGCGCCTACTGTGCTCGTGTTCGGGTTCTCTTCACTTCTCTGACATACTTTTTACTGCAACGCCAGCGCCAACGCCAACGGTTCTTTCGGAAAAACAAAACACGCAAACGAAAATGACACGCAAACAGAGATCGCGAATCCGATCTGAACGGACCGCTGCGGATCGTGGAATTGAGCGAAGCAGCGGCCTGTCGTCGTTCTTTTATAAGCGCAGCCGGTGCCCAGCGCTCTCTCGAGCATAAGCTCCAAAGTGGGAGAGACAGAGAGGGAGAGAGAGATAACCGGCAGCATCAATAACCTACGCCCAAGGCATATAAATATGTGGTGTGGCTTCTTGGAAGACCGCTCTCACGATATTCTCAGTTGAGTTGTTTGTTTGTGCGAGCGCCAGAGAGAGTGAGATTGGTAAATGGAGTAAAAGACTGGAAGAGTGTGAGGCCTTACTCTCCACACGTACACCTTGGAGAATACTACTCAAGACTGCTGTAATAACCTTTGGAAATACCTAAATAAAACAGTCTGCGTGTCCAAGCTCGAGGCGTGCCATTTGTTACACCCTCGAGAAATGTTAATCACTTGGAAATCGAATGCAAGCTTCAAAGTTTTTCCATTTCCCCGAACACCCGATTGACTGTTAGCACGTGTTGTTGCAGCACCTGCTGGCATTTTCCGGCCGGCAGAACATTTTTACCATTCTCGCTTGTCGAATTTTTTTAATTAAACATTTTTTATATGCCGATGCCGATGAAAAAACAAAGCCGAAAACCAATTTGTCGCTGCCCCAACTTCTGCCCCTTCAAGAAATGCCTATGTCAAAATAAATTAACATAGAGCAGCGCAGCAGCAGCGCAGCAGCGGCAGCGGCTGGGGCGCCGTCAGCGTCGCCTAGCTGTCAAATGCCGGCAGGCGAAATATAAAAAATATGTGCATACTTTCGGGCGCGCATATAAAAAGTGTGCGCATACTTTTGGCAGCTTTTGAGTTATAGACGACGGTGTGAGGGCGAAACTAAGTGAGCGAATGCATGTGTGTGTGTGTGCGTGTGTGCTGAGCTGCGATTGTGGCAGTGTGTGCGGGAGTGCCTGTAATTGACACATGTTACGCGCACAAAAGCGGCACTGGCAGCGTCACTGGCAGCGGCAACTTGCCTCGCCGCCTCCCAGCCCAGACTCGACCCTCCCGACCCCCAGGACTCCATTCCGTCCATCGTTATTATCGACAATGGCGCCGCCAAAAACACACTCTCATTGGGCTCTCTCTCCGTCTCTGTCTCGCGTGTTCCCCCTGCTCCCCCCTCCCATGCACTCGCATGCCTTTGCTGCACAGCCTTCAAATGCAGGCTCAGAAAGAAAGAGAGAGAGAGAGAGGCAAGGCAGCCTCAGTCAACTTTGTTTGTAGCCGGCAAAAACAAAAACACAAACACACACACACACAGACACACACACAGACATACAGGGCAGGGACAGGGACAAGGGCAGACACAGGGCACCGCTTGCTGATAACGTTACCGTCAGCTGTGCGGCACTTTGGGGCAGCACACGTGAGTTCTGGCTGTGAGTCTGAGTCTGGTTTCGGGGGATGGGGAGGATGAGGGCAGCCCAGCCAGAGTTGTGCGCAGGCAAGCGTCAAACGTTTTGTACCTTGGACCCCCAGGCGACATTCACCTCGCTTCGCCTCGCCCTTTCCACCACCCCACCAAACACCACCCCACCCCGCACTCACTACGCCTGGCATTTGTTTGTGTTGTCAACAAAAGTTTCTTTGAAATCAGTAACAGATGTCGATTGAAATGGCACAATTGCTGCTCTGCTCTGCTCAGCCCCGTCCTGTGGCCTGGCCATACTCTGCTCTGACGTGGGCTCTGCTCTGGGTCTGGGTCGGCTCTGGGTCTGGGTCTGTGTCTGGTGGAGCATCGCATCGCCGGGGCGCCCGGCACTTATGATGAATATTTTTATGCCAGACACAACAGGCCCAAGATATGCCGAGCAGCGGGCACATTGTGCGCTAGTGGCCTGTCACATTTTAATTAAAATTCTGTGCTCAAGTTTAAATGTTAATGCATTGCCATCGATGGGAGCTGCAAAAACAATGGGCGTACATTCGGTCAGTTTGCCCGGGAATTCGGGGTAGGGTATGCCATCTGCTAGGCAGGGCAACTGAACGGTTTGCCTTTGTTCTGCCCACTTTATAGAGTATCCTGGGTACGGCACCCCACCGCAGGCTGCTCCCTTTCAGTGTCCTTCTATTGACAACGGACTCTGTGTCTCTCTGTGTGTGTGCGTGTGCAACCGGTCGAGAACGGAGCGCCTTGTGGCTGCTGGCGATAACAAACGATAACTGCATGTTAAATAGAAGCTAACGAAAGGCTAGCCCAGCCCGCACAGGGAGAGGGCTGACAGCATATGCAAGTTGGACCATGGACGATGGACGTGCAGCCATTTCAATGTGTCCCTGCAGATCCCAGCGGAAGTTGTTTGTGTGTGGGGAGTGGGCGTGGGGGCGTGGGGGCGTGGGGGCGTTAGGGGCTTTGGGAAATCACTCAGGTAGCAAAATGCCATCATCATCATCATCATTGTTGTGGGCTGAAGGGTTGCTAAAAAGCGCACAGCATCGAGACAAAAGCAAAGTTAAGGCAAGCTGCTGTCTGTCTGTCTCTCTGTCTGTGTGTCTGTCTCACTGTTCCTGCATCTGTATCTGTGTGTGTCAGTGTGTGTGTGGGTTAGCAGCCGCAAGGCAATGTGTGCGTGTGCAACAAATGTTGTGGGTGTCCTTTAGACAGGAGAAAAGAACAGAGAGAGAGAGAGGGGGTTGGGACGGGGTCTAACGAGCTTTTACTTGCTGGCTTGCAATGCGACAGCAGCAGGTGTGCCATGCCATGCAGGCGGACACCCGCAGACACACACGGAGGCAGGGCACAGCTGAGTGACGATAATTGAAATTTCATCACAGTAGTTTGTGGTTTTGTAGCACTCACACACACAGCCAAGCCATTCACATGCACATGCTCCGTACGGAGACGCTGCCACTCACACTAATGCGCAATTCATGGCGGCGCCACATCGGAATGTAATTTTCTAATTCGGATATATATTGAATTTGGTTTGGTTTTTGGGTCTTTTGTTTGGTTTAAAACACTTTATTTCTTGGGTTTTCTTTTTAGCCTTTTGCTGGTTTCGTTTTGTTTTTGCTTTTTGCTTGTTGTTTTTGCTTTTTGTTTTTGTAGATGCAACATTTACGTGGTTTGTGTCGTGTCGTTTATGGTAAAAGTACATTAGGTATTAGTTTAAGAGATACAATAAATACTAATCAATAAATTAAATACAAATACAATCAATAAATTAGCCATACATATACGTATGTATGTGTAGTCATGTCATAATAATATACGAGTGCCCGTACTTTACTTTAGTGTAATAATAAAATCTACTATGTTCAGTTTCTGTTTCTGTTTCCGTTTCCGTTTCCTTTCCATTGCGTGCTCTGGGGTTGGGTTCGAGTTTGAGTTTGAGTTTTGCCTAAGTACTTACAGAGCTACTTTCGCATTGCTTGATGCTCTATGCTCTATGCTTTATTCTTTATTCGTTTACTGCTTGGAGAGTTGTGGAGCCTTGAGAGTGGATAACATTTAATTGTCTATATAATATTTTAAGTTATTCTTCGCTTGCGATCTCTAAACGTGCATTAGCTGAACTGAAGTGTGAGAAGTGTGCCAGATTCCTCTTGCGGTGTGCAGTGGATTACCCTTTTCGATTCCATGCGGAATGCCCTTTTTAAATTCATCTAGAGGTTCGGCTACTCCCCTCTGTCCTAAGACCCCTCCTACATTTAAATGTGAAACTTTCTTTTTGCCCCCGCACACACCTACACATGCATGTCTGTATGTCTGTATGTATGGAGTATCTACGGTTGAGCTCGCTCTCCTACTTCCTGTATCCTGTAGTTAATTGAGTTTACAAATCTATTTGCTGGCAATTAATTCTTCCTGCTTTTTGGATAATGGCTAATAGTAACTGCATAATTATGTATGTACGTGTGTGTGTTTGTGTGTGTATATGGATTATCTGGGCGACCTCTGACCCCCGTCCCCGCCGCGCACCCCTATAATTTGACTAGCACAAGTACTTCTTCTTGGGTTTCATCATGCGAATGCGTCATTTGGAGCCCAACCCATTGGCCACCAAGGCACTGGGCGTGGCAGCGCCTACTGCTGCAGCCGCCGCGCTGCCACCGCCAGCTCCGCCGCCCACTGGGCCACCACCACTCGGCCCCCCACTGGCAATCGCCTCACGGGCACCCGCCGCCGCTGCTGCCGCCGCCGCCGCCGCCTGGAGATGGGCTGACGAGGTGGGCGTGGGTGGGGATCGAGTGGCCATCGCAGTGCGGATGCTGCCGCCGGGGTGCAAATGCTTGGCACTCATTTCGCTGGCCCTGGTGCTGCCACAGACCTGCAAGACAGAGAAGGAACAGAGGAGATCAGTGGGAAGTGGCAGTGGGGCCATGCGGGGTACCCACCTGGTGATGGCTATCCCAGTCTCTGTACTGGCACGAGGCGCTGCAGTAGCGAGCCATGTTGCAGCCCGAGCAGGTTTCGGTGGCCTTGCGGCCGCAGTTCCAGCACTGCTGCTGCAGAGTCCCGTTCTGGAAGGCGGGGGAGGGACAACTGTTGATTAGGGAATAACTCGACTGCTTGGGAGGTGACTCTACACCTACATTCTGTGCCGTGGTGATGGACGGCGACTTGTTGTCCAGATCCCGCTCGCCGCTCGAGTGGCGGCTCATTTCCATGAAGAACTTCTCCATGCGCAGCCGCTCCTGGGTCATGATCTCCGCGGCCCGCGTTTCGGCCGCCACCACCGCCCGCTGGATCTCGATCACCGCCTGCCGCTTCACCTGTGCGTCGCATGGGAGAGAGTTAGAGTCGCAAAATTAGCAAGTGGAGCGTGGGAGACCCACCTGGGTGACTGCGTCCTCGGCATTCCGCTTGAACTCGGAGACTTTCTCCTCTGTTTGGCGTCGCAGTTCGGCGAGGGCCGCTGGCGTTATCTCCTGGCCGCTGTTGGGATGCTGCGGCTCGATGCCGCGCTGCTGGAGGATCGTGATGGCGCGCTTCGTCTTGTCCACCATGGCCGAGATGCAGTTGAGCATTGTGTGGATGTTCTTCCACTCCTCCTCGCCCCCTGCAGCGCCCCCGAGGCTGCATTGGGGTTGGGGTTGGCCTGTGCATTCGGATTCGCATTCGGATTGGGGTTGGGGTTGGCAGCCCTCTGCGGAGGGGCCGGATGGCGCAGCTCGCGCTCGTCGCGCTGCATGAAAGCAGCCGCCGAGGGCACTCCCTCGGCCACCGCCACAGTGTAGTCGCCGTAGGCCATGACCGAGTGGGCGGGATGCATGGCCATCCGCTTGTTGGGCGGAGGGGGATAGCCGGAGGCGGACAGGCCCCCGCCGCTGGCCATATACTCGCTCCACTCCTGCAGTCCGTTGTGGCCGCCGTGCTCCATCATGGAGTCCGAGGATCGGCGCTTGAAGACGGCGCTGCCCCCGGCCCCGTTCGATGTGGGCGCCTCCAGCTGGACGAAGATGTCGCCGAACTCTGCACCGAACTCCATCACCGCCTGCTCGTTGTTGGTCACGTACTGGAGGGCGGACTGGTTGGTGGCCCGGGCCAGAGCCAGGACCTCGCGCTGCATCAGGGTCACGCTGTTCTTGAGCAGCGGCATCACGTAGGGGCGCAGTGGCAGGTTGATGGCCTCCTGCAGGGCCAGGCGGAACTCCTCCAGCGAGATGGTGCCGCAGCACAGCGACAGGATGAGGGCTCGCACCCGCTCGCACACTTCCGGCTGGCCCAGCTCCTGCGAGAAGTGCAGCAGGGCCCCGAGCAACTTGCGCATCTTGGCCACGAGTCGGGCCTGCTCCACATGGGCCGCTGCTGCGGCGGCGGCGGCGGCTGCCAGGGAGGCGGCATGCTGGGCCCCCGGAGTGGGCGAGGTGCCCGAGGAGCCCACTCCCCCGTTGACCACGGGGGAGACGCTCGCAGTGCGCTGCGGTCGATGGTGCAGCTGCAGCGGCGAGTGTGGGGACCGGGGGGCGAGACTGCGCGCGGAGTCTGGCGGGGAGTCGGGTGGAGTACGACACAAGCGATCCGCCGCTCTCTCCCGCTCCCGCTCCCTGTCCCTGTCTCGACTACTGTGGGATGTGCAGTTGCTGCTGTCCTTGCTGCTGCTCGACGAGGACGAGCTCTTGTCCCCGTTGCTGCTGCTGCTGCCGCTGCTGTTGGCTGTTCGAAGGAGAAGCAGAAGATAGTACAGCTCGTTAGTTGTGTGTTAACAATAAACAAGAGAAACGAGTCCGAGTCCAAGTCCACGTCCACGTCCACGTCCCGGACGAGACACACACTCGAGTGCAACTTATCACAGGATGTGCAGCCCAGGGGCATTACAAATGCATTAGCAAGGAACTCGCCAAAGGTCAGGGCGGAGCGGGACACTGGGCAGTGGGCAGTGGCCAGAGGAACGGAAGCTGCCACAAATATATATGTGTATGGGTATGTATGTGTATAATATTGCACCGACCACAACATGCTACGGCACTTGTCCTCCTGCCACATCAAGGAAGGGTGCAACAACCAACAACCAACTGGCAGCATTAACAAATTTGTTTGAACATGGGAAATAAATTAGCAAACATTTTTGGTCCACGTTGCTCGTCCTCTGCCTCGTCCTCTGCCTCGTTCTGGTGCGGTCTTCTGTGCTGTGGTCTGCCTCTGCCTCTGCTCTGCTGTGTGGCATGGCAGGGCATGGGGGTGTGGCAAGTCAGGCAAGCAAATCAAGCACCACATAACGCACTAATTGCATGGGCAACGAGGGTGGGCAAACGGGCAGTGGCTACAGCACATTGCGGTACGTGCCGTCCCATCCGATTTCCCCCATCCATGATCCTGCCAAAGCGACGCTGTAGCTCAAAAATGAAAAGCTTAACGCAAATCCGCAATGCGCAGATGGCCGGAGGAGCCGCTGGCACCCAGAGTGCCAGGCGGCAACACAATACACTGGCGATTTGCTTTAAAAGTTTACTTCTGAATCCCCCGCTTAATGCGAGTTTTGTTGGGACTTCACTTCGCCTGAGAATAGACAGATTCCTTCAGATTCCTTCAGCATTTGGTTTCAAAAACTAACCAGCGAGCAAGAGGGAACCTGTTCTGGAAACATTTGTCGCCTGTGCCGAAGCTCTGATACCCAAACACAGACACACAAACTTTGTTTGCACAAGCTAATGGAAATTGTTTATGGCTCTGTATGTGTGTGGGCTGTGTGTGTGTGTGTGTTTGGGTGGTGCTCCAGTGGGTGGCTGACAGACACGCTGAGAGGCGAATGTTGCTGCTGACGACGATGGCGATGATGATGACGATGACGATGACGACAACGACGATGGGATGGCAGTCGGTTGATGTTGCCGCTGCTGCTGCTGCTGCTTCTCCTGCTACTGCTTCTGCGGCTGCTGCACAGTTTGCTTTTGTGATAATGATTGTGGATACAGCTGCAACTGGGTGTGTTTTCACAGCCATTCAGGCATGCGACCGCCATGCCAATCGAAGGGACACACAGATACAGTGAGGCACACAGCGAGACAGGCAGACAGAGAGATATACGAACGGAGATACGCAGCACATAGTCGTAGTCGTAGTCGGAGGCATCACTCACCCAGTCGGCGGCGCTTATCAAACGCCAAACATAGACAATGATGGATCACATGGACGTCTCCACGGCCCACTAACGAACCCGCTCACACAGCCCACACCCCACAGCCCATCCACCCACCCCGTTTCGCTCCGCTCCCTTAATTGGCTGGCAGCCTTCCGTTCCCATCCATCGCCCAACCCATTCGCTGCTGTGGTACAATTGTAAAATATTGCACTTGACCGGGCTTAAAAGTTTTCGGTTTGTTTGGGTTCTGTTTGTTGTTGGTTGCTGTTGCCTTTTTGGAAACCTCAACTGACCAAAAGTTGCTGTCCAGAGAGTCCAGAGCGAGGACCAGACCAGGCCAGACCAGCAGCAGATGCAGCAGATGCAGCAGCTGTGGGAGCCAAAAACCCACGCAAAACCCAAAAAACTATTTACGAAATTTTTGTGTTGACAATTCACATATTTTCTAAAACATAATGTCCAATGGCCAGGGAGCGGCAGCGGGTATAGGGTGTGGCTGGGCTGGGCTCCAACTGCTGGCCCAACATTGGCCCGCAGCATGAGGCTTGCTCCGGTTGTGGCATCGATTTAAGGTTACGTATACGCAGCATGGGCCAGACCAGGCCAGGCCAGGCCAGTCGGCATGCGTCTGCATCCTCTGCTACCACTCTTCTCAAAGAGTCTATATATGTGTGTCTGTGTGTGTGTGTTTGTATATGCATGCGTGTGTTAGTGTGGGCAACTGAATTTGCACAGCTGCGTCCCATAGATTGCAGTCGAGCGCACAAAACGAAACGTTTGCAAGTTTAGTTTGTTGTTGTTGCTGTTGCTGTTGTCATTGCTGCTGCTTCTGCTGCTGCTGCTGCTGTTGCTGGTTGTGGCATAGTCATTTGGGAAAACAATCATTTTGGCAAATATTCATCATGCGCTGTTTGTGGCACAGACTGACGACTGAGATAGAGACAAACACAAAGAGAGGGAGAGCCAGAGCGAGCGAGAGATAGTCAGAGACATCATGAGGTTCGGTTCCCATTGTTGTGGTTGCTCCTCCTCCTCTTTGTTGAACAAAACTTTGCACAAAAATGCTAATTAGCGGACTGAACTTTAAGCGTCTTAAATGCAAAGCGGCCACACATCGTGTTCCCTCCCTGGGAATGGCCACAGGTACAACACACGCACAGGCACGGCCCAGGCACAGGCACAGCGCACAGAAACAGCAACAGCCACAGCCACAATAACAGTGGCAATCAAAGCAAGCACACAGAACGACGCACACCATCCCCCGCCCACGTCCACGTCCACGCCTACGCCTCCCCCTCCAGCAGCTCGTGCTCGGGCTCTACCACTCCATGCCGCCTAAAAGCAGGCAACAGAATGTTCGCCTGCGTGCGGGCTGCTGCTGGGAACAATGCCAGCAGCGGTTTCTGTGTTTTTTCCTCTTGTTTGGATGGATGGATGGATGGATGGTTGAGGGTAAGAGAAAGGTTCTGCGGGGCCCACAGCGGGACCTGCTGCGGGTCTGGGGTCTGTGGCTCTGTGGCTCTGTCGCTCCCACTGAGGTTTCGGCCCCTGCGCAGAGACCAATCTCCAATGCTCTTTGGACGGAGGGACAGGAAGAGAGTGTGGATCCACACTTCTGCTCAGCTTATTCTGCAGCTCTCCTTTCCTTTCATATACCCACTTTAAGGAGGACAGACTCGCTTCTGCTACAACAATATCGCCGAGGAGGCTGCAGCCACCGCACAGACGCACAGCTGCTGCCATTCACACCATCAATCGGCCGAGCCGTCAGCTGGTCGAGCAGAGCGCTTCTGTGCACCCAATTAAACGCCTTAAAGTATGCTCCGCTTCCATTCCACTCACCTTTAAGCCTTCGGCAAATGGCCGCCGCTGTGGCTGCTGTTGCTGTGTTGTTGGTTGAGGCAGCTGCTGCTGACGCTGCGCCCGTCACCGCCGACACCACCACGGACGATGATGATGATGACGATGACGCGGGTGGCACCTGAACACCTGCTGCTGTGGCCACCGCCAAGGCGGCTCCAGCTGCCACCGCTGCCGCCGCCGCTGCGGCTACGTCATATGAGTCCTTGTCGGTAATCTCCTCCTTAATTATCGCTTTGCCATCGAGCGCCATCTGGAAATAGTCGAGCAAATTAGTTGAGAAATATAAGCCGCCGGAAGGAGGGACTGCGAGCACTGGGAGGACGAACGAGAACCCGCCCACGCCCAACTAATTCCCCACCGACAGACGGCACGGGTTCCCACAGCGGCGGCGATAGACAAAAACATCAAGTGACAAAGTTCTCACATTATGTTTTCAACTTATTTGATTTCAATTTGATTAAATGGTTGTCTGACATGCAAATTGGGTGTGCCCGCGCACAGCAGGCCTTGGACTCGCTGGCCAAATGGGGAGCCAGCAGCAGCTGTCGCTTCAATGCGCCTAAACGGCTGCCCCTTCCCTTCCAGTTTGCAGAACGAGAATGCAAAAAACACATTTAAAATTAATGCAAAACACATTGAAACTTGGACTATATGGAAAGCCAACTATAGCGACTATATTCCTATGAATGATTCGCTCCGTAAGCTTAAATCACATCATTAAATGGTCCCCTCATTGCCCAAATCTCGTGAATTCTTTTAGTTATTTTTCAACAAATTTAAATTCTTCGAATATTTTTCTGCCGTCTGAAATCAATTTCCCCACCATCCCGTCCAACAACTGCGCACAGTCCACACGCTGTGGACACCTGTTCCGTAATTGAGTTGAAGAACTTTTCCCTGCGCCTTCGACTCAATGAATTTCCATGGTGAACTCTTAGCAGCTCGTCCGTCCGTCCGAGGGAAACTCGTTTGCTCTATTGGATGGGGTGGCCTTGCTAATTGACTCAACAAATGCACTTCCTGTTTATTGGCAGTGGCAACTAACCCTTCTCCAGTGCTAGCCACCAATTCACTCGGCTCCAATTGGACCCGTGGCCCCTGCACACCCCGCCCGGATACAGCATTTACATGTCCAGAGCAAAACATTTTTCTGTTGATTTTTATCACTAAAATATGTAAATACCTCTGCGGACTGTGGGAGTTTGTGCAGCTTTCCGAGGCAAGCCCCTGCATAAACAAGGGGCTGGGTGGGCGGTAAAACCAACAAGAAACTGAACAGAAGGCTGTGCACGAAGAGTAAATGAGGGGGTGGCAGTGGGTGGGAGTGGGGCATGGGCACGGGCACGGGCATGGAAACCTGTTCATTTTCATTCATGTTTTCGATCAATCTTTGCGGCCTTTTATTTCGGTAGAGGTGTAAGAATCGTCTGTGGAGGCATCCAACGTGTGTTTAAAGTCCATCGTCGCCGCACTGGCTAATACGTATCCCCCCCACTCCCCGCAATTAGTGCCCCAGGGAGGTGCCCGCCCACCCGCCTAACAGCTGGAGCAGCTGTTTGGCATCAGAGCAGAAATTACACACAGCAAAATGCGGGGAATGAAATGAAATTCTATTGAAAACAAACACTTGACACGGCGGCAGCTGCCGTTTTGCCAAATGACGGCGAGAGATGGCCCACAGATCGGGCCATGTCCCCCGGCCCCTGTCCCCAGTGCCCCCTCTTCGGCATATGGCAGACACAACACTTGTCAACTGTTCTGCGAGGTCTCTTCGAGAGAATTTTGCAAAAACACTAACAAAAGACAATGCAGATGCATGTGTGTACAGTGTACACAGGGGCGTGGGGCGGTTGGCAGGGCGGCCGATTAGATGAGGGGCAAACAACAAGTGTTTTCAGGTAAGAGAGGCAAGGTACTACTGTCACAGGCACAGGCAGAGGCAGAGGCCAAGGAACCCAGCAGTGTTCAGCATTGTAAGGCATTGGGGCTGAGTCACTTAATGGCCCCAACGTTGCCTGCCACCAGCTGCTGCCGCCACTGGCAGTGCCTCCTGTTCTGCCACTGCCACTGCCACTGGCTCTGCCTCTGCTCTGGCCCTGGCTATGACGAATGAATCAAATGTCAGAAGCAGCCGTGTCGTTGTCGCTCAAGCAGCTGTCGCCTGTCGTCGCCAGAAGGCGCCCCTAGTGCCTCAGTTAACCCTCAGCCAGCTGCCACTCCCCACCACCCCACCCCACCCCACCCCAAGCACGCTGTACCTCCGCAGGCACTTCAAAGAGATGGCAGCCTCACAAGCTTCCATCGCAGGAAAATGGAAAATGTCGCCCGCAGAAGTTTTTCCCACAAAACTTGGGCCAGCTCTGAGGCTGAAGCTGAAGCTGAGGATGGGACTGAGACTGAGGCTGAGGCAGCGTCTGTGTGGCAGGGGGACTGGAGCTTCGACGGCTGCTGCTGCTGCTGCTGGCGAAATTGCCAAGAGGAAAAGTAATTATTTAAACAGAGGCGGCAGCAGCAGGCACAGTGGGCTAAAAGACTCAATTAGTGATACATTCAACCACAAACTGACACAGAATTCGGACATTTGCCCTGCCATTTCCATTACGTTTAGAATTTATTAATTTTCGTTCTGATTTGCGCTACTTACAAGCTCACAATTTAGTTAATTTCTCTTCTAAGCATTTATCTTTTCCATTTGCCACAGTGTCCACTCACTGAAGGGGCGCGGCGAGGCAACTACTTGACAAGTGGAAAGCTACAGCACAACACACAGCAATTTCCCGGGATAATTTTCAATTAGGCTCGCAAAGAGCATAAAAAAACAAAAGAAAATTCTTAAACGACATTCATTTAATGCTGCGGATGGTGGGAGAGGGCGGGAGAGGGCAGAGCCATGTGCCGGACACCAAAGCATTTTATACTTTTATCCCTTTTGCTAACAAAAACACACCCAGATGTGGATGTGGATGGGTCAAGGGGTGCAGGGCGGGGCAGAGTGTTAACGAAAAGGCGCGCCAACTGTAATAACAACAACAGAAGCGTTAACGCTGCTGCGGAGGCAGCAGACGGATGGAGAGGCGGAGAGCAGCAGTTGATGGCCAGCCCCAGAATGCGGTGGAGGGAATGAAAATGCTTGGAAAATCACAGCACAGCTGCATGTGCTTTTCCCGTAAGCTGCCCGTCGACGTCCACAACCACGTCCCAGGTCCAGGGCCAGGGCCAGGTCCTGCCTCTTCATCCACATGTGCCTGTGCCTGCGCCTGTGTCTGTGTGTGTGTGAATGACAACCCACTCGAATGCCGGACGCCGGGCACTATGTAGCGTTGTTTGTGCGGCTCTGCGGAGTCCGCATTGTGCGTCATTATGCGCAAGTGGCGCCCCAATCCTGGGAGAGATTACTGGCGGCGACACCTGTGCAACAGCAGCAGCAGCAACAGCAACAGCAGCAGCAGCAGACGAGCGAGCGAGCGAGCCCCACGTCTGCATATGTGTGTGCGTACGTGTGAGAGTGTTTTACAGTTAAAAACTTTTTTGCAAGTCGCTACGTCAGCTGCTTCATTACACAGGGTGTGGGGGGGAAAATGTACGTATGCTGGATGAGAGCGGGGCTGGCAGCGTGCGAGGGAATGGGTTGGGCGAGAAGTTCCTGGGAAGTTTTTAATTAGACGAGCCCTGGCGGCGGGACGAAGGCCACTCCCAGGGCGATAATTAACGATTCACTGCTGTAATTTACAGCTAATGAATGGGAGAATCGTACAACACTTTGCTTTGATGTGAACATATTGATTTGGCTTACTTCCCCATCGAATTGGAGCGAGTATCGATTGGTATCCAGTGAATATGGAAATGCTGGTATTTTGCTATATATTCTTGTGAGCTGTTACATACTTACATATATCAGTCCAATCATGTATTTTCCAGTATTTAATATATATGTAGAATGCATTTATTGCATGTCTATATCTAAGGCTCACTTAAGATAAATTCTATTGAAAGCCAGAAGTCAATCAGCATATTCTGTGGCAGCCCTCGTCAACTTTTTGCTAAGCGCCTCTCAGTCGTGCAACGTGTCGCAGCGTCGGCGTCATTTCAAATTACACATCACGCGCACACACAGCGGCAGACAAACGGACGGACGGAGAAACACACAGACGGCAGCAGAAGCGGTGGCAACATAAACATTTTTGCACTACTCGCCGCACGTGTGAGTCTGCCACACACCACTCCACGCCACGCTCCTGCTGTTGATGTTGCTATTGCCTGCCTCTGCCTCTGCCTCTGCGTTCACCCTTCATTTGCAGCCTGTGTGGGGCATAATAAGATAATGGCTTGTCAGAGAGCAGCAACAGCAACAGCGGCACGGCAGCAAGCTCGGGGGGAAAAAACAGTTGAGCGGGCGAGTGTCGCGCTTAATCGGCTTTATGGTCTGTTTTATTTCCGATATGAACTGCTTTATGTCCAGAGTGCGCGAGTGCCAGCGACAGGGAGAGGGATGGAGTGGGAGAATGAGAGAAGGGGTGAAGGGGTGAACCAAATTGGAGAACATTTGCCTGCCACATGTTGCCCACAAAATGTATTTAGTCATCCCAATTATGCCACATCCAGCAGCTGATGGCCGCCAGCTGCTGCCGCTGCTGCTCTTCTTGCCTCCAGCGATGCATGCAATTTCCCAAAAGCAAAACGGGGCCTTGCTGCAATTGAAGATTTTCCAGCTGCCTCAGCTTGTTTCCCGTCTGATTGGAAAATCATTTTGTAGCAGCTTTTGCAGCAAGCAGCAAGCAGCACAGCAAGCAGCACGTGGCACTGAGCAAGTTTTGGTGCCGTGTCTGTGCCTGTGTCTGTGTCTGAGGCAGGGTAGCCAAGTTGTCTGCTGCTGGCAGCAGCAGTAGCAGCAGCAACTACAACTACCACACAGTGACTGTGGCAGAGACGAGACCAGGCAGCAACTGCTGGCAACACATGGTGGCACGTGTCGACGTTGACGACGGCTTTTGGCCATGGCTGCACTAGACAGCAGCGGCAGCAAGAGCAGTGGCTGCCGCTGCCGCTGCTGCTGCTGCTGCGGCTGCCACTGCCGTTTTCAATTAAAAATTGCGAATGACAGCAGGTGCTGTTGATGGCTTCTCTGGCTTGCTTTTCCCCTGGATATGTGCACCTGTGTGTGCGGTTGGCTGTGTCTAAGGCGAGCAGAGCAGAGCCCTTGCCATTAGCAGCACCTGCGTCCGTTCAGGTAGCAGCTCTAGGCCTGCGCCCTATCATACCTAAGCATCGAAATACCTAAGTTTAAACGGAAATACATTGCATTAGATATCGTCTCGTCGGGGCACAGATCGATGCCCCGGGTGCTGCAAGTGCCCGCCCCATGGCACTGCAGCAACAATCTTGTGAGCTTTTTTCCTCGTTTTTTTCTTCCTTTTTTTTTGGCGAAATCTGTTGCAGACTCTTGAGCCAGCAGCTCAAACAACTGTGGCATGACAACTTACAAGAAGGAACGGACTGGAGTGGAGTGGAGTGGCTGATCCGGAGGCAGCTGCTGCTGCCGCTGGCGGGCGCAGTTTTTCAGTCTCCTTCGATGGGGCTGCTGCTGCTGCTGTTTCTGTTTCTGTTCCTGTTGTTGCCCCGGGCATCATCTGGGTTTCATCTGGCGTAAGAAATATTGCGCCAGCTGGGCCAGCTGCTTCGTTTTGTCGACGCCCCCTTTTCCCAGGGAGGGGACTAAGTATAACTGCGTGTCAGTGTGTGTGTGGCAAGGTCAGCCCAGTCTGAGGCTGGAGATTTAAGGCTGAGGCTGCAGCTGCGGCTGCCGCAAATCCAATTCAAATGCTCGGCGCCAAGTGGGGGCGACAATTTGGTAGCCTGCCAGCAAATGGCCTCTGCGATTGCACTGGACATGCCGTTACTCGTGGACCCACACAAACTTTTTCTCCCAGGGACAAAATGTTTAAAACATGAGCGGGGCGAAGCTGGGCAAGAGGACTGCAGATGGCATGGGGTGGGTGTGGACTGTGGACTGTGGATCAGGGTTAATGGTTAAAGCATTGAAACAGATGGCGAGGAGGTGTTCAGCAAAGGAGTTGCGGCAGAGCCTTTTGATTTTTCCGATGCTATATGCAGTATAGCCGCAGCGTATATTCTGTTTTTGTGCCTGCCACTGCCACTGGCAGGACTCTTTTCCTTTCTCTATTGTTTATACACAAAATGTTCCCTCTTTTATATATTTTGTTTGTACATTTTCGTAGTATGACATTTTTGCGTTTTGCCCCCGAAAACATTTCGTGCTGCTCTATGGCCCACGTCTTTTTAATAAGCTGCCACTTGCAGCGACAACAATTCCGGTGGCAGTGGCAAAAGCCACAACAGCGAACGAAAACCCCCAAAAAACGCCCAGCGGGGAAACGGTTGGCAGCCAGGCGAACAGAAGAACTAGGAGTAGGAAAACGGAAAACGGAAGAGTGGGTGGCAAATCCGAATTTTGTTTTTGACTTTTTCGATTAAGTGTATGCTCTGCAGAGGGGGTAGGGGAGAGGCGAGCAGAGGAAAGCAGAGGGGAGTGGGCGTACCGTTAGTTGCTGTTCTGTGTGTGACATTTTCGCGCTTTTTTAGCTTCCATTTTTCCCATGCTGCACGCCCCTTGCCCCATGCCCCTTCCTGTGGCCATTCCCCTACACATCTCTTGCTCTAGGCTTCAGCTCCTATCGCTTCCAATGTTTGCCTTTGAGCTTTGAGCAAGGTTTTCTTTTCTTTTCTTTTATCTGGTTTTCCTTTCCTTTGGCATGCCATTCGTGCGCCGTTACTTTCCGTGCCATTCGTTTGCCTGAGTCTAATAAGCAAATTGACTTATTTCCGGTCGCCATGTTGCTTGTTGTCTCAGCTGTTTCGCGCCGCACACAAAATGGCGTCTCATTAGTCAATGTCGTCTAGGCGAGGCGAGCGACGAGGCGGCATCTTAATTGCCAAAGGTGTGAAAATCCAAAACTTTTCTCTGTTTGCTTTTTTCGCTTCTCTCTTTTTTTTACGAGTGCCGTGCCGCAAAGTTTGCAGTGCTAATGATTGATTGAGCCCTTGATGGATTGCCGTTTCCCCGGATGGCTGGCTGGCTGGCTGGGCGAGCTGTTTGCTATTCCGGTGGGGTGCAGGGAGGACAGAGTGAAGCACATGTGGCCCCGGCTAATTTGATGCCAGCCAACAGCTGCATTTGTCATGTGCATTTTCACCTGTGCCACCTGCCTCGCCCCATGCCGCCTATTACGCTAATAACTTTGCCCTTTTTCGCCGCTGTCCATTTTAAATGCCATGCCCATGGACTTGGTACACATGGTCACTGGCGGCAGCCCCTGCCACACGCCCGCCCGTCCCAGCCCGTACGCCCCTTTTGGCCTGGGTGGTCCTGCAAATAGACCCGTGCTAGGGCAATGCATTATTCAATAGGACATTGTCGAATGGCTGATTGCCCGATGATTACTGATTAGATGAGGGCCGGCGCTCCGAGTTGCCCACGGGCCAAAACAAAACCAAATTGCTGACACACTAATTGAACGGCAGCCGGACTGGAGTGCAGGTCAGATTCGGCCTGAAATACGAGGAGCATTGCCTGCATTTGTATGTCCATTATTGATTGTCGAATTAATTTACATTATTAGGCAACTATTTGAGTGGGAGAATTAATTCGTAGAGCATGTTTTATGTGGAATACCCTTTCATCTTTCCCCTTTTCGGATTAACAATTAACGATTTCTTACAAGCGCAACGACTGCTCGATCCATGTTACTCAAGAGCCAGGGTATCAATCAGTCCCATCCCCTGTTGTGACATAGTTGGGACTTATCTTTTCTTTCCTTTTTGCTCTGGCACTGCATTGTTGAATGAAGAGCAGAAAAGATGAGAGAACAAGCACAGAGCGCGGCGCGGCGAGAGCCTCCAAGCTGTTAAAATGTTTATGCAGGTGTCGTGCCGGCATGACAGACACCACACTGCGAGAAAAGGAGAGCAGCAGCGGATAGATCGAGTAGGTACGGAATGGCAAACCGTAATAACAATAGCAAGAGCAATACCAACAACAACGATCTGCCTGGGTAAGGGCAAAAAGGCCGAGAGACAGCTGCCCTCTCACACTTGTTCCGATCTGCCTTACCTCCCTCCATCTCTCTTTCTGTCTCTGCTCTGTCTCTTTCTGTCTTTGTTGATCACCAACTGTGGCAGCTGCAAATCCAAGGCCACAGCTGGCCAGGTGATTCCAGGCTGAGTCACGGCCTGCTCCGGAGTTCTGTAGCTATCCCCAGAATTGAGCGATCTGCTACAGCTGATAATTATGATACGCCCATGCTCGTACGAGTATTCCGCCTCAATATTTGACTTTCCCCTCTTTCCCCTCGGTACTAAAACATGTGTGACATTGAAAACAGAATATTATACTGTTGGGTGAACTGTAGAAAACAATTTTAGAAGCTTCTACGACATTTAATACTAATAAGAATTGCATTTAAAGCTTCAATTGGAAACCAAATCTGATCGCTGTATTTCGACAAACGAATCAACTGACACATTTGTGAATATTATCCGCGGTCTCTCCTCGGACGAAAGCCAGGCCTGAGGCCCATTTATTCTAATCGTTATTCAAAATTTATCTGGAGACACTTCCGCAGTAAAAGTTTCGGCTTTCGGGCATTTATTTACAACAGCAGTCACAGATGGAATCGACAGATGGCTGCAGGAGGCACAGGGACACAGGGGCACAAAAGCAAGGGACACGGGACGCGGACACGGGCCAGCAGCTGCGACACATGGCAGCCAGCTGCAATTATTTGCAGTTGGAAGTTCTGTTTCTGTTGGGAACGCGGGCGCACAAGGCCATCAGAAACAGACGGCGGCCAAAGTCATGGACCAAAACCCAGTCGAGGCAACTTCCGACCCCAGCCAAATGCCTGCCCCCGGGGCAAAAACAGCAAAAAGAGGGCAAATAATTTATAATTTCGCACGTGAAACTGACAAAGCAGAGGGAAAGCGAGATTTTCCTACACATCGGATCGCATCCCATCCCATCCCCCCCCCGCGGCACACTACGTCTGTGTTCTGCTAAAACTTTTATTCGAGCACTTGACAAACGAATTTGTATCTGCAGTTGTGCTCGCCGAATGTTTGAGCAAATAAAAAACAGATGCGTCTTGGCCAGACTGCCAGACTGCCGCACTCGAATCTTTGTATCTACAGATACGAGATGCTCGCACTGTATCTTGTTGGGGGGGGGCCAAAGACACTTGGAGTGGCATGAGACAGCTGGCCCTGGACGAGCCACAATCAACATGTGTTGGCCAGAGCTCGTACATACGCGTAGCATCCACAGCTGCGAATGATGCGGATGCTGATGATGCGCATCTGTGGTTATGGCATGAAATTCCCCGGGGTGACTTACCATTTTATCGGTTGATCGGTTGGGTTCCTTGGTTATTTGGCTGTCTAATAATTCTAACTTCGGTTGAAACTGTCGTTTGCTTTGGCTTGTTTTAGTTTGTTTTGTTTTGTTTTGTTTTTTGTTTGATTCAGTTCGAGTGCAGCATCTTTTATTTATATTTTAGTTATCTGTTAGTTTTTCACTTCTGACTAGTGGACTCAATTCGGTTTCTTAATTATTGTTTGGCGTTCTTTCATTGTCTCATTATTTACACTTTTCGAGGGGAACACAGCGCGGAACCGACCGACACTCGAACCGGCATTTCGAAGCAATGCCAAGCGAATATTCTGAATGGCGCGCTGGAGCCGCAGTATTCGGCCTCGGCATCGGGAGCACTGCCAGCGAGCGACAGCATGCAGTCCACGCGGAAGTCGGAATGTGCTTGAAGAGTGCGGAGTGGAGCGGAGCGGAGCGAGAGTGCGCTCACGTCCGAACAGGCGAAAGATGGATTTGTTTGTGAGAAGAGCAGCCGCAGCCGCTGCCGCTGCCGCCACTCAGGTAGCGAGCGATTCGTGTCGTGTCGTGTCGTGTCTCTGGTTATGCTTCGTATTCGTCGTCGCCTGCTTGCACTCGGGCCAGGCGCCTGCGCAGGCATTCGCAGTTGCAGATGAAACAGCTGTTTCCTCTTCTCCTCGCCAGCCGCCTGCCCTTGCTCTTATCGCTGGGCTGTGGCAGAGGCAACAACTGCCTGCCAGACATTTGTTCTTGTTGGTCGTCGCCGGCATTTGGCCGCTGGGCTATTAACATCAGCTGCTGCTCAGCCCCTCTCCCTCTCTCTCGCTCTGCCTTCGTGTTGCCCCTGCCACTCACTCCTCCCTCGGGTGTGTGCTGCCTTCTGCTGGCGGCAGCTGAAAAATTCCTTTTTGGCAGCAGCTTGTTTCGTTCTCGTCTCTGTTGCTGTTTCATTTCGGCCCCTGCCACTGCCACAGCCACAGCCATGAAATTCCAGTTGGCATTGCGTTGCGAGCTGCGTGCCGATATTTAAATAAATTGCCAACCAATTGTGCACACACCCCCCAGGGCCCACCCCGCCCTGAGTGGCGGCCTTATGCGCGTGTTCACACCATGTCAAACGCTTGGACCCCCAAACAACCCACCCACACACGCACACCCCAGGGAGCACAGCGCTTAGCGATGAGAATGAGCCTGAGCGCCCAGCAAATTAGAAGCGATTTGGTCTCCGGCTCGTTCCCAATCGGAGCGGAGTGGGTAGCGGTTGTAAGATCAATTCAGGCTTCGATTGGAATGGAAACCACACAAAATATCCATGTTTGCTTTAGCTAATTGTAAGCTTAGTTAACCAAAGCTCTTAGCGGAAATACTGGGAATGCTTGGGGGATATGCAAACGATATAGAAGATCATTGAAGATAAATGCAATCTGCTGCATTAGTCACAGCACCCCATTAGGATAATCCCGCAACATGAGAGCAGCTACAGGGAACTGCCGCTTGGCTTGCTGATGATTAGCAAGCCGTCGGCATCGCTCACACATATCTGTCATCTGTTTACCAGCTCTGCCACCAGCTGTGGCAGCGGGGAAGACGTTTCAATAGATTCATACAAATTGACCGCCGCAATTTAAACAAACCCCCGCTTTTGGCCAATAAGTGGCCATTCATCTTGTCCAGCCGCAGTTCTGCCATTGCCCCCAATCGAAGCCCGGAGCCCTGCCTCCCTGGCTCCCGCCTCCACACTCATATAAGCAAAACTTGCCACAAACGAAAACCCAAGCACCCTAAACCACAAACTTGAACGAAAGAGACAGAGACATAGAGTGTGAGAGAGAGGGAGAGAGAGGTAGAACATTTGGCACCCAAACCAAGTCCAAGTCCAGAGCAGGGCGATACGGGAAATCTATTGGGTTGGCAAGGATGGGGATGGGAATGGGAACGGGCCGGCAGAAAGCGGCAAGCAGCAGGCAGAAGCGCTCTTCTTTTACTGCTGCCACTTGGTAGCAGTTGGCACTGGCAGCGACGTTGCCGTCTCCGTCTCCACTTCCAGCTCCTGCTCCGTCGTCGTCGTCGTCGTCGTCGGGGCAGCATCAGGCGGCAAATAATGTAAAACGCCATTAGGCGAGATTTTCTCATACAAACAACAATTGTGCATTGGCACACCAGCCGTCTGAAGTCGTCTGCGATTCTGGTGGCAAGGCAGGCAGGCAGGGGGAATGTGGAATGGGGCACTGTGGGTGGATTGTGGGCGTTGGACACAGCATTTTTTATGCGCATTTCGCACAAGTAAATGGGAAAGAGAGGGCGAGAAGGAGACAGAGAGAGAGAGAAAAGACAAGAGACAGAGAAACGTAGCAAACGAAAACAATTTTGGGGCCGCGCAGCCTGGCTGCCTGGCAAGTGGCAACATTTGTTGCTGCCGCTGCCGCTGCTGCTGCTGCTGCTGCGACAAATTGAATGAAATCACGGCAATTTGGAGTGGCATACATCGGCAGGGAACAGCTGCGGCCGGGCCGTGTCCAAGTCCGTTCCCAAATGGCCACTCGCAAAAAAGAGGAGAAAAGAAACCAGAGATGGGGCAAACAACTGTTTGCCCTGACTGTTGACGCATAATTGAATTATTAATTTTTATTTTAAACAATGTCATGACATATTGTTGCCGCTGCTGTTGCAAGGGGTGTTGCTGCTGCCGTTGCTGTTGCCGTTGCTGCTTCTGTTGCTGTTGTGCCTGTCCCGCGTGCTTATCTGTCGGCGGCGTGCTTCGTTCCGATAAAGAAGTTGTTTGCTCAGCGCCGATTCAGCAGCAAACAAAGTGAAAGTCGGGGAGCGAACCCACCCCACCATCAGCCACGCCACCCACTTGCGGCGTCCTTTAGGCCAGGAGGTCAAAATGAAGCTGTTTGTTTGGGATGTGTGTGTGTGTGTGTGTGTGACTGGGTGGGTGGGTGTCTGTGGCATTGACTG
The DNA here is from genome assembly GCA_018150905.1 of Drosophila ambigua. NCBI lineage: Eukaryota > Metazoa > Arthropoda > Insecta > Diptera > Drosophilidae > Drosophila > Drosophila ambigua. Next base: position 8,492,971 of record JAECWS010000001.1, on the reverse strand, counting down.
ACTTTTGATAATAAGTGCGAATACGAGAGGGAGATGGGTTCAGGGTTCTGGGCACTGGGAACTGGGAACTGCCGGGGGCCTGGGAATTGGCAACTGAGTGCGAGCAGATAACACTCCATGGAGGATGGTAATGGCGAGCGATGATGCTGATGCTGATGCTGTTGATGTTGATGGTGCGACACCCATTCCCATCCCCCTCCCACTCCCACTGCCAGTGCCAGTCCACTACAGCCCGATTCCAATCCATTCAATGCCAGTGCAAGGCTGAGCTCCAAATCGTTTGAGGCTCAACTCTTCCTAACTGGGGAATTCACTTTGTCGCCTTGGGCCACGGACGCCCTCCCGACTGACAGCAGACTGTTGGATGCCGTCTTCAGGCCCAGCGGTTGGCCTGTCCACGGATAAGACGCGCTAAAATTGTCGCCACCAGTGACAGGCCGCCTGGGAGGCGCCAATGCTCAGCTCAGCTCCGTCCTGTCTTGTCTCGCCCTCTGCTGGCCTGGACATGAATAGCCAAGAAAGGACTTGTCTTGTCTTGGCTCTTTGTGCGTGCAAAGTGAAAAGCGTAAAAAAGTGAGGCAGAGTCAGAGTCGCAGGCAAAGGGAGCTGCAACTGAAATGTGGACAATGGCGAACCATTTGACGAGGCAGGCGGCACGAGGCAGGCATAGTTGGTGGCAGCAAACCATTGCCATGGACAGGACGGGGATCCAACAGCTGCAATTATACACGTTGCGTTGGTCAAGAAAATGTCTGCAAAAAATATAAAATACAAATTGCACCTCCAATAAAAATTATCAAAAATAAATCAGAAACTATTCGAAACGAAATTCAAAAGGCTAGATTTAAATTCAATGGAATTGGATTCATAAATGCACATATGTATGTAGATATGTATGTACACCGAGACAATTGCAGCTTTAGATTTGAGTTGAGTGCAAAGCATCGTCAAGAGGCGACTCAAAGGAATCGTTTGAAAGACAGATTATGACAGGGGCAACAGCCACAACATCTCTTTACGCAAAGCTTCTGCCGCACAGCATTTCTATGCCCCACAGACACACAAAAACTGTACGGGCATTGGGATAACTAAATTTTCCTTGTATGTGTTTGTGTGTGGCGCCACAGAAATGGCAACTGGCAACTGGCAACTGGCAGCTTTCAGCAGCAGCAGTGGCAGCAGCAGCAGCAGTGGCAGCAGCAACAACCAGCAAGAGTAACCGTTATTAAAGAGTTTGAATACCTAATTATGAAAATGTCAGTAGCAAACTTTTTTTGTGATGCTGATGCTCAAAGAGAGGGAGAGAGAGAGAGCGAGCGAGTGACAGGGACGGGACAGAATCACAGCCAGGACTCCACCGCTAGGAGCTGATGTGGCTGCTGGCTGCTGGCTCGCCGCCTGCTTTCTATACCCTTGAAGAGGGTATGATGAGTCCGATCAGATGATTGCCATAAACTGGAGAAGGAGCTCCCATAGCAGCCGTCGTTCGTTCCACACTTTCCCAAAAAAGGTTTCATTGAAGGATGTGTTGTGTGAATGGGTTCAAATGCTTCGATACACATGGGGACTCCATCCTTTGGTCGTGTTGTTGTACTGGTTGTACTCGTACTATTATTGCGGGAACAACAAAGTTGTTTGTGATGTGCCTGGCAGCCAAACACGGGTTGCTTCACTCTGCATTCAGTTCGCTGCTCAGCAGTTGCCCCCAACAATAACAATAACAAGAGCAGCAGCCAGCAGCCAGCACCCAGCAGCAGCAGCAGCCAGCAACAACAGCAAAGAAATATGAAAAATTTCATTTTCATGTCACTCAATTGAATTTCCATTCAAAGTTCCCTTTTTTTTCGTCTTATTTTTTCTTCTACTGCTGCTGCTGCTGCTGCTCCTCCTCCTCTCCTTTTTGCCAGTGACTGACGCTGACGTCGACGGCGGCGGCGGCGCTTTTCCATTTTCGTTTCCCCCCATTTAATATTTTTGCCTATTTTCTGTGAGTGTAAGCCTCCGATCCCCACGCCGCAAATACATATGCACATATGTATGTATGTTTGTACCTGTGTGAGCGTGTGCGAATGCTTTGTATTGTTCGGGTTTTCCAGCTAAATTAATTGCCTACGGATTTGTAGTTAGTTGCCATCGTCATCGCTATTGTTGGGGCTGTTGTTGTTGCTGTTGTCGTTGCTGTTGAAAGCTCAAACACAAATACAGGCACACCAAAATGCCTGCCACACACTCACACTCACACACAAACCAGCACAAGGACGAACACAGGGAAACACCAATGGACATACACAATGGCAAACCAAAAGTCCCTTTTTGCCTTGACTGCATTCGGGTTTTATGGTAAAAATAAATAAATTTCGGGTTTATCTCAATGGCATACAAGTCATTTGCAGCTGAGATTTTTTTGTTCCTCTTCTATCTATCTCTACTACTACTATTTCTACTACAGCTATTGCCCCCGTCCGCACCCCACACCCACTCCCACTCCGATTCTGCCCTCACCCACCTGACACGTTTTTTTCACCCATCTTTATGATTATTTTTTTGCCCTATTCCATTCGCTGCTGTGGTTGCTTTTTGACTGCAAAGGTGAGCACCACATACGAGCATGATGGTTGGGCGGGTGGGTTGTTGGCTGCTGGCTGCTGGGGTACGACTGTGTGAGCGTCCCGGACACAATATGCTGGGAACAATTGAGGCATGACGAGGAGATCTGTGGACGCCGGACATGAGCTTACATCGGATTAACATTGTGCTCAAGGCGTTCAGGCAGTTCTGGCAAATCGATTTCGCCCGATTCCAGCTGTAACAACCACAAATAGTAATTCCATTGCGAAAAATAGGAATATTTCCCTGAGACAAGCACAAGTACGAGCAGTAATGACGATTGGCAGACGCGATGACACCAAGAGGCTGTCAGAAAACCAATGGATGCGATTAAGTGGCTCTAAGGACATCTTCAGAGGCCTGTCAGGGGCTCTGTATTTGGGCTCCACAAAAACTGTCATAGTAATAAACAGATTAAGTCGTTTAGTAACTGTGTTCGGATTTAAATAAACTGATTATTAACTTGGTAATAATTCGATTAACAAAATTGAATATTCAACTAATTTCAGATTATCCGCAGCCGCATCTAACTCACAGACCAATTATTTATTTAATGATTTATTCACCTCGCTTTGAATTCTCATTTGAATAAATTACTTTATTCATTAAATTCAGAATTCAACCAATTTCCACTCCCCATCCCATTCAGCACTTCCTGACAAACTACAGGACCGCAAGAGAATCCACCTCCCATCCGAAAAAGAGAGCGACTTCACTGACCCTCGCAGACAGCCCCATGTCCCCATTGTCCTGTGTTTTTTTGGCAGTAGAGGGCTGGGGGGTGGCACAGTTCCTGCCTTTGTTTAGTGACCAGCAGCGATGCCAACTGCAGTCACACTCCACTTGGCCAACAGGCTTCTTGTTTTCATGCAGATTTATTTACAGAATTTAAATTTAAACAAAAGCAACAGCAACAGCACCACGAGCAAGCACCAAGCAAAAAAGTGACCAACCCGCCAGCGACTATGGCATTTGGGCCTGCTGCTGACAAGCTGTCACTGCTGGCTTCAGCCTGTTGGAACCTCAGCCAGGCGACATTCTCCATTGACATGATTTTGCTTCAGTAATTAAACAACATTTTCTTTCCGCGCCTTGCACGGGCATCAGCAGCAACAAACTGGGGACATCTGCTGACAGGTTGGACAATCTGCCGTACTGATGGAAACTGAAAGTAATTAGATTCAGTGTGCCAAAGCCCGCACAAATAAATCACAATCATACCATCAGGCGATCACATTTTATTGATATGAATTTTTGCGAGAGAAACTGAAATTAGTTCTCAAAATCTATTCAAAAGCACTCAAAGTATTCAACGGATTTTCAAAATATTTTCGCTTTAGGCAATACAGATTTTGATAAGGTTCTTGTTTTTTTTTTTATCCTCTTCCCCTGACGTTGGCAGTTTTCCCCATTTTCTTGTGACAATAAATAGTGGGTGCAGCTGCAACAACAAGAGCAAGAGCAACACCAGCAGCAGCAGCAGTGACAGCGGTGGCAGCAACAAAAAAAAAGCACATCAGCAATGGCATCAATTTTTTGTAACATGTTGGCAAACAAGGTCTCAACCACGCCCCCACAGCCCAAAGGCCACGGTCCCCATGGCATTCTGGCCATGGCTGATATGGCTGCTGTGGTTGTTGTTGGTGTTGCTGCTGCTGCTGTGCGGCCACTTAAATGTCGTTATGTTGTCGGGTCACGCGCCAGGTTCCAGTGTCCAATGTGTACCATGCCCCATGATCATGTTCTTGTCCCAAACTCAGCTCTGGCCAGCGGCACGATGGAGGAGAAAACAACTTTATTGCCGCAGCAATTATGCGTAGCTAATAAAAACTTTGAGAGGGACCGGGACCGGGACCGGACTGGCAGGACAGGCGTCCAGGAGCTGGAAACATCGACAGGCAAACGATTTATGCATGAGAGAATAATTAATGCGTTGATTTATTTTAAAACGTGTTATGGCATTCAAATAAAGGCCAAAGCCTGTTCAATGGCCGCCCAGACTTAACCCATTGACAGCATTTTCAAACAATGGTATAAGCTCCATAAGCTTATGGAAAAAACCTCCAAAAACTGCTGAAAAAGTTCAAAAATAATCTCTTGCCTACCTTTAGGGGCATTAACAGGACTCCAATGCAGCCAGCGATGATGGGCCATCAATGGGTTAGCATGTGCGAATTCTGGCGCTATGTCGAAATGCAAATTTATATTCCAACTTGACAGCAACAACAAAAGCAACAATCAAACAACCCAAACAAACATTGCCGACAAAAAGCGTACTGTACGGCTGTTGAAAAAAGGGAGCGCCCTGGAAGCAGCAAAATCAAATATGTTAAGCGGCATTTAAGAGCGACATCGTGCCTGCCACATGAGATAATGCCCCCATGCTCCCGCACCTTGCAGCAATCCCCCATCCCCCAACCCCCGCCCAGCTCCAGTGATGAGCTTTTATATTTTTCTAAAAATTTGCACGCATTGCATTGTTGTTCACATTGTTGTTGCTGTTATTTTTGTTGTTTCGGGAGTGCTGCTTGTTTGTTTGTTTGTTTGATTGTTTGTTCGGGGTACACACACCCATACACACACATGTGCGGTTCCCAGCGACAGCTTCGGCGGCAGGATAAGAAAGAAATGATAGCCCCCGCTGGCAGAAGCTGTTAATACACTTGCAGATACGGAGGATAAAGGATTGCACATGAAGGATAGATAGATCAAAATGTTGGGAAATAACTGATATATTTACCTAATGTTAGGTATTACAGTTTTGGACTTATCTGCATGCAAAACGTCAGCTGAAACGTCAGCTACTCCCTTCCGGAAGGGTATCCAAAGCAGGAAAAAGGACTATGGCGCACGCCACTTCTATGTGAGAGAGAGAGGGAGCGAGAAATGTGGGAAATGTAAACGGAATTGTTTTGCTTGCCTCGATGCTGGCTGCGCCTCCGTGTGGGTGCGCTTCGTACGTGTGTGTGTGTCTATGTGTGTGACAAAGGGATAATGACTGGCACAGCCACAGCAACTCACACGACCGACCCTTCCCCCTCGCTTGAAGCAGAGGTGATGACGTCGACCGCGCTGCCCTGCGTGTCTTATCGCCAATGAAGGAAAACACGCACGCCACATCCCGCTCAAGGGGGAGGGGGCGCCATCTCAAGGATATTCCACACGGTGCAGCTGATAGAAATCCCTCCATCTGACCATCAAGACGCAGATTGTTTCAGAGTGTATTCCGAACTGAGCGCCTGATCTGGTGTACACAAAGGACTTGCATCGGTCTCTTGTCGCCAGCTTAAACGGAAGTTGTGCATTGTAGCTTAGAGTTCAAGTTACTGTGTTTCCAATTTAGGTGACGGTGAAGGCCAATTAAACTGGAATAGTTTGGATACAGCGAATTTGGTTGGGTGGCTAAGGAACATATTCTCAGGCAGTTGAAATTGAATCGACTTGAATCGTTAGTGACTCCGATAAAGAACGACAGGTTTATTCCATCCATTAATCATTTTAAAGTTCCGCTGAGAAAATGAAATCAAACTTGAAGCATAACCTTTAAATTATTCCGCCAAACTCTGTTTATTTTATTTGTAAAAAACAAACGCCAGATGGCGCGTCACAGATTTGTAAGCTGCTGCAAAATACGCCAGGTGGCGCGGCACAGTGTTGGTAAACAGCTTGTCGTTGATATTTCGCAGCACTGCAGAGTTCAAATGGCACGTTATTTGGCGCATTTAATTCAAATTATTCAACAGAACTTAACTTTAGTTATTAAATGAAACACACAAGGATATAAATACTATTTTAAACTAATTTAATTGCACTTTATTGACGGTAGACCCTAGAACTCATTACGTTTACAGAATTATACAATAATTTGTTCAACAATTTCCATTACGCAGAAAGGCGAACCTTGCCACGCCCACAATGCAATAGCAACGTCAACAAAAAACAACGACGATCAACGACGACTCGTTCCATTAAATTTAAATGACTATTGTTCATTGACTCAGTTTTGTCCTTCGGAGGGGGTGGGGGCTGTGGGAGCATAAATGTGGTTCGAGGGCGGGGCTTTGTGGCGACATCGAGTAGAGATATTCCTAGCTTAAGTGTAGTTGTAGTTTTAAGCACTAATTATCACATAGTAAACTTATTCAGTAGGCTTTTGTTTCCGCTCGGACTTGCATTGACTTGCAGTTGACTCGGGGACCAGCTCAGCGATATCCCAGCAGGTATTTGGGCAGATAGGTGATCGAGGAGAGCAGGCTATAGCTAAGCAGTGGGGGGAGACAGAGATAGATTGTCGGAGGCATGTGAAAGTTAAATATTTCGATCATTTATTGTCATCTGAACATTACAGAACCGTGTCACCATCAAGTAGTTAAATGATAATAATTGATCTGCACAATCTTTATACATAAGTGCGTGTATCTCAACCACCAATGTTAACCACAACCACATCAATCGGAGCCCAGAACTCCGTAGTCGCCTGCTCCCCGGAGGCCGGCGTATCACTCCGATCCTCTGCGCTGTGTAGGGTTTTAGTTTTTTGGTTTTTTTGTTTGTTTATTGTTGAATGAACCACACCAGTGCAGAAAGTAAAATAACTTGATTATTATTTATCGTGTATAAAATAAAATGTAAGTGAAAATGGTAGAGTACGATCACGATCACGAGCACGAGCACGAATAAGCGAAGAACACAAATCAAATGGAAAGCAACAACCACCAGGAAAACAGTTAGGATTAACTGAATGGTACATACGAATTGGTCAGCCCGCGATAGAACCACGACTTCCAGGACTTGGACGACTCCTCATCGATCTTGGACTCGACATCCGAGCAGAAGTGCTTCCGATCGTGCGAGCGTCCGCTCTTGCAATCGCATATCAGACGTTTCTTGCACTCGGCATCGCAGGTTGGCCGAGCCGGCGAGTTCTTCCAGTAGTATCTGTTGAAGAGAGAGGATCAGCCATTAACTAAAGGCGAATCACCTACTAGCTGAATGAATATACTTGTAGTAGAGCTCGAAGAGCTCCTGATTGTTGGTCAGCTCGTTCAGCAGGTTGTTCCAATCGCTGGGCCGCAGGGCCTTCATGTTGTAGGCAGCTCGGGCTGTGTACAGCTTATACCAGATGGGATAGCCATACAGATTGGCCTCCTTGAGGTTCATTATCCAGGACTCGTGGTCGATGACCAGCCGCGTCGTCGAGTCGTGATCCCCATCCACATAGTACACGCGGTAGCCAGGATTCAGATCGTAGTACGGCGACACAGAAGGTCCAATGTACGCAATGCTATTGGGATGATCTGGAATAAAACAGATTATAAATACTGTGCCGGCTATCTGTAGATCGTTTCATACTCAGATCGTGTGGGTCGTAGAACATTTCGAACTCATCGTAGTGCGTGTGGCCGTAGAACTGGGCAGTGATGGTGCTCTCGTAGCGGGAAATTATCTTGTAAAAGTTGCGCGACCACACCTTCAGGCAATCCGAATGTCCGGGCGGTATGTGGCCTATGACATGGACCTTCTCATTGGAGAACTCTGCACTCTGCAGCTCGTAAATGAACCTGAAGAGATCAGGAGACTTTGTTAGATCCGGGATCGATTGCATTGGCTCAAGCTTTATCCTTACCATTGCAGTTCTGTGGCCGGATCCGTGGAGTTGAGCAGCAGCCACCAGTTCTTGTTGTTGCAGTAGTTCATGTTCAGCGAGATGATGCGGAATCCGGGGCGCACCAGCACCGAGTAGAAGGCGCCACGCCGCACCGTGTGGGTGACACTCTGCGGCAGCCAGCGTCGCCATTGGACGTCGAGCTCGTCGTAGAGCCAGCTGATGGAGATGTCCACCTGGTTGACGTACGGCGGCGGAAAGCTGTTCACTGGGGCGCTCTCATGGTTGCCCAGGGCCGGGAAGATGGGAATGCCGGGGAACTTCTCCACCATCTGCTTGACCGTCTCCTTGATGATGGCCAGGTTCTCCTCCTTCGTCTGGTTCCACACATCGTGGGGCGGCAGGTCGCCGGTCCACAGGATGTAGTCGATGTCCTTGTGGGTCTCGGCAATGTGGGCCAGCATGTGGTCCACCGTCCGCTTGGGGGTGTCGCACTTGCGGTAGTCGCCCCACTTGCCGGCAGCCGCATTCGGTGTGGCGGGCCTTCCGCTGCTCAGCCGGCAGCAGAGGGGCTCGTTGCAGTCCGCGTTCGAGCCCTCGGCGTAGTGGGGGTCGTAGTGGGTGTCGGAGATGTGCAGCACCTTGAAGAAGGGGGCCGCCTCCATTGGGATGGGCAGGTCGGCGAGACGCGGCGGCTTGGGCACCGGCGGGAAGATGACCTCCCACTCGTGGTACGGATTGTAGACGTCGCCACAGCCGTCGCCAATGATGAAGCTGCAGAGCTCGTCGGGACTGAGGTTCACCCGCTTGATCACGTAGATCAGCTCGCTGCCGAAGAGCTGGGCCACGCCCTGGCAGACGCGCGCACTCTGGATGTTCAGGTTGGTGCAATAGTCTGAGATCATGCGGATCAGCTCCGCGTCGGTCTTGCCCGACTGGATCTGGTGCTGCAGCATCCCGGACCCGGCGCGGCAGGCCGTGCACGTCACCTTCGACATCACACTGTTCTCGATCTCGAACGCCACCTGCTTGAGATTGAGCAGCTTCAGTGCCTTGTCCACAAACGGCGGATACACGAGGCCGTCCCCGGAGCCCACATCGTACCACAGCATGCGGGATGTGGACGTCTGATTGTTCCTGATGTTGACCAGCCGCTGCAGGAACTCCGCATCCGAGCCATCGCCAGACGTGGCCGCACTGTGGGTGCGATTCGGATGGCTGACCAGATCCAGGTGCGGCTCAATGCTCCGCGGCTGCTCCTCAATCACCCAGCGCTCCATCCGCGGCTGCGTCCAGTTTATCTGCGGCCTGAAGCGTGTGAAAAGGAAGGGGAGTGCTGCAGCTGTAAGTGGAAATCCAATTATAAACGATCTACCATTCTGAGAGTCTGCTCCGTGGCTGCACTTACTTTGTGTGAGCATCGACAGAACTGCGAGAAGAGCGAGCAACATGAGTGCGATGAGCCTGCAGTTTCCCCTGGGACTCGGCCATGGCGGCTGCTGTGTCATAATTGCTGGGACGTTCTGCCTCTGGATCGTCCAGTTCCACGGGCAAGTGGCAGTCGTCTGTCGGCTTGACCTACATCCGAAAGCAGAGACAACAAATTGAAGAGTCATTATTATGTTAAACGGGTTTCACTTCGAGCAGCTCCTTCATCAACGTTTTCGGTTTGCTTTTCGGTTGTAAAATGCAGTTTCTTTTTCCTGCTTCTTACGTATGAGTTTGTCGACCCAATAAAAAAGTACACAAAAAAATGAAACAATTTATGTAATTTCTTGGATAGGGTCGTAAATTACTATGTGGCTGCCATAACATAAATTGCGCGGTTTTTTTTTTTTAAGTTAAAACAAATTAAAAAGCTTTAAGGAAATGCACAACAACAACAAAAAAGGTTACCCAATGCTGAACATATCCCTCATACCGGATCGCTCTCTGCATTTGTGTGACTGCCATTAACATCCCATCCCCATATCCACCCACTTGACCTTTTCAATTGCACAACACTGGCAGAATCCATTTTGCCATGTCCATCTGCCGTTGCATCTGTGATGTGTGTGGCTTTCATCAGCATTTGACAGCACTTAAAATCTCGTTAGCTGTAAATGGCAGACATGTTGCAACACCCACAACATCACATCACAAGGGCAAGCATCATCAGCAGCCAGGCAACAGTCACCAATTGACGCGCCGTGCAACCTTAGATGAAATTGTTGCAGCGCTGTTATTTGCATTGCCAGATACATTCGTAGCTCACTACTCGCGTACTTTTAGCAGATCAAATACGTAGCATAGGAATTTGTACTATTTTTCTCCGTTTCTGGTTGCCTTATCAGCAGCTCCATCCACTTAAGAACAAATAGTTGCGCATTAAATAAGATTTAAGCGACATATTTAATAATAACATTTGCAGTTTGTTTTTGTTCGTTCCCAGAGCTGGAGAGCGAGAGAGAGGGTTATCAGCTGCAGCTGCTGCCAGAACTTATCAGTGTGAACTATACACATGACAATGCATAAGCCTCACAAATTAACTCTCTTATCAGCCTCTAAGACCTCCTGACAGATTTACACACATGTACACAGCTCATGCTATGCCACTGACTGAGTGAAAAGTTCACGGATATTTCCTATTCCAGCCTCTGAGTCGGTTGAATCATCAGAGTCCCTCAGAGCGAATATCCTCCTCTTTTATGTTTACTAGCAGGCTAAATTGTATCTTTTCATTCCAGTCAATTGACAGCTACGAGTATCACATGACACGACGCCAACATAGCAGCAGCAATACTCGTATAATCAAAACAAACAAAACAAAGTAAATTGATTCGTTTGCCTCCATCCAACCCATGGCATGGCGGGGCTGCGTCAACCTTCAGTGGAGCTCAATGCCATCACAGTGGATGTTATCCAGACATGCCTTATGCCTTTTACCTCTTGGCCTCATCTATTGGGCTGCCAGACAAATAAAGCGCCACTGTTGAACCACTGGGCTGGGGCTGGGACTGGGGCTGGAGCTGTGGCTGTGCCTGTGGCTGAGGGTACATTGGCCTCCCCAGAGTGAAATCGTCATCGTCTCGGAGTATAAAGCAAACCAAACTTTTTATTTGCCATTGCGATTTGTACGAAAATCGAAAGTGTCGCCCCGCAGATCACAGAGTTCACTTGAAACTATGCATTATTAACACAACATACTCTAAATGGTTGGGGTGGGGAGGATGAGAACTCGTTTCGTAGACAAGGTTAGGCACTGGGGGAACAGCACTAATTTCCAGCTGAATGCAGGTCAAGTTAGAGCCGTCAAAATGCTTGAACCCAGCAGCACAACAACACCAACAGCCGACCAAAAGGCATTACAAAACTATCAAAAACTAAGCGAGCGCATAAAATGTTTTTTACAAATGTTTCTGGGGCGAACCGGTTTATCGGTTATGGCTGGCAGCACGTGGTCGGTAAGTGGATTTTTGGCACACAACATCTGCATCCGATGGTTCTCAGCTTTCCCATTCAGAGTCGTCTTCATTCAGGGCACGATTCCCCCCTCCCCTCCAAGCCCACCACCACCAGTCCGAAGGGCCGCCGAACAAGGGACAGGGCAACGCACAAAGAAATCACCTCCCGGCGCAACGGTAATTCCGAAAGAAAAAGAAGTCAAAAATTTTGTACGCGCCCAAAAACTTTCACTTTCTTTAGAAATTATATTTTGATAATACTCGTATAATTTCTTCTTTCTCTCTCGCCCCGTGGCTGCTCCGGGGCTGCGGCACATGAAATACTCTGGAATGTGCTAACCAGCGCACCAGCGTACCCGTACCGTCCCTGTACCGTCGCGTCCCTAACCCGACCCACACCCAACAGACTGGTTGGCTTTATCTCAGACTCCTCTGTATGTCTTTTTAGAGTCTATTGTATAACGGTGCAGGCAGGCAGGCAGTCAGGCAGGCAGGCAGTCACGCTGCATGTAATGATTTAATGAACATTTCTTGTTTTATAATAATTAGGAGAGAGATGCCAGACGACCCCAAGGTGGAGGGAGCCGGAATGAAATGGAATGAAAACGAAAGTGAGTTTCTTTTGTTTTCCAGAAATCCCAAACCCAAATGGGAAAATATGTGCCCATGGTATGCTTTGATTTCACAATGAAAAGCACGTAAGGGGATCCAATCGAAGCTAAGAGAGGGTTTAGTTCGGAAAAGCATCAAACATCAATTCCAGTGGATTTCAATTGACATTTTTATGAGTTTCGGACAAGGAAGAAATGAGTTTGAGGCACGTTTTCTATATAACAATGTAAAGTGTGGCAAATTAATCAGCAAATTACTGATCTCTCTCTCTCTCTCTCTCTGCTTTAAAAAGTATTCGTGGATCCTTACTACACACCTCGAAATTTTTGGGATCGATATTGATATTCATGGTCAAGCTTCAGTATTCGTGCGAGTATGTGTCACTGGAATAGCCTCGTCATGACCAAACACTGGCCTATTTATTTGCTTTTGGTTAGCAAGAGCTAATTAAATATGCACCCGCCGAATACCTGACACGAACAGCAAACTACACGCAAATAGAAACAGCAACAGAAACAGAGGCAGAAACAGATTCAGCTACAGAATATGCCAAAGACGGACAAAACTAATGAAAGCGCTGCGTAACCGGTCGCTCAAGAAGTCTTGCGTATGCCAAATGAATACAAATGCCAATAGAGCAAGGGAGATGGCAACACAGCGAGCGAAAGAGATGGATATTTTTGGAGAGGGAGGAGCGGCGGAGAGAGAGTGAGCGCTTAAGAATGGGCTGGGAAAAAAAAAGTGAAACAAAGTGCAGACGGATGAGATGACAGCTTTACAGCATAGCTCATGATTTTGCAAGCAATTCAGAAAATCTTCAGTCTGCGCATGCGTGACAGTCCAGGCGACAAGCCCGAACCAGTGGAAGGCAGAGGGGGTAGCCAGGCAAGAGCCGCCGATACACCGCCAAGTGAAATGCGCAAACGTGTTTTTCCTGCCGCTTCTGACGAAATGTGTAACAGTAAAAACAGTAAGAAAACTACCACAACTGGTTTAACAGAAACGACCGATTCAAACCAAAATATTGATAGCCGCCACCGCTGCTCAATGGACGTTCGAGCTGTTGGATTTCCCGCACTTACCTGTCCAAAAATAATTCACAAACGATCAATATTTCTTTTGCTCTTCACACAATCTCTCACCGGCGATGCGAAGCGACGCGAAGACGCGAAGACGCTTCGAACTTTCGTTCTTCACTTGACTTGACCCACAACGAACCGAACAGAACTGCACTGAACTTGCCTTTGTTCTTTTTCTTTTTCTTTGGATTTCGATTTGGGCTTTTATTTTTGGGATTGGAATTAGGTTTTCGTTTTCGTTTTTCTTTTCTTTATCTTTATCTTTCACTGTTTCGCTTTTTCTTTGCTTAGCTTTGCTTTGGCTTTGGCGGGTACAATTTATTTATAGACAATATTGTGCCATAATTCGCGACTCTCCTTTTTCGATTGGCCTCATTTATTTACGTTTCATGTGTTTAGTTTACGCCGCTTTTGCTACCCACACAATACAATACAATACACCACTCGTATTTATATTTCTTTTTTGGCATGCACTTTACAATCGTTGTTTCTGCTTTACTTGTTGCTTTTGTCGTAGATTTCACCCGCTGGACAGAGTATTCAATGGAAGCCAAACGCGTTTCTCCGCTGAGAAGAGTCAAACCGTTCCGTTCGCAGTGAACCGCCGCCACGAACAAACGGAAATAGTGCGATGGATGGATGGATGCATGGACAGAGGGCAGAGCTTTCGAGCCGAGCTTGCTCAGAAAAATTCATGATCATTCATGAGCAACAAAGAGAGACAAAGAGAGAGAGAGCGGCAGCGAGAGCTTGAGATCTGTATAGAGCGCCATCAAATGTGATTCAGAGAGCGAAAGCTTCTCGTTTACCGTACAATAACATCACAGTGGGAGAGGGAGAGAGGAGCGTGATGTCGTTTAGCTCTGGCGATCGACCTGCATGAATAACTTTTGACTCTTAATTAGTTAGTCTGATGTATTATCTCTGATGGAAATGGTTCTACTATTGTTTCCAAACGGAAATACATATACACGGTAACCAGCTAAACAGCTAACGTGCTTATTAAGTCACTGAAATTAAAATTAATTTGGCTAACAAATATTTGAGAGTTCCAATGAGTTGAGGTGGCTATATCTTTACAATGTCTGGAGCATATATGCATGTACATATGTATGCATAATTTATTTTTGTATTATTTCATTTGATTCACGTTTCTGCACACACATTTGGGCAGGCTTTGGTGCCTATCGGTGGCGGCCGTGACAATCGTTTTCGCGGTCTGGATTGTGCACTCCATTAATCAATTTCTGCTAACCGTTGGCCCCCGTCTATGTCAATGCACTCGAGTGATTTATGACGATGCCTATCAGGCGGAGGACTCGATTGACGCACTCTGGGAATCGTCGCGGCGATTGTAGACGGTGAATACGTCGTGCTTGAAGCTGAAGACGCGCTGCAGGCTGCCCGGATCGGCCGCCATCTCGACTTCCCGCTGGGCAGACTGCTCCACGTGCCGTACTTCGGTGGTCGGTGGCGGATCGTGCGCAGGGTAACAGCGCCAGGTGATGGTCAGCTGTCGGAGGCCACAGCAGCACCACCAGCACAGGCTGCAGGGCTTGGCCGGCTGCGAGTGTTCCGTGGGCATGGCTACGTCTTGACCACGACCAGGATGGCGGCAGCAAATGAGGTCCATTGTCTTCTGCTTGAGCAGGGAAACAGTGCGAATGGTCTGGGTGAGGAAGGTGTAGAAGAGCGGGTTCAAGGCGCAGCCGAGGAGATTCAGGATGCCAAAGCTGAAGTAGAGCAGCCAGTCGACGGGCTCGGAGTAGGAGCCGTACAGGCGCATGATCAGGAAGATCCAGGCGGGCAGCCGCAGGAAAATGAAGACGGCCATCATCAGCAGCACAACGACAACCATGCGCCGATGGCGAGCCTCGCGAGCCTGCGCAGCTGGTCCCATGCCACTCGCTGGCGCCTGATTCGTGGTGCTCCTTGGAGCCTGTGGGCTGGGAGGAACTGTGGGCAGGGGAGGCTTGTCCATGACAAACGGCAGGGCCACACCCATCGCACTCGCCAGGGTCGAGGGCATCAGAAGATCCGCATTACTGGCCGGCAGGGACTTGAATTGACCCTCCTGGTCCGGCTGTCGGTCCTGCTGCTGCTCCTGCTGCTGTTGGTGGTAGTGGCGCCGCACCCAGAGCTGCCGCGCTATCACCGTGTTCAGCCAGAGGAAGCTCACGATGCAGGGCAGGAAGATGAGGGCGAACAACATGACGTAGAAGAGGCCTTCATTGTGCTGCGCATAAATAGAAATGCATAAATCTGTTTCCCACGCCAAGCGATTAGATAATAATCCCATAATCGCTCCACACCCCACACAGAGCGATAATCTGCCCATTCACTTACGTCGCTCGCCAGGCACATGCTGACCAGCTCCAATTCTGTCACCTCCAGCTTCTCATCTGTCTCTCCGTCGTCGGTCTCCAGCTCCAGGAGATAGACCCTTTGGTACCGGTAGATGCCCAACAGTGGGGCAGAGGCGCCTATGGAGCACAGCCATATGAGGGCCACGCAAAAACAGCTGAAACGAATGTCTGGATTCCAGAAACCCAGCACTGGCCGCATCACGGCCAGGTAGCGGTCGGTCGCAATGGCCACGAGGCTCAGGCTGCCGGAGAGCACCGATGTGGTGGTCACAAAGGGCACAACCCTGCACATAAAGCTGCCAATGGTCTAAGGAAAAACATACAGCGAATTTCGTCAAAAGACTCGGAACTTGGAACTCACCCACAACTGGAGATATTGCGCATGGAACTGCGCTATGTAGGACACGCTGCAGAAGACACTTGAGAGCAGGTCGGAGAAGGCCAGCGAGAGCAGGCAGGTCCGAAAGAATGGCCGCAGCTTCCTTCTGGTGTTCACATAGATGGTGCTCAGATTTCCAAAGAATGCCATCAGAAAGAGGACGGCCACAACGCACATAAAGGCATTCCGCTTGAGACGATTCAACTGGCTGAGGTCCTCCACGAGTATGCCCGGATAGGGCTCCCGCGCAGGGCTCTCCGTCACCGTGGTGTTCTTGCCCAAGGCCCATTTCAAGTACGGCTCCAACTGCTTCCACGTGTAAAGCAAGAGCGCCATTTCCAGCTGTGCCCACAAGTATGCAACAGTTTGCCGCGAGCAGCAACCACCAACCAGCCAACCTCGAAAGCTTTCGCATCGAAACTGTCGACAGATTTACGACAGCTTTGGCTACCGATTTATGCCAGGCGATTTCTGTTAGGCTCGTATTAACGCTTATCGGGCGACAGTCACCATTCGTGAGCACCTGATTGCTATCGGCTGTCATTATGGTTCGCACCTCGTTGCACACGCCCATGCCCTCAGGATGGATTGGATGGCCGAATGATGAATGAATTGGTGATGATTATATCGCAGAAAGCTGATCAAATGCGTAGTACATGTGTATGTACAGCATGGGTCAGCGTAATAGTAATGCAAACATTTTGGCAGGCACTTGAAACTTTGATTTTTGGTTGAATACTTTGCTATAATCCTCATAAATGTAGCTCCACTTGGACACATCACCTGAGGGACATTTGCAATGAGTTTTCCCCAATAAATTCCATTAACTTTTAGCCACTTTTACTTTTGAAGTTTCTTAAGTAAAACAATGGCGAACACTCCGATGCGATATAGCTTTGATTTCATATTTATTTGCGACATTCTCTTGGATTTGTATCCGTATATAGCACTTTTTTTGTTTATTGTCCACCTTAAGTTGCACAAGTTCAGCTTCAAAAAATACAACGCTTCAACGCACATACATACATACAAACACATGTATATAGTATTCGCAAAGGTACATATATCTAATGTATAGTATGTGGTATAATATAAAATTACGCTTAGCTAAAAAATTACACAAAAACTCCTCGATTACAGATTAAACTTAACAGCAAAAGCCTAGGAAAGAAACCTAAATGTAAACCTAACCTCAAACGAGTGCTAAATTAAATATCGAAAAAAATACGATTAGATGCGCAGACTGGCAAAAGGCAGGCAAACAAAACATTTTATACAAACATTTATGGCTAGCTACAATAGAAATTACAAAACTAAGCACTCGAAAATACTTGGAATCTGTTGGCAAACACAAATCACATACTCGTACAGACGCACACAGATACAGACGCATACACAGACACTGACACTGACGCAGACACAGACGCAGAGACAAGCTCCCAATCGCTCACACAACATTTGCCACGAATACGTATACGTACGAGTATATTTATATATATATATATATGTATATGTATATGTATATTTGTATAGCTGTATAGAATAGTCTTTTGACCAGCGTAGTATCGTATTTGTTGGATAGTTTAGTTATCATAGTAGATTAGGTAGCTTTACAACGACGGATAGTTTCTTGCTTTATTTTGTGGTATTTTTGTATTTGCATTTGTAGTTGAAAATGCGGCGAAGCTTTAAGGGTTTAGTGAGGCCAGCTAATAGTATGACTCGTGGGATCCGTCCAGGCACTGGCTGGACATGTGGAGGGTGAGCGTCTGATAGGGAAGCGGCTTGCCCATGCTCAAGTTGGCCGTCACATAGACCAGATAGCTGGAGCCGGGCATAAGGTTCAGTATGGTTTCCGTTTCGATATTGTCGGAGCTGTGAACGATAAGCAGAGGATATAATAAGACGTCATGTCTGAGCCACTGAGTCCTGGACTTGCCTTTGCTGCCTCTCCCGACAGGTCATCCACTGAAAGTTCTTGTACTGCATCACCTGCTTGGGCACAAAGTCCATGCAGTAGTTGGTGGAGTCCACAACGCTGCGGTTGCGCTGCGGCAGATTGAACACAATGATGCAGTAGCTGCAACCGATGGAGATTGGGAGAGCTGTTAGCCGGGGCCAGAGCCAGATTATTGGTCATGTTATAGATCTACCTGAGGTCCCGCTCATCGGGTGAACCGTTCCAGGCTATGGTCGCTCGATTGCACCTCGTACGCACATTGAAGACGGTGATGTTCAGCGGCAGCTCGGGCAGATCTCGGAACAGGTGCTCGCTGCTCACAGCCACCTGCAGAGGGGTGGGGGAGAAGCGATGGCTTAGTCCGGGGCGTTCACTTACGGGGCCACTTCACTCATCCT
The DNA here is from genome assembly GCA_018150905.1 of Drosophila ambigua. Classification (NCBI taxonomy): domain Eukaryota; kingdom Metazoa; phylum Arthropoda; class Insecta; order Diptera; family Drosophilidae; genus Drosophila; species Drosophila ambigua. The sequence goes on along the minus strand of JAECWS010000001.1, from coordinate 8,474,522 downwards.
TACCAACACTTTCTGGGCACGCACCGCCTCGTCCTCGTTGCTGGGCTCGAAGCGCATCAGATAGCGTTGGCCGGGCAGGACCCCGTCCTGCCGCAGATAGGTGGGTCGGTAGAAGGCGTCCGATCTGATCACCTCATTGCGCTGGCGCAGCAGATTCACGCGAATCTCGCTGCCCGAGCAGGGCAGGAACAGGTGCCGCATGTAGGCCGGCGGCGGCTCCGTCTGCGGCACCTTGTAGCTGTACGCCTGCATGCCGTGCTGGCCCCCGATCTTCAGCATGGTGAGCGACTGCTGCCGCAGGGCCATCGGCTGGGTGCGGTTGAAGTTCACCTGGCTGCTGCTCAGCAGCATCGTGAGGTTCTGGCGACTCTGATGGACCCCGTACAGATCCAGCTGGTAGCTGCTCTTGGGCAGCAGGCGCCGGAGCACCTGCTGGCGCCGCTTCCCCGTGCACACAATGTGCAGATTGTGGCGCGGATTCAGGCGACGCTCGCGCTTTGGTGGCGTGCCCCACACCAGATCCAGGGGACTGCCACCGGCGGAGCAGCCAGCGGCCTTTGGATGGTTTTGCGCCACATAGGCACCAACGGCCTGGCAGAAGTTGTCAAACGGATTGCGGAAAGGCAAGGATCCAGTGACCCTGTGCTGGATGACCAGGCAATAGTGCATGGCATGGTAGTCGAATTTGCTGCAAACGAAATCGAAGAAAAGGAATCGAAGCTGCTACTTGTAAGTCTCGGGCGTTGGCACTCACCTTCTGTCCCATCGGACAACCATTTGACGCTTCCGCACCCGATTGTGGGTGCGAATGTGGATGCGATGTGTCTCGTTGAGCAGCGACCAGTCCTGCTGCGGATGCTGTGCCAGGGCGTCCACTTTCAGGGCGCCGGCCTGGCGCGCCTGCACAAAGAGATCGTACTGGCCGGGCAGGGCGCAGGGCAGCACCAGACTGCCCACAGCAATGCCAGGGCCAGGTGGAACGGCTGCTGCTCGCAGAACATTCGCTGCGAATCGGCCCATTTGAAGATCACAATGGTCATGATGATGATGATGATGATGATGATGATGAAGAGGCTGGCAGCGCTTACCTGTTTGATTGTAGTACATCTTGCGGCCCACGGTCACCGAAAAGAGAATCGTCAGCGGCGTCGAGGCGTTCAGGTTCAGCACAAATCTGCGGAACGAGCAAGACGAGGGAGACGTGTTCAGAAGGCGTCTTCAAACAGGGGACAGGGAGGGACTAAGTGAGCTGTTAACGCCCTTTGTCAAAAATGATGACACTAAATTATCACACGCAATTTGTTCGGACCGGCCGGGCCTGTGCAGGGCCTGGGCTGTGCCCCAAGTCCCGACTCCCAAGTGAACCAAATGAGTCAGCGGCTTTCGGCCTGTACTATACCCTAACCGACAGCACTGCGATTGTACCAGAACAGTCAGTGGGTCGGCAGCCAAACAAATACAAAGTCAAACAACTCAAAGGGAAGCTGCATTTAAAGGGTATCCACACTTCGACCTGCTGCCAAGCAACTTGAATTTGTTTACCCATCCGCGTCTTGATGCTGTTGCAACATTGTTGCAGCCAAAGATTGAGTCCAAGTCCTCGGGGCACTGGACTGGGCCGCACTGCCTGATGGAGGTTTTCTGCATTGTAATTAAATGAGAAATTTACGAGCAATTTTTCTAATGACAAACGGCAGAGACAAATGCGCTGCGCTACACCCACACAGATGCCCATATGTCTAGGATGCAGGAGGCAGGAGGCAGGACAGCTATTGGCCATTGCAGCAAATGACTCATTGACTTGGCTTATGGCCGGGGCCATCTCAAGTTTTATTTTTATGACCAGCTACTTCCGGCCAACGCCATTTGCCCAGCCCGGCCATCAAGCAGCGCGCCCCCGCAGCAGAAGGATGGCATATATGTTTCCCGTTATTTTTCTTTTTTTTTTTTTGGCTGCTCTGCCAAAAGGTTCTCGGCCAGCCCAGCAGAGTGATGGAGTGTTTTAATGCATTCGGCCATTGTTGGCGGTGGCGGCGCCGCAGCGACTGAGCCAATATTTGCTTTAATTTAAGCCTCGCATGTTGCAATTGCATTGTTTGCTGCCACAGCCAGTGCTAGGGCCAGTGCCACTGCCACTATCCTTGTTGGCGTCCAGCCTGATGACAGCAGTCAATTATATAAGGCAAACATCAGCCAGAGACGAAAGTTGAATGCGCTCCATGAGAAATGATTTAATGGATTATGCTCCGATGCCCGATCCCCATAATGGACTCCAAATGGCTGCGAGAAGGGCAATAAATTTGCCAAGCTGCCAAGGAGGATGACTCAGTACTCCCGCCAGCTGCCAATGTGCTGCACCGTTCGGGTGTAGGGTGTCCGGGACATCACATGCAGCGCAGGATTCACAGACATGTGCGCCCCACGCAGTGGACTCCCCAGTCGACTCCCCATCGTTCGGCGTGACAGACAAAATGTGGTCGAATTACCAGAGTGCCAGAGCGATCTGCCTGCTGCTGCTGCTGGTGCTGCTGCTGGAGAGGGCACTCGGCGTGTACGCCATAGTGAATCCGTCCAATGAGACGGCCAACACGGTGATTTATATGCTGCCCGCCAAGGATCTGGGCCCGGAGAGCTGGCGGGCCGGCGTGGACTGCCTGGACAGCTTCGCCCAGATCTTCTTCTACCGGAATCCCAGGGAACGTTTCACCCGCTCCTACAACCTAATGCTGACCAATGCCTTCAACCTGTCGGCGCCGGCGGATCAGATCCAGGAGGGCTTCCACAAGCTCATCAACGAGGCGGTCACCCAAGCCGGGGAGCCGCACCGCTCGGAGCTCTTTCAGCTGCGCGTCGTCTCCGACCACATGAGCCACCAGGCGAAGAGCAAGAACTTTGGCGAGCTGCTGCTGGCCGACAACTATGTGATCATCGTGGACTCCGTCGAACGGCTTCTCAGCCTCATGAGTCGCTATGTGAGTGGGATGCGCTCGTGGAATCCGGGCGCCCGCTTCCTGGTGCTCTTCCACAATGCCGAGGTGCACAATCGACCGTGGCGCGTGGCCTCCCAGATCTTCAACGAGCTGATGCACAGCTTCTACGTGCACCGCGTGGCCCTCATCTACGCCAACTCCTCGCTGGACTACAACCTGCTGGTGAACGACTACTACAGCAACGTCGACTGCCGCATCCTCAGTGTCCAGAGCGTCGGCCAGTGCCACGACGGCCAGCTCTTTCCCAGCCCCAGTGCCGTGCACGCGGCCATGACCGACTACATAACGGGCTTCAGTCCCAAGAACTGCACCTTCTTTGTGTGCGCTTCCGTCTCGGCTCCGTTCGTGGAGGCCGACTGCATCCTGGGCCTCGAGATGCGGATATTGGGCTTCATGCGCAACCGTTTGCAGTTCATGGTGAGTGCATGGCTCATCCCCAAACTCTGATGCACTGCGTGCCATTTCCCCCGCAGGTCAATCAGACGTGCAGCTCGGAAACTCGGGGCGATGTCGACAGTTCGGGCAACTGGAACGGGCTGCTGGGCAAGCTGACGGATGGCGAGTGCGATTTCGTGATGGGAGGCTACTACCCGGACAACGAGGTGGCCGAGTTCTTCTGGGGCTCGGACTGCTACCTGCAGGACGCGCACACCTGGTACATCAAGGTGGCCGATCGCCGGCCCGCCTGGCAGGCCATGGTCGGCATTTTCGAGCCGAGCACCTGGATAGGCTTCATTGTGGTGCTCCTGATCAGCTGGCTCTTCTGGTTCGCCCTGGTCAGCCTGCTGCCGGAGCCGGACTACTTCCAGCAGATCAGCCTGACGGCCATCAACGCGCTGGCCGTGTCCATATCGGTGGCCGTCCAGGAGCGGCCCGTGTGCCAGGCCACGCGTCTCTTCTTCATGGCCCTCACCCTGTACGGCCTGAACGTGGTGGCCACCTACTCGTCCAAGATGATCGCCACCTTCCAGGATCCCGGCTATCTGCACCAGCTGGATGAGCTCACGGAGGTGATGGCCGCCGGCATACCCTTTGGGGGGCACGAGGAGAGTCGCGACTGGTTCGAGAACGACGACGACATGTGGGTCTTCAATTCGTACAACATTTCGCCGCAGTTCACCCCCAAGACGGAGAACCTGCTGGCCGTGAAGTGGGGCCACCGCTGCATCCTCAGCAATCGCATGTACACGCTCCAGAGCCCCCTGGCGGACGACATATTCGCCTTTCCGTACAACGTCTTCAGCAGTCCCATCCAGATGATCATGAAGGCGGGCTTCCCCTTCCTCTTCGAGATGAACAGCATCATCCGCTCGATGCGGGACGTGGGCATATTCCACAAGATCGACGCAGACTTCCGCTACAACAACACCTATCTGAATCGCATTGCCAAGATGCGGCCCCAGTTCGCGGAGAATGCCATTGTGCTCACCACGGAGCACCTGAAGGGGCCCTTCGGCATCCTCGGCGTGGGGGTCCTCTGCGCCTCCGTGGCCTTTCTGGGCGAGCTGATGACTCGCTATTGGCCCTGCAGGCTGCAGGTCAAGCAGCAGAGCGCACTCCCCGCTTCCACCCCTCGCACGCGTACGCGTACTCGCAGGCAAAGGAATCACCTCCAGCTGCGGAGGAACCAGTGGCAACGGCAAGATCAAGTGGCTCCAGTCATTCGATTTACGCCAGTCAAACGACGCAAAGTTCTCTAGAGATGGCTGCTTTCGGGATTGGGTTAGGGTTGGGATTGGAATTGGGACTGCGACTGGATAGATAGACAAAGGCAGAAGGCAAACTAAAACAAACTGAGAGTAGCCGCCCGTTTGTGCTGCGATAAAAATTGACTCAATTCCCATAAATTTGCAATTGAGAGACAACCCCAACGTGGTCTTCCTTGTCTTCCTCCTCGTCGCTGTCGTTTGCGTCGTCTGGTCTGCGTCTTGCGTCTTGTGTCTCGTGTCTGGTCTGGCTCGGTCTGGCCTGGGTCTGGGTCTGGTCGCTTCTGTTACTTTTCACGCGAAATACTTAAAATCAGAGACGAAATTCTATTTTTGCAACTATCACGAAAGAAGGCAACAAAAATGAACAGCAGCAGCAGCACAAGCAGATGCAGGCAGGCTGGCAGGCAGGCAGGCGGGAGGAGTCTTACAGCACCCCTTGTCTGTTGCTCAACCAACCCCTGGCACTCCACTTTCCGCAAATTGACAATCAGCATCAGCTTCAGCTTTTCCCAGTGCAGTGCAGCACAGCAAAACACCAAGAAAACAGCAGGAAAAACTCCAATCCGAAAACAGAGATAAAGAACAAGTTAAGGAGCCATTCCTATAAGTAGCACATTCGCTGATTGCACAGTCCCAACAGTCGCAGCAGTCGCCACAGTCTATAAAGAAGTCACTGGGAACTGCAACCAAAACAAATATCTCTCTCTCTCACTACCATATCGGATTGGACAAGTTTCGATTGGAAAATACGAGTACTCGCACTCGTATCACACTTAATGAGTGAGTGAAAAGTTTCTCCGCATGGGAACATTTGTTTGGTGCAGAGCAAAGAGCAAAAAACAAACTGGAAATCACTTTGAAAATTTGAATTAAATCTATAATAAATTCTGCGAAAAGAAATTCCATAAATCTGTTATCGTTTTGGGAAATTCTTTGGAAATCACTCCACTGCCAGACCATATTTTCTGCCTTTGGCTGATACAATTCCCATCGAAGGCCAAATGGATTTCCCAATGCATAATTCCCCATCCAATGGCATAATAAAGTTTTGACTCCCACTCGAAGCTCGCATTTCACTTGGAATCCGATCCTGTTGTGCCGATGGCCGAGATAATGGCACATTATTTGATCCCTCTATTATGCCGCCGAATGATTCAGACCTGACACACAGAAACGGGCAATTACTCACACCAAGCAAAATGGGCGCAAAGAGCACTTAGTGGCTGCCGGCCCCTTCCTTTCTCCTGTCGCCTTTCTCTGCGTCGAAATTTTAGACTATTGAACTATGGCGCTGAATTACCGACTCGTACTGCCTCTCGTCTGACCATTCGCCTCAGTGTCTGACTAAGCGAACTCAGCCCCAATGCGTCTCAGCACAAATCGAGCGACGCATCGCGACGCCCCTCTGTCTGTTAGGTTCGGTGGCGGTTCTGCACGGTTCCGTACGGCTCTGCTCTGCTCTGTTCTATACTATTCTGTTCTGATGTCGATTCTCATTCTGATTCCAATTTCAGTTTCAGTCTGCTGCCGTCTCGCCCGAGTATTTTCGTGCTGTGGCCAGTGCTATAAATAATATACTATACCCACTATAGGAGATATTTTCTGGCGGCGCAGAAAGTTGTCGCGATGACGATGACGATGTTGATGACTGTGATGTTGATGTTGCTGTTGATGTCGATGATGATGGGGCATTTTGGGTATTTGGCGGCAAAGTCTGCGTTGTTCCACTCAAAAAATAAAGAATTATGCGCCGCTTTTTATTGCAAATTGTTGCCGTAGCTGCTGCCGCTGCTGCTGCTGCTGTGTTGTGGTGGCTCCTTTGATACGCTTACAAATAAATAGTTCGACGCCATAAAGCCGGCCGGGTGCGGGAGCTGCTGGGGAATGAGGACATTGCAGAGGTGTGGGTGTGGGAGGAGATTGTCGGCCGGGGCAATAAAAGTTGTTTACATCTCTTGAGCCTGCGGCGCACATAAAAATGCAACAACCCACGAAAACAACATCAACATATTAACAGAATTTTGTTTTGATATCCTGTAGACAGCTGCAGCGGTAAGGGTATACTCGAATGGACAATGCAAGGGAAAGGGAAAGTTCTTGGCCAAGGAAAACCTAAGAAAAGACTCACATATACTCCTGATTATATAGGAGTATTAAGTATTATCTTTGATATTATTATTATTATTATTATGGAAGGGGCAACGGAATAGTCGTGTGTGGAAAGGTGCGCCACTGGCTGGGGCCTATTGTGGTGCGGTTCTGTTGTGATTTGAGGCCGCTGGCTGGATGGTTGTCTGAGTGGCTGCCACAACTAGAGAGCGGATGCTACAGGTGGCCGCTGTGGCGCGGTGGTTTGGTCGCGAATGATCGAATTGGGAATTGGGAATTGGAATTGGAATTGTGCCGTCGAATTAAGTCGTTAAATTAATATTTATGATTTGTTTGCGCAAAAATATTAACGGCTTGCAGTTGATTGGCAGGGACCGGAGGGAGTGCAGGATATGCGATGGGGATACGCTACCGATGGAGTCGCCGATGCCGATGTGGATGCGGATGCTGAGACCAGTGGCGACCGGGTGGGACATGCACTGGCAGGCGGATCGTTGCTGATTCTAGCAAAACTCTTAATGACTGCACGCGCCATAAATTGCGCTCACAACTCTGGCGACTCGCTCCTTTTCACACGCTCCGCAAACTGGCAACTCGAGACGAACATCACGTACTCGGAGTCTGACACTGACTCGGTCTCGGTCTCGGGCTCTTACTCTGGCTCCATCTCGCACTCTGGAGACTGGAGCTGGGGACACTCGAGATGCAGTTGGGCAATTGGAGCACTAGCCGAGTCGCGCGACTCTTAAACATAAGACAGAAGCACGAGGTGTACAGGCAGGAGAAGTAAAGTAGAAATGGGCCCGAAAAAGGAGATGGCGACAAACCACGACATTAATTTGAATGTTTGCTAGCCTGCTAGCCTGTATGCCAAATGATCGAATGTTATACGAGCCAGAAGCCCGCTTCTAGTCCTCCCGGCGACTGCTGTGCACGTCCATTGGAGAGTGGAGATGGGAGATGGGAGAGTGGAGAGTGGAGCGTGGAGAGTGCAGATGATGGAAATGAAAATCCGTATCCAGACCAGGCCTGCCTGAGCGAAAACGTGACGGTCTAGGCCCAGGCCCCCGTCAAAGCGATGAAACTTGGAACAAAAAAAAATGAACATTGCTCATACGCCACGTGTTACGCTGCAGTGGCACCGTGGTGTGGCGCCTGGGGAGTACTTGCGGCAATTCTGATTGCATTGAAATGTCGGCACTTCTTTAATACTTGCTAAAAAGTATTCCCATCGACTCAACTATCAGACTCCTTCCCGCAACTACTGCTGATTCACTTCGTGGGAGTTCAAGTGAAAATTAGCAAAATATGCTGCAAAATGTTCGTGGAATCTCGATCCAATGTGCCACTGTGTGTGGGGCAGCAGCTGTAGGGCCCACAAAAACCCGCACACTAGACCCACAAGAACAGGCAGACGGCCGAGAGTCACAGCCACAGACAGACACATGCCCATGTGTGCACGTACTTATATGGGCAACTGTAAAAAAAATCTCTGGCTCTGGTTTGGCTTTTTTTTCTGTGCTTGGCCAGCCACACGTCGTGGTTATAAATTATTTTTTGCCCCTGCTCGGCGCTGGCTCGGTTTTTGCTTTGAGGCGCCCCTAAGTTTGGCGTTGGACATCTTGCGTGTTTGTTTGGCCATAATTTGATTTGTGTGGCAGGCGGCGTCGCCATCGCCATCGCACTTAGCCATATTAGACGACCCGACCCTACTCACCGCTTCTTCTGCCGCCCCTCCAGGGCGATATGCACGGGCACATCCACATACAGGTCCTCCACATCGTCGATGTCCTTCAGCATTTTGCGGTATCTCTGCAGCTTGTGGCAGCGCGCCGTCGTCGTCGGCGCTGGCACCGGTATGGCCATCGGGTGCACCGGCGATGGCAGCTGCCCGGCTGGACCCATGATGATTCGATTGCTGGCCAGCGGCGAGTGGGAGATCTCCGCCAGCAGCGAGCCGCTGAGCAGCAGCACCAACAGCAGCACGAGTCCTGGCATCCTGGCCAGCTTTTACCGACTTCACCTTCTATATAGTCTCTGAACCAATGGCTTGCAGTTCAGGCTTTGCTTTGACTTGGTTTATGGTTTTGCTAAGCGATGAAAACTTTAATTAAGTGAGCTTCTGTGTGGTGTTTGTGCGTTGGGAGTTCTTGGGCGTGTGTCGGAGTGGGCAAATTGCTCTGCAAACTTTAGTCAACAATTCTACAGTGCTGCAAGGGAAAGGCATCTCTGCCCAGATCAAAGGCAGTGATGTATTCATTTACAACTGAGAGGTTTCAGCTTAAATAGCATTGTCTGAAGCATTCCAGAATTGGGTCAAAGATTGAATTACTGGCTGTAAGAACTGGAGATGGTGCGACTCTGGTCGGGTATACATTGGCCTACACTCTGCATGAAATGGGAATGGGAATGGGAATGCTCATTTTCGTATTTTCATATTTCGCCCTCTGTTGAGGGTTGCCATTCCATTCCATTGCATTATCCCCTTGACGATTTTCCCTACGATATAATCCTTGTTCTATGTGCTCCCTTATTACGCACTGTTCGTGCACTAATCCGATGATCCAAAGCCTTCAGCTTTCCTTCAGGAAAGAGATTCCCAGGCAAAAGTTCGGCAATCCTTCTCGGGCTCCCCCTCTGTTCTGTGCACAATTAAGGCCTGTCAAACCTTTGACACACGTCGCCTGCTGTCTGCCCCCGCTTTTGCTGCTGCTGCTGCTCCCCCACCAATCCCTGCCTCCCACGTTCCGTTTCGTGTGGCGACAACTTCTTTGGCTTGCCGCAAAATTGCCAAAAGGAAAAAGAAAATATTGCCGTTTTTTAAGGGGGAGGAACACGGTGCCTAGTCTGCTTCTCTTTTCGGTTTTTCTCTTCTCTTTTTTAGCTTATATTTTTGTTTGTTGGTTTTTTGGGGGAATGGGGCGGGGGCGGGCGAGCGCCCAATCAATTTGAGGCTGCAGTAAATCGATTCTTGGAACAGATTTAGATTAGATTTGCTAATTGCGGCTACCCGCTGACCTTTGGCTGTGCCGCTGCCGCTGTCTCTGCGTGGGCTTCTGCCTGTGGCACGCCACCACACACCAAAATCAATTAACGTTCTGCGAAATTTGCGTGTGCCGCAACAATTGGTCTGGGGATTAAATTATGCGGCAGCAGGGGGCGCGGAATAGGGGTTGTGCCACCTGTGGCTGGCCGGGGGCAAGAGCAATTAGCCGACTACACACACACACACACACACACACACACAGCACTCTTACTTTTGAAAGCACTTTTTCATAAATTGTGATTGTGATTTGTTGTTGCACGCATAGTTGTGGCGGCAGGGGGGTGGAAGGGAGGTTGGATACTTTGGCTTCTCCTTCGGAAACACTTAATCGACGGACGGCACACACGCGACACGTTTTTCCCGGGTGTTTGGCCCGGCTGCTGGTTCTCCGCTGCGCGCTTAGCGATACGCGATACGCGCTACGTAACGGAAGCAATGGGCCACTGATTTGGGGCTGCTTGCCTCGTCTGCCTTCCTTGACGTGCAAACACAAAATGCCCGAGAGTCGTGCGCAAAGAAAGCCAAAAGCCCGAGCGCATAGCGCGCCAGCATGGCACCGAGCAGCGACGCCAGCCGTGGCAGTGGCAGAGGCAGCGCAGCAGCAGCAGCAGCAGCAGGCTGGCCCCAAACGAAGAAGAAGTCCCCCCGAAAGCACGAAGACGACACGAAGTCTCCTCCACGCACACACACACACACAGAAGCACACAAATACGCACACACACACATACATAATATACATACATACATACATATACATATGTATATTTGTGCCTTAATTAATGTTTTTTTTGTGTGTGTTTTTGGGCCTGCTCATTGATGAGGCTGCTGCCGCCCTTCTGCCGTTTCACCCCCCTCTCTTGTATTCTTTTTCTGTTCTCTGTGTTCTGCTTTTGTTTTCGGCGCGACAATATTTTTGATTTTCGATTTTGGATTTTCGCTTTCATTTCATTTCAAAACAAGAACAAGAACAGCACAAGTCGCTGTCGCTGGTCGCTGTGGAAGTGAAAATGGAGGCATAAACAGAAACAGATGAACAGCATGAATTGCGTTGATTTTTTATGCCCGGCACGTGACTTTCGGTGCAAGCATTGAGCGCCACTCGGCCCCATCCAGTCCATCTGCTGCCGCGGCACCCAACGATCCTCGGGCCGAGCCGCATGCAAAAGCGAACAAAGTGCTGCCCGCCATGTAATCGGAGCTGCCATAAACACGGAAGATTCACATTAGATCCGAGTAGGGAGCTGGAGCTGGAGCTGCAGCTCCGACATCTGATCATCGTTTATGCGGAGCTCCGACCGTGCAGCTACATTCCATTCCATTCCAGAGTCAATTTGATGCAGGCGCATAAACCAAACCATGCACATACATATGTAACTCTGATACATACATATGTATGTGCTGATACGAGTACGTAGCTAAATATGCCTCAATCTTGGGTCTGACCAGCCCCCAGCCGCGGTTCACAGCCAAAAACTGCGCCAACGTCAGCGCGAAAACCGAAAATCCAAAAAGATTGTGAAATTTTCACAGGCCGCTTGCAGTTTTGCTGAATTTTATAAATTTTCTGTTCTCCCCCTGCCCCTAGACGCCTGTCTGGCCACCTTTCCCTGGGTTCACCTGTCTGCCTGCATCTGTGTGTGTGTGTGGGGGCTTTCCCAGAATTCTGACAACTCAAAACGTACGCAAAAAGAAAAGAAAAAAACTGAAACAACATTTCATCGCTGCGGCAGGAAGGAAATGGGCTGCGTCTGGCGGTAGCGAAGCAACAAAATTAACAGCAAATTAGTTAGAAAATCAGGCAGCAATTTTAGTGACTTAATCAGCGGCAGCCAGCAGAAGGGAAGCCAGGGGCAACAGAAGGCCAGCAAGGCGGTGGCAGAGAGAGAAACATCAGGAGTTGACAGCGGGGCAACCTTGGAGGCTGGCTCCCCCAAAGCGCATTACTCAAGGGTCTCCGTCTCCATGCCGTACTGGGTTCCAGGCCCATGTCCAGGTCCCAGGCTCATGCATAATGCAAGGCCCTGCCTCTGGCTGGGGCGGCTCTGATGGTGGCCCAGCGACGGCGTTGCATTTCCAACAAATTAATTATTGGCAAAGAGGTGGAACAAGTCAGTTAGTCGGCTGACTGCAAATGAGTAACACAAGGGTCCAGGGGACAAGGTACGTCCGCGTACCCGTACCGTTGAAAAACTTTCCGAACGATTTCGGTAAAATCAAAAGCAACTCTTAAGAACAATTAAATCATAAAAAACTGAAAGCATTTCGAGCCAGAATGTGCCCCCAATTAATTATCCAATCAAACACTTTTAAAACTCAATTAAGCAAAGGTATTTGAGTGTATTATGATTTCGTGATTAATTGGACTGCTGCTGTTGGCGCATCCACTCATCCACTCACTCCAAATGAATGCCGAGTGAATCGAATTGAATGCAATCAAAATGTTGACAAAATACTTCGATTCGCTTTCATCTGTTCAGCTGTTCATCTGTTCAGCTGCTCATCTATCCTGATGGAGTCAGCACGATGTTCCCGACAATCGATCAACAGCCACCGCACCCCTGCCACCCTTTAACACCCTTTGGCCTGCTCCCGGCAGGCACCGCCAACATATTTGGTACAACATTTTTGCCCCACACTCACACTTCATCAACGCGAAATGATTGGCATGCCATCGTCAACCGACAGAAGCAGCAACAGAAGAGGCAACATCAGCACCAGAGGCATCAGAAAGGACAACAACAACAACAACAACAACAATAAATGCGGCAACGTTGGCGGCGACAGACTCCGACATGTGTAAAGGAATCGTTTAAAATAAATGACAGCGGCGCCCCCCTACTCCCCCAACTCCCTTCAGGCCCGCTCCCTTCCCCCTGACTGCATAATTACCCAGAGAGCAGGGCACACGGCAGATCACAATAATCAATACGGTCAGGATGATGGAATAGGCCGAGGGGCGGGAGGGCACGGAGCTGGTAGCATACGTGGGCAGGGAAAGAGGAGGAGTGTGGCCGACTTTTTGTTTTGTTCTTTCCCCTCCGCCCCTGTTGCTGCCACTGGACCTCTGAGGCAAGGCCCAGCCCAGGGTCCAGGGTCCAGGGTGTGCGTGTGTGTGGTCCCGCTCCGGGTTTTTACATGTTTTCGGTGGCTTTGGCTTCGTTTGAACTTGGGCGCCGCTCAGGGGCAGCACAGCACTCAGTCGTCCTCTGCCATCCGTCTCCGTCGCGCCTAGATCATTTGTTTACACGCATCCACAAATGTAGCAACTAGGGACGCAGACTGAGCGCCATGTAGGCATCCCTGGATGGGCAAAATATAGAAAAGAGAAATCAATGAAAATTCGGATGTTTTCAGTGCATTAAACCCGATCTAAGGCTACAGAGTATTTGATGGTTTCACGCTATGCCACATCCCAAAGTACCACCCCATAAAATACCCAAAAATAATTTGTACGATCCTTAAACTCTTCCAAACTCTAGCCTGCTGAATCCACAGTTCAGTCCAGCCCTAGAACACGGAATTATCATGCCAGAGCTAGCCTTAGCCTGCACTCAAGTTCTTAGCACGTTACAACACCTTTGGAACGAAAACTTTGCCGCGGGCCGAAACAACATCTGGGTCTTGGGACCCTGGACAAACACTCGTCGACTCCACGACCCACCTGTCCCCGGCTCCACTGGATTGACAGATGGATGGGGCGTGGCTTTAACAAAATCAAAAACTTTAAAACTCTCAGCTTATCCCGAATGCCGCTTCCTCTTCATCCCTGACTAGAGGAAAAGCTCAGTGAAAATTGTCAACTTGGCACGCATTTTATTAAATGAAAGAATTTTCCTTAGCTACAGTCAGGGGCGCTGGTCCGTGGCGGGTATTCCAGCAAACCAGGCTGCTGCTGCTGCTGTCAAAGTTACGCAAAACAAAATCGGAAAAGGCCATCTCAAACACACACACACACACACCCATACACCGAAAGAGCAGACGAAGAAGTCAGGAGTGGCATGAGCCAAGTGGCATGGGGCACGGGGCACGGGCCATGGGGCATCTTCTCCTTGCCAGCGACAAAGTGAAAATTTTTTAATTGCATTTTTGCCAACTGTCGCAGCGGATTATTGGCAAGCAATTCATTCCGTTGGAAATTGCAGCGTAAAATCTTTTCGCCCCGCCAACACAAAAGCTGCATTAGGCTCTGTCTCTGTTTCTGCCTGTCCCTCTCCCTCCCCCTCTGCCACTGTCTTTGTGTTCCGACTCGCTGAAGAAGAGGAAACTTTCATTAAAAATTGTTCATTTGCTTGTAGAGCGAGCCATTGTATTCGGGAAAATAGGGGAAGCGACAGCAGATTTCCGTTTGCCGTGAAAGCAAAAGAATATCGCTACTTATGCTAATGATGAATCGACAGGAGAAAGGTGGAGGATAGCATGACATCCATTCAAATCTTTTCTCTTGGAAAATACGTGTATTTTTTCCTAATCAAAATGCTTGGTGATTATCAAAGTTCCTGGCCCTCGAAGGGATGCCTGAGGCATCTTTTAGCTGTGAAAATCACAAACTTACATTCCCATGGAATGGTATTGTCTTGCTACGAGGCATGGGGCTCCATTTGATTCGTAGTTTTGTTTTGTGAGTCGTATTAATATTTAAATTTAACACACACGCATAAAATCGATACGAATAACAATTCAGTCGGTTTTTTTTTTTCGTGATTTTGTTCAACTTGTTTGTGGTGTTTTTTTCTCCTTACGTTTTGTCTTAAACGTTTCGGCCGCTTGTCATGCGATGAAAGAGCTTTCGATGCTCGAGTGTGTGTGTGTGTGTGTGTGTCCGAACTGTTATGCGCCACCCAGAAGCTCAAGTTTATAAGAGCCACCAGCACCACCACAAACACATCATCGTCGGCAGCATCATCCTTATTCAGAGTCCCAGGAAACTTCGTCGATAAGTTGTTGCTGCCACGCAACCAGCACGACATCAGCCAACAGCAACTGCTACAAAAAAAAAAGGGACAACCTTTGTCATGACCACGTTCATCATCATCATCATCAGCAGAAGAAGCAGCAGCAACAACAACAACAACCGAGGGGCACGATGATCATGATCGATGCGAATGTTGGCAATAGGCACAGCGGCCCAGAGGCAAACGGCGTCTGTGTTTGATTTGTTTGCTGCCGATTCTGCTGCTTGTGCCGCTTCTGGCCATTAAAAGTACAATGACCAGAGAAAAATAACGTTATTAAGCCATCCGCAGGCAGCAGCCAGCAGCCAGCCACAGCCAATGAAAGCTAAGCCCTGCAAGAACAACAAAACATAACCCTGCGGAATCGGAATTGGAATCGGAATCGGAATCAAAACAAAGTGACCGAGAATTGGCCCAAACACACACACACACACACACACACGCAATCTCCCGGCCATGGCCATGGGGATATTGTTTACGACACTCGACAAAGGCCCAAGGGGTATGTTCGATTCGGCGATACTGCTACGCAAAACATTCCACAGAAATTAATTATAGCTAGCATAGCATCCATTAAGCATTTTGCATAATGATCTTTTTTAAAAGTTAACAAATTGACAACAAAACGTGCTCTTTGCCGGTTTTCTGCATTTCAGAGAAAGAGATCTGAAACCTTTTTCGCTACTTATAATTGTAGAGGGTACCTACCGTTCGAATACATTCACTTGAACTGCTTTACTTTTATTTTTTATACTTCTGCTCCTCTTGGCAGTCAGGCACGATCGAAAGCGAAAACGCTGGGGGTCCGCGCCTTGCGTAAACAAACCAGAAGCAAAAGGAGCGCAGCCACATCCACAGCCAAGCCAAAGCCACAAAATACGTATTTCCGATTCGTGGTCTGTTTTTTATATTAGCTTTTACTTGGGTTTATTCCAGTTTGGCCTAACTGTTTATCACAATTGAGAGCCTCAACTAATTGGCTGTAGTCCGGCTTTTTGAGTTGGGTTTCTCGTTCTGACTTCCCTTAGAACCTTTCATTTAAGTCTAAACAAAAAATGAGTTAGCTGGAAATCGACCTTAAATATAGGATTAGCAAATGCAATGATTCTGAAAATGTAAACACAGTTCCGAGAAAAGAAATGTAATTACAATTTTAAGGCGAAAACTTCTACGAACATTCTTTGAAGCTCTCAGCTAACGAGCCACCGTATGTGTTCAACTTCATGCTTGACTACAAAGTTATAGAGTTTTCCCGAACATTATCTCTATTATACTTTTTTGCTGAACGCATCGCTGTGGAGTCAAGCGAGCTTCCATTGAATTTCCAGCTTGGTAATTGCAGGCAGTCAACTGCAAAACGGCTAAATTGGTTAGCCCGTTGTACCCTTTGTCTCTAGCTTAAAATTGATTGAAATTATCAGCTCTGGTTTCTGGCATGTCGCTCTCTATCTGCCTCAGTGCCGCCCGAAGGTTTCTGTCCCTCTATCTGTCTCCTTCTCTGTCTCTGTCTCTTTCTGGTGCAGTACGAGTATGTGCGACATTTAATGGGTTAAACGAGGCAATGTGTCGTCGTTGTCGACATTTGCCAGAAAGGCTTACGCTTGCCACTTAATTGGATTGGATTTAAGCTACAAAATTACAGACAACATGGCTCACAATAACAATAAAGTTGTAGTTAAATTGCTCTCTCACACGGCTATACGTGTGTGTGTGTGTGTGTGTGTGTGTGGGTCTCTCTGTGTAATAAAATGATTGCCTCAAATCTGTGGCAGCTGCTCTTATCGCACATCGAGCCAGGCCCCGCATAGATATGCGGCATTGCAGCCTGTCAGAAATCAGACAAAAGTTCCACGACACTGCTCCTGCTGCTGCTGCTGCTGCACATTGTAATTACCCATGGCAGCACAACCATGGCAACCCTGGCAACCCTGGCAACCCTGTCAACCCGTTACCCAAATTGTCAAAAATTAAACGCTTGGCCAGCAAAAAATAAAAGGATATACGAGTAAGTAGTGGAAGTGGAAGCGGAAGCGGAAGCCAGGCTGTTAGCACAAACGACAAATAACACTTTGACAGCAAACCACAAACCAAAAAGCTAACAAAATGTCGATGGGAGAGCAGTTGTTATGCGTGTTAGCCAGAGCAGCAAAAGCTCATTACAAATTGTGTGGAGCAGCTAATGTGGCAAGCTGCACATTTTTGAGTGAAACATCCGAGAGTGAACTGGCATGCAGTAGCACCTGAACCTGAAGCACAATGGCTGCACGCAAATGAATGCTTGTTTCAAACGCTAAAACAAATTGTCTGGCTGCTGCCAAGAATTTTCACAGATGTACAAATTCGTTGAATAAATGCGAATATAAACCGATTCGGGATTCAATTAATCAGAGAGAGCTCTGTGCATAACCGACGAACCGCAGTCTATCTCGAAAGGTTAATGGTTTCCGTACAAAATGCTCCATTTCTGACATTCCTGCCAGTCAAAATGCACAACTAATGCTACTGGAAGCAAGCTGGGAATTTCTGACATGCCTTTTACATCTCTAACATGGTTTTTCGACTCGTTCTCTCTGACTCGACTTGAGGTCGGGGCTTGCCAGCCCCAACGCCAACTCGCAAAAGGAGCAACTGTGAGCTGTTCGGTTGATGCTCCTGCTGACGCTGCCAGGCAACATGTTGGCATTGCTGCCACTTCGTCTGTCCCTCAGATACTCCGCTTGTATATAATAATATAAACATTTATACACATATTTATGGTATACGAGTATACACGCCTAACTGGGTATCCTGCTTTGTTTCAGTGGGTTTTTTGTTTTTCTTTCGCTATGGCAACATATTTCACTGCATAATTTCCTAGTTGCTGCGACTCCCTTTTCCATCTACCTCGCAACGCATGCAAATGACAAAAGCAGCAACGAGACGAGCAGGGGAGTACAGTGAAGAGCAGAGCCAGCCCAGCGGGCAACACTAAAAAAAGTTGACAAGGGGCAAGCCGCAACAAGCATCCAACTGACAGTTGTCTTTGTCTCCTCGTATCCGTGCAATACTAGGGAAGGTATATGAGCTATGGCACATTAAAGAGAGAGAACAAAATGGTAAGAAGTTATATGGAAAAGCTTTGGATCTATAGAATTTCCAAAATACAGTTGGCTGAAAGTTTTCGAAGGCGTTTTTAATTCCCAAATAAAATCCAAAGGTAGAGGAATATCGCGTACTTTTAAACGGACTAAAGCTCAAAAAAGATCATTTAGCAGTGCCCATAAAACCGCTTTAGCATCTCCACGGCAACAACTCAATAAAGCTCATTTCGCTATAGTATTTGCCTATTGGGTTTTTACACCATAGTCAATAGTCTAGACGCCCTTAAATAAATGCCCTTTGGTAGCCATTTTTGTGCCGTTCCCTTGGCTTGTTATCATTTTTTAATAACATTGTTGCGCACAGTGGTAAAATTTGCATAAAGCACACAGCAGGACACTGACGGGACACGACAAACGATGAAGAAAGCGAGCAGGGAGCACAGCGGAGACAGCGTACAACATGTGGTATGAGTAATTTCTTGCTTAAGCACAATACAATGACACGAGTGTGCTCTATGAGTGTGTGTGTGTGTGTGTGTGTGTGAGAGTCTTGACTGGATGAAATAAAACAATTTTCATACAAATTCCGTGCATTTGCATAAATTTCATGCACTCCGGACGTGGCGATGTCGTCATTCTCATCTACTTAGCAAAGTGCAATGCAACACGAATCTCCCACAGAGGATGGGAGATGGAGGACAGGCCGGTCCCAACGAAGGCATCAGAGCATGACAATTCCAGTGACGTGAAGAGTGTGTCCTCCATCCTCCATCCTTGCCGGGTGGAGGACTGCCCCGCCCTACCCATTTACCTACTTGCCATCGGCACGCTGCTGGGAAAGTTTTTGCGGCAAACTTTTTTGTCGCTTTGGCAATAATCATAAAATTTCAGTGCATATGAAACAAAAAACCATAAAAACTATACAAGAACGGCAAAAAGAGGGAACAAGGAGAAACGTGATTGCAACATAAAAGCGTCATTTACATGGCGTTGTCGTTGTCGCTGTCGTTGCCGTTCAACTTGCATCACTCTCCTGGCATCCGCTGCAGGTCCTCCGGCCCTATCGGAACGAGTGTCTCTGGTCCATTTACGCATGCGCCGGAAACTTTTCCGTTTGCCATTTGCCGCCTCAATAGTTGCCGGCCCCACTCTCCGCCCATGCCACCCCATGCCCCATGCCCCACGGCTTTATTGAGGTTTTGTTAAAGCTTTTAGCGTAGTTTTGTGCCTCTTTTTATTGTGCAGGGTTTTGTTTTTGATGGTGGATGTGTAGCCAAAAAAAACTTTTTCGGATCTGTGTTTGGCCGGCAGCATTTTTGCAATTAGGCAACAGTTCTGTATATTTCCTTTCCACTTTTTGTTTTAGTTTGCCAAATGCAATGGAACTTTTCATTTTCGGCCACAGTTGCAGAGTTTTCATTGCTAACAGCATTCGACACACACTGACTCCCGCAACCACTCGCACACCGCACCACACCACCACCCACCCACCCACACTGCTGAACAGAAATTGGTGCGTAATTGAAACGGACTGTACCAATGAACTGAGGCGTGGCGAAGTGCTCGACGGAACATTTTGAAGAGTATTAAGTCAGAAAATGTGAACAAAAATAGTTTAATTGGATGCGCATTTTTTTGCATATACGCTAACAGTGTTCGGAGCAGCCTTTTATGGTCTTTGGGCAGGTGGAGCACCTGCGGCTACCATGAAGCCTCAGCTGCAGAAGTCCACAATGGCTTACATAGTAATCCCAATCCAACATCGATCAAGTACATTGCAAACCGATAGACAAACCAACGCTAGATGGACAGGCATTATTTATTTTATTTATAAGTTAATTTAATTTAATTGAATTCAAAACTTTAATCACTGGCAGTCACGCCCCCAAATGCACCAGCAGCTCATTCCATACCTTGGGAATGAAGCAAGTGAGTCTATTTGCTTGTTGAACTTGGGTTTTTGACACTTCGCTCCATTCAACAGCAGGCATCCAAATGATTCGTGCTGCATTATCGAACGCATTTGTTTGCCAAATAGCAGGAGACAAGCAGAAACAAGTCGAAGCTAAAGCCCAGCCATAAAGATAAGCTAAGACGCTCTTATCGCCCAGAGACGAAGGCACGAAAGATGGCAAATAATTTGAGCATGAAAACACACACAGCCGCACGTACAAGAGGGGGGCACGGACGGGCATGGACTTGGACTTGGACATGGACATGGAGGATACGAAAATATTGGCCACGTTGACAGCTTAACGTACATAATTAATGTGACAATCCAACGGAATGTGTGTGCTTGTGTCCGTGTCCCTGTCAGTGTGTCTGGGTGTGTGCGGACATTAATATATGGGCATTCGGCCGGATAAACATGTTGCCAAAATGAAGGAACAGATACAGCACACACATTGGCATTGCCACACATCTGACGCTGTTGACATTAATTAGGGCCAAACTGTTTTCTGGCCAAGTGCTCCACTAAAGCCTGGCCGGCTCATTAAAGAAGCGGGCCAACAGGGCGCATGCATGATGCGTGCTAAACAAAATTGAGCGACAAACAACAAACATTAAAAGTTTTCACTGTCGAAAAATACTCTCGGAAACTGTACATACATACATATTAGCAGCACGAGCATAGCAGTCCCCAATTGCCAGAGTAGACAACAAAAAGCATTAAATTACTTTATAATCCGTTTATAGCTTAAGCCGGAAGTGGTCCAGACACACACACACCCAAAGGGGGAGACAAGCACAGACAAACACTAACAAACATGCTCTATGGTCTCTGGCTCTTGGGGAGGCAGCTCAACAGCATAATCAAATCAAAGATTACGTTGAAACATTGAAATTACGTCTAGAGCAGAAAGCACTCATAGTCATAGACACAGTCGTCCCCCCCCAGCACACACGTTCAAACACAGTGCGCTTGCTCGTCAGTCCCCACAGTCTCCAGTCACCAGTCCGCAGTCCCCAGTCCCCAGTCCTCGCTACCCCCAGTTCTCGGCCATCTCCAGCAGAAATGAAATGTTTTTTTGGCAAATACTCTACCAACTTTATGATACTTTGTGAATGGCTTTAGTTTTGTTCAAGCCTAGGATTGGGATCAATCCCTGAGAGTGACCGAATTATCGGTCTTTCCTTAGAGTATAAGCCATCTATACGTATAGATGGCTCCTTCGCTTGATCCGAGAAAAAATTAACATTAATATCAATCAGATTCAGAATAGGAGAATAATTTTCAAATATTTTTTTTTTAATGTTTTCTTGGTTTTACGTTTCCGAATAAAATGCATTCAAATATAAATTTTTTACTCTCTGCCAGCTTCATTTGCTACCCATTACTATTCATACTCGTATTACACCGCCTACGAGGAGGCGGGAGATCGGATGCTACCGCAGCACAAACAATTACAAACATTAAGGGAAATCCTCTACAACTTTGACCCTGGCAAACGTAAACAGAAAAAAAAAGCAAAAAACTATAGGGGCAACAACAAAGCCAGCAAAAAGAACGAGAAGCGGCAATAACTTTGCTTCATTCATGCACACACAAGGTGATTCATGTTCGACGAGAGAGAGATGTCCTGTCCTGCGCACTGGCGCTCTCAGTCATCGTCGCTGCCTCACTCTCATTCCGCTGGCCATCTGG
The DNA here is from genome assembly GCA_018150905.1 of Drosophila ambigua. Lineage (NCBI taxonomy): Eukaryota > Metazoa > Arthropoda > Insecta > Diptera > Drosophilidae > Drosophila > Drosophila ambigua. Next base: position 8,452,990 of record JAECWS010000001.1, on the reverse strand, counting down.
CAACGCTGCCAACCAAAGCTGGCTGCGACTGGAGCTGCGTCTGGTGTGCTATCAGTTGGCCTGCTGTCCTCGGGCAAGCACGTCGCGTTGGTGGCTCCCATTTCCGTGTCCGGTGTAGTCCTGCCCGTGTGTGAGAGCGTACGTAAGTGCGTGCCTCTCTCTGGCCGAGTGTGCATGTGTCTGCAGGTGTGAGGGCGCCAAGTGGTTCGTGTGCCTGCTTAACCACCAGTTAAACAACAACTGTCAAACAAAGACATTTATCCTTCGCCAGGAAGGAGCAGACAAATATTTGGATAGACAGAGTCGAGATTCCTGAAAATTGACAAACAGAAAGCGGCAATCAAAAACTGCAAGCAAACTGCAAGAAGTGAAGAAATAGCAGACCACAGCGGAAGACGCTGAGAAACAGGCAACAGTTCTTTTGCCGCTCGAACATGGAAATGGACGTTAATCGCCAGACACGCCACAATGGCAACCTAATGACCATATCCGCCCGCTGTTCCAACAACAATTCAGCAGCAGCTGCAGCAACTGAGACAGCATCCACTTCGGCGCCGCCAAGCGGTTGTTGCGGCATCTTGAGTCGCCTCTTTTGTGTGAGTCGCCACAAGGCCACGCAGCTGGTGGCAGGCAGCGAGTGCCACAGCAACGATCCATTCTCGTCCCAACTGCAAGGCAAGGCAGCCACTGCATCCGGACAGCGACGCCGACGCACTCCACAGGAAATCTACTTCGAGAGTCGCGGCAAGTCTTGCAAGAAGCTATTGAAATTCAATGGCAATTCCAATAAGGTGAGTGCCACAAGGGGGCTGCCACTATCCACGAGTATACGAGTGCTTTGCATACCATTCACAGCACAAAGAAATGGTGATTTAGTGAAAAGAAAATGAATTTCTCAAAGCACAACTTGCGATTCAATGGGTTCAATTAGGGTGAAGGGAAATAATCAAAGTTGACTTGTATTATTGCAGATCTACAGAGATTGAAATTGGGATAGTGGATAGTGCAGCTGGATTTTATTTATAATTTTTCCTCTTAAGTAAAGTAAATCTGCGAAAGCTCCCAATGCTCTCCAGCCAAGTTCTTCCTCTGCGAAGATCTTGAGAGACTTCCAATCATGGTCGCATAATGGCAGAGTTTCCCCTTTGAGCACATTTCGGCAATCCTCAAAAGTGCATAAATTTTACAGTCTCCTGGCTGGTTACATTGTTGGGCCAAGAGCCGGGACCCTAAGCCGAAGCGCTGGCTCCAAAGTGCCATGAGCTACTCAGCCGTAACGTGGCCAATACCCACGGGGGGGGCGGGCTCTGCTCTTTTCCCCCGCATACACTTTCATCCATGTGTTGGAGTGAGTGTGTGTGCGCGCCATTGTTATAAATTTTGGCAAATTTGTAGCAAAAGCTGTGGAGTGAAGCGGAGTGAAGTTTACTCGATTTCCACCGTTTTGTTTTGTTTGGCTTGTCTGCCTAGGTGAGAGTGGGTCAGAGAGGGACTGGGAAGAGTAGAGAGGTGGGTGGAGTATGGGGGGTGGTAGCAGCAAGCACACACAGACTTTTGTCTGCTTATACCAATTTGCATATAAATCATTTGTGGCATTGTGGCCAGAGCGCAATGCGCTTATGAAATATTTCGTTTTGTTTAATGCGCCAAAGGACAACACGCTGCCGCACAGAACAGAAGAGCCGCTCTCCACCCTTCAAAGCATCCCCTCCAGCCTGACCCACACTCGGCAGACTAATTAAAAACGTGCAAAAAGAAAAGCCAATCAAACAGGTCGATGCACAACAATGGATCTGCCTCCGTTCGTGCCAGTTACCAGCTACCAGCTACCAGTTACCGAAAAAGAGGAATACCACACTCAGATACGAATGCGAATGCGAATACGAGTAAGAGTAAGAGTACAAGTATACATATTCGCATGTGTGTGCATGGGCTGTGTATCAGATGCACATTTCAGGCATTGTTCGCCCCAGTCCAGTGGTGGAGACACTGGCATGTGCTGGGCACGCACTGAAGCGCAAGCAACAGGATGAATTTGTTAAACAACACGAACACGAACACGAAGGATCTGGCAGCTCGAGAATGGGGTTTTGCTTTGGGGAGTGCATGTGAGAAGTGAAAAATGAAAAACCCCACGCCCTATCAAGTGACATCATCAATTTCAGTCTATTTTGCACACAGGCTACCCACTGTCCGCAGTCCTAGTCCCAGTCCTGGTCCTGGTCCTGGCTCTCATGGCCCAAAGACTGCAACAATGCCAGAGAACATTGCCACCAACAGTCCGGTCCGTTGACAACAGTGCCCTTTCTGCCTGTGGCTGCATTAGAAGGGCAAACCAATGGCTCTGTGTTGGCTCCACAAGGAACATTCAATCGAATCCGGAATATGTTCCGCCGAACTGGAATCGAACTCCTCTGCTCCGCTCCGCTCCGCTTTGTCTCTCCGCTACTTCCTTTGACAATCAATCGCATTAACTCTTTTGTAGTGCTTGGATGACCGAAAACGGAGGGTGGTTTGCACTACCCCAGGCATCGATTTTGTAATGAAGCAATAGCTAAGTTGAGACAAAAAACTGTTTGTTTTTATGCACTTGCAAGCGCCCTGAAAAGAGAAATCAACCCTCGCATAAATGGTTGCTTCTCGTATAATGTTTCAGTGCGTGTACCCATAGGAGGGGGGCTGGATTGGACTTACCCTCTAACCAAATGCGGTAATGCTGTAAAATATACTTTGTGCTGCCACAGCTGAGCTTCTCATCGTCATTTGGCAAAGGTGAGAAAGGGGGATGGTGATTTACATGCAAATTTATCGATCTAGAGAGACGTTCGCTCAGCTCATCTCGCACTGGAGATCTTCTAACGCAATTTTCTTTTTCCATTCCAAGACCATTCTTTGAGTCAATATTTATAGTACAAAGTTTCACAATTAGCACATGGTCTAAGTGCCAAGAGCACAAAGGAGCACTCAAACGTACGCTGCTCTATTACAATTGTGTTCCCCTTGATGTCATAATTCGATTGACAAGTAATTTCAAAAGTAAGCCCAGCCACAAAGGTACATTATGGCAATCAGGCTCTGAGAGAGCTCAATCATGAGCAAGTCTATTATACTAAAATGGAAGAACTCGTGAAGCAGGGCGGAAATGACTAGACACTGTCCACCCATCTACCCCTCCTCCTCCTGTCACACTTTCTTCGTGTTCTCTTCCCACTGCCTGGCCTGATACATACACACACTCGTGCATATGTGTGTATCTGAGCATCTATGTATATGCATAAAAAGGGAAGAAAAATGCCATCAACATTGCAACGTTGTAATTGCCAACAGGCAATGAAGAGCCACAGCCAAGACGGGAGAGAGAGAGCGCAAGTGAGGCACGGAGGAAGGCACTGCAAACTGGCAACTGCCACATGTCCTGTCAACCCAGCTCGGAGGAAAAAAAGAGCCCTTAGCCTGGTCAGTCACCAGCAAACGAGAGTCTACCCATAAAGTTCTCAAGAGGAATTAAGACGTTGAATTACTTTTGGCAAGTATTTCGATACCCAATTTAGATGAACATAAAAATCTGGGATTATAACGCGATAGATGCACAACAATAAACATATATTTATGTATATGACCGCAAACATAAAACCAATCAAATGATATGTATATAGTATATATTTCCGGCACAACCGAAAATAGGGGCATCTAGTGCATGATCGACCCTCGTTTTGGGTTGTGTGCGTTGGGGCGACTGAGCTGTGCGACATTTTTAGCACGCTGCTAATGTGTTTTGGCTGCTGCTGCTGACGCTGACGCTGCTGCTGATGCTGCTGCTGATGCTGCCACAGTCAGGGGCAGATACACAGGCTAAAGGCGGAAATGCAGAAGGAAAAACCAGAAGCTTTGCGGTCCAGCACAGCCTGCACAGACTGACTGATGACCTGATGGCCGGTCCGTCGGACTGTCTGCCGGACTGTCTGTCTCCTGCCGCTGCTGCTGCTGTCGCCCCAACTATTTTCTATCTGCTGGTTCGTTCTGTTGGTTTGCCTTCGCCTCCACCACCCAACCTTTCATTATAATCAAGCCTGATTATGTCTGGCCAAAAGTTAAACAGGCCAAGTCAATTCAAGAGTGAATTTACTTGACTAGCAGCCGCAAATTCTTTTGAGCGAAGTGCTGAAAAGGAAATTCTGGGTAAGCGGAGAGCTGGGGGGGGACGTAAAATATTGTGTATAAAATAAAAAGTCATAAAAATGAACCGTTAATCCAAGTAGTTGAAACACAGAGCCGGAAAGGGAGAGAAGTATGGCGAGGAAGAGAGGCAGTCAGTAGAAGGGGTAGACGCTATGCAGGACCCTTTTTTTTTTGGGGGGGGGGCAAGCAGATGAAGCGGTTGGCTTTATTGGGATGCCTCCCGTTTCCGTTTCCGTTCCCCTCCCCGTTGGGCTGGCAATGGCGATGACGATGACAAGGGTGCTTTGCCGCCTCACTGACTAAATAAAATTGGAATTTATTATCATGATTTGTAGCAAGAAGAGGAGGCTCCAGCACCAGCATCAGCAGCATCAGCAGTAGCTCCAGCAGAGCTGGAGACAGGCTGAAAATGGCGGGCATAAAAAGCACAGCAGTGGTTCCTACCCATTCCATTCCCCACTCCCCCACTAACCCCCCACAGCTAACTCTGACTCATCGCCAGAGACTGCCAAATGCCTAACCCAAAGTCATGGACTTGTATAAGTGAGCGGAGCATTCTTAAATTTATATGCCCAGGCACTGATTTAAATCGCTCTGGTCAAAGTTGAAGTCAACGCCTGCTTCGGTGGCTTCTCTGAGAGGAGGCGTGGCGCGGCGCGGCGTGGCACAGAAGGAGCAGCATCAGCATCACCAGCATCACCAGCAGAGGCAGCAGAAGGCTTAGCTGTGCATTTTCTTGCTGGTTTATTAGGGTTTTCCCCACAAGCTGCTAAGGCGATTTGCTGCTCTATTCCCAGCAGCCGCTGCAGCTGCTGGCCAACAGGCGTACGTACGACTGGGTACACGCGATGTGGCGGTGGCCCTCCCAGCTTTAAGCTATCAATGAGCAACTGAGTGGCAGGTTTTCTAATTGCTGCGACGTAACATGGGCAAGGCCAAGCCGAGCAAATCTGTACAGATTTATGTGGCATGCGGGAAATCCAAGGGGGACTTTAAAGCGCAAAAATACCACAAAGGAGAAGTGAAAACTCATAGCAGAAAGCTTAAGCAATTTTTACACAAAAATTCATTAAGTAATTTAGGCTGCCCCAATTATTGTCAGACATGAACAGACTCGTATTTTGCACAGATCTAAAATCCCAATTAAGCACTGTTCATCGAATGGAAATCCACTCTAGTCTGATTTCCATCCCTGCCACACACTTTTGTCAAGCCCAGGATTACAGTTGGAGTAAGAGACATCAAGTCGCATCCATTTCGTGCAATTCTGCCGCCTGCCCTTCGAGCAAGCATTGTTCAGCTCCTCCGTCAGCTCACCGGATCGGTATTTCTTGTGTAAGCCACATTTTGCTGTCACTTCATAGTTGCAGCTACGAACTGCGAGTGGAAATGGGGACACTTGTGTCCCTGTATACATTTGTCGTTTGCTGTGGCATTTTTCCCATCCTTCTGCAGTTTTGCATTTTTAATAGGATACCAAGTTGTGGTCTTGAAGTAAAAGCTGCGTCAGAATAATGTGTAAATGCAGCCCACGCAATTTCATTTCACCTGTCAGCTCAATGTTCCATTTTCCCTCCGTTTTACGTAGCTAAAACAGACACAGTCGCACATACACGTTGGGGGCTGCTATATCCACCTACATACTTGTGTTTATATATAAACAAAACAATTTTTGTTTTCTCTCTTTTATATATGGATTTTTGGGAAGGTCCAGAGTTTTTTTGGAAGCTGGCTAAGCTGTCGGCTCTGGTGTCTGCTCTGGTGTGACAAATTGCGTTAATGCCAAGTTAAGCTGCCCAGAGCAGTGGTTGGGCTGGGGTCGGGCTGGGCTGTCCTCTGCTCCTTCCCTCCATCCTTTCCCCTGGCGCAGCTGCTGGTCCTTGGATGCAGTTAATTATTGTTGCATCTATTTAGCCCTGCTGTCTGGCCCTGAAATGTGTGCTATGCTTTTTGCCGCCCTCCAAGCCGAGCTTAAATTTAATTGAAAGCAAAGTAAGAGTAAGTTACACTCTACGCAAAAGTGAAATATTAAATTATGTGTAAGCCGAGCTGTGTAGATAGATGCCAGTATGCAGGTAGACACATCACAGGGCTCATATATATACAACCGCAAAACCTCAAGCATTGGCACTCCTCTCTGTAATGTCTACATACTCCTGGCGGCACACATACTCCCCACATGTCCACATGTCAGGCACACAGCTGACGCTTGATTAGCCCGTAGAGGCAGTCAGTGCCAAAACCAGAGCTACAGCCAGCGCCAACGCCAGCGCCAGAAGAGGATACAATTTCTTTTTCATATGCCACATGTGCTGTCAACAATATTTTGACTTTGGCAGCAACACGAATTCAGGACTTGTCCATGCCCCAGCCAGCATTTCCTCCTTTAAACAAGAGGGGAACCAGCACACAAAATAGAAGAATTAAAAAGGCATTTGTGTCGAAAATTAAACCGACTTTTCCCTTGAGCAAGCTTTTCCATCTGCAACGAAAAGTGAGCGTCATGTCCTCTGCCAACAAGTGGAAGCCTCCTCACTTTAATTCAATTTATTATCTCCTCCTAGGTCTGGTCTGTGGGCGTATGTGGGGGGAGGGCCAATTCAATGAAGTAGACAACAAAATAGGTTACAATTTTATGCTCAGCCAAGTGAGTATCGGGTTCGACGAGCACCATCAAGGGGCTCTAAAATGTCTTGATACAGACCCAGCAAAATGTAGCTGCAGGCTGGGGGGGGGGTGGTGGCGACTGATAGAAACCATGGAGGCCCCTTTGCATATTTTGACAGCACAGAGTCAAAGTCAGAGCCAGTGCCAGCCTTACTCGTAAAGGACACGCGACGCGACGGAGCCCGCGTCATATTTGATGGATGGCATCGCTGATATGCTAACGTGCTGGCAGCCAAGGCCACACGGCGGCAGGGCATGGGCATGCCTTTGATGTCGAGCACTCACATCGCATCGCACAATGGGACAGCCTGGCCTGGGTCGCATACGCTCGCAATGAGAGCGAGCAGCTTCCTGGGGCGAAGGCACAGACAATTATAATAGGGGCTCGAAACTCAATGATTGGAAATGGTTTGCACTTACCCGAAATTGAAGAGAAAGATGGGCTCCACAGCTACAAGGGGCTACACTTTCTCACCGTGTAATGGTTTAATGTCTTGCGATGAAACGAAGGGCAATAGCCCTGTCCTCAAAGCCGACTCAAATAAAATAATATATTTTATGTTGGCCATGCTCCGGAAATGAAACACAAAACAGGAAGCCAAGAAATGGGGCAAGGGGAAGGTTACCCCGGCTGTTTTTTTATTTTATGTGGCGCCATATAAATTCGGTTTGCTTCCGAATCTCGTGTACGAGTGCGCAGACCCGTACTTGAGGCTCCTCCGCATTACGTTTATGGCTGCCTAAATTAAGCACAAGGAGCCGATGCCTGAACAGCGCCAGCGATGGCAAAGGGGCGACGTCGTGGCAGTCAGCCCTGCCCCGGGGAGTAGAACGGGAGCCGGGAGAAATTGCTACAAGTTGCTTTATTTTATGCGCATATTTGCGCATATTACTCATACGCCCGGCTGGCATATATCTTCATTTACGGCAAACGTCTTTGGGGCTGAGCGGAGTCGTATACTTTTATTTTATTAAATTTTCATTTCATTTCGTCTGTTAGACATTGCCACACATTACACGCACAACATGTTGCATGCCCTGCCGTGCCGTGCCGTTCGGTAGATATTCGCGAACATTTCCCGCTCGCTCGCTTAAAGCGTTGGGACGGAGTCGTCTCTCATTAAAAATAATTGAAAGAAACATTTTGCCGCTGATGCGTTGATTGCCAATGAAAATAAACCACAGATGCTGGAGATTTACAAGCTCGGATGGGGGCGGGGGGCTTCCCATTTCTTCAAAAGCGTCCGTCCCTTGATTTATGCTACTCAATTCCCCATCCCAATCCGCATCCGCATCCACATCGGAGTACGGGTGCGAGTAGCAATGGCAAAGTGAATAAACTGCGAGCAGCAGTCGCTGCTTGGCTTACCATTTTGTATCCACGAGGATATCTGGCTCAAAGCTGTTTCCGATTCCCAGTGGGTAAGGTCATGCCATGACCTGGCCTCCTGCCCTGCCCTGCCCTCCCTTCCCAACTGCTGTGGAGTATCGCCCAAATGGGTTATTGATGAGCTATTCTGTTCGGTGAGCTGGAAGAAGTGGCAAAGTTTTGAGTCCGTGGCAGGGGCAGGGCCTCTTCTGTTGTAGGCTCACTTTGTGACTTGAAGCGTGACGGGGACCAGTGGGGCTGCTGCTGCTGCCCCTAATGAGACAATCCCTAAGATATCTGCTTTTGTATTCGATGCGCAAAGCCTCAAGTAGAGCCATCGCACAGATTGCACCATTTTTCCTGTCTCCCACCGTTGAACAGACCCGAACTTGTGGCAACTTTGGGCCAGGACTGGTTCACTTGTGGCACCTCTTGCCATGCAAACATTTCAGTTGCAGTTGCCTTTCGATGCCACGCAGGAGCCCAAATTTCATTAGTGCTCAACTTCAAAATTGTGGCACTTGCGTGGCATGCCTGCCTCGCGTGCTTATCCTGCTGCCACTTACGGCACTCCTGCTGCTCCTGCTTCTGCTGCCCCTCGCTGTCGTTGTCTCTGCTGATGTCGCACTTGTCACATAAATGTGCTTAATCTTTTACACCGGCGAAGCCCAGCCAGCAAGCCTGGCAGTGGAGGGAAACCCACACTCGATGCGTTGCTGCGAGTCAGCAATCTTTTTGCGTGGGACAAATCTCGCAAGGAAATTCATAGAAACGGAATTGCATGGCCTTTGAAACTCTCAGATGATACGCGACTGAAAGGAAAACCTGTTTGAAACCCTCCCAATAGCATATTCCTTGGAAAAGGTATCTCAAAGCTGCCTCAGTCTTGGACAATCCCCTTTTCAGACAGCTCTTTTGTAAATGGCTTACCGCTGAAAACGGTTCTCCTCCTTCGAAATACACTCGGAATATTCCACCTGTTTTCTTCCATGTTTTCCATATTTCCATACAGCACCCCCAGATAAGGAGTTCGCCGACTAATTCATCCTCTTTTCCCCTGATAAATAATATCATTTACATCCAGCCTAAGCGCACACATCCGCGTGTATCTCTGTTTGGCTCGGCACTAACTCTGTAATTCTCTGCTTGTTATGTCAATATTTCCTTCTCTATTTCCTTCCGCAAAGTTTTCCTGCACTTATCGCCCATGGTGCATGCAGCGAGAGAGAGGCTGCCGCCAGCGGTGGCGCGTGTAGCCAGGACTTGTCTAACATATCAAATTTGTAGCTACGCATATCCTTGTGCGCCTCAACATGTCAACTGGCAGCAAGGAGGAAAGTTTTTAGCCTCTGCCGCCTGTAGTTTGGCAAAGAACTTTAATTTGTGCATTACTGGAGATGCCACAAGGCGAGGTGGCATCATGCGGGCAGCGAGGATCCGCAGATCCGGAGGCGGTACCCACAAACTTTGCCATGTATAAGTTTACACCAAGCTGTGCCTGTGGCTGCCACAGAGAGCTACTCCTCTTTAAGTTGCTCGTAATACAACTCATTAAATTTAGAAAATACGAGCGCTCGCGGCACAAGTTGGGCTAAGGAAAAGTTTCGTTTCGTTCGTTTCGTTTCGTCCTGAACCCTGGCATCTTGCTCTGGCGGCATCCGTTGACATCTCCATTTGCAGAGCAAGCCATAAACTTGGCCAAGATACGGGGGGCACGGCCACGGGCATGGTCCTGGCTAAGACACCAAGGATGCCAAAGGCACTGCCTTGGCCTGAAATTTAAGTTTTCCCTTTTGCAGTTTAATTGCAACGGATGTTGGCGTGTAAATTATTTTGTGTTGCTGCCGCCTCGCCGGCCTCATTTTCTGTGCTAATGAGCAACTTATTAAAACTTGAGCAACCTTTCTCCGTGCTGAGCACCCACGCCGACACGGTCCGACCATTGAGCCCCGTCCCGGCACCAGAATGATCCAGGACCTGGGCCAAAGGATGGGAATGGGTGAACTCAAACAGAACTAACAGATACAATTGGCATTGCCAATTGAAAACAAAGCCCGCCGAAGCCAGCAGATAAGTTTTACAATCAGCCAGAAACTCATTTACGCTCTCGAAAATATACCAAAGGAAAACTTCAATTTCCGACCATCTCCGCACGCCTGCAATGGAATGCTTTTCCGTACACCTAAGAATGGCGTAAAGAACTCCAAGCGGAAGTTTGCTCAAGGCACGCTCCACAATGAATGAAACAAAAGCTCTGCTCCATGCTCGATGCGAAGAGTCTTAACATTATTGATCGACTTGGTGTTGTTCTGTAAGTCAATGGAAATTCAATGCTTTCCATGGTACTGAGGATAGAAAATGCCAAGGGAATGTCTTGTTGATACCAAAGGTAATACGAGCATGTTGATATTAGTGAATATTTTCCATAGTTTTTTAATCTTTACGGCTTGGCTCATGTCTCGGTTGCGAAACTCTTAATCTGGAAATATGATCCGCAAACTGTTTGACTATCCTTAAGCTCCTTCCATCCATCCTTACAGCTGTGCCACAATACTTTCGCCCTCCTTCGCCTCCTTCTATAATAATGTTCGTTAGGGGATGTGGTACCAGCCAGCCTCTGCCTCTGAGTGCCTGCGGATGGGTGTGGGTGAGTGCTCTTCGAGTGCTTAGACAATCGTGTTGAAGCTTTGATTTTCAAGCTTATGCTGGAATCGAGAGCCTCCGTCTATCCGGGCTGTCTGTAGCATACTTATAAGGCGGGTAATTAAGTTGAAGTGCCCAGAGATATTGTACATGGGGAACAGATACAAAGACAATTTGCCTAAGTAATGAGTGAGTCGATGACTCACTGACGGGCCGCGCTCTGCCCGACGAACTGATGGACCGACCAACCGACTGACTGACTGACTGACTGACTGGTAAAAGTGTTGAAATGTCTGCGGCAGCACTTAATTAATTAACGTCGAGCCCGGCGAACAGGCGAACGAAATGAGAAAAGTTTCTGTGCTCCGTGCTCCTTGCTCCTTGCCCCTCAGCTCCGGTCTGAGGGCTCTGGGAAACTTGGCAGCTATTTGTTAAGTTGCAGCCGTTCAATATTTGTCATTGAACTCATTAAGCAAATTAATAGACAAAGTTGCCAATTGCTGACAATGGCGGCAGCCAGCCAGCCAAGCAGGCAAGAACCCAAGCACTTTTATTTACCGAGGCAGCTGGCAAGCCACGTCAGCATAAGGGTCACCCAACCCAGCCCGGGGATCCCTACTTCGGGTAGGATGCAGAGACTTGTGGTGGCAATAAAATGGCACGCAATAAAAAACCCAAAGTCAACAAACGATTTCACGGAAGAAGCCAGTGCCAGAAATCGATTATGGACGCCTCAAGTAAGCGCCCAAGGAATCGACGACCCAGTCTCGGTGCCACGTTCTCGATTGCGCCACCTGATGCCCGTTGCTCCACGAGTGGGGACCCTCCATGCACCACATCTCCGCGACCCATTTATCTCCTCTGCTCTCCACTCTACTCTCCACTCCTATGGTTTCCTAGCCCCGTGGCTGCGAAATTGCCAACGTTGCAGCTCAAAAGCGGAAGTGATTTTCCAGCGTGTACGTGTGTGCCCCACTCTCTCTCTCTGTCTCTCCCTCTGTCTCTCTCCCTCTGTCGCTCTTCAGTGTGTGCGTGAATTGTTACTTTGATGTGGACTCTAGCAGGGGCTGCTAACGAATTCCAAAAGAAATGCTAGAAATATCATTGAAATACCAAATAAAATCCAATACCCACAAAGAAACGGAAAAGACAATTTTTAAGACTTCTAAATACATAAAAAAATAAAACGAATGATTAAATACAAGAAGTTTCAAATCGTATTACATTTTAAATATTTTTACTGATATTTATTTTTGCACGGTGATTTTTCTCACTCCATTTAGTTGTTTTTTTCGCCCATCTCTGACAAATCCAATTCCCACACCAAAAGGGGCACTCGGTGCAGGGGAATCGAACCAAATGTGGAACGTGCGGCGGAAGACGGGTGGCAGTGAAGGATTTTATGACCCTTGATAGTGGCAAGCGATTTGTTGCGTGCATTGGTCGGTCGTCGCTGCCACTGCATTTTCAATTTGGCAGCGTGCACTTCTGGCAGCTTTGAATAATGCAATGGGGAAACGGGCTCCTGCACTCCTCCTATTTGACTTCAGTTAGCGTACTTTGGCAGCTTATTAAGGCAGCCGTGTAACTCATACAGAGTCAACGATCCCATCCCCATTCAGGTGGGGCCACAATTTGTTCAATTTTGTTCGCCATTTTCTTTTATAATTTTCAAACACGAGCGCGCAATTTGGAAGATTTGAAGCCATCTCCATGGCACCACTCGTCAGTGTGGCATGTGGAGCTAGTTGACAAATATACGGCACGTGCGCTGACTAAGCCCCAAGGGCAGTTGGAGGAGCCCGATTTATGTGACATCTCTGCAGACAGACGATGGCAGCTCCGATGGTTATTGTCCTAAGGTTATACGATTTTTGCAGCACATTTGATCCTTCACGTGCAATTGAGAACTATGAACGATGGAAAACTAATGAGTGGAGAATGTACAATCAACCCTTGTTGATTTTCCCCTCTATCATGCCCTATGCTGCCCAGCTGCACACAAGTCTGGCTATTTTTATATGTATTCCAATGCCCCCCCCGTAAATCATAAAATCAGGCCCTGAGCTCTTTATAAAGAATGCCCCTGTACATGCCCGTTCGTATTTATTCAGAGCCATCGACTCTCGAAAATCGTTTAATTTTCATTAATGGTGAAGAGGATTTTCATTTCGCACTTAATGTGCCGTGTCGGGCGAAGCTTACCCCATTTCCATTTGCATTCACATTCGCCTTCGCAGCTGCCGGGGCATTGTTTTTGGCCTGGCAGTGTTTTTAAGCGTGAATAAAGGGCAAATTGATGCATTTTTAAGCGCTGCTGTGGGGCATTCATTTAAAGCAGTTTACCTGGGGCGGGCCAACCACCAACCACCAAGCACCAAGCATATATAACAGTTTTTTTGTATATATATTTAAGTCACCACAGACCAGGAGAAAGCTTAGAAAGTCCGAAAAAGAAATGAGAAATGGAGGGGAACATAGACCCCCCGGGAGCGTGTGGGGGCAGCCGCCCCCGGCTGCAACTGCAGCCACTTCAATTTCAAAAGCATCTGCTGATGCGGCCTCTGCTGCTGCTGCTGCCGGTCCTGGTCCTGCTCCGGGCGCGGGTTATGGTCCTGCGGTGGCCATTCTCCTTTCTCTTGTTCTTCTCTGCATTATTTCTCTTTTGCTGAAGTATTCTTTGGAGTTTTCACTGCGATTTCCCCTCAGTGATGTCCCGAGCAGCCTTTAAGCCAGGTTCAGCGTTTGATTGGCTCGCTTCCTCTCTGAGCATTCCTCTCGCTTATTAAGCATACGCCTCGTTGTGCACAAATATTTGCAATGTCTGGCATTAAATAGTTGTGGAGTGTATTAATTATAAACCAGAAGCGTTCAGTGGCCGCCGCAACCGCACACAAAATCGCCTAGCGCCATAGACTGCGGCCTGGGGCTGGGGCTTCGATTGGCATTTTAGCAAATGATAAACAAACTAACGAATTTTATTTATGGCCTTCCGTTGATAAAGCCACCATATGCCACACGTGGCAGTTGGCAGTTGGCAGACTGCTGCTGCTGCAGTTGTTGCAGTGGCACTCCCATTGCGGTTGCAGCGGTGGCAAAATGTCGGTGCGATAAGAAATATGCAAAATGCAGGAGGATTTAAACAGGCAAACCCCTGAGTGGAGTAAGTCGCTAGAACTTTAAATATTCAGACATATGTGTGGACATTGTCATCCATAAATGGTCCACCTTAGTCAGGTCACACTGTTGTTGCGCGTGTGTGCGAAATATGCCACAATAAAAACGTCAAAAGCAATTCCATGTTCATTTAATGCCCATTTATTTTGACCAAATTAAGCGTTCCACAAACGATTGTCCACTTAATGAGAAGCACTTCGGCCTGGAGTCGATTAAGGTGTGTGCGGGCTGATTAGATCCCACTGAAACCAAATCTAAATCATGGCCAAACAATTTGCACGATTTTAATTACGCTTTTCAATTAAAGTGCGACACGGAAAACCAATTTGCGATTGGCTCATTCTCTAAGCATCTCTGTGCTGCCTCTCTGCATTCCGCTTTGACTCAATCGCATTCATCTTTCGTTGCAGATATTGCTATATCCTGAAGAGGGCTGGGCGCGCACTGCCTCGTCCAGCTACTGGACCATCACGCCCTGCTGGTGGCAGCCCAATCGCTGCCGCATTGTCGAGTGCGCCGGCACACAGCGTCGGGCGACAAAGGCACGAATGCTGCCACTGGAACAGCAGGGCTCCCTGCTGATTGCCGGACACTTTGGCAGGAGCACGCCAGTGGCATCGGCATCGGCGGCAGCAGCATCCGGAACTGTGGCTGCCACTCCAACATCTGCAGCAGCAGCAGCAGCAGCAACAACAACTGCAGCGGCAACAACAGGCTCTCGGACCAGATCCCATGGCTGTGACAAGTCACAGCCCGCGTGGAACGACGAGTTCAAGCTGTATCTGACGTCGAACATCTCGATGGAGGACTACAACATGGGCTACTGCCTCACTGGCTTTGTGGAGCGACGCTGCCAGCTGACAAACACCTTTCAGATGACTCACTTTGCCGTCATCAAGCGGCAGTGGCCGCCATCGCCGTCCAATCTGAGCAAATCATAAGGTACCCTCTCCTTCTCCCTTTCCCTGCATCCAGCTCCAACCCCAACTCCTTTCCAACCCCACACATATTTGTGATTGTGATCCGGTATTTGGTTAAGATTTTGATCAAAACAAAAAGTATCTATCCCGATTTTTGTAAAGTTTTTAGCAGTTAAGTAGTGTGAAATAATTGTTGTGCAATCTCAAATCGAAATCAAAACAAATACACCTTTAGCAGTGTCCTGAAAACGAAGACCGATCAAACTTTTTGGCCATAAAAAACCTCGTAACCAGTGGAAAGTCTTCAAGCTTGTTTTTCAAGAGAAAACTTGGATGTGAGCTCGAAAGCTTAAGCAGAATGTGTAGAGTCTCAGCCTGCATTTAAGTGGCGACTGGAACTCACTTCTGTGTATTTAGCGAGTAAATTGTATTTTTATCTAAATGTTCTAGAGAAATGCCAGCGAAAACTTAGCAGAAAAACCCAAACCGAAACCGAAACCGAAAACGAAAAACTCTATGTGTGCTTTCAGTGTTGTGTACTACGAAAATAAAATACAAAATAAAATAAAAAACGCATGAAAAAATAACTGTTAAATGCCAAATGAAACTAAACCGCTTAGCCAACACACACACACACACACACACACGCACACAGAGTTGCTGCAGCACACTCATACAGTTGCAGCTCTTGAGCTTGGGCAGCTACTTAATGCCTCAAAAAAGTGCAACAAATTGAAACTTGTGCTTGTCGAAGCATGTGATTGTGAGTGCTCCCCTCGGGGCATGGCACCTACATAAGTGTGCGTGTGCTCAAGTGTGCGTGTGTGTGTGTGTGATGGCTGGATACTCTCTTCTACGATATACATACTACTATATGTACTTAAACGGCCATGTTTGCGCAACTTATTGCCTTTAAGCTTTAAAATATAAGAGCAGCAAACAAGCCAACAGCTTGAAGCGATGGCAACGGCCACTAAGCAGCAGGAAGTGATTTCTGTAATAAAATTAAATCCGAGAAAATTTGCTGCTTGGTGGCCGGAATCATTGCTTGAAGTTCAGTCCAAAGTTTGCACTGTTCACTCGACGCTTAGCCTAAGCCACACTATCTCTACGAGTAACTATCTCACCCAATCACCGACCCACTCACTCACCATCCCACTGACCCCCCACTCACTTGTGCTGTCGCTCTGTCCCCTCATCCACTCACTTTTGAGCAAAATACGCAACGTATATCAACAATTCGTCCAATAATTGGAGTCTTTTGGCGCACAAATTGCCAAGGAACAATTGGCAAGGCCAAAGCTCCAGTTGCCAAAAAACCCTAAGTGTTAAAAACAAATAAATGAAAACCAAAGCTACATAGGTAAAGAGAAAAACCAAAAACCAAAAGCTGTATGTATGTATGTAGTTTAAGGAATGCATAGTTTAAAATTCAACAAATATTTACAAGCTAGAGTTTTATGAATCTATATGAAAATCTATATATTGTATGTGTATACTATGTGTGTGTAGGGCTGAACCTTTTTGCGAATATATATGTATATGTATATGTATATCTGTGTATTTATATATAATTGTATTCCATATACAACAATAACATTTTTGCCGTAGTTCGCATAGCTCGCTTTTAGGCGCTTTACACGCAAGCGACAAATGGGAGGAAAACTCCATAAAGTCCCCTCATGGATATCTAATTTGCTTCAGACACTCCGACCCCGCCACTTCAATCCTCATCTAATTGATATTTACGTGTCAGGTACCTGCCAGATTCATCCTGAACATAAGCATGAACATGAACATGAACATGAAATATATAGAAATACAAAAATGAATCAATGAATTATGTGCAAACATTTGAGTCCATTTTGATTAGAAAACACACCGAGAAACTGGGAATTATTTAATTGCAAACTATTCTATATATTATGCGTACACTCACACTATTGCATATGGAGGTGGAGATGGAGATACCCCAAATGTCTAGATTCTAGTACTCTGCTGTTTTGTGTGTAGAATACATTTCTTCGCTTTAGCCTCAAAACAGACAAAAGCCCGGCTTTAAGCTGAAACCCCTAAATGAATAAATATATATTATGAACACAAGAACACGCAATGAGCTTCTTTTGTAGTCGAATCGAGCAAACAACAAATGAAAAAAAACAAAACAAAACAAAAACAAAAACAAATTGATATTTAATATTGGTAAGCCGCAAATACAAACATACATGAAAAACGAAAAACGAAAAACCAATTAGGCCTACAACTCGTACGTGAGCAATGGCAAAGGGCTTAAAATTAATTCATTAACATTAAGCTTGTATTTAAATAAGCGGAGTGGAAAACACCCGACTAGTTTGTAGCAGAAATATGTATGTATTCCGATGAATTGGTAGAGCAACAAAAATGCGCAAATATAAATCAAATCAAAGGGAAATCGATTGGAAAATAAAAATAAAAATAAAAATGAAAATGCAAATTTAAATCAAACATGTTGACATGTTGATCATGCGAAAGCATAAATCAAATCAAATAAAAAAGCGCCAACAAATGCAATTTGAGTCAGCGGTTGAAATGTGCATTGAAAGTAAATACTTGTACACTGGCGAGTGGTTCTGTACCGTAATGGCAGTAGAGGCAGAGATTATATACCCGAAATCAAAACTTAGGAAATAAAGAAAGAAAGCTGGAAAAAAAAAAACGAAATACGCTTTTGAAAATGATATTTACTGGGAGACGGGAACTGCTATCAAAGCTAGGAAAAAAGAGTTCATCACTTGGGACATCTTGAGCCGGATCCATTTCGATTCAATATTCAATGTTATTTCAACGGTGTGGCACGTGCCACACTGCCTCTGTACTTGCTACTGGGTACTCTAATGCCTTCACAATTTGCCAGAGAATCAAAGCGAGATCTAACCCCTGAAGTGGGGCAAGCCATTAACTTTTATCATTGTGCGAGATTCACGCTTCACTTTTGTTTCGTTAGCCAAGTCAAGGGGAAAAGACGGAGGGTCGAAGCAGGGTGGCTGCCTTGCAGCGTCTTCTTCTCACCCACACCTGTACCAGGAGCTGCCGTGCCGGCGGCATAAATCGCGCCATGAGTCTCCACTTTCAACAAAGATGTAAGCCAAGTTAATTGCTTTTTGTTGCCTTTTTTCCAGCTACCCTTTAGCCGCACCGCTCTGCCGTTGCCTGCGAATGTCAACAATGAGACTAACGTCAGCCAGCTCCTGTCCCTGTCCCTGTCCGTATCCCTGACCCCGTACCTGGCCCTAACCCACCTGCTGGCTGGCTTTCCTCTAGTTGTTTCTACTGCTGGCTGCTGCCGGCGTGCCCATGCTCGTGCTCGTGCTTATTTGAACAGCTCTTCACAAACGAGAACTTGGCAACGTGGAAGCATTTACTAGAAGCGTTTCACGCAACCATTTTGTTGCCTTGGCAGACAAACGGCTCAGGCCCTTGTTGGCTCTTCAGAGAGGCATTGCATTGCCCAGCATTAAAGCAGGAAAATTCCAGAGCAACGTCAAGGAAAACTGAGCTGAATCGAGAAATGGAAATGGTAAATTCTTGAGGTGCAAAAGGAAAACCTAAACAGTATCAGCTCTGACCGGAGCGCCAAGGCTGCAACCAAACGAATGGCAGAAGGTCAAAATATTGCATTTCATATAGCTATGGGGGAAACTCTTGTATCCTCTAGGGGCGTACCCTTGGCATGGCTCAAAGAGCAACACTCAAAAGTATTTCCCTTAATCAGTTCTCCTCACTCCTTCGCCTTCATTCGCCCACTTTTATTAATGATGACTACAAGCGGGACAAACGAAAGTTGCAGGACTTTCTTTTGGGGGCCCTCACTCGATTTACAATTCATGGTGTGAGCACAGAAAAAGGCGCTGCTAGAAATCGAAATCAGTCGTCTGTGAATATTGCAAAATGAGCTTCCGTCTCCTGCCCGGGCTCCGACTTCCGGCAGCAATTTCCGTTTCCTCATTACCTTACTTTATTTTTCTTCTCTTTCCTTTAAGTCCGGATTGCCACGCGGAGGCAGTGAAGGCGTGTCCATGCCTCCTGCCATATGACAATTTATTATGCCCCAAGCTTCGATTTAAATTGCTTGACAATTATTATACAATGACGAGGGGCAACAGTGACAAAAAGGACGACGACGACTACGACAAATGAAAAATGTTTTCGTTCGACAATTTTCCGAGCCAGTCATACCCCGCCTTTCCGTTCCACTATAGTACTGAGCTCCCCGCCTCAGAATTAATGATGGCAAATTTGCAAAGTTCACAAATTTCTTATTAGTAGTCCATGGCTGACGAAGTTGGCTTTTCCTCAGTTGCCCCTGCCACCCGCCTTCATCATCCTTCCTGTGTTCCAGGAGCAGTGCCTGGGGTTCATATTTCATTTTAGGCAGTTAGTTGTGGGGGTTGGAGGGAGATTTCAGGGGGGAGTTCTGGCTGGGCACCAGCACCTCCCTGCGGTTTTAAGTTTTCGCACTCTTGCCGCCAGCCAGAACGAAAATTTCCCAAGCGCTCTAATTTGAATTTTAATTGAGGTTCTCTTTGTGGTTTTTTTCGTGCTGTTCTCCCAATTTTTTCGTGTTGTTTTTTGTTTGTTTGGTTGGTTAGTTGCTTTCAAAATTAACAATAATTATAAATAATTAATATGCCGAACAGGTTTTCCTTCGCAAAAACAGGAGAACGTATACGTGACGAGTGAGATTGCTTTGGAAAAAAGGAAATCATTCAGGGAAAACATTGATATATACTTTATTAAATTGCTTGCCATCAAATTTACGTTTCCATTTAAAAAAATATTACAACTACATGGTTTGTTTTTTTATTCTTTACTTTTCAGATTTATTCCTCAATTGAAAAACTCTTCGTAAATATTTGACAGTGAAAAAAAATGAGAGAAATATATTTTTCGCGATGTGAAATCAAATCAAAGTGAAAATCTTGTATACAGTTTATGCAAATATATAAAAAAAAAAACAAAACAAAAAACGAACACGTCAATCGTAAAACAAAAATAAAAAGATTCATCAGCGTCGCATAAATAAAAAATCAAATGAATATGGAAATAATGTAAAATAAAGAAAATGAAATCAATATCACACACGATGGAAGAGCGAAAGGGAGGCTGGGAATTGGCATCGAATTGTGCAATATATCTCGATTGATATATCCCTATGCCGGCGTGGATGAGGCATTGCGGGAAATATACATTTAATTGCATAGAAAAAAGATATGCAGACAAAAAGTTTTCTTTCTGCGGGAGGTGCAATTACGAGCACTCTGCAGGCTGTCATAGAGAATGTAAATTACATTTTGAACAGTTGAAACTTTTTGTTAAAAAAACTAAAAATATGCTAATCAATAAAAATGTCTGTAAACCCCTCAAATAATTATTGCTGGAGTCTTTATTTAATTTCTATGGTACTCTGCGGTGGACAGCAATGCAATATCCAACTTATTTCGTAATGTGCCACCGAACATCGAATATAAAACACATTTATTATCAAGTAAACTGGGTTTTTTTTCCACTCCAATGATATCCTTCACTTTTAATCTCCGTGTGAAAGCTTAATGATTTAATAATTAGGACATATACTTATCAATCAATCAATTAACACACAATTTTTCATCTTTTTTATGATTCTCTTTTCTGCACTCATTCATTTTCATCTTTAATTTGTGCCACCTTCCATGCCAGGCACTTATGTACCACATCCATTATGGGGGACAAAAAGCAGAATTAATTAAAAATGCAATTCCCATTAAACGAATGCAATTTCTTGAAAACAAAATGCCAGTGAGCAGGGGACAAGAGACGAGAACTATGGTCTGTCTCTCTCCCTTGGGGTCTGACCCTCCTCATCGAGAGTTTTCACCTGACCAGAACCGTCGCGTCAGACGGCAGATGAATGATGAAGACGACGACGTTGATGATGACATTATCTCATGCCCATTGAACGCAAATGTGGCGTGCTTGTTGCACGTCATAAAGAATCCCAAACAAAAAACATGCAACAAAAGAGAATCACTGCGAATGATATGAAACAAGTGCATAATAAAATACCCTTACATTACAGTGCAGATATATAGTATATGGCAACAGATTGGATGGAACAAAGATAAATAGAAAGTGTCGAGCGTGTTCTATCCCCACATATTGTTTAAATTGAGCAAATGCTGCAATGAATCATCTAATCTACATACATATCAATTCCAAGCCCCTGCTTACACTGCTTCTGCTCTGTAAGGGTGCATAAAAACCTGTAGGAACAGAAAGATGTGAGAGAGAAAATACCAAAAATGCCAGCACTCTCCACGCATACTCCTGGCTTATGTCACTTTTTTTGAGTGAATTGTTCGGTGATGCCTTTGTATTACAGAATGAAATTAAATTGGAGCTCGAGTTGTGGTCGAATGCTGTCTGGTTGTGCCAGGGAAATTTCACCTAGCTGCTGCCAGTGGCTTTTGTTCTGTGCGCCGTACCAGGTGAACAGGTTCGGTTGAATATAGTGTTGCAATCTGTTGTTTCAGTTCATTGACTTGTTTGTGGACATAATTGGAATATAAATGGAAATGTTCAGGAAATGTAGTTCAAGTTGGGGAAAGTTGTGTAGTTCTCTGAACGAATTAAGTGGAGGCGCTTGAGGCGCATTTAAATTAACTTTAATAGTGGTGCCTCAATCCCCCTGGAGTTGGCTCTTTCTTAGCTCCAGCCCCCTTCGTGCTAGAGCCACATTTACGCCAAGTACTTAACAACTTTAATGAGCGGCCAGAAGGGGAGAAGAGAGCAGGAAAAAAACCCTGGCACCCACATAAAGTGGGAGGACGAGGAGGCGAAGGAGTAGCTTCCAAAGTAGCCAACGCGCACTTAATACTAATGGCTGTCAATATCCTTTATCCTTTTGGCTGTCGCAACAACTGTCTCTGGCACACACTCTCCCTCTCTGCCTGCCTGTCTGTCGTTCGTACTGCGACTATCTATCCCTTTTGTTTGCACGCACATTTATTAGGCAAACCAAAGCGCAAACTTCCGCCCCCATAGACAAAAAACTTGGCCAAAACAAAGGCAGCAAAAAAATTAACTTAACTCAATTTAAAAATAAAACTTTTATTCTTATTTTTGCTGCTTGTTTTCTTTGCTGTTGACAAAAAACGAATTAAGCGTCGAGCAAAGGCAAAACTTTAAGTAGCTTTTGTGCGAGAAAGTATTAAAATCGTTTTGCAAATGGTACTGGGTGAGGGGAGGAGGTAAGAGCGGCTGGTAAGGAGAAACTGGCGTAGGGAGGTGGCTGGGTAAGTAGCCAAAGGGATTCCGCGCCAAGTCAAGTGTCCTTGAATCAAATTTACTTAACTCGAAGCTGCCTTTGCAATGTTGTCTTCGCCCTCGCCCCTGGACTCGTGCTCCCTCTCGTGCTCCCACTCCATTGCCACGCTCAGAGTTTTCTTTTTCATTTCCCTTTTTCAGCATTTACATAAGATTTTCCTCTTTTATTTGGGCTAAAATGAATTTTCAAAAATCTGCCGAAAGCGAGTACCCCAATCGCTGTTGTTGGAAATGGTTAATATGTGATGGCATCCATCTCGACCATCTTCTGAAAAGTTTGTTCGGTT
Organism: Drosophila ambigua; assembly: GCA_018150905.1. Classification (NCBI taxonomy): domain Eukaryota; kingdom Metazoa; phylum Arthropoda; class Insecta; order Diptera; family Drosophilidae; genus Drosophila; species Drosophila ambigua. The sequence goes on along the minus strand of JAECWS010000001.1, from coordinate 8,430,404 downwards.
TCAGGTCAAGTTGAGCTTGAGTTTCAGAACAATAGCTGCAGGGGAGAATTTAAGTGGTTGTTGGATAGCCGTAGGATGGCTGTCCGACGGGAAATTGTTTGAGTTGTGAAAGTGTTGGTTTCATAAAATATGAATTGGATCAACATGTGTATCCACCCTCTCCAGCAGACACAGGAGCAGCTCAACATGGGTTTTGTTTATATAGGATATAGCTTAAACGAGTACCGAACATACATACATACATCGTATATCGTTAAACTGCTTTTGGCTGATTTCCATTGGCATTGAATTGGAGTTGAGCCTTCCTTTGGCTGGGCGCACCACACGCATTTCTGTTCTGCCTTCCAACCGGGCCTCCATCCAACCGATTTCGACCTCTATCATTGGGTACGTCACATCTATGATGTGTAATAATTTCACACGCTCTCGCCCCGCGGTCATTTTAATTAGCACGATTGCATTTTCAACACGTTCAGACAATTCAAATTGTAAATCACATAGGCAGCCCCAACATCTGCTACTGCTGGCTACTGCTGTCCACAGTCATTCAATCACTCAGTCAGTCAGTGGGGCGTTCATTATATGCATACCTATGCATGCGTGGGAGTGGGCATGGCCCAACCGCGGGCTGGTGCACTTCAGTGCGTTTCACTGCAGCCAAGGCAAATCAACCCGAAATTGGTCTGTAAATTAATTCTGCTAATTAGAGCATCCAGCATGAATGGCAGGACATGGTGACTCTTAGGGGCTTGATTACCATCCAATATAATGACACATTTAATTGGGAAAATCCACTTGTAAATTACAATACCAAAGAGTACTCAGGGGAATATTTAAAGGCGAACTATGCGCTTCGAAAATTCGAAAACTCAACATATACAAATCATCGTTTCCAGGCCATCTTCCACCGCCCCAACGCACTGCCCCCATAACCCCCCTTACAATGGCTTGTCAACGGGCAAACAAAAGATGAAAATGTATTTATTTAAAGCCCCCCTTCACACTGGCCCTGTCTCGCCGCATCATTCAGTATTTGCATTGCGTATACGCGGCGTTTGCCAGAGAGGCGCACACAAAACCAGTCAACAAATGCTGTGACTGCCACAGTAGCCGCTCGAACGTCACTTGGCTATGAGCATGCCTTAAGGGCAGCCAGCCAGTCCACATGAAACTTTGCGTGGTCTTTCTGCTGATCAGCTGCCTAAGTGCCAGCCGCGGGCAGAGGCTGATCGACTCCGTGTGCCAGATGGTGCAGCGGCATCGCCTCGAGTGTCAAGTGCATCGCGTGGAGACCGCCGACGGGTATCTTTTGAGTGTTCATCGCATTCCCGCGCCGCGCAACCAGAGCTGCCCCCATGGGACCAGGGCCAGGCTGCGGCCTTTTGTGCTGATGCACGGACTCCTCGGCTCGGCCGCAGACTTTGTGACTGCCGGACCGGGCCGGGCTCTGGCCCTGCAGCTGCACAGGCGATGCTTTGACGTCTGGCTGCCAAATGCCCGGGGAACAACGCACTCCCGTCGGCACCGCACTTTGCAAACGAGTCAGGCGCGTTTCTGGCAGTTCAGCTGGCACGAGATTGGCCTCTACGACCTGCCCGCCATCGTGGACCATGTGCTAGCCATGACGGGACACAGCCAGATGCACTATGTGGGCCACTCGCAGGGGACCACTGTGCTGCTGGTGCTCCTGTCGCAACGTCCCGAGTACAATGCGAGGTTTGCCAATGCGGCCCTAATGGCTCCCGTCGCGTATCTGAAGCACCTGAGCAGTCCGCCACTGCGTCTGCTGGCCAGCGACAGTACCGGGGCCACCGTGCGTATATATTTGATGAGCGGACGCATCATCACAATCTGATAATCCCCCCCTGCAGCTGCTACTCAACAAGCTAGGCCTCAACGAGCTGCTACCCGCCACGGCGCTGACCCAGGTGGGTGGGCAGTTCTTTTGCAGCGCCACCCTGCCCACCTACACCCTCTGCACGCTCTTCACCTCCCTCTATGTGGGCTTCAGCGACTATCCAGTGGATCGTGTGAGTACGATTATATATGCGGGCCATAATTTAGCCAACAAAGCGGCCCCAAAACTTTTTTTTTCTTGTTGTATGCAAAAGTTTTTATTGCACTCAGGAGTGGGACTGAACCCAACCCAGCCAGAGAGAAGAAAGAGAGAAAAGGAGCGGAAGTGGAAGAATGGGGCGTGGTGGTTCGGGAGAAGCCTTAGTTTTGGTAATAAAAGTTATTTGAATTTAAATGCGTAAACGAGCTGCTCTTGCCAGGGCTCAGCTTCCTGGTTGGAAGTTAGGTCAGAACTATTGTGGAAAGGAAGGGTGCAGGATATCGGGTACATCGGTACGAGCTCAAATTTGGTTACCTTTTGTTCAGATTTCTCATCTGTGCATCAAGCAGTCCGCCAGACAGTCGATTGAATGAACAGACCTAATCACAGTCATTAAATAATTCCAGCATTAACCACCCATTCAGAGCATCTGCGTATCGACTCGAAGGCAATTTGCACGTGCATATACATATCTGCTGTAATGTGCAGCCAAAAGGTGCGCTAAACTTTTGCATTGCCCAACCGAACTATAACCCTTCGCTACCCTTCGCACCCACGCCGCCCACGCTGGCGGCTAACTAGAGTATAACATACATTACGTATACGCCACGTTGCCTTAAACACTTTTTGCTTCCCTCTCGCATGCGAGTCGTACACTCGGTACATTTGAATTTTGTTTTGCCGTGAAATATGGCAAATAAATCGCGCCCGTGCACCGAAAGAAAAAACTTTATGGCTTATCTCTGTGTTCGCCGTGTTACGGGGCGCGTGCTCAAAAGGCTTACCCTACCTATCCGACTGAAGTGAGTCTGTTGGAGTGTGTGTGTGTGTGTGTGTGTGTGTGGCATACCCCAGACGCCAAGTGCCGCTTGTTAGTTATTAGGGTAAGGGTAAGGGCTTGGGCCAATTGGTTTTTGGACCTGGCCACTGCTGCTGCCGAAGCCGGATGTGAACTTTTTATAGTTGCCAAGAGACAGCGAACAAAAATGCTGAACACTGTTCGGGAATATAACTCTCAAGGCTTTTCCCAACTGCAGCCATAAATAAGCATTTCAAATGATGAATAAAATAGTTGAACTTAAACAAAACACGGCCATAAAACTGTACAACATCAAAGGGATATCGTGCATGGGAAATGCACACGCAATTAATTATAAATAAATGCAAGTTCACAGATTCGTGATATTCTCGAATATCTTCAAATCAAAGAGAGGTTTATCGATGGCTTAAATATATCTGAAAATTTCCCAATATTTTATTGTGGCAACCAATCAACGATTCTTTTCACTCCAATAAAAAACCACTCATCATTCCCAGCGAACCCCTTTCATTGATAACTCTCCTTCGCTGGGTAAAACCAAATAAAAATCAGTTTCCCTGTCTCCATATACATATACTATGGTACATGAATAAGTTTGTCAATTTGAAACTTCAACGCCAAACTTCGAAGCGCCAAACGGAGGCAAGTCAACAGCAATTTGGAAGCTACTGCCACTTGACACAGGAATCAACTGAGTGCAACCGCGTGCCATATCTGTCAGATCGTCATGGCGTCCATAAAAAAGTCAACAAACTAGTCACTGCAGCCAGCATAAAAAAAAAATAAAAATAAAAGGGGAATATATGACTAAGCAAATAGGGAGAAAAGACGCTGCTCAGGCTTGAGCAAATGGAGCGAGGCGATACTTGTGACAACTGCCGAACAGCCACACCATACAGATAGACGTCCGAATAAATATTTGTGCATATTTAGTAGGAGCTGCCCCTCAAGCCGGTGCCCGCATGGAGTTCAACAGACTTGGCCAACTGCAATGCGTCGAGTAAGATTCGAGAGGGAATAAGGAATGTGAAGAAAACCGTAAAGGAGAATTCAAGGGGATGGCAAAAGAAAAACTCGGAGAAACACAAACACAAGCTGGCGGCGCAAAAAAATGCTCGTATTTGCCACAAGTTGCAAGCTGGTTGGTTGCACAAAAAGTACAACAACAACAAATGTCGTGTGGAAATGCAACGGCCAGGCGGAAAATCAAATAAACATCAAAATAACACCAACAAAAAAATATGTCGCCGCAGGACGCAGAGCGACGCTCAACGAGCAACGAGCAACGCGTCGCGACACTACGCCACACGACGCATGAAACGTTTCAATGGCTTGTCATGGAAATTTAAAGTCGGCCGATTTACATAAAATACTTCAGTTCAAGAGTCATTGCAGCATGCAAAAAGAATGCCAAACATGCATGCGACATGCGCCAAAAAAAGTGGCCAAGTTTTTGCGGATATTGCAAATGAATATACCATTCAATTCGCATTCAATCAAGCAACGTTTTCTTTGATTTAAATGCAACTTTTTCCATACAGTTTCATAGTAAGTATCGAAAGAAAACTTGGATGTTTATTGATTCTGGTTGAATTCAGTGATCGGTAAAAAGAAAATAAAGTCTTCGAATATTTCAAACCATTTTGCACTTCTGTAAATGTAATTTAAGAGAATTTAAGGATGCTGTGTCTCAGACTCTTCCAGGAACAATATGGAAGAACGCTTTTAAATCTTCAGACTCTTGCCGTCGGTTCAATTGATTTGCCCCCCAAATCAATCTAAATGAGTTTCGAATTTAAATTGAAAATTCCACTGCACCTTCCTTATCCACAAATAAGCAGCTAATTTCTAAACAAATAATAAAAATGCGGCACCCTTGGCAGCGGCAGGAGCAGCCATCAAAGCAGGAGGACCTCCTGGCCTTTGGCCTGCGACCTCGCTTCAGTGTTTGCTCATGTGTGTACGGGCATGTGTGTGTATGTGCTTCTGTTTGTGTGCTTGTGTGCACTTCCGTATGCTTTGTGTCGCAATGAAACGGAAATAGCAGCCTGAACACACACCGATACACCGGCCGACACACACACACACACATGACTGGTCGAGAGGTCGTATATCCGGCTTCATCACATAAAATTTAAACGTATTGGAAGTTTAAGCCTAACAAAATGGCTTCATCCTTTCCTCTGTTTTGGCTTGTGCCTCTTGCCTTCCATAGAACCTCTTGCCACGCATCCTGGAGACGATACCGGCGGGCATCTCGCGTGGCCAATTGCTGCACTTCGGGCAACTCATCAATAGCGGTAAGTTTGGAGCGATGACAAATGCCTGATGGAGTAGGGAGGTACTACCCGTCCTGCCTGCTGATGTCTTCCTCCGTTTCATCCGCAGGCAAATTCCAGCAATACGACTATCGTTTGCCGAGGCTTAATATGCTGCGATATGGCCAGCCCACGCCCCCCTCATATCAGCTGAGGAATGTTCGCCTCCAGCTGCAGATCTTTCATGGCACACGCGATGCCCTGTCCAGCCAAGCGGATGTACAGCGACTGGTTAACGAGCTGCGCCAGAGCCGAACTCAGCTGTATCACGTTCCAGGCTACAATCACATTGACTTTCTGTTTGCCGTCACCGCCACGCAAATGGTTTATGAGCGAATCATTCAACAGGCCTGGCAACTGGATGCAGCAGCAGCAGCAGCAACAGCAGCACTTCAGGGGAGATGATGATGATGATGATGAATTGCAGTGGCAGAGGGACAGCAACGATACTTTTATAGTATTTAATCAATAGGTTTAATCGTCTTAATCGTGGAAATATTCATTATGTCCTTATGTTTTACACTCATAGCTTGTTAAAGGGGAAACAAAAACTAAACAACTAAGAAGAATCAAAAGAAAAACATTGATAAACAGACCTCATAAGCTTCATTCTTTACACATCGCCTTTACGTAAGTCATTATACATAATTGTATTTACTAAGAATAACTGGAATATCTGCACCGCCTGCCCGTGTGCCTGGTGGGTCCCTTGGATTGGAGTCGTGTTATTTGGGTTTAGGGTGTTGGGTGTTGGGTTTTGGGTTTTGGGTTTTCGGGGATATGTGTTTCCTGCTCAAGGGAAAGTGGGAGTGCATGCACCCACATATGGAAGCCATTGGCTGGACAGATTAGCTGAGTTCAAAGCCCACACCGGACTGTATGGCATAGAGCAGCTTTTCACGCATTTGTTCCACACTATTGAAGGGCGGCAGCTTCAGCAGATTGGTGCATGTGCTGGCCGTGGGCAGGCGCTCCATATCTCCGGCATTTTGTATGAAGAAAGGTGGGTCCAGGTCCTGCAAACGAAATGGAATATAAGATCCGTCAAGTTCAAATGAAATTCCATCTGATAGTCGCACCTTAAAACCCAACAATGGGGGCCTGGAGCAGCTGGTAACGAACTTGAGCAGCTGCCTGCGCTGCAGATCATCGAAGCCCTCCAGTGCCTCCCAGAAGGCCACAATTGAGGGATGCTCCGGTGTGTATTCGCCGCCGTATTTGCAGTGCTTTTTTAGATCCTCCAGATCGATGGGAATCTCAGCGCCAGATATGAGTATTTGCAGCTCCTTGTTGCTGAACATATACAGCCATTCGATAGGCAGGACATTGGACAGACCCTTGCGGAAGGCATTGCAGTGACGACGTATCTGGACATTGAGCTTATAGTCGGCTATCAGCTGGATATACTCAATGCGATTCGAGTTGGTCACCGGGGTGCTCTGGCCCTGCGGCTTCAGCTCGACAATCTGCGTCTGTCCCAGCGAGCTGCTGGCCACCGTGAAATCCAAATTCAATTCACTGACATCCCCTGTATAGTCCTTCAAATACAGCAGATTTCGATACAGTTCCGGATCCAGAGAGGCCAGCTGATGTATGTCCACATCCGAGTATTTGCCAGCCAACTTCGTTAGGAAGAACTCGGCCAGCGGCAGCTCCACGAGCAGGTTCTCGTAGATCGCCTTGCCCACAATGCGACCAATGAAATAGTAATGCTTCTCAAAGTCGCCAAAGAGATCGGCCACATTCGGATTCGGATAAAGTTTGTTGTCCGTGGTTACCCTGGAAATTCAAGAATAGTGTGTTAAGGGATGTCCCCGGGGGTGCGAGTCACTTTCTCTCACATGAAGAATCCACGATTGGGATCGAATGCACTTTTGATAAGCTCTGATAGGAATTCCCGAAATACTCCGCCGCCATCGATGCCCGCCTCGTCCAGACCCAGCGAGGAGACAAACTGTATGCGGAATTTCGGACGTAGATCCGGCTCTGTAAGAAAGATAATTTCATTAGCATCGAAGCTTAGGGAATACTAGAGTGCATACCGTTCTCTGGGCGCAGCTTGTCGTAGGCATCTTCGTACAGATGCGTGCGCCGGACAGTGATCATAATGGAGGGACCCTGGAGGAAGGCTTGCAAATGGCCCTGGACTCGCATCTTGTTGGCTGCCACCAGACCCTGCAGAATGCTCACACGCTTGCTGAAGGCCACCACAAATGGGATCTCGCGCAGAATGGTTATTGAGCGTATCTGCTTGGTGGACATGGGCGGACCGTTCTCAAAGTCTTCGCGTGTAAAGTCCCGGATGGGTTGAAAGGGACGAATGCCGCGCAAACGGCTGCTATGGGTCAGGGGAAGATCGGTTGGCCTGTCCAGCGGCAGGTCCAATCGACTGACAGTCCAGTGTGACTCCGGACAGAAGCCCATGCGCAGGTCACGCGTGTATATCTGGTTGAGCACAAAGACCACAACATTGAGCAAATTGGCCCAGATCTGCTTCTGATGGCGCAGCTTCTTGTCATCGGCCTCTGTGTGGCCCAGCACGCTGCGATAGTTGGCCAAATTGCTGCGTGTCTCTGGAAAGGCCAGCTCCACCAGACCCAGACTAATGTCCTTCAGCGTTTTGGACATTTGCACAATCTCCGCAATCGAGAAGGGCATCAGGCGAACGTGCTTCGTCAGCAACAGCTTGTTCTCCACAAACTCCACATCGTGCAGAGTGGGCAGCAGACGTCCAAAGAGCATACAGAAGGTGGCCAACAATGGAATGGTGCGATCCACTCCCTGCTGTTTCGCTGTCGAAATGCGAGAGATATGGAAATTTGTCATATAACCAAAAATGCTGAGAATTTCATTCTAAAGAGCACTTACGCACAACCCCCTTGGAAATGAGGGTAAGCGGTGCTGAGAAGCCAAGCTGTGTGGATTCGGCGGCCAGCTTGAACCAAACGGCGCGAATAAACTTCGGAGTGAAGGCCAAAGTGTACAGCAGCCTGCAAGAGCGGAAATTTACTCAACTGAATGCCCATTGCTGCCATTACTCACTTATATTCGTAGACTGCGTGCTTGTTGTAGATCATTAGGTTGTGGCAAATCTCGCAGAGGGCGTAGATCAGTTGGCTGTGCTCGATGTGAGGATCCAGTTGCTGGACAATGAAATCCACGCGCTCCGTTTCGTTCAGTATGGCTATGGACTCCAGCAGACAGTCCCGCTCCTTGCTGCTCAGTTCTGTGCTCGTGCGACATGTCTGCTCCATATCGTAGTCCAGTGTGCGAGATGCTGGCTGGTCGTCCTCTTCCTCCTCATCCGATTCATCGTCGCTGTCCACATGCCGGTGCGGGGCATTGGCATGCGTCCGCAGTGTGGACTTGGGAAGGAGCAGAATGTTGGGCATCATTTCGGCTATGATTCGCACGTAGACAGTGAGCAGCGAACTCTGCTGTAATGTGGCTGCAGACACGAGACGAGTGGGGGGGGTTATGGTCTGGGTACTCAATTGGAATATTTTAGCAACCTACCCAGCTGCCTGCGGTCGAGCACCAAGAGAGAGTTAAGTAAGAATGAGGTAAACAAGGAATCCAGTGGTTGGCCCGGTGTTTGCTTAGCGCCGCCCCTGCCCGTCTCTGAGCCATGGAACAAGAAGCTGCGCTGACTGGAGGCATTATCTGACTCGGATGTAGCAGTCACCGCTGCTCTTTCCAGCAGATCGAAGAGCGAGCGCATCAGCAGATCGAAGGGGAACTCTGGACATTCGGCCAGGCAGGGGAGTACGAAACAGCGCATGGCATCCGTGTGGGGCGTGGCCAGGATATCCTTTTACGAAATTCTGGCACACGAGCAATGACACGGGCAACACCTGCCCCCCATTGCAGGCTCGTTTGGCCACTGCCAACGGGCGCAGCAGCAAATGGAGCAGGGCCTCGGCCAGCGGACTGGGGGCGTGCAGCGTTTCTCCATCCAGCGGCGGGCATTTCTCATCCAGCAGCTGGCGCAAGCGAAGGAAGTAGTTGCGTGCGATAAGGAATCCGAAAACACGCTCCAAATATTTGAACAGCAATGTCTCATCGCTCACATAGCGTTCCACGGCGGTGACTGTTGTAAAGGTTTCCAGCATCCGCAGGGGAATGGCCTGGGCGGACTGGGAGAGCGTCAATTGGAGCAGGCAAGCGTCTAGCAGCTTGCACACTCGAAACAGCCAGATCGGATCCGATGCTGAATGCTGCAGCAGGCGGCCAGGGCTACGCAGGATGTGTTGACAGACTTCAATCTGCAAAAGCAAAGCAAAACTCGGATAGCGAATGGAATATGTAATTACAAGTTGTGCCAGCTCATACCAAACGTTCGCCGTCCTTGGCCTCGCGACTGCTGTAGAAGAAGTTCAGGCGACGCAGCAGGAAATTCAGACTCTCATCCTCTGTCAGGCGATGGCGATGCGCCTGTAGGTATACGTCAAAGGCCTCCCGCTCCGCCCGTTTGCGACGCTGGCGCTGAATGAAGGAACGGGCATAGGACTGCAGCACCATGGCGCCGTTGGCCTTCTGGCGCAGCTCATTGCGTTTCTGTCGCTCCTCGGCTGCTTTCCGTATCACAGTCTCCCGGTCGTGGGTATGGGAAGCACCACCAAGACTTTGCACCGGACGACGACGGTACTCGCCATCGAAGCCAAACATGACGCTGCACTTGTCTTGGTTTAATATTGAAGTTGTTCCGTCTTGTTTTTTATTACGTTTCTTTTGTTGTTGTTGTTGTGCAAGCAGCTGATCTCGTTCTCTTCAGTACCTCGTCCTCACGTCCATTATTCACATCTGCGAAAGGAGACGCCAAACAAAGCAGTTTCAAAAAAGGCCCAGTGCCAGCCTTTGCTCAACGATTTTCACTTGTGTATACGCTTTCCCTTGACGTGAATTTAAATTCATAAAATTCTAATTTGCAAACGAAATTTGTGTATTTTTCTTGTATACAGTGACTTATCGAATATACCGTCTGACCCTCAGAAATAGACGCTAATATACCGAAAACCATTATTGAATATACTATATTATATACCGATATACCAAACACATGAATTATGAAGGCAATTAAACCACTTAGCCCCCTCTATTTAAACTTCAGTTAAACCGCAGAAAAATTCTCCTTGTAGATCCCTTTTACTTACAAAGAAAATATTACCACGATCTTCCCATGGAACTGCGCTAAATTTCTTCAAGTTGCACAATTTTTGTGCTAATCTTTGTGATCTTTGATTTTTTTCCAAATAAATAATTTTTCAAGCACAACGTTGTCATTTAATATGGTATGAATACATGTCTGTTAACATGAATGAATCGTTAAATCTAAACCACTTAATTAGTAGTTTCTGCAGTGTGTGTGTTTGTGTTTGCTAATAAAATTTAACACTTATTCCTGCTAATGAGAAAGCAGGAACGGCTTTTGAGTACCATACAGAGGGAGTACGTATTGTTGTCAGGGGTTTCAGAGGGTGGTTTGCGCTGTGGCCTGCTGTTTCAGTTGGTGCTGCTTTTCGATGAGAGCGAGCAGTGCCCGGGGCACATCCATCGTCTGATCATCCACCAGGACGATGTCGAATGTCTTCATATACTTATCCATATTGGCCTCCACATGATCGAAGAGGAAGCCAATTTTCAGGATGTGCGAAGATGCGGGAACGCCGGATGCCATGTCAGCGTCTCCAAGGGAATCTCCCATCACGATGATGTGATCGCGCGTGTGGACCAGATTGTAATACTCACTGCCGTCCAGGACAGTTTCGTTCTTGTTGAAGGTGTGTATCATGGGCTGCTGGAAACCGTTCAGAAGTCCATTGCGAAATTGCAGGAAATTTGACACCACCTTAACATTGGGATGCATCACGTTTGCCTGGCGCAGCATGGAGACCACAGAGTTGCCCAGTCCGGCGGAGAAAACCAAGGTGGGAATGCCCAAGCGCTGCAGATCGGCAAAGAATTCATGAGTGCGGTCACGTAGCGCGTTCTTATACTTGCTGGCTATCTGATCTATTTCCGACAGATCGAAGGGGAAGCCTGTGGCCAGCGCACCCGACTTCGTCCACCACTCGACCATGTATTGAACCTTCTCGGGGATCGGCATGTGCGGATCGATCTCAATTGGCCTGTATTTGTGGTACAGTTTGTCCGACTCTGTTTTGAAGCTATCCGGCAGCGACTGGCAGGCGTTGAAGATGCCAAAACTGGAGGGCACCACACTGCCGTCATCCGTGCGCTGTTTGGTGATTGTATAGTCAAAGTCCGACACGAGTTGCATGCGCTCCGGTCCGCCCTGAATGAACTCGTTGATGATACGCTCCACCTTGGCGAGATCTAGCATGCGGCAGTGCTCCTGCATCAGGACCGCAATGTCCTGGATGCGCAGGACCGGCTTTGCGGTTTCTTGTTTCTCCTCACAGCCCATTTTCTTCAGTTTTCCCGGCCACCAAAAGAGACGTCTGCTCTTAAACTGTGCGAATGACGATATGGAAAAATTGCCGCTGACACAGCACCGATGGAAGCTCGCTCGGGTGGAGGGAGCTTGTGATTCAGCGGTATCTGCGAATGTAATAGTGGTTAAGCGAATTAGTGTCGCCTCTATCCCGATGTTTGTGTTTCCCGAGTGCATACGAGAATGGGTTTTGTGGTCGCACACTAGCCGTTCTATATCTGTGGCTGACCTTGATAGCGTGTTTTTTTTTAAATTTGACAATTTTTTTGGTTTGTTTTACCGCCTCCCCGTATGAATGCGTGGGCGCTTATCAGCTGACTATCGAAGCTTTAATATGGCAAGCTTTTTATTTGTATATTATATGAGCAAAAACAATGCGGAACAACGCTGTGTAAACAACAATCAGTTTAGTTAATTTAACTTCTCGCGCCGCGCGGTTTTTGCAATAAATAAAACCACGAACAGCTGTTGATTGCCGCGATTTCTGGAACGATGTGGAAGTGAAACCAACTTATCGAAATCCAAGAAATAGCTAGTGCGGGCAGACAACAAAACAAACAGATTGTTGGTTAGATTTGTAAGAACAAAGAACCATGTGACGTAGTTCAGCTCCAAGGAAATCTGTTTTTCACAGAAAGAATGCACAAAATGTACATGTATCAAATCTGCAATCAACTTTCTGGTAGCCTAGACCAAGTGGAACTGAAACAAAGAAACAGCTGTTCGAGCGTTCAAACGAAATTAATTTAAATTCACATTTTTATAAACTTATGTAAATAATAAATTTGCTTAATGATAAAAAACATTGGATCATGATCAACTTAAATTTCGAACTAGATAGCTTACATATTTCATATGTATGTATCAGACAGAAATACGATACGATGATGAGCGAGTGGTAAAGTATGTGCAGTACAGTGTATTCTTAAAACTAAACAAAAAATATTTCGTTTTGTTCATGTGATGAGACAACATAGGTTTTTGTTTCCTTTTTCTATTTTTGGGTTCAATCTTCGATTTCAATGGCCGCCGGTGGCTGTTGTTCCTTGGATGACACTTTGGCGGCTAGTGTCTGCCTCACAATGGACTGTGGGTCGGGGCGGAACTTCCAATCGGCTGGCAGCAAGGACTTGTGCTCCGACCTCCGCATGAGTTCGCTTCAAGGGGGAATCAAATATTGAATTTTTGTGATTTACATGGACTTGGCTGTTCTACTCACCGATTGAGGTAGGCGCTGGCAGTCGCGCAGTTCGTGAAGCGCAGAATGCCCACATTGGGCATCTTGAGAAAGAAATCGTCGCCCGACAGCTTGGTGCGGTATCTTGGCAGTCCCTCGGATTCCACATAGCCGTAGGTACACTGTGCCGCCGCCCCTTCCGTTTGAGTCGCGTTTTGCACCGTCGGCACTTTCGCTGGCAGGGATTGCCGCGAGCGGGCCTGCTCCGTGGAAGCAGACTGTTTGCCAGGCAAAGAGATGCGACCGGGCATCCGACCGGAAGTGGCAGGGACGTGCAGTGGGGCTGACTTCTTTGCCGCCGGTTTATCAACTCGTTCCCCCTCCACAGCGGCCCCAGAATTCGGAGCCTTCTCTGGCGCTGTCGCTCGAACAATTCCTTTGCTGGCGGTGGACGGTCCTCCCCTGGAGAACATCTTCACACAGGTGCCCGCCCTTGCGGTGGCTGGTCCTACTGGCGGTGCAGGTCGTGGTCGTATCGGCTGCAGATTACTTATGGAGAAGGTAGTGGCCGACTGCTGGGAAATGGTAGGTCCAGCCGTTGGTGTTACCGATGCCGGTGTGGCTGTGCCAGGCTTCTCTTTTGAGGCGGGACTCGGTTTGGGCAATAGTCTTGGTAAATGCTTAGGCACCCCGGAGACGCTTCGCTTGGCGCCAATCTTAATGGCTTCACTAGCCTTGCCTGGTGATTTGGATGTTCCTTTGGATTCATTGCCATCCATTTTGGTGACGGTTATGCTGGCAGGGAGGGACGCTGTCGGGGTGCCGCTGCTCAGTAGCTCCTGCAGCGATTCGTTGATCCTGGCGCCGAAGGAGAAGCGGCCGATCTTCGGAGCCGGCGGGTCCAAGGAGGCTACAATGGACGGCTCAGCAGAAGAGGGCGCGCCGGCTACTGTTTGGGTGAGCTGCACTTGGGGTGTAAGGAACTGGGTGGTCGGCGCCAGATCCCCAATCGCCGGAACATTGGCAATGAAGGGTAAAAAGGGGCCAGTCGGTTGCCAGTTGCTCTCGTTACTGCCTGGACGTGAGTATGCTGGGCCAGCATCTGGGGCCTCTGGAGAGCAGGAGTCTGGGGTGATTTGCAGGGTCCCGCTGAGGGGCATCGTTTGGATGGTAAAGTTCATGCGCGGTAGCTCCGTATCTGGCACTGGGAGGGTTTCCCCCACCAGCTGAGGCGCTGTCTCAGTCTCCATTGGCTTCTCGCCCTCGCTCTGCCCCTTTCCTTTGTCATCTTTCGGCTGGACTTCCTCGTCTTCGTCGTCGCTGTCGATGATGACAACCGCCAAGTCGTTGGCGGGCATCGAATGTTTGCTGGCGATGCCAGGAGCCGGAACCAGCTTGTCAACGGCTGGCAGAGTGATCTGCGGCGCATTGGAATCGGTAGGGGTCTTCTGATCCTCCAGATCGATCTCAAAGTGCAGCTGTCCCTGTATTTTGAGCACCCAAAAGGCCATGCTCCGGTGGTGGGGCTGAACGGGAATGGAATGCTCCCTCTGGTAGACCTCGCGCAGCATCATCTTGCCGTCGACGCTCTGCAGCAGCACCAGCACGGGCGGCGACATATCCAGGCGCAGCGGCCCAAAGTAGATCTTCTTCAGGGAGGAGGCCGTTACGAATGCATCGTATGGGGCCAGATGGAAGAACTGAAGCTTCACCAGTTTCTTCTTGTCACGGGCCACCCGCATCATCTTGTGAATCCTGTCCAGCGATATCATCTCCCCGAAGGCGGGCACAAAGATGTGCGAGAAGTCATCGACAAGGTCCAGCACCACCCAGCGATGGTCACCCTGGTAGCTTTCGGGTATATCCAGTTCATCCACATCGTTGCGCGTCACTTTGCGGAACTCGATGTTGGTGCGGATGTTGGCAGCGTTTGCCTTCGACAGGGCCTGAGTGGAGAAATCCGGTTTTGAATCAGGCACATAATCGGCTTCTGGCGCAGCCACAGACACAGCCATAACTACAGCTGCAGATTCGCTCTGTTCCTCCTCCGGCACGATCTTATTCGCTGGGGATGGGGGTTCGGCCGGTTGGCTAGCATCGGGGCTGGCCAACTTCTTCTGGTGTTCGCGAATGCGCTGCTTCACCAGCAGCGAGCAGAGGACGTTTATCTTCTTGGTGAGCAGTGGATGGGTCTGTGGCGTCGGCTTGGTGCAGGCGCTGCCCTGCATGTGGCGCAGAAAGCCCTTGACCAGCCAATAGCTCTGCCTGCCCTGCATCACCACGGCCAGTCGGCTGGTGTACTCGTTCCGCTTGCTCTCCATCAGCATGCGCGCCATCATGGGCGTATCGGGCGTGGCGGGAGCGAATCTGGTGTCGCCTATGGCGATGGCCCCGCACACGGTGGGCATCAGGTTGGTGGTGGTTGCCGCCAGGAAGGTGTGCGTCTTCATTTGCACAATCCAAATGTACACATAGTTGGACTCGAAGGCGGCCAGGAAGTTGGTCCACTTGATGATGCACAGAATCTCCTCGTTGGGTGCCGGAATGATTTTGCTCTCGCGCTGCAGGGCCAAATCAATGTCCTGCATCTTCTTGCTGACCAGCGTGTTCATGTTCTTCACCACCTCGTTGTAGAAGGAGCGGAAGTTGGGCGAGTCCGCCTCGGCGGGGCTGGGCCCCACGCCACTAGCGGCCGCGGCAGCAGCCGCCGCGGTATTCATGCCCGACCCCAGCACGTCCACAGAGGCCGAATTCAGCGAGTAGCAGGCGGCAATGCGTGGCACCTGTATGTCCAGCGGTCGCTTGCCATCGCCAGGGGCCCTGTCGGCTTGCAGTTTGCTGCGCTTGCTGGGGGGCACAGGCTGCACATCCTGACGGCCCGACGGCACATTCCGCTTCCGGCTGCCGGTCTGCTCGCTCTCGTCCGAGTCATCCCGCACGACGATGACCGGGGCGGCATCCACGCCCTGGGCCTGGCCCTGTAGCATCAGCTGGCGACGTCTCTGCTTTTCCAACTCCTTGCGATAGAAGAAGACGGCGCCATCGATGCGCCTCTTGAGCAGCTCCTGCGTCTGCGGCGTCTCCGTCGAAGATATGTACTCGCGCGTGCTATTGACGCGACAGCGATTCCGTCGCGTGTAGGAGCGCCTGGGCACCGACACGGCACGCCGGCAGAGATAGGGCCGCGAAATGTAGTAGGTGTAAATGTTGTCCAGCTCAACGCTGCGCTCATGCGGAGACGATATGCGCGAAGGATGTCCGGGTGCAACAGAAGGTGCGGCAGAGGGTGCGACCACCTTCGGCGCAGACCCCTCTTTGCGGACATTCTTCGGTGACTTGGTCACAACGACTTTGGGCCGCGTAACCAGCATTCCTTCGAGTTTCCGTTGGGGCGGCAACGGCAGCGGCACCGCCTCCTCCTCCGCCATCTCCTTTTCAGCCACCTCGAGCTCGGTTTGGTTTTGCTTTTTCCTGCCCCTCTTCTTGGGCTGCTCCTCCGGTGGCCGCTCGAAGCTATAGTGCGCCCGGGTGGCCAGCTCTGGGTTGTAATGCGATACGGTCGCGTTCCACTGCTCCTTCTCGATGACCACCGGCTTGCCCTCGATGGACTCGCCGCCACAGAAGCACTTGTACAGCTGATGGATCATGCAGAAGGTGGCCAGGTTGCCCATATCGGGCAAGCGACGGAGGGAAACCGAGCAATGCTTCAGCTTGGCGAGATCCGTGTCCCTCACCTTGCAGCTCTTGGTGAGAGCGGCAGCGGCACTCTTAGCGTTGGCCGCAGCTGCCGCCGAAGCCGCTGCCGCAGCAGCTGCTGCCGTGGCAGCCGCAATCGCAGCGTTCCTCTTCAATGTGGACCTGGATGGGGAGACAAGTTCGTCGTCGTCGTCAAACAGGTTCGAGTCGTCAAAGTCTTCGTAGCGCTTTGGGGCCTTGGTGCAGCGTCGCTTCTTATCGCCCTGCGACTCGTTTATCAGCAGCGTCTCGTTGTCCGTGAGCACCAGTGTGGAGGTGAAGTCCTTCTCCATTTTGGCCAGCCGCGCTGTGGCCTTGCGGCGCAAATTGAACGCATCCTCGTTGGAGATGCTTCGCCCCTGAAACATCAACAACAACACACACAAAACTATTAATTCAGAGCCAACAGCTGCGTCCCACCCAAATGAGAGCTTACATCGGCCGTTTGGACGCGCATCACACGCGCCTGTTCGCCGCCCAGGCAGTGGCACTCCAGCACGCAGTCGGCGCGTCCGCAATGGTCCCGCATCGGCAGCTCGGCTCCGCTCAGACTGGCACAAAGGCAGCCCAGCTGGCAGTGGTCCTTGCGGCACGGCGTTTTGTCTGCAAAAACAAAGGATTCACGTATTACAAAGGAGCCGGAATGGGAATGGGAATGGATTTGTATAGCACACATACTATCTGCATTCCTGGCGGCCGCATCTATGATGGTGGCATTGAGGCGACGCAGCTCGTTGGCCAAACGCTTCTGCTTGGTGGGACGACACTTCCACTTGCCGCAGGACTTGTCATCCTCCTCTTTGACGAGATTCAGGTCTACAGCAGGCTTCGGTGGGCTGCTGACCGCTGCACGATCATCCATTGTGAGCGTATCCTCCCTGATGAAGCTGTTCTCGCTGCAGCTGATGGCCACCGTGTTGATCATGTCATTGATCATGTCCGCGCAGTCCAGCAGATCGGCGTCGGTGTTGTGGGGCAAAGCTTTGCGGAACGCGAACTCCTGCAGCTTGTGTGGCTCCTGGTAGAAGCTGGAATCCATCTTTTCAGACCGATCCACCACACGACGCACCAGGATGTGATTGCGATCGTTTATATATGGAATGACGAAGGTGAAGCTCTTCCGTCGGCCAGCTGCCGTCTGGGAAGCCTGCTGCTCGGCCTCCTTCATGCAGACAGGCGGCTGCTGCTGCAGCGTCGACAAACTAAACTCGGCCCACTCTCTGGTTATGTCATGATGGGGCAGAATATGCTGCAGATACCGCTTGGCGATCTCGTCCAGTGGCCTACCCAGCAGTGGCATCACTTCAAGCTGTACTGTGGGCATGCTGACCACCGCCATGCTGCCGCCGGCCAGCAGTAGAGCGGCCGTGTCGTCATCCAATGGCTTCTGCAGCGGCTTCATCGACAGCGGGCAGGGTGGAAAGATGGCGGATAATGGGAACTGATTAAGCCGCTTGTGGTTAATGGCATTCGTCGCTGTGGTGCGCACGACATTCAGCTTGGGATGAATCGATGCGTCGAGGCACAGGTCAGTGCACCCAACGGTGGCCGCCTCCTGGGGCGTGAGTTTGCTCAGGTATGGAAGCTTCTCCCGCTGCAGATTGTTGCCTTGGGCACCCGGCAGGCGCACCCTCTCACCGTCCACCTGTATCACCTGGCATTGCGATAAGAGATTCCTCAGTCAGTGGGCTGACGACAGCTTGGTTTTAGCCTTTAAACACTCACCTGATAGTAGTACTTGGACATTTCGGTGGCCACATAGCTGGCCGCCTGCCAGCCCTGGCGGGTGAAGGGCATCTGTGTGGTGGAGGCCTGCAGGAGCTGCATGGCACCAATCTTGACCTTACGCTGGCGCTGCTTGCGCTGCAGCTCCCTGTAGATGTTGGCCTCGTTGTTAATGATGGCCATCTTCTGGTTCTTGGAGCGCAGCAGATACGAACGACGCTCGGCCACCGTGCGGAGCCGCTGCAAGGCCTCGGGCACAGCTGGCATGTCCATGGGCGGCGGCAGACTGTGTGAGGTGACCTGCCCGTCGTGACCCATGGGCTCAAGGAGCTTCTCCTTGTCATCGTTGATGTGATGCTCGCGCATGTACGCATCCAGAGATTCGCTGACGAAGGCCGAATTCCCCTCCAGCGTCTTGCAGCTCTGTGGTACTATGGGTGTGAGCAGCATTCCCGGCTGATGGACGGTCTCATCGAAGCCGACAAAATCGCCGCTGCCGTCGTCTTCGGCAGTAAACGCAGGTGCTGGACACGTTTCAATGGGTAAATTCGATTCCCGGGCGAAGGTCTTGACCCGCACTTTATTGATCAGCATGTCCAGAAACTTGCTGCCACCGGATTTCTCGCATTTCTCAGCTTTTTCGGCACTGGAGCAGGCACTGGCCTGGCTGGTATTCTCTTTGCTGGGAGTGGCTGGCGTGGGAGCATCTTCCTGGCCAGCAAACATTGATTCGGGTGACTTTGTGGGAGTCCGCTCGTCTGTCGCCTTCGCGGGTGGGATGTCCATTGGTTCACTGCATTCGCTCTGACCATTGTCTTCACCGATTCGTTCGGTGATTGCCCCATATGCTTTGGCATCGAGCATATCGACATTTTTGTTGGAATCTTCTATCAGGCAGAGAGTCCGTTTGCCCGTCTTGAGCAGCTCCAGCTGTTGCTTCATCTGCTTGGACAACTCCGCGGCTGGCAGCGGCTCCGCCACGTTGTATAGCTCGGTCTCCTCGTACTCCTCGATATGGCCCATTTTCTTGTGATGATTTACGATGCTAACCGACCATTTTCTGATGTTTTGCTTACGCCTTTTGATCATCCGCTTAAGGCGCGGATCGAAGAGACAAATGCGAACGCGTTTCCGGATGACGACGTGGTTGTTGCGTCGCCTGCGCCAGGCGTAGTTCCGCAGGACACAGCGTGGCGTCAGGGCATAGATGATAAAGCGCTTTACGTTCCACCAATTTCGATGAAGGAAATCCCTGGATACCGGATATTTCCGCTTGAGGTGACGATATTTTATCAATTGTTTTCCTTGTAATATAATTGGAGGCAGTTCGCTGCTGCTAGTCATGCTGTCAAATATTTACAAGCAAAAATGTCATTAGCCCCCAGGAATATAATTCACTTTCACTAAATCTAGCTTGTCGCGACCCAGGCCCAGAAAATGAGCCAACAATATTCATGGGCAGCACTTTTGTGATTCACCGATCACATCGCGTTTCGAAGGACCTGTCATTTGAAAAAGAATTGGCAGCGCCATTCCGAATCTTGATTAACACGGTGACATGGACGGTTTCTTGCGATGTTTGAATCACATTTAGGCCAGAACTGGCTGGGGTGTCACTCATCCTCCGACCCGCACGAATTAATTTACTTTTAGCCAATGCAAGTCGCATAGCCACGTGGTAAATAATAAGCAACGTGCGGCTGAGTTTTCCGCATGAATCTTGAAAATTAGGTTGGCAGCACCGTCAGTCGGGCACACACACACACAAAAACACACACCCGGAATGAACCGTATTCCCCGGCAAATACTTTACGCGAAATAACATAATAATGTACATTCTCGAGCATTTGCATCATGTCTTACTAATTCTATTCAATAAAATAAATTACTACGCACTTTTTTAAACACTTTAAATATCACAGAATTAGTAAACGACAGCCAACGATGATATTGTCGCGTGTTGGTTTTGCGCCTTTTTCCCAGTCGTAGCAGCGCACACAAACACACACACACGAAAAGCAGGCAGGCGACCAGAGCCAGAACCAAATGCAGCCATCAGCAAAACATTTTACACTTTGATTTCTTTTCAGCACTGACGCAACAATCAACAATTGCCCAAAGACATTGCGCATGTGCACACAAAATTGCTTTTATCAGTACATGCTAATAATGATTTCCAACGATTTATAATGCAGACAACGCGTGCGAATTCGCGATCACAAACAAACATTGATTTCAGCCGAGTGACGCTGCCACTATCTGATGTGTGTGTGTGAGATGTGTGCGTGAATATTGGGCACTTTCGGTTCCAGGCATACCGCTGGAATGCATGGCAATGGCACACTGGCTGAATCGTGTGCGGGCGGGTGGGGGAGGGACCTACATGTATCTATCAACATATATTGTACGTTCGTTTGTAAACGTGTGCACTGGTGACCGATAAATTATGTAAACCAACAATAAATGCAAAAGGAGCGGGATTCGAGAAAAGTCCTTACTTATCCAACACTGAAAATCGGCGCTTAGGCGTGGAAAATTCCGTAACTGCTGCCCTGGCGATCAAAGCTATAATTGCTGGTAATATAATCCAATTTTATATCACGACAACAAAGTGCAACCATGTGCAACTACATTTAATTCATGTTTGTATTTCAATTTGCAATGATTCAATGTGACTGCGTTTTCTGTCAAGTCTATCAATTACTGGATATAACCTCAAAAATATTCAACATGGCGCCTCTGGTCGTCAGCAGATACATACACAACCGATCACATGCGTCACGTCACGCAAAGCACCCCTACCCTTCGGGGCGGTCACGTAGAAAAATCTCGAAAGACAAAAAGGTCCTTTCGCACAACTAATTGCTTTCACATTACCCACCTGCACATAAAGTGGCTATCCGCACCGTGCAAGTTTCCAAACAATCACAAATCCGGGCAGGTTTTTCTATTTTACAAGCTATTTTCACAATTAACCAACAGCCAGCTCTCGTTGCTCACGCTGAAAAAAGCCAACGAATACATACACGATGCGCGACACACAGACGCACCACACACCACGTACACAACATTGGCTCGATAATTTCAACATGGAGACCGATAACTGCCCGCCAAGGGGACCAAAGTGTGCAACATGTGGAATGAAACGCACGGTTGCATATATAAACATTTTGCATATTTCTGATATTTTCATTCTTCAGGAAATGAGAAAACACAAATTGTAAATGTACCTGCACACCAGGTAGAAATATAGGAGTAGAGAAAGATTTGTAGTCGTTCGTGGCAGTCATTAAATTGAAGCGATGACGTCATTCTCTTCTTGTCAACAATGCCCAAAAAGTGTTGTTCACGCTGTACTTGCTTCTTCTTGCGCTTTTTCTTAGCAACCCTGTCACCTCATTCCAGCACAAAAGGCTGGTCTGCTCAGAGAAATCTTCTGCGTGGTTGAGGTTAAGTGCGCAAGTGGAATAAAACGAGGGTTTGTGGGTTGCTTTATTTTAGATTTGTATTAATTTAATTTCATATTTATATACAGGCGTCAACGAATAATGAATCATTAAAGAAGTATCTGCTATAAAAGTGCATTACAAGCGAATCAAACCTTTTGAAAAATTCGAGACCACATTTCAACGGGGGGGTGGACAGTCTGCAATTGCCACTGAAAATAAAAACAAAACGTTGAGTGTTAGTTCTTTATTAGGATAATTTTAATAATATCTAAGCGTTAAAGTTTTATATTCAGTAGGACCTATTGGATTTTGTGTTGCGGTTATGTGAAAATCATGCCACATTAATCAGTTTTTTTTAACATCATTTTATAGAGAAATAGTATTGTTTAATGAGTGTGAGAATACGTAAGCTGAATCATAAAAGAAGTATCTGCTATAAAAATACAAACAAAACAAACCTTTTGCAAACATTTAAGACCACGTTTCTACAGAGGGAGGACAGTCGGGCACTGTAGATTAAGACAAAACGTGGGAAGTTAGTGTTTTCTTACGATAATATTCAGCGATAAGCGTTAAGGTTTGTTATTCAGTAGGACCTATTGGATTTTGTGTTGCGGTTATGTGAAAATCATGCCACATTAATCATATATTTTTTAACATCATTTTAAAACAAAATAGTAATGTTAAACGAGTGTGAATATTTACCTTGAACAAACTAGACAATCCGTAAATGAGCTGCAAGAAATAACGATGGAAAACTTTAGTCGATTGCAAAAACTATTATTGATCAACTATTTAATCAAAATTGAATTCAGTAAGACCAATCTCGCATTCAACAGGAGAAGTTTCATTTTTCAGATAGGGGCGAAAGTTTAATGCTCATCAGAAAAGTAAAATATTGACTTGTAAAATTCTGTATATTTACCTCTGAGCTGGGCTGATGTGGGTACGGTACTCATTGAGGAGAAAAGACTGGAAGAACTCTGGAACAACAATACGAAAAGATATGATTAGTAGGAAATTCTCAAATATTTTTTTTCTCTATTCTATTGCGTTGGTTAGTTTCAGTAAGACCAATCTCGCATTCAACAGGAGAAGTTTCGTTTTTCAGATAGGGGCGAAAGTTTAATGCTCATCAGAAAGGGAAAGTAGTGGCTTGAAGAATTCTGTATATTCACCTTTGAGTTGGCCTGACTGCTGTGGGTACTCATCCAGTGTGAGTAGCAAAGATGAGAAGAATTCTGAAAGAACAAAACAAAAAGATATGTTTAATAAAGAATTCTGAAATATTTTGTGTATTAATATTAATAGTGTAAATTTCAGTAAGACCAATCTCGCATTCAACAGGAGAAGTTTCGTTTTTCAGATAGGGGCGAAAGTTTAATGCTCATCATAGAAAATGCATTGCGTAAAATATGACAGAATATTTCTCTCACCTTATCTTGCGGGTAGAAAGTATCCAGCCCAGCGCCATTCAGCACCTCTTTCCGACGTCTTCACTGCAAGGGATATAAAGAATAGTTTGTTAGTCTTCTTATTCGCGAATAGAAGCAAAATTCGATGAACAAATATGTATATTTTCAGTAAGACCAATCTCGCATTCAACAGGAGAAGTTTCGTTTTTCAGATAGGGGCGAAAGTTTAATGCTCATCACAAAAATAATTATCAAATAATGTTAAACGCATTTGCGACACTCACCTTATGATTTAGCTAATATTCAGGCTCCGGTTGGGTCACTGATTTCCCGAAGCTGAAAATATTTGCAAATTAATACACATCCATCATAAATATATATTGGTATACGCATAGTAAAGGAACTCTAAAAGTTGCTTGCTTGCTTATTCATTCAGTAAGACCAATCTCGCATTCAACAGGAGAAGTTTCGTTTTTCAGATAGGGGCGAAAGTTTAATGCTCATCATTAGGCAGCAGCAAAAGCAGAGTTTGACAGAACCTTTAATCAATTCGGAATTGAACTTACCTTTACTTGGATTTCATGTGGGCTGCACACTGAAAAGCTAAACAGAACTGAACTACTGGGGAATATGATACACGTGGGGCTGATACAATAAAATGTATAAAATTTATTGCATTGCGAATGTCACCTAAATGCATTTGTAATTTGTTTGCATTTCTAAACATAAAAACACTTGTTTATATAGACAGACTCCTCTTTAAGCTTAGCCACTAAGAAAATTGGTTCAAAATAATAGCTAGAGCTCTACAAAAAATCGTAGAGCTCTCTAGAAAACCTAATCCTATAGGAACATAACATCCTATTCCTATTCTTCTTCTCTGTCCCTATCCTTATCCTTCTTCTTCTTCTTTTTCTTCTCCTTCTCTACTGGCTCCACATCAGCCGATGCCTCCTGCTCTGCGGCGGGGGCCTCTTCCTCGCCCTTGTGCTTCTTCTTCTTCTTCTTTTTGTCAGATTTGGCAGAAGAATCTTCAGCTCCTACGGCCGTTGCCGTCTCCTCGACACTGGAGGTGCTTAGTTTACGCTGGAAAAAGTACTTCAAAAGTAAACAACAAGAACACAGAACCCAATTATTATACAATCCTCACCTTGGACGGTTCGTCCGAGCCATTTGAGGCGGTGTTTTTGACTGGTGTCTGTGGGGCCACTGCCGCCGCTGGCTTCTTGGCATTGTAGTCGACAAAACCGGTGAGCCATTCTTTAGGTGTGTTCTCATTGGGCCTGCCAAACTTGTCCAACTTGCCGGCAGCGACGAGTGCCTTCTTGGCGGAAGCCTTGGGACCCAATCCCCACTTGCGTGGATAGATGTCGCGCTCCATTATCACTCGCTTAATCTTGGCCACAACGCCATGATCACACGACGACATGGTGGCCGTGGTCATCAGAGCAATGGCCAGGCAAACAGCCTCACCCTTGGTCGTGCATATGACAATCTCCTGATCGATCTCAATGCCATCCTCATAGCGCAGGACACCAGGCAACATAATCTTAGCGCCATAGCACACAGCATTTACCTAAGAGAAGAGTCAGACGTCAGCACAACGATATGCAAGTTTGGTGGTGCCGAAGATGATTTTGATTTTGTTCGGTTTTGGAAATGTAGTCTGAAATTTCTTTATCGAGTGCGCAGGCAAGGGCGCTGCCCAATATACACACATCAGCACATTTACTGTTCCCAATCAAAGTCACAGACACTTATGGGGTTTACGGGAGTCTGCCGGCTTAATATCATGGGGTAGGAATTATGTATAGAGAGCACTCGGAACACTTACCGAACTGTCCTTCATTATGATGCGCTTGTGGTTGACCAGCAGACCCTCCAACGGTTTGATCACACGACGCAGCATGGACTCGTCCTTGTGGTTCTCGTACAGCCACATGGCATCGAGGACGTCATGCATGGTTACCATGCCGTCGCCCTCCGATTGAATGCCCGAACGCACTCGACGCAGTTCCAACATTTGACCGCCGACGCCCAGCACTAGACCCAGATGGACGCACATGGTACGGATGTAGGAGCCGGCCTCGCAACTAACCCAAAAAACACCTAAACGTGAGTAGGGCAGAAATGGCAAGTGGTGTGGTGTTGGGGCGTTGGGAGGGGAGAGAAGATACAGAGATGTTTTAACTAATAACTGTGCATTTGCATTTAGGGGCAAATACTGAGATTTTACTGTACTATCCGAAGCGTCCAGTACGTCCCTGCCATACAGATTTATTCAAGCAGTGACGCACAAGCTTCGAATGAATTGAAATACAAATAAAACAAAGACTTACCCATATTGCGACTCTCGTCGTAGTCCAACAGTTTGCTGTCGTACACTGTTCGCACTCGGAGCTGACGCTTGACGGCCGAGATTAGTGGGGGACGCTGGAAGAGAGCACCGCGCAGCTTCTCCAAGCCCTGACGCACTTTGGCCACCGATTCAACAGCACCATGAAGCTTAAAAATAGCCACATACTCCTTGCCTGCACTCTGTTGCGACTTGACCAGGCGCGTGGCGCGGTCGATGCAGACAATCAAGCAACCTGCCGAGCACAACACACGTGCGTTGGTATTTTGAGGTTATGTTGAGGCCCATGCGTATCGCTTACCTGTAACCTTCGGATCCAACGTTCCCGAATGTCCCGTCTTCTCTACCTTGAGAATCTTCTTAATCCAGGCCACAACCTCGTGCGAACTGGGATTCGAGGGCTTATCGAGATTGATGAAGCCGGTCTTCATGTACTCTTTGATATCGCGGTTGAGTGGCGATGAGCCATGTGCCAGAGGCGTGTAGTGATTGGACCGTATATTTAGTTTGTCGAAGTTCTTCAGAAGCAGCGGCCATTGCGATGTGTCGAGCTCCGCTATCTTCGACGAGGGTTTTATTTGAAAATTACCCTGCTTTTGTAGCGTGCCAATGTCGTCGCCATCGACTGGCTCTTCCTTGATCTTCTTCTTTCTCTTCTCCTTGCGTACGTCTGCAATGATTCGCACCATTGCGTCTTGTAATCCTAGTCCTTGGTTTAGTTATAACTTTGCTACTCACCAGCATCGGCCATTTTTATTATTTAATATATATTTTAACTCGAAACACTGTGCACGCGGCGCCTGGTCGAAGAAAATGGACGGTTCCAAACACGTGTTGCCGATTGCGACAGTGTGACGGCCCTCCGGAAAATACCGAAATATACCGTCTCATTTTAGAAATATACTAAAAATATACCGAAGAAAAAAGAACTTAGCCCACTTAACACCTCTTTATATAAAAAGTCGAGCACCCTTTATTAAACAGCGGAAAATAATACTTTTTGATTAAGTTCCTGTAGCTCCATCCTCCTCTTTACTTACAAAACAAAAATGACCACCAACGTGTTTCACCTGTAATCCGTAAAATATGTTAAAGTTATATAAATTTCGTGGAAATATTAAATACCCCCTGGTCGACAATGGGTTAACGTTCTAAACATATAATTTTATGCGATTTCTCAATAAATTATGTTTAAGATTGGCTAGTTTTCAGAACTCTTTTTCATTGGATTGCTTACATATTAAGGTTCAAACAAAAGCGGCCAAAGCATAAAACGTAAATGTTGACTAAATGTGACGTCATTGTTGCTGGTCAACCAAGTTTCTTCTATGCGTATGGGCTTTTGTATACCTTATTTCTTTTAATTGATGTTAAATGTTTTGTTCCAAGCTCCATTGAAACATTATTTAATGATTTTATCATAGATTGACATGTTTTTAACCTCTTAATGAATATAGACTGCAATTTCGTTGAAATAAGTTTAAAAAGCAATTTACGCCCTCCCGACTCATTTTTGCGTTCAGAGTTCACCAGAACTGGTTCATTTCATTCGTACGTGCAAAGTCAGTCATTTTTGAGATAAACACACAAAAACAAGAAAAAGAGAAAAGACCAGCTCAGCAGACTCCGCCTCGTAGTGCACAAATTCCGGAAGCTATTCATTCAAATAATATACAATAATGGTTGACCTAACAGACGCCGGCTCTCCGTTCCAGCAATCCATACCCAATCTCGCCTTCTATGTACCGGCTGTTGTTGTGTTTACTCTGGCAGGTGAGAGCTTCTACTTCTACCCATCCCCATTAAATCCCTACGCCCAAGCACCACTCCACTCCACTACACTGAAAAGCGGGTCAAAAGACTTTCACCAAGCAAGAAACTAGAATGCCGCACGCCCCCCAGTCCCGACCAACGAAGTTTTTTTTCCCAGCTGTTTGTTGTTTGAAATTCATTCAGATTTTCCCCCTTAGCTATCGTTTGTTGTGTTCTTATCTGTTGTATTTATGGTTTAGTATGATTTCTCCTGCATTCGGCAAGACTTACGTGTTCCCCACCTCATGCTATCTAGCCATTTATTCCATTCCGGTTTTCTTGCGTACGTAGTCAAAATTGTGTTCTTGTATTGGCTGTCGGTTCGAGTGCGATAAGGCGGTCTCGTCTCGAGTGATGTGATAAGATTCCACTCATTCCAATAGTTGTATGTACAGTCCAAGGCAGGGAACTGCATGCTCCTCGCGGAACACGTGTAGGGACTTGATGTAATCCCTGTTTTATTTAGCACTGTTTATCCCAATGTTTAATCCTTTAGTTTTCAATGCATGCTTTTTGGCTTAGACGTGTGTACAGTTGTACCTGTACCTGTGTCCGGGGGGACTGATAAGCGCGGAGGACAGACTCAGCTCTCTTATCGCCCACCCAACCTATTTTTACCGACTTTTTTGGACTACCTTTGGAAAAATATGCTGACGAAGGCGCGAAAACAAAACGAAAAGCGCAGCGAAAAAAACACTACCATATCTCCAATAAGAATGAATTATAAGCGACTGATTACACACGAGTGTCAATTTCTTTATATTACTTTTAATATGATTTTTAGTGACCGCTCAGTACTCCTGAGCAGCAGAAGCAGCCGCCAGCACGTAAGCCAGTGGCGGTCAAGCGTCCAAATTATTACCCAAAAAGTTTCGTGTGTACTGGGAGGAATTGGAATTGACCATTAAATCGAATTGGATTATACATTTAAATTAAATCTCCGTCTAAACCGCAACAGACCGAACTATCAGCCGCGAGCACGAGGAATGCTTCCGTTGAATTCGCGGGTTTTGTTTGCCACGTTGAAGCCCTCCATTTGTTTTTGATGTTTGCTGTTGTGTGATTTTTTGTTTGCCATAACACCTCACCTAAAGCGTCGTAAACTTGCGTTATTCCCCCCAGTAATTACACTCGAGGCAACTTAACTATTTTAAGATATTGTAACCCTTCACCCCTTCAGACGCGAACCGTTAAGGCTAGGCCCAACCCCCACCCACAGCCACAGCCGCATAAACCAAGCGGGCCCACACGTGTGAATTGAGCAGAGAATGGCAGAGGATCCACTGAATCAGCAGGCATTCGCCCAGGATGTGGAGGCTGCGGCGGCAGCCGGTGGTGGCAATGGGTTCGCCGGCGCAGAGCCAGGCCATCCTGACTTTAAAATGCCCAGCCCCGATGAAATCTGGAAGCTGGTCGAGAGCATGGATGGCATATCGGATGCAGAGCGCGACGAGCTGCGCGAGAGCATATTCAATCCAAAGCCGCCATCGCCGGAGGACTTTATGCGCCAGTACGGACAGCCGGGCCACAGCTCTAGGGAATATATGATATTCTTTGTGATGTTGGCCCTGATTCTGCTCGTCTTTGGTAAGCAAGCGGACGACACTAAACCGACGGACTGAAACTCAAACTGAAACAGAAACAGAACAACCCATCGGAACGACCTTTCGGTCTACTCCAGCTCCATAGACGGGGGGATAGGTGATAGGTGATTCGGTGTGAAGGGTGCCCTGCCAGAACACTCACACACAGATATGAGCTAGCATGTTTGCTTTGCTTTATAGGCAGGCGTTCGATTTTCGATAAGATAACTCAAATCCACCACGGAACAACAAATTTACAGCAGGCGACGAACCATCGGTGTGGCCCACGCGTTGACAGAGACAGTGTTGGATCGGTACCCATGCCGGCCAGCGGGCAGAAGTAGACTCAAAATTCGGAATCCCTGTGTGGTTAGCTTGTAGTCCCCCCCACCATGAGTTCGATTGTCGGCGAGGACTCGGCGGGCATCGTCGAGCAGCTGAAACAGTCTGTGGAGGCCATTGTGGCCAAGACAGGACCCAGCAGCAAATTCGCACAGGATCTGGTTAAGAAGATCGGCGATATGCAGAACAAATTGGAGTCCCTCACTGAGGACGATCGGCGCCTGTTTCTCGCGGAAATGAAGGGCAAATTCCAGGAGACCATTGAACGAATCGAGCAAAGACTGACGCAGCACGCAAACATCGCTCAGGCATACTCTAGTTCCATTATGGCAGCTGTGATATTTCTCCTCATCTCAATATTTGGTCTCGACTCATCCTCGATCCGCCCGCTTGAGAACGATCACTAACCGCTTGCCTTTCCTCCCTTCCCTTCTATTGCAGCTCTCTTTGGCTACAAGCTGTACAAGTCGCTGACGGAGAAGGAACTCAAGAAGCAGGAGAAGTTGAAGACCAAGCAGCAGAAGAAGGCAAAAAAGTCTAACTGAGTGTGGATCTGGATCCCCCTCACCTGGCCACACACACACACAAAGAAGAGATGCTGACAAAACATATACATGTGTAGATTCTTCCGGAAATATATCCTTTTCCATCTGTTAATCAATATATAAAGAGTCCCGACCCCCCGCTCCCTGTAAATGCAAACAAATTATCGCGTACCAGTAAACGTAATAAATTAATTATTACCACATAGTTTTATAGAGCAGTTTTAAAATGTCAAGGAACGTTCCATTATGGGTACCGGGTCTCTGCATTAATTACCATTATAAACGCCATTAAGCCACCACGGGAATGGAATGGCAAGGAAATCATGTCGTGACAGTGTTTACCTACCCACCACCATCTCCCATCAGTAAACTTGTTGCTGATAATACAGCCAGGCTATTTCGGTCGGGCATGCTTTTCGAGTTCCGTCTTCGGTTGCCATGGCAAGTAAACAAATCATTTAGTTGTATCCCTTTCCACCGAAACAAACAATATAGTAATATCCAGTCGCCTCAGTACACTCCAGTCTCTCCGTTCGTTAGTCAGATTCAGACGTGTCGGCAAGCACTTAAAACAAAAATACACAATGTCCTACTCTAGCCGTAAGTATCCATAGCCTATTGATGTGCAATATTGTCGTTTTATATTACTTAGGCTTTGGTTTTGATTTCCATCTGCCCGATGAGGGTTGGTGCTATCCCAAGGACGATATGTTCTTCCGCCGTAGTGCCGAGTGGGTGCCTTTGGAGAGCGCTGGTGTGGGCCGCTCATTTGCCAACACGAACAGCGTGATCTATCCACGAATCACTGGCATGGTGCCGCGCTATGGAGGACATGTTCCGGGCGAGATTTTCAAGGTTGGCACCACTTACGGACGCGCCACAGTCGACGCCAAGCGTTGGCTGGCCCTGCACCGCGAATAAGTTTATTCAAATCTCTCTACAATAATCAAATTAGCTGTGTTATGCTTTGTAAAGCACCCCCGCAATAAATATTGTTCTGCGTTCAAATTTTTAATTTCAAATTGACCGCGCCTTGCTTCAGGGTTGCTCTGATATCGAAATTACCTTCCTGCACCGATTGCAACCGCCGATTGGCCGAATGTGCCCATTCACGATTACAAGGCGAAAACGTAAACAAACCAAAGATAGAAAGCGACCAAAGTACTAGACGACATGACCTTTAATTTACTGAATATCTGTAGGCGTGGCCTTCACGCGAGTTCTGTAAGACAACAAATAATCCAGAGTGGGACGCCCACCAAACGGATATGCATTGTGGGCGCCGGACCCGCCGGTTTCTATGCGGCCCAGTATCTGCTGAAGCATCTGGGCGACTGCGTTGTGGATATTGTTGAGAAGCTGCCGGTTCCCTTCGGTCTGGTGCGGTAAGAGGACCCTTAGGCTATCCTATCTAGAGGTGGTAGTGGTGGTGTTGAATATGCCGTTTCCGAACCCGAAAAGGGGCCCCAAGACGGAGCGCAAAATGCCATTGAAGTAGTCTGTGAATACGAGTAAAGGATTGAATGGTTATTGGTGGCTTGCCGGGATAACAACGCAACGCTGAGAGGACTCACCGCCGACTTGCTCAAAGCTCAATGCGGGGCTGGCCGCTGCAGTGGAAAGAGACCCAAGCACAAAGAAGCAGGCGAGCAGCGGAGCGCAACGGATCGTCCACATCTTGGTGGTGGCACACCAACGAGACTGTGCCAGTCGGTCGGGCCCCAGATGTTTTTATCTAAGCGTGGTCGCGTGTGTCGGGCAAGCAGTTTGACACTTATCGACTAATGACATGTCCCATTATGCAAATCGACATTCCAGCTTTGGCGTTGCGCCCGATCATCCGGAGGTCAAGAACGTCATCAACACCTTCACAAAGACGGCCGAGCATCCGCGTGTTCGCTTCTTTGGCAATGTCGCCCTGGGCACTGATGTGAGCCTCCAGGAGCTGAGGAACCAGTACCACGCCGTGCTGCTCACCTACGGCTCCGACCAGGATAGGGAGTTGCAGCTGGACAACGAGCAGCAGAGCCATGTGATATCTGCCCGCAAGTTTGTGGCCTGGTACAATGGACTGCCGGGCGCAGAGCAACTGCAGCCAGACTTGAGCGGCCGCGATGTGACGATTGTGGGCCAAGGCAATGTGGCTGTCGATGTGGCACGCATGCTGCTCAGTCCCCTAGATGCACTCAGAGTAAGACAATCGAGTGGTGTATAGGTGTTCGTTATACTCACACTCCCTCTGATTTGGGTAGTCCACAGACACGACGGAGTATGCCCTGGAGGCACTCTCACGCAGCCAGGTGGAGCGGGTGCATCTGGTTGGTCGGCGGGGTCCTCTGCAGGCCGCCTTCACAATTAAGGAGCTGCGCGAAATGCTTAAGTTGCCCAATGTTCAAACACGCTGGCGCTCGGACGACTTCTCGGGTAGGAAATCGGGCTATCACTTCACGCTATGCACCACTGACCTGACACAACGTTTATTTGCTTCTAGGAATTGCCAACCAAGTGGAGCAGCTGCCGCGTCCACGCAAGCGACTGACGGAACTCATGCTCAAGAGTCTAAACGATCAGGGAAAGGGTTCATCGTCGGACTCAAAGCAGTTTCTGCCAATTTTCCTGCGTGCCCCAAAAGCCATCGCTGAGGCCGAAATGGAATTCTCCGTCACAGAACTTCAGCAGGATGCCGCAGTGCCCACAGCTGCCATAGAACGCCTGCCAGCGAATTTGATTTTGCGCAGCATTGGCTACAAGTCGAGTTGCGCTGACGCCGGCATTAGTTTTGACGCCCGACGGGGCCATGTTCGCAATCGAGAGGGTCGCGTCCTGCAGTTGGACGCGACAGACAGCGTGGATGCTGGCCTGTATGTGGCCGGATGGTTGGGCACTGGGCCAACTGGCGTTATATTAACCACAATGAGCGGCGCGTTTGCTGTGGCCAAGAACATCTGTGACGACATAGCAGCCAATGCCCTGGACACCAGCTCATCAAAGCCTGGCTTCGAGGCGGACGACAAGCGTGTGGTCACGTGGGACGGCTGGCGGCGCATCAATGATTTCGAAATTGAAACGGGCAAGGCGAAGGGAAAGCCACGCGAGAAGATTGTCACCATAGCCGAAATGCTGCAGGTTGCCGGTGTATAACGAAATCTTTTTATTATGTTTCCACCCTTTTTACACTTTCCGAAACTACCTAACTTTTAGGGATGTGTCAGGTGCCTCGCGTCGCCTGATTGTAAATTATTGTTAATTCCATGCCCCTTATTAAACAATTGTAAATTGCTTTAAGTAAACAGAACATTTAGAAACCAAAATTTGTTGTGTAAGAATAATTTGGTCGTCATCATGATGAATGATACCATTACGCCGGAGCCGCATTTGGTGCCAGGGTAAGCTAGCAGGCGCGCACACATCCAGACTGCTGTCTAACGACTGTCTACTGTCCATTGCTGGGGCGCTCAGGTACACCGGCCACTGCACCCAGAACCGAGACCGCGTGGGCAAGACATATGGCAAACAGACGCACAAGCTGCTCATCGACCCGTGCATCTACCATGCACCGGAGCTGATCGTTTTGCCCATCGATGCCAAGCATGGACTCAAGGATTATCCCACGGAGCATGAGCTGAAGGTGCTGCGTCGTCGTGAGGATCTCGTGGATGCTGTCTACCGGCATCCCATACTTCCAGGATATGCCGGCTTCGTCCCAAACATGGCGAGTCAGACTGGTAAGCGCTATGTGGCTGCTGCCTCGGCGGGTGTCGCCCAGCATGAGACCCTGATGGAGCTATATCGCTGCGAAAATCGTACACTTCGTCATCGCGATCTCTTGGAAAGCGGCAAAGGTCTCTTCGAGCGCAAGCTGAATGAGCGTCTGGTGCGTACTGTAACCACATGATATAATATCTCCCCCTGAGTGCGTTCTTCCCTCAGCTCCCGCAAGCCAGATACCGTTCCCCACTCATTCCCGTCACCGGTCGCTCAAAGGGCGTCAAGGATGGCGAGTGTCCGCCCAAGGTGGAGAAGCTGTGCTACAGCAAGTTCACATCGCCGCACTTCCTGGAGGATGACGACGACGACAAGTTTATAATTAATGGCTATGCCGCTCATATACCCATGGCTGTTACCCGATTTGGCGAGTCAAACCAGGTGCTAACCCATCGTGCTCTGTGCAGCTTCTCCGACTACATGTACAAGAGGAAGCGAGACATTTGGTGCTGTGGCCAGGACTTGACCAGGCCGGCAGTCACTTGTCCGCCCGTGGGACACTTTGTGATTTACCACGACGACATCGGCATGGTGCCCAGCTACGCGGGCCATGTGCCGGGAGAGCTCTACAAGTTTGGACGTACCTATGGCAAGACCACAATCAATGCCAAGCGCTGGCTGGAAATTCACAAGGATCTTACCGGCCTGCCAGAGGTGTCGAATCTGGATTACACCTATTAGTTAATATAATTAAATTAATATACATGTGCTACATAATTGTAACGTTTATCTTGTGAGGTCAAAACCAAGTCAATTAAAGGAAATAGGGTATAAAAATGCCCATACTACAGGTTGAAAAGCAACAAGTGCTCAAATTACATAACATTTTATTCCAAATTGCGTTTTATGCTATTCTTTTGTGTTGACCTTTTCGGCTTAAACCTTTTTTTATGAAAAATCACATAAAAAATTGTTTTCAAAGTTAGCAAATCTTGTGGAAAATTTATGTTTCTTTTGCATACAATTATACTTTAGTCACTAACCATACAGTATACTGTATGTTATGTATGTTAGTGCTTTAGTGCTACCTAGTAATATGAAACCGAATATATCAAAATCGAGGAATATGATTTCCGACCAGCAGGTATTTATATTCAAACACGAATATTACGAAACTTGATTTTTTTAACGCAGGTGAAACATATTTAAAAACAGTATTATTTTCCGCGGCTTAACTCAAGTTGTTCACCTGCTGGTTTAGTGGGTTAAGCTAGTTTTTTTTCAGTTTATTTACGGTATATTTTGAAAATTAGAAGGTATATTTCGGTATATAGCTGAGAGTCAACGAAATCGACGCTCACACTGTAGATTTCTGCTTCTACGTCGTTTGTTGCCACCAAATTCCACAATTATTTTGGCATTAATTGTGTTTAGTAGAGCTGTCAAACGATTGATAGGTGAGCCGTCGATAATTTTATGTGTTTTGAAAAAAAAACAATCGATACTATCGTGATAGTATTGGACTCAAAAAATGATTAAAAAACCATTGAAACCTTTTAGAAACTTGTCCATTGTAAAAAATAGATGCCACCGGTCGATTCGTATTTTATAGCAGCCAATCCAAACATATCAAAAGCCCAACCACTGTAGTTCGATGCTATCATAATAGTCTCAAAACCATCGATAGTAGAGGCTAGTAGCAAAATATCGATACTATCGATAGTGCCCTCTTCCTCTAGCTTCTACGTCGTTTGTTGCCACCAAATTCCACAATTATTTTGGCATTAATTGTGTTTAGTGTGTGTTTAATAAGCCAATTGTTCTCCATGCCGTGACCAATTGGTATCCAGTGCCTTAAGCGCTTGGCAACAATGTAAAAGCCGCAGTTTTGGCATCGCAAACGGGTAAAATTTCCACGAAACGCTACAGGAAAAAATCTTTAGAATCGAAATCGGACAATTCAAACACACACACATAGTGCCGTGCTGTTCACACACTACAGTTGCAGTACAGTACCGCAGTGCGTGCGAGCGAGTCGAATAGTCGGTTGGAAGATAACATTTGTGTACCTACCTCTCTTTCAAGTGGTGAGTTGAATGAATGCCGATTATGCACCCTGCACGCAAACGGGGCGCCCAGCATATGAGTGCAGCGATCAAGTGTAGTTTTCCACGCTCACACACTGCAGTGAAACCACAAGATAGGGATCAGAGATTCTGGGAAATCCCTGGGCATCTCTTAACGTCCATTGCGATAAGGTGTTTGTGTTTGATTTTTGGTGGCGGGAAGTAAGCTGGAGCGTGCGCACAGGTCACAAACAAGTCGTTGCGAGCCGACCCCAACTTGTTTATGGAAAGCGAACAACGAATAAAAATAAAAACAAAAAAATATATGTGTAATTTGTTGTAGCAGGTGAGATTTACGAGTGCATATTGAGTTCGGAGAGAGCTTTTTGAATGAGAACGATAATAAGAATGGGAGCGCATAGGAAACGGGGAAAAGCCGCCAAAATGGGTTGAGTTTGTTGTGCATCGATTTTCCCGGTCGAAATATGAAAATTCGTATTTACTTTGAATATTTAATTGCAGAACTTTTTAGAGATGAGTGAAGAGGTGGCACCAAGCGTTGAGGACACGAAAATGCCCGAGCAGGATGGCCTGACGGAGAAAGCTGATGAGTGCTCGAGTGCGCCGTCTACCAAGGACTCGGAAAGATCCTGCAGGGACATGAAAGCGGCGGTTGGGGATGTGAAAAGTGTGCAGCCGCAGAAGGAGCAAAGTCCAACAGATAGGGAGAAATCGACTACGGTGGACATAAACACGCTGACTCCATCGACGCCTTCACACACGCCGCCACAGTTGCTGGCTACCGAAACGACAGCTACAGCGCCTGTCATACCAGATAATATATTGTCTCCCCCAAAGTCAGAAACACAAACTGATGAGACCAACACGGCCACATCGACGTCGTGTTCACCAGCTTCCGATGGCCAGCATTCGCCTGTGGGGGAACAGCCACCGCCGGCCCCGAAGCAGGAGAAGCAAGAGGAGGCATCCGCGGTCAATGGCTCTACACCAAAGTCGGGAAAGCCGCTGGCCACAGCGCTAAGCAACAAAAAGCTCAACAAGTCGGCATCCACGTCACCGCGCGCCTCCCGATCTCGCAAACCAAAGGCACTGCCTATGTACGAGAGCGAGATCAGCGACAACAAAGTCGGCATTAAGCTGTGCATTAAAAAATCGGATGGCGTGGCGGGGGCAGACACCACGCCGTCAGCAGCATCGCCTCCCGTCCCCGTCCCTGTTGCTGCCAAGCCGGCACGCAAGCGCGTTCGCAAGCCGAAGCAGCCGGACAGCGACGAGAGTGAATGTGAGCCGCGAAAGAAGAAGGTGTCCACGAGCAGTGCAGCTGAAGCAGTAGAGGGAGAAGCAGTCGAACAGAGTGCCTGGGCTGAGAGGCTTCCTGCGGAAGTCCTCTTCCGAGTAAGTCAAAAGCGCTGTAGACGATTGGGAAAATTCACTCAATGGGGTTTTGTTTTTAATTTTAGATTTTCGAACACGTTATCGAGAAGGACGGCTGCCTGCCCACACTCTT
The DNA here is from genome assembly GCA_018150905.1 of Drosophila ambigua. Taxonomy (NCBI): domain Eukaryota; kingdom Metazoa; phylum Arthropoda; class Insecta; order Diptera; family Drosophilidae; genus Drosophila; species Drosophila ambigua. The sequence continues at coordinate 8,393,318 of JAECWS010000001.1, read as the reverse complement.
CCGCCTGGGACGAGTTTGCTCCCTGTGGCGGCGGGTTTCTCTCACCCCCTCACTGTGGCACACAATGGATCTGACTACATGGATCAAGGAGAAGTATCGCACAGAACTCAAACTCAAGTGGTTTGTGGATAACCGCTGCAGTGCCTGCACCGAGTTGAATGTTTGTAAGTGACTAAAAACCTCAAGCCTGAACCTTTTTTTTTTAAACGAGAGGTTTTACTTTTGTAGCCAACTGGAAAATATCGGACGTATCCATCAATTGCTTTCTCACCAAGTTGGCTGCCGGTTGTCCGAACCTAACTGGTATCACGCTGTCCGGCTGGAAGGGATTCACCTCAGACAATTTAACCTATTTGGTGGACAACATGAAGAAACTGGAACGGTTAGACTTGAGCTCCATTAACGTAAGTTGAGAGGATCAGGCTTCCGTAGGAAACAAAGCTCAATCGATTTTTCTGACCTTCATACAGCTTGAGATGAATGCCAGCAAGACCGCTGTGGGCATGATCTCTCTGTGCAATGCGCTTCAGACAATTGGCAGTCGTCTAACTCATCTCCACTTGGCGCACAATCGTCTGGCGGGTATACCCCAGATAGTCGGCGTACTGTCGGTGCGTATAGGCAGTCTCCCCCAATCAAAGGCTCTGCTAATTCTATATTGTACATTTCAGGCACACTGTCCGAATTTGACGCTATTGGATCTCTCGAATGTGACCACGCAGGCCACATCTCACGGCGTGCTGCACATTGAGAAACTGCAGCATGGCTGCCAAAAGTTGAAGGTCCTGCGGGTGACCAACTCGCACATCACACCAAGCACAGCCGGAATGCAGGAGATTGTAAGCTTGCACGTTTAGGCTGGTCCCAAAGAAGATAATCTAGGCTTCAAATACTTGTAGATGGACTCTCCTGGCTTTCCCAATCTCGAAGAGCTCTCCGTGGCTGCAACTACAGATGAATCGCGCATCATTTGCGATGATCACCTGCAGCGCCTGCTGAAGAGCAGCTCCAAGCTGAAGCTGCTAGATGTGCGCAACTGTACTCGGCTGACGCACGAGAGCCTCATCCGGTTACCGGCCTGGGACATAAAGCATTTATATCTCTCAGGCTGCTCAGTTACGCGCGATGTGGGGTAAGTCCAATCCTCGTCGTTTCCGCAGCTTGAGCTTTACGATTCTTTCATCTTCTGGTTTGGCCCTGTAGGTCGGGTCTGGAACTCATTGCCTCCAAGTGGGCGCATAGTCTCATAGAACTGGACCTGGCCTGGGCAAATGTGCAGCAGCCGATAGACAATGCATTGCGCGCCCTTGCCGAGAAGGGGAGCGAGTGCCCATTGGCGTAAGTATTTGGAATTTCGACAACAAAATATCAGAAAAATCTCATTAATTTATCACTTGCAGTCATTTGAACCTGTGCGGCTCGTCCGTTTCAGATGAGGCAGTCAAGGAAATACTCAAAAACTGCGCCAACATGAGCTCAATCAACCTGGCTTCATGCCGTGGACTGCCACGCGGGGTAAAGCGTCTCATGCAAGGAGCGCAGCAGTTGCGCGAGCTGCGCGAAGTTCTTGGGGTGCAGCTAAAAGACAGCCGCAGCAGTGGGAGCAACTAATCCAGATCCAGTCAGTGTGCCAGTTCACACATCGGTTTTATTGTTGAGAAAGCGGGCCACATTTAAATGTAATTTAAATTGTTGCTTCCCACTGCACGCAGAAGAGGCGATTTTGTTGATTTTGTAATTGTAGTCCGCGGAAATATTGCAATATGAACGATCAATTGCAATATGGCTTGCATCTTCCAATTATGCTAATCTTGTTTATAGGCGGTAGTGTGTAATAATTGTACTAGTTTAGTATTCTAGGCGTTCCGTTCTCTTTCTCCATCCGAAACAAGAAAGGGTCCTGAGAGAGAGAGAGAGAGAGAGACCCTGCAATCTTTTGTAAATGCAATATGTATTCATAATTTAGTTGATTCGAATTTTTTGTAGAACGGCGAGTACCAACCACTTGCAAGGACGATTTAATGATTTTTTTTTTATGTATACATAAACGATTGAATTCATTATTAGTAAGTCCGACCATTGTGTGTTTGTAAAGTATGTACGTATACAAGATTCTAGAGTAAGTACCATACAAATTGAATTATTAACCATACAGATAGTAGTCGTCAATTGAAAGTCGATAAATGAGACAATTTGTAGAATGTTTTTAACCCCGATTGAAATGTACATATTGGCGATTGAGAGCGCTCTGATTGAATGTTTTCAATATTAACCATTAATAAATGCTATACCACACATAAATATTAATTAACACAATTCAATTGTTAGGCATTATTTGTAGTTAAGAGAAGGCAATTAAAGGTACATTTAATTTATAATAAACGCAAACATTTTCAATCTTTATTGTTTGTATTGTTGCTTCGTAGCGAGTCCCCCCCAATCACCATCTGGATACCTGCCATCGAAAAAATCCAAAGTTCCTTTGATTTTAATATATGTATAATTTTATTCAAATATGCGGGCCACATCTACTCGTCACATATCGGAGTCATCCATCCTTTATTTTTTCTGCAGATTATCAATATCTTTAATGTATTCGGTGCCGACCTTCACAATGGCGGCGCCAGTTCCCAGACCAACCAAGGTGGCGAGAAGAGCATTATCCTCAGCAAGCGACGATTTTAGGAGGGCCCAGGCAAGCACAGAACCCATACTGAATAAAACTCCACCGAGGGCCGCATACGCCAGGCGCTTATTCGTCTTGACGTCCTTGAGGTGAGGACGCCCGTAGATGTAGAAAGACGTGCCTACCGCAGACGAAATCAAGAACACATTAGTAAGGTCCTTTTTCGGCAATAGTCTGGGCACAATCTGCGGGTTCATAACATTGAGCGAGAGTGCTCCATAACTGACAAGACCGTGCAGTGGTATATAGTAGTTGAACACGTTTTCTTTGGTGAGGGGCTTCAAGCCTATTTTCTCGCATAAGCTGCACGCGTCGCTATTTTGTCCACTGGCCATTATTTTTAATGCAAATGCAAATTCAACGTAGTAATTAATATTCCGGCGATGAAAGTCGTGAAGTCTTCTTCTTCTTCGTTATATAAAGAGTAGCGTTGCCAAATGAGGGAAAGTCAAGTCCTAAATAGATTGCCGGTTCATTACACTGCGGGTGTTAGCAATTTCTAACAATTAGTTCGGAACTCACGCATGTTTTCTAATCAGAACTATAATTATATGTCAATTTGTTCTAGTCTTATGCTAGAAATTTTGAAAATAAAATATTTAAAAACAAGTTTTAGCGAGAAATGTCAACTCTGAACAACAGCCGGCATATATCGAAAAACTGGGTGGCATCACTACCCGGCGCTGGAGAGGAAGGAAAGAATTTAGAGAGAAAGAGAACGAGATAGGTGCGAAAAATTTTTGGACTTGGTTGGAAATTCCTAGATTTCGCTTTGTAGAGAGCCAATAATTACAGAATAGACAGCAGCAACACTCAATGTGCGTGCCCCATATGCAGCAGCCATCGATCACAATCGCATCCGCATCCACCTCGTGAAGGCACTTCAAACATAACACAAAAACACAGCCAGCCAGGCCAGCCAGCCCATCTCATCTCCGTGGAAGACATGTTGACGCACAAAACTTGTCAGGCACGGAAAAAAATGCAGGTGAGTGGGGAAACGGAAGGCCTAATAAGAACATGGATAGCGGGAAGAGAATTGAGTTTACAATGCATTGCATCGCACTCACCAGGTTTCCTTTGTGATACGAGACGCCGAGGAGAAACAGCATCGGAATGGTGTCAATTCGTTGCAGCTAGATCCTAACAATGGCAAATTGTATTCGGCGGGCCGTGATGCGATCATCCGGGTGTGGAACACGCGCTCCGAGTCCAGCGAGAAGTACATACAGTCGATGGAGCATCACAATGACTGGGTCAACGACATAGTGCTCTGCTGCAACGGAAGAAACCGTAAGTCGGAAAATGGATAGTGCGCCAATTATAGTGAATATTGTGTCTAACCTTTTGGCCATTCAGTTATCAGCGCCAGTTGTGATACCACGGTGAAGGTGTGGAATGCACAGAAAGGCTTCTGCATGTCGACCCTCCGAACGCATCGCGATTATGTCCAGGCGCTGGCGTATGCCAAGGATCGGGAGCAAGTGGCCAGCGCTGGGCTGGACAAAGCAATATTCCTGTGGGATGTCAACACACTAACAGCGCTAACTGCCAGTAACAACACCGTTACAACCTCTAGTCTGACTGGGTCAAAGGATTCGATCTATAGCCTCGCCATGAATCCCTCTGGCACCGTGATTGTGAGCGGATCCACCGAGAATATACTGCGAATATGGGATCCACGCACCTGTATGCGAAGCATGAAGCTTCGGGGACACACGGAAAACGTTCGCTGCCTTGTAGTCTCGCCCGACGGCAACCAGGTTGTATCCGGCAGCTCTGATGGCACCATCAAGGTGTGGAACCTTGGCCAACAACGCTGCGTTCAGACCATACACGTGCACAAGGAGGGCGTGTGGTCGTTGCTAATGAGCGAGAACTTTCAGTACATAATTTCGGGGAGCAGGGATAAAAATATTATTGTGACCGAGATGCGTAATCCCAGCAACAAGACGCTCGTGTGCGAGGAGAAGGCGCCTGTGCTCAGTCTGGGCTACAACATGGACAAGACTGGCGTGTGGGCCACCACCTGGAATTCGGACATTCGCTGTTGGAAGCTGCCCATGTACGACAGGGGAACTCTGAACTCGTCGGGCGGCATGGATGCACAGTGGACGCAAGGTGGCACGGAGCTGGCCTGCATCAAGGGCGGGGCCGCCATCAAGGAGTGCACTGTGCTGAACGACAAGCGTTATATATTAACGAAAGACTCCCAGGATCAGGTCGTGCTCTACGATGTTCTAAGAGTTGTCAAGAAGGACACTCTGGGCCCAATCGACTACGAGGCGGAGGTGAAGAAGCGCAACAAGCAAGTCTACATTCCAAATTGGTTCACAGTGGATCTCAAAACTGGGGTGAGTGACCATCCCATACCATCCCATCATCATCATCATCCCCATCATCTCTCTACATGATATCTCTCATTGCAGATGCCAACGATTGTTTTGGGTCAGGAGGAGGTCGATTGTTACTCGGCTTGGGTGTCCATCGAAGCCGGACTGCCGGAGTGCGTCGATCCCACCACAGAGATAAAGGTATGTGGGATGTGAATGTCTGATGGAGTCCCTTGAGCATAATTGTCAATTATTGTGCAGATCAACTATGGGAAACTACTCCTGGAGGCACTGCTCGAGTACTGGACACCACCGCATAGCATACCGCCAAACGAATTGGAGCCGGACATGCATGGCAATGGTTACTTTCAGGTGCCCAAACATACACCGGTCATATTCAGGTGAGTCGCTTAGTATTTCAATTCGCTACAAATATGTATCTTCACGTGTCCATCATCCAACAGCGAGGTGGGCGGTCGGACTGTCTGCCGTCTGTTGGTGCGCGACGCAGCGGGCGACAGCGAGTGCACTCTTCTACATGAGACAGCACCGCAGTGGGTCACCGATGTGGTAATTGAGAAGAACATACCCAAGTTCCTCAAAATACCGTTCTTCCTGCAGCCGCATCCACAGATGACCAAGCCAGAGCGCACCAAGAAGGTAGAGTCGAATGTGTGGAGTGTTGGCCCAATTAATCTCATAATTAACCCCTGACTCACCTCTCATTGGATCGCAGGATCGCTTGGTGGCCAACGAGTTCATTCAGTGCCGCAAGGTGTGCGAGCATGTGCTCGAGAAGGTGCTCAATGCAGAGACAACCCCGAGCGGGGCCAACGCAAACAATTCCTTGCAGAACAGCCAAAGCGACGGCAACTCGGAGGGGTCGCAGCTGCCGGCGGAGGAGCGCATTGAATTGTCGTGCAACGATGTGGTAAGTTGCAGTTGCAAAAGGGCGTGTAGATGATGTATTCTATTTTCATTGTTTACCTTAGGTTGTGGATCCCAACATGGACCTGCGTACGGTGCGCCACTTCATTTGGAAGCAATCAACAGATCTTACATTTCAATACAAAACGAAGCAGAACTTCAATTACGATGGTAAGACCATTCGAATTCGATCTAATTCAGACCAACTGAGAGTCCTTTTGTGTCCCACCCACCCAACAGGTTCGATCGGGGATAGTCTGGAGCGCGTGACGCGCAAGTATTGAACAAAGGGCATGTGATCTCTCTCTCCTAGCCGATTTCCGCTAAATTGAAAGATTTAAGTTTTAGTTTGATTAACCATTTGTATGTATTTTGCAATGTATTCGTAATTACTTTGTCCTGTGGACTAACCATCTAATAAGAATATGTTTAAACATTTATATTTGATGTAAATGCACCCAGCAGAGTGCTATATATTTTGTTTGCTCTGTTTCAGTGTGTTTCTTGTGTTTAGGAATTATTCAGATATACATTTACTTCAGATTCAGACTTAAAAGAGATTAAGTTTGCGACACAACACACAAGTAGATAAACATTGTATGGAACAACATTTACATTAATTATCTGGCATCTGAAAACATTTAGATCTAGAGAATTGCGCATATATGTATGTAATATTCACATTTGTTTTACACTAGGTTTTTATATAGATATATATAAAATACATATATACATAGAACATATTATATATATCTGTATATTTAAATATAAGTATAACTGTTAAAAAATACAAAAATCAATGCAATTGTAGAAAATCAACCTATAAAACGCTCTATGCAAGCCAATTTGTACATAAGTAACAAACAAACAAACAAAAGATAAGAAAAGAAAAGAAAGATGATACAATTGAAAATCAATTAAAGTTATTATTAAAACTATTTGGAAATCAAGCTTGGCTTTCTTCCCTTATGCCACTTTAGATATTATTAATCATCTCACGGACCCGACGCCGTCTGATGCGAGCCGTCCTCGAGTAGGATTCCATGGTGTTTAGGATAACGAACAACTGTTGCTTCAGCGTCGATGGTATCATATAGTTGCTGATCACCCGTCGGGGCGAGTTGCTCGTGCGATTTAGATGGCGCGCAAGCAGCCACAAACAGGTGTCCTTGAGCTTGCGCATCGGGAAATGGATGTTCACCTGGCTGCGTACATCGCACAGCTCCTCGGGATGTTGGGGATTTTTTGGCACATATTTTGGAATGGGAACAAATATGCGCCTAGACTTAACGTGCATCCGCTCGCCTGTGTAGTAGTCGCGGAAGAGCCAGGTGTGCGTATTATACGTGTTGACGCGCACCTCCTCGAACGGCTTCAGGCTGAGATACATGTTCTCCGTATCGCGGTCACAAACCCAATACAGATCAACAGTTCGATTCGTTGTGTTACAAAAAAGCACAAAAACCTCGACTAGCTCGGCGGCTGGTGGAGGATGCAACGCTTGCGGATTGCCACGGTTATTATGTGCAATCTGCAACGCCATCTCCAGCAGGGTGCTAAGCCGATCAGTAATAGCTATGATATCAATTTTTAATGTTTTTCTCCAACCACAATGAGTATAGATAAAATTTTATCAACAGTGTGGCTAGCCCTCGAAAATATACCAAAATATACCAAAATATACCTTTTCATTTTCAAAATATACCGTAAATATACCGAAGAAGTGGACTTAGCCGACTTAGCCCCCCTCTATTTAAACAGTGAAAAATCTGCAATAAGGCCTCAAAAATAATACTGTTTGTAAATTCTTATTGTAGATCCATCCTTCCTCTTTACTTGCAAAAAAATATTACTTCTATATCTTTCACCAGTAATGCGTAAAATATGTTTCAAGTTTCATAATATTCGTTGGTCAGTCGAAATACCCACTGGTCGACAATGGGTTAGACGGTCGCTGACCATGATTGGAAATCATATTCCTCGATTTTGAAATTCGGTTTCATATTACCAACCAGCTTAGACTCTCAGCACTGAACATATAATTTTATCCGATTAATGAATCTTTAGTACAAGGTTGGTTAGCTTTAAGCACTCCTCTCATTGGATTGTTCATAAAATAAAGCTTAAAAAAGGCTTGATTAGTTTGTTGCAAAACTATTATCGAAATACGGTCTTTAAAATTCAAAAGTGTGGCAGCACCGGACATGTCATCGATACTATCGATACCACTGACTAACAGCTGTTGCGCTGAAAATAAATAAACAAATCAAATAAAATGGCATTTTGTGTTGCAGTTATTGGCAAAGATGTAAGTGTAATTCGAACTAATTAATGATTATGCTTACATTTCCAACATTTAAAGAATGCCCCGATGTACCTGACCACATCCGATATGGAGCAGGAGCTGGACCTGCAGTACCATGTACACGCTGCTCTCGACGTGGTGGAGGAGAAGTGTCTGATTGGAAAGGGAGCGCCAGAGTCCAAGGACCTATACCTGGGACTTCTATACTGCACAGAGAATCATAAAATGTAAGTACACCCGTCTGGTCAGGGGTGCAAAAGCTAATCGGTTTTTTTCTCTGCCTTTAGCTATGGCTTCGTCACCAATTCCAGGGTGAAATTCATAGTGGTCATTGATTCCAGCAATCTGCCCGATCTGCCCGAGAACGAAGTACGGACGGTAAGTACTAGTCGCACAGCTAGTAGACCTACTGATGCCACTTCCAATGCATTCCAGATCTTTCGCAACCTTCATATCCTCTACACAGATGCCATCTGCAATCCTTTTTACATTCCGGGCGAGTCCCTGACATCCAAGTGAGTCTATCCATACGTTGTTTAGGCTTTTACTCATATCCGATTTCTTTTTGCAGAAAATTCGATCGCGCGGTGCAAAAATTAATGAGCGGCAACGCATAGCTTTAGATTAGCACAAAACGGGCAATAAAGTAAATTATTTGTAATCAAAGAAAAGTGGTTCAGATTGATGGATGACGGGGCCGGCTGTCAGGAGAGCTGTGTGGAGCGTGGGTTGTGGTGTCAAGATGGCCTTGTCCCGCCCGAAGCTACAAACGTCTATATTTACACAAAAATGCGCACAATATTGAAACCGGTTGGAAACAAGACGAACAAATTTATTAAAATGCAAAGTTTTTTTTTTGACGAATATAGAGAATTAATTATATGTAGCTTTACACTATTTGTAGTAGTCGAGATATGGTTGATGTCTGCGTCGCCGACACATCTTCCGCCTGTTTGGGTTTGGGTCTTGTTATGAATTTCGGTTGGATCTTTGGATAAGCAGCAAACGAGTATTTCTGATTATCATATGCATAATTAGTGGAATTAAAAATCCTATACGTCAGACGACACGACCTGAACTTGGTCTTATCGCCGCAGCATTAGCAGCATATAAAAAGATGCCAGAAGTTCCATTTCGATATCAGTAAGTCTATTCAAGTCTTCGAGCAAACACCATGAAGTTTATCGTAAGTGGCTTTAAAATCCGAACGATCCTAGCAGGATAATCGCTAACTTGTTCTCCGATTCTCCGAAATAGATTGCTTTCGCCTGCCTGCTGGCTGTGGCCTACGCCAACGAGGATGCCAATGTGCTGCGAAGTGAGTCACAAGTTAACGTAGACAGCTTCCAGTACGCTCTGAAGCTCGACAACTCAGTAGATGTCGAACAGAAGGGTGAACTCAAGGGTGAAGATGAGTGGGTGGTCCAGGGAAACCAGGCATGGACATCTCCCGAGGGTGTGCCAGTGGCCATTCAGTACGTTGCCGACCAGAACGGATTCCAGGTGATCTCTGCCAACCCCGCTCTGCCAACCTCTCCCCCAATCCCAGAGGCCATCCAGCGCTCTCTGGACTGGATCGCAGCCCACCCCCCTAAGGAATAAGCCATGTTTACCAAAAAATAAAAGCAGTTAAAAGTTGAATTCAATTTCGAACTCATTCTTCACCGACCCCCCCACCGAAGGATCGATCAGTTTGCCTCTCGGTTGATTGCTTTTTTCTTGTGGAAAAGACTGAAAAATGTGATAATTCAAACGCAATTTATTAGCGGACACAGAAACGAGTTTCCCCAAATTAATGCGTAGCCCCAACAAATGCCAAGGTCAACGAGATAATCAAGAGAAAAGCAAAACAGGAGGAGACACATTTACATATTTATGCGACTTTAATATTTGACTTTTTGGCCCTGAACTTGAGTGTCGAGATGCTCGGACCCGCCGCGAAAGTAATACATCACTTTCTATTTCGTCCAACAGCCATGCAGAGATCCAAGTATACGAAACTTTTGGGCGAACCTCGCTGCCAGAAGAGCTCAGACTCTGCTCGGAAGTGGCAGCTGTCTTGCCCATGAAACGCAGTAGCAAACACACAATAAATATTACGAGTGCGAAGATTATTTCCCAGCCAAGAAAAACACGCCCATTGGGGTTACTTCCCATATGACGACGAGTGAATAATTTGGACTTGTATTCAAACGTGTAATGAATGTATTCTTCGCATTCACCCAGTTTGGCAATCCGACCTGAGACTTGATCCGCTTGGGAGATGGCTGCGAGAGACATTTAAATTTACCAACGATATCGAATCACGTGATCACGTGATCACGATATGGGATGGATCCAGTGGAGCAGGCAGGGCAGCCTTATTGTTGCCATAACTTCAAATGCAAATGTTAAGTTTTATCGCCTTTGACAGCGATCCGATGAGATGAGATGAGAGGAGTGGAGTGGTGGGGAGGGCCTCGAGGAGAGCGTTTAGTGTACTCGTTTGATGCAGATGCCACTGCAATTATGACGACGGGCAAAGTGAATGCCTCCATCAATTATCCGGCTGCCTGAAAGAAACTCTGGGCAAAAGTGGTCTTGGCGACGATCAAGGCTAGACATCGCCGCCACACAAATGTCAAAATAACATTGAAACTCTGGCGCTCCGGTTACCGACTCGACTACAAAGAAGAAAAAAAAGCCCCCAGTTGATTCTGGCTAATCGGTTGGGAAACGCAACATGAAAACGCTGACAGGCTGATACTGACGAATCGATGTCGGCGCCTGTCCGTCAAGAGATCGTCAGGGAATCATCTCTTTGAATCTCTCTCATGCACTTCTCCCCTGTTGGCAATTAGTAATCTGTGGCATTTTGAGTTATTGGCATCATAATTTATATGCTAATTAATTAATAACCATATAAACAAATGGTCAATGTGTCAAAGTGACGTCAACTTAGGACGTCTGCTTTGGCTGCCGCTGTCATAATTGGTAAACAGATTTTCTTTGGCTTTCCTCAATTTCCCAAATACCTCTACTAAGTATGTATACCTATACGTATACTCGAACGTATGTACATATGTATGTATATTTCTGGAAATGTGTGTCACATGAATAGACATTGTAGTAGCTGAATGTATAAATCAATTTGCATATTATACGGTCATTTAACGAAAGCGAAACATGATAATGAAGCTGATTTAAATTTAAATCGGAAGCAGAACCGCAAGAGACAATAAAATTCGAATCGTTTATAAAAATGTGTGTTAGCACTAGGTTCGCTTGTTGTGTTCCCTCACTCCTCCTCCTAATACACTACCATACATACAGACACATAGCACTGATAAAAACGGGAGCGAAAGTTTGTGTTGGAATTATCTCACAATGCATATGCGTAAATGGGCATGGAGAAAGAATGGCGCGCGCTCACGACACGAATAGACACGATTTAATGAGTGCTTAACAGAAGGTGGGTAACTGCAAGCTGTGATAAGAATGAAGCGGCGCGGATGGAAGAAGCTTGTGAGAGAGAGAGAGAGAGATAGAGAGAGGGAGAGAGGGAGAGAGGGAGAGAGAGAGAGAGAGAGGAAAGAGAGAGGGAGAGAGAGAGAGAGACAGGGAGAGAGAGAGAGACAGAGAGAGAGAGAGAGAGAGACAGAGAGAGAGAGAGAGAGAGAGAGAGAGAGAGACAGAGAGAGAGAGAGAGAGAGAGAGAGAGAGAGAGAGGGAGCGAGGGGGAGAGAGAGAGAGAGAGAGAGAGAGAGAGGGAGCGAGGGAGAGAGAGAGAGAGAGAGAGAGAGAAAAAGAGAGAGAGTGAACGAGAGAGAGTGAGAAAGAGAAAAAAAAGAGTGAGAACAAGAGAGAGTGAGAAAGTGAAAAAGAGAGAGGAAGAGAGAGAGAATAGTCTCTCTCCACTGTTACAAAATTCCAAGAACCACACCTGCTTAGGTACAACTTATGAGAAGCGCATAGAAAGGCGCTGTTAAAACAATACCAAAAATGTTAATGTTAATGTTATGTTAAAGTTTAATATTATGCATGAAATGTAAACATTAACTGTTAATTAAAGAGAACGGTGCCCTTGACCAGACCTGCTTAGGTACAACTTATGAGAATCGCATAGAAAGGTGCTGTTAAAACAATACAAGAAATGTTAGTGCTATGTTAAGTATTATGTTTAACGTAAGAAGCTTCGAAGAAGCTTGAGTCGTCCGCGCCGCCTCATTCTTATCACAGCTTGTTCGCCCCGATCCCCCCTGGAGAAAAACACGAACAGTTCAAATAAATTGAAATGAATTGAAATAAATAAATAGTAAAATTAAATAAATTATCTTTGTATGGAATACTCGTATTTTCCGCCATATAATTTATATTTAATTTCTTGTTAATTTGCCTGTGCTATAAAATCAATTTATGCCGGAGAAGTGATTGATTCAACATTTATTGGAAAATGTGATAATAGTAGCACCGATTATGAGGCGGTGGTTATATGGACATATGTAAGTAAATATATTGAAATTATTGTTACTGTGGCTGTACACTGAGAGGCGTGGAAAGTTGGTGGGTCTCATGGGTGGTATTTGAATGGCACTCCTTGACGGAAACATATAAATTAACAGCTGGAACCCTGAAGATTCAGATGGAAACATTTATAGCCATTTAGAATTCCAGTTAATTCCGAAATTTCTTCTCAGTGTCGGGGTAAAAATAACCATCGATGTCCACGTTGAGCCTTAGCAAACCACTACAAAATGGAATTGCTCTGGTGCTGATCATGCGGTTGGGTGTGGGTTAGGGTGAGGATGCGGATGCGGGTGGGGTGTCTGCTTCTGCTTCTGCTGGCCAACGGAGGCGCAGGCAATGCTCGACGGTTTTACAGTGCTTTTCGTATTCGTTTTCGTTTTCACAGAGCAACAAATTAAATACAATTTTTAAGTTTTCCATTGGTTCCGTTTGGATGTGTGCGTGTGCGCGGTGTGGCCTCTGCTTTTGTTTGTTTGTTTCAATGGTTTTATTTTTGAGATGCTGTTGAAAACCATAAATTAGCCTGTTACTTTTGGTATGCCTCTGTACTCTGGTGGCGAATGTGTGGGTGTGCCTCCCCGGACGAAAGCATGGGAAGATCTGGGCAACTGATTCAGTCGTTAGCGGTGATCTATTTGGTGAACAACGAGCATCAGCATCAGCAGCAGCAGCACAAGACTTCAGCATGGAGAACATTGTGAGTGGCGCGAGACGGGGATGCAGGATATCCGGATATTTATAATGCGGCTCTGTTGCTTTGCAGGATGAAGACCTGACCCCCGAGCAGATTGCCGTTCTGCAGAAGGCATTCAACAGCTTTGACCACCAAAAGACCGGCAGCATCCCCACCGAAATGGTGGCCGACATCCTGCGACTCATGGGTCAGCCCTTCGACAGACAGATTCTCGACGAGCTGATCAATGAGGTCGACGAGGACAGTAAGTTTTCCCACTGCCTTCGCCACGGGCATCCACTAACCCAGATCTAATTTGAACAGAGTCCGGCCGCTTGGAGTTCGAGGAGTTCGTGCAGCTGGCAGCTAAATTCATCGTCGAGGAGGATGACGAGGCCATGCAGAAGGAACTGCGCGAGGCCTTCCGTCTGTACGACAAGCAGGGCAATGGCTACATTCCCACCTCCTGCCTGAAGGAGATCCTCAAGGAGCTCGACGATCAGCTGACCGACTCGGAACTGAACATGATGATTGAGGAAATCGATTCTGACGGCTCCGGCACCGTGGACTTTGACGGTAAGCAGTGACACCGACCAATTAGCAGCATGCCTCATGAATCTCCGAATCTCTGAATTCTCTGGCTCCGTGCCAGCCCTGAGAACAAGCAAATTATATCAATTTGTAGGCTCTTTGCCTGGCAGAGAGCAGACTATGCTGCCTGCCCTTGTGGCTGACTATTTTTAGGCTTCCGGCTCTGCATCCGAATGCCACTAATTGCTCCACATTCCCTCCGTTTCGTCCACAGAATTCATGGAGATGATGACTGGCGAATAAGTCTCGACTCTGGGACACACTCATGGAAACATCTCCTAGCATTGATGGCTGCATGCCGTGCACCACTCCCCCACACGAACTTTGAGGCTTGAATAAACATTTTGTATTTTATTTCTACGATTGAGTAATCATAATTACGCTATAAATAATGTGCTTGAGGCTAGAGGGCAGCTGGCACAGCATCATCGCCAACAGGAACTACTACTCGATAGAATAGAAAAACCCAAAACGCGGCAAACATTCTCCCCTGCTGGCAACTAGCTGCATTTGCAACTGCAACCGCATCCGAGTTGAATGAATCATCACCGTAATTGACGCCCCCAAGTATTGGCTAATATTTTCGATAATATCTACGCTGGCATGGGGGCGTGCCACACGCTCATTTGTGTGTTAATTTGGCAAGGCCAATGCAAAGCGTGATGTGCCGTGCAACGCGTCGTATGATGAATGTTGCGCAGACGCAACTGGGCCCGAGTCTGTCCCCCATTGTGTTGTCCCATGCGTGCACATTCCTTTTGCCACATGGCTGCCGTTCTGGTGCGCACAGCTGTGCCGCCTCGATCAGCCAAGGCGACCATCCCATGCCACCAAGAATCCAGTCCAAGAATGGGAGCGCTGCGATGACAACCTGCCGAGGCCCGTGTCCGTGTGTGTCTCTTTGCGGTGGAGCTGCCTTTCTAAACACTGCGCGGCGACAACAGGCAAACGGCCAAATGTCAATGAGCATTTTCCTACTGATGCTGCTGCTGCTGCTGCCAGAAATCGTCAGGCATTTCGGCCTAAACTTGGCCCATACAACGGGCCAACGAATTTTCACATTCAGCCAAAAATACAAAAAAGAGAAGCAACTGCCCTTTCTGCTGGATGTTGCCCAGGCAGATGGATGTTGCCACCAAATGGAGCAACTTGTTTTGCGCAATTTTTTGTTTGGGTTTTTGTTGTTGTTGTTGTTGTCTCCCACCAGGCCAGGCCAGGCCCCAGGGTGTCGATGGTGATATTAGCGGTATTTATTAGCCATTTCGATTTAAGTTTTCCTTAGTTTTCGCGGGGGTGAAAGGTCAAAGACTGGACCCAGACCGCCACCAGTTCTTTTGACATCCGTCTCGGGCCAGACATGATTAGAAGACACCGCCGCATGCGGTTCTTGACGCCGATTCCGATTGCATTCAAAGCGCATTCAAATTGTTTCCCAAACGTGCAATTCAATGGAGATGAGATGAGTCGTTTGGCCTGATGATGATGCTGATGATGATGATGCACTCAAGCGTTGAGGGGTTTCGATTGGATTTCAATTTACGAGCACCAGAGCACCATCAGCATCGGCATCGGCAGAAACTTGCTAATTTTAGCGACCTGGCGAGAGCAGATGTAGATGTAGATGTGGCCTGTGGCTGAGAGCGTACAAGTGAGTGTGTTTAACAACAAGACAAGGTACATTGGGTAAACGAGATGCCGCCGCTGAGACAATAGTCTAAGCAGCTCCAGCCCCAGCCCCAGCCCCAGCCACATCCCCAGCCATGGGTCTCCCTTCGCGGCATGCAATTGTTTCTGCCAGCAACCAACACAGCTGCACACGATTGCAATAAATGCCATAAAGTATCAAAATCTCAGCACTCGCTCTGCTCGTCGCCATCGCCATCTCCGGCTTCAGCTTCAGCTGCAGCTTCGGCTTCGGCAGCATTTTCGTTCATTCCATTCCATTCCATTTGATTGCATTTGGCGCCAACCAAGGTATAAAAGCTGGAGAACCTGGGCTGCGATCGGCACACTAGTACCGTGACAATAGAGCAGCCACGACACGCGGAGGCGGCTGCTGCACAACCCCAAGGAGCAAAGGATTCGCATGGATTTGTGACTTATTTCTCAGAGACTGTAACTGTGTGTGTTTTGTGTGTGTCAGTGTGCGTGTGTGTGTGTGTGTAACTGTGATTCGAGTTGGGAAAAAGGACATCCCAGGACATACACATCTCCTGTCGAGTCTTGGAATTTATTCGTACAATCAAAAGGGATCAGGCATGGCTCTCCAATGGGTAAGTATCCCTGCCAATGCATGCAGGGGATTTCCCAATCCCAATAGCATATCCCAAGTGCCTCGCTGCGCTTCCGACTCGGCCCCCCCCTCTTGTAGTATTGGCGCATAAAAAAAAAACGCATAAATTAAAAGGCCATTTAAAATCAGAGATAGCTGATGATGAGGCAAACCCGCCCGGCACGCAAAGTTGCCCAAGAAGAATCCATCTGCATCGTGGCTCAGTCTCTGGTTCAGTTTTTGTTTTTCTTTCTGCGATCGTGTCCGCCGCCGCCTCCAGCGGCAGATCATCAGTGGCTGGCCGGACCCCAAATTGATGCAGTGGCGACCCAATTGGCAGCCCATTTGGAAGTTATGCGACGAGTACTTTGGGTGGCTTCCAATTCTGGTTGCGCAACGCTTGGGACAACTGCTCTGGTCACGAACTCCCTGAGAATGCGGCTGCCACGGGGGCAGGCGTTGGATGCAGCATGCAACATGGATGATTCAGTGCCGCAAATGTCAGAATTTCCATTATTCGGCAGGCGGCTGGCTGCGGGCTGCGGGCACAGCTGCGCGCGCGCTGAGTTCATCATCGATGGAGCTGTGCTGCTGCGTTTGTGGCCAGTGCTGCACACGAGGAGACGGGCAGCACTCGTAAACGGTTTAAACTTCAACTTGACACCCGGCCAGGCTACATTTACTTAACCTTCCCATCATCGGTAGCTGCCATCCCCCAGAGTCTCCTTGGCTGCCTGCTCTCCGATTGTTCACACGCTGCGGCATGCAACTCAATGTAGCTGCTGACAGTCGCAATTGCAAGTAGCAGCCAAGACGTCTCTTCTGTCGAACAAGAAGTGCATAAATATCAGAGTTCGCCGCAGCCTTAATGGCTGATCCGCTGGCAACAATGGAAAAGCGAAAACGTGAGTGGAGTGCAGTGCAGTGGAGGTCCATCAATGAGTGAATATTTCATTAATGAAATGGCAGTTGCCACCACTCGGTGGCTCGGTACGACTGTCTACTCTTGACCCCATTGGGGGTGGCTCCATCGGGGATTTTCGTTGCGGGATCTCCCTGGGATCATGAGTGCTTCGTGCATCGCGATGGCAATTGGGATTCGGGTGAACTTTACATATGCCAGGAGGCATCGATTTGTATGTAATCCAATCCTCTCTCTCTCTCTCTCTCTCTGGATTAGGCTCTCCTGATCACGGTGCTGGCGCTCGCGCGGGGTGCCAAGTTGGACAACAAATACCTGCCGCCGCCAGCGAGTGCGGCTAGCGCGGGTGGCAGCCCAGGAGCAGGTCTGCAAGGACCAGGCAGTGGCTTTGGCAGAGGTGGCGGTGCTGGAGGTGGGGGTGGGGGTGGTGGCGGCAACAACGGATTGGGTGGCATAAACAATGGACTGGGCGGTTTCTCAGGCGCTGGCGGTCCAAGTCGACCCATTGGACCGGCTCCCGCTCAGCGGCCCAGTGCTCCGGCGGGCTCTCCTCCAGCGGGTCCGCCCATCCCGATATTGTCGTTCGTGAACGAGAACGACGGCGACGGCAACTACCGCTTCAGCTACGAGACGGGCAACGGGATCAAGGCGCAGGAGGAGGGCACCGTGAAGAACAAGGGATCCGAGAGCGAGATCCCCTCCGTAATGGGCTCCTACTCGTACACCAATCCCGAGGGCGAGCTGGTCGAGATCTCGTACACGGCCGACGAGAACGGATTCGTGCCCTCCGGCGCAGCTCTGCCCACGCCGCCGCCCATCCCGGAGGCCATTGCCAAGTCGCTGGCTGCCCAGGGCATCAATGTACTTCCGGGCGGCGGCTTCACTGGAGGCGGCGTTGGCCAGGGTAAGTACCACAAGACTACTGGCGGAGTGTCCTTGCTTACAACTTTACCGCTCTCAGCAGGCGCAGGCGGGTCGGCCTATGGAGGCGGATCTGGAGGAGGCGGTGGCCAAGGTAAGTGGAAAATAAACGCGGCACTTGCCGCGGCTCTCAACGTTCTTGCTTGTTGCTGACAATCTTTTTGGTTTAGGAGGCGGTGGTGGCGCAGGGTATGGCGGTGGAGCAGGACGCCCAGGGGCTCCGGGATCTGGCGGCCAAGGAGGATTTGGAGGCGGGCCTGGCGGCCGTGGAGGCGGCGGTGGCCAGGGTAAGAGGCAGATTAATAAAAGGAAATCTTTTCCATTTTTAAATGAAACTTTCTTGATCTTAGGAGGCGGCGGAGGCGCAGGGTATGGCGGCGGAGCAGGACGAGGTGGGGCTCCAGGATCTGGCGGCCAAGGAGGATTTGGAGGTGGGCCTGGCGCCCCAGGAGGAGGCGGTGGCCAGGGTAAGTGGCAGATTAATAAAAATAAATCTTTTCCATTTTTAAATAAAACTTTCTGATGTTAGGAGGCGGCGGAGGCGCAGGGTATGGCGGCGGAGCAGGACGCCCAGGGGCTCCAGGATCTGGTGGTCAGGGAGGATTTGGAGGCGGGCCTGGCGCCCCAGGAGGAGGCGGTGGCCAGGGTAAGTTGGAAGAATAAAAAAAGGAAATCTTTTCGATTTTTAAATAAAACTTTCTTGATCTTAGGAGGCGGCGGAGGCGCAGGGTATGGCGGCGGAGCAGGACGAGGTGGGGCTCCAGGCTCTGGCGGCCAAGGAGGATTTGGAGGTGGGCCTGGCGCCCCAGGAGGAGGCGGTGGCCAGGGTAAGTGGCAGATTAATAAAAATAAATCTTTTCCATTTTTAAATAAAACTTTCTGATCTTAGGAGGCGGCGGAGGCGCAGGGTATGGCGGCGGAGCAGGACGCCCAGGGGCTCCAGGATCTGGCGGCCAAGGAGGATTTGGAGGTGGGCCTGGCGCCCCAGGAGGAGGCGGTGGCCAGGGTAAGTGGCAGATTAATAAAAATAAATCTTTTCCATTTTTAAATAAAACTTTCTGATCTTAGGAGGCGGCGGAGGCGCAGGGTATGGCGGCGGAGCAGGACGCCCAGGGGCTCCAGGATCTGGCGGCCAAGGAGGATTTGGAGGTGGGCCTGGCGCCCCAGGAGGAGGCGGTGGCCAGGGTAAGTGGCAGATTAATAAAAATAAATCTTTTCCATTTTTAAATAAAACTTTCTGATCTTAGGAGGCGGCGGAGGCGCAGGGTATGGCGGCGGAGCAGGACGCCCAGGGGCTCCAGGATCTGGCGGCCAAGGAGGATTTGGAGGTGGGCCTGGCGCCCCAGGAGGAGGCGGTGGCCAGGGTAAGTGGCAGATTAATAAAAATAAATCTTTTCCATTTTTAAATAAAACTTTCTGATGTTAGGAGGCGGCGGAGGCACAGGGTATGGCGGCGGAGCAGGACGCCCAGGGGCTCCAGGCTCTGGCGGCCAAGGAGGATTTGGAGGTGGGCCTGGCGGCCCTGGAGGCGGCGGTGGCCAGGGTAAGTGGCAGATTAATAAAAATAAATCTTTTCCATTTTTAAATAAAATTTTCTTGATCTTAGGCGGCGGCGGAGGCGCAGGACGCGGTGGTGCTCCTGGTGCGGGCTCTCAGTACATCCCTCCCCCACCAGGACTGCCAGGGGGTGGACGAGGCAGCGGGGACTTCAATCCGCAGACCGGCTACAGCTATTGAGCTCGGCGAGCTCCCTTCTCCTTTCTCCCTTCTCCCAGCCAAAACCACTTCACTCCGATCGATGAAACCTCAGTGCAACGCAATCGCAATCTGCCTTAAATACTCGTTAAATTATTTCTTATTCGTGTAAGCTACCCCGATCCGATTCTCTCCGACAAGGCAATAAATGAACTTTAGTGAACGCCTGGGGCCACGATTGAGGGGATAAGGGGAAGCAAAGACAGCAGCTTGGCTTTTCTGGTGCATGTATTTCATGCCTTTGAACGCGACTAAAAGGGATGGACTAAGTGTAAGTATCGATGCAGCGCCAGTTGGTCAATCACTTGCGCGGGGACTTCTTGAAGCGTCTGCCGTACTGGTTGTAGCCGTACGGATCCACCAATTGGTTCGATCTGCCTCTCAGCTGTTGGGTTATCAGCGCCTGCTGCTGCTGCTCGTTTTGCTGTTCCTTCTGCTGCTGCTGCTGCTGCTGCTGTTGCTGTTGCTGCTGCTGCTGCTGCTGCTGCTGGTTGGCATTCTGCTGGGCCTGCTGGGATGTGAGATTGCTACCAAACTGCTGATTGGCAAATTGCCCGGCATACTGGGCTGGCAGGCGTCCGGAATGGAGCTGATTGAACGGCTGCTCCGGCTGATACTGTCCAGAGTTTGGCTGCTGCTGCTGCTGTTGGAAGTTTCGCTGCTGCTGCTGCTGCTGTTGCTGTTGCTGTTGCAACGAATTCTGCGGCTGTTGCAGCGCGTTCAGCGGCTGTTGTCCTGGCCCCTGTGGGCGGAAGGGTGCCGTGGCCAGCGGTGGAGGCAGTTGGCGGAACGGCGTCTGGTATGGATTCAGATTGGGATTGAGCACGCCCTGCGGCTGGTACGCCTGCTGTCCAGCGCCCACAAAGTACGGCGGCGGAGTGGCAGGGATGCCCGTGCCCTCGGCCCGGAATCCGTTCTCATCGGCGATGTATCGCACCGTAATGGGCGTGCCCTCGGGCGAGGTGTACGAGTAGGAGCCCTGGATGACCTGCAATGCTCCAGAAATGAGAAACGAGATGTTAGCTTCTCCCGAAAGTATGCCACACCCCAGAAGGGGGGGCTCCACACCCACCTGTGCCTCGACGCCTTCGCCATAGCCGAGATTCTTGACGTAGCCCTGGGCCTGGGCAGTGGTGCCATCGGCCGAGGAGTATCCATAGGAGAAGCTGCCGTCCAGGTTGAGCTCGTTCTGGTAGGCCGTGATGGGGACATAGTTCTGCTGCTGGTACTGGTTGTAGCGGTAGGGACTCTGGAGAGCGGCTCCACTCAGTGGCGGAGCCAAGGGGTTGACCAGCGGATTGAGCGGATTGAGCGGACTGCGCTGCGCCGGAAAGAGGCCCTGGTTCTGGCCGAGAGTGGGCTGACGCACTGCGAATGGTGACTGCTGCTGCTGCAGCTGGACTCCCTGCTGGCGCTGCGCGAAGCCTGTGCCCGGCAGCTGCGCCCGGCAGGCGGAGAGACAGAGGCCGGCCAGGAGGCAGGCCACCCAGCGCAGCTTCCTCATGCGGCTGGAAGCGGCCATTTAACCTGTCGTCAGCTGGCGGATGGCTGCAGCGGCTCGTAAATCCCACGAATGTCCCACAAATTACACGCTCGATTAACCTGATGCCTCACTTTCGTTGGGCGCTGAGTTGTGGTGGGAAAGCGGAGTCCGATGTCCGATGTGGAGCTGGAAATTGTGCCGAACCGAACCGAGCCGAGATGCGATGTGATCTGAGATGCGACGTTGCCACTGGAAGTCACTGAACGAATGCCGTGCCCCGACTGCAACTGCCGCCCCGACTGCGGCCCGTATTTATGCGAATCTGGAGCCAGCGGTGGCCTGGTGGGCCCTAAAGCGCGGCCTAATCATAAGAACAATCGACCCAGCGACGCCGCTTCCTGCCGCCGTGCTCGTGGTATCTCTGCCCCAGCTGGTGGTGCGGGGGGCCATTGGATCTATCTCGATGGTTATCTCATGCTTGGCCCAGTGGCGTGTAATTTATCTGCGGCTTGCGAGTCGTGTTAACAAGCTGCTCGCTGATGCCGCAGATGCCGCAGATGCCGCAGATGGCAGCTTTATTGGTTTTTTATCGGCCATTGACAGAAGGACAAACGAATTTCGTTGCCTGATTGATATCTTCATGGGGGCCAGCCCGACCGCTGGCCTCTTCCGGCGTTTTCCCGATGCGCGCACTTATTTATGATGCATCCCATCCAACCATCCAACCATCCATCGGCTGCAGCTTCAGTGTGGCTTCTGGTTCTGCTGCTGCTGCTGCTGTTGTCGACCCCCATATGCAAATGATGCGTTTTTGCTCTAGCTCGTGTCTCCGCCGCTGCTGCCGCTGCTGCTGCTCTGAGGCACTCCTAAGGTGTTTATGTGAGTTATGTGCTGACAGTGCGGCACCTCCCCCCAGCCACCGACTGACGGTCCGCTGTTCTGGCCTGGCCAGGGGTCAAGGTGCTTGTCGGACCTCAACCTGATCTCCAAGTGCCATGAATATCATTCATCAGGCCGTATCTATCCGCAGGAACCCTCAGCCATCCCTGCCTGAGAGAGTTTCCCCGCAGGTGCTCCATTGTCTCATGCCCCAATCATCCATCATGCTGCGATTGCTCATGCCGCGGCGCGTCATGAGCGCCATCAGTCATTTGTACATGCCTGGCCCGCGCCTCTCGCTCTCGTTTGTCATTAAAATTCGAACACACTCGCACTCGTACTCGCAGCTGGTTCCATGTTTGCCGCCTTAATTCATGCGTTAATTGACAATATGCAAATGTGCACGGAATGAGATTTTGCACTGCGAACCAAGGTCGAATCGGGCCACAAATGAACTCAAAACAAAAGTCATTCTGCAAGTGAATTATCCAAATGTAAATTTTCTCTAAATCGAATTCATTTTCCATGTTGAGAGCCAAATATCGCAGCAATTCTAATCCAGCCGCGACAGAAGATTTAAATAATTGTCTACTGCCTGGCTGTAGGCTAGTTAATAACTAGTTAGTTCCCAGCTTCGCAGAGCTGCCCAAAAGTATTCTATATGCAAGCAGAGATGATGGGAATGCCATCCACATTAAGCATACGCAAATGTTGTATACGCTACACAGAAATATTCACAGAGTAAATGGCTTTAGCTTTGGGGAAAGATTCATTCCTGGGAGCCCATATGTATACCTACATAATTCTATTATATTTGTGAAAATAAAGTTGGATCTAATGCTAAATAAATATAACCAAAAACATACAAAGGGGAAACCTTTCCTGCTGAAGGTGTTGCTTTCCACAGCTTAATAAAATATTCAAAAATAATGCTAAAACATCTAGAAAATATGAAAATTGTCTAGCTTTTGGTCGTGCTATGAGGGAGCTTCCCTAACAAGGGAATCCATCAGTGCTGCACTTTTCTCGGCACGATATTTAAGGGAACATCGTGGTGGGTGAATCAATTTGCTGCTGAGGTGTTTGAAAGGCAGAGCGGATCAATATTAATTATGAACATGCTGCCCCACATTTCGCAACATTCGCTGGATGGAACTGCCATTTGAATAATTTAATTTACGAAGCTGGAAGAGGCCCCAGAGCCCCGAGAGAAACATAAAAAGTGGCGCCCTGCCCCCCTGAAATTTATGCAGAAATGCGAGACAAGCGCACAATGCGGCTCGATGAGCAAACTACATTAAACACGGGACGGACACTCCTCCCACGACTCTTCATTGGAGCGTAACTCCAATTTGGACAGCGACAGCGACTGCGAGGATTATTAATGGTCCACAGGCACCGAAAATTGTGGCATTTTTGCGGTAAGATTGGGTAGGATTGGGTAGGAGAGAACGCGCTTGACATTTGTGTAATTGCATTTGGCCGGGCCGGCCTGGTTAGTCGGAAATTATGGCCGCCAGCGCAGCTAATTGATTCTCTCGTGGATGCTGTGCGTAATGCGACTGCAGATCTCGTCTGGCTTCTGGTTCCGGTTCAAAGCGCTGCAACTGCGACTGCAACTGCGACTGTGACTCTCGAAAGGTTAATGTGTCGCCGCTCTAAATTACGACCTCGTTGGCATTGCATCGTTGCATTAATGGGCTGCTGTTTGTGCCAGAAAGTTATTGGATTTCCATGCCGACTGGGCGAGACAGTGCAGCTGAGAATCAATTTATTAACACGTTGGCCCGAGAGCACCGCAAACCGAAGCTCCAAGCTGGAAACTCGGAAACTTGGAGACTTACAAACCGAATCTGGAACTGGGCGGGCCAAGGCAAATGCCAAAAATCCAACTTCTGGCGTTGCGAAATTGCTGGAAATTATTATTGAATTCTTTTTGTGTTGCCGTTTTGGCATACATAAATGTTAGTCGCTTCTCAGTGGCGGTGCCGCAGTGCCACAGTGCTGCCAGGTGCCCACCCACTGTAACAGCTGTGGTGGAGAGACCCAACAGCTCCATCTCGGAGTCGGACTTTTGGCGTGGAATTTGCATGGAAGTCAGGTGGAAGGGTGCAACGATTTGCAGTCACTCAGCCGTTACCATTTCTGCACCTTTCGCTTGCGGGGGCATGCCACAGTGCCACAGTGCCAGAGTCGCAACCAAATTTGACAAATTTTATTAACTGCCTGCAAGTGCTGCACCTCTCCGATCCGATCCGATCCGATCTCAGCCCCCACACGATCCATGGATTACTCGCTATCTGCATTGTAAACATGACAGCGCAGGGGCGCGGGTTCTCTTCTGATCGCATCTGATTCATTTGACTTGCAAATCTGCAGCCAGTCTGCGGTTCAACAAACTCTCTTTCTCCCGCTGCTACTTTCTACTGACCTCAAAAAGCCATCGCCATCAGCAGCTGTTGCATAACCAAAGAAATGGCTAGCCGACCCGAGCAGAGCCGAGACGTCTGTCGATAAGTGCTATAAAAAGCGCAGAATCTTTTGTCCGCGCCCAGTATTAGCATAAATCATGTTCGCATTGGTAAGCAGAAGCGGCAGCTCATTAATAGACATCTCCCTCCACCGCTACTTCTACTTCTACTTCTACCTCTACCCTTGCCACCCTCTGCTTTCGTAGTGGCTCATCTTGGCCTGCTGCTGGCCAGCGGAGAGTGCTGCCTCGATTGGAATCGTTAAATCGTTGGCCGAACAGCAGAGCGACGGCTCCTACTTCTTTGCGTACGAGGCGGCCAATGGCAACTACCGCGAGGAGGTGGGCATCGTCCAGAGTCTACCGCTACCTCGACGACGGCGGCCAGCAAGTGGAGGTCAGCTATGTGGCCGACCAGAACGGCTTTGTGCCGCGAGGCTTCCACATCGGAGCTCGCGCGAACATAAATAAACCTTTATAGAGTCATGTGTTGGCTTTGATGGGGCACTCCGAGTGCTGGCCACACAATTACAGAAGCGGCGCAAGATCGAGGCGATCGAGCGAGGAGTGCCCTGCCATCTGCAACTGGGTCTGGGGTCTGGGGGATATTTAATTTGCGCACACACCGACAATCGGGAGATTTTCGAAATTAGTTAAGCTGTCAGATTTATAAATTGTGGCAATTGCTGCGCTCGGCCAGCAGCAGAGTCTCCCACCGTCTCCCCACTGCGGGCCATGGTTGCCCTTTTGCCGGTGCCGAACCAAATGTCGGTGTCGTCGTCGTCGCTGGGCAAATGAATCCGTATTTATCACCCTATCAAATTAATGACGATGCCAACACGATCGTTTATAATGGGCCCCGGAACTCCGCGCGCGATGATTCTACAATTTTCTGCTTATTGAATTAATAGCGCAATGCAAATGGAAGTGTTTTATGCGCCGCATCAAAATTCTAATTCAAAGCATTTGTTACGATCGCTGCGGGGAGGGAGAGCTATGATCTGTGATCATCTTCTGTGTGTGCTCGATAATATTCAGGGGATTACACGCTCCTCCAGAGACATACACTGTGCGAAAAACCACAAAACGAAGCGAAGCTCTCGACATGTCGCTTGGAATTGGATAATCTTTAAATATAGCTCTCAAAATATGATTAAAATTAATTAATAAATACATTTTTATGTGGAGAGATTTTGATTTTGATTGCCGATCGATTCGGCCCAGTGCACGGATCATAACACAAATTGCAGCCACGCTGACATTTTACATGGCAAATGGAAACATTTGTGGGCTTGGTATTGTGTGGTCCCGCAGCGGATCGAGGCGAGGTGCGATTGATTAATCGCGACACCTTGCGAGTGGGTGAAGCCGTCGTGTAAGTTATGCAGTGAGCGGCAGAGCCCGCTAATGGGACCCCTGATCGGTGTCATCAATCGCCGGCGTCAGCGGCCAGCTCTGACTCAGAGCAGAGCAGAGCAGAGCAGATCTGATTGACACATTTCTGGCGAAGACTGACCCAGTGGCGACCCTGACATTTGGACGCCGCAGTCAATTGGAAGTTTTCGGACGTAGCGGCGTCCACATAAAACGGGATGGGATGCAAACATGTTTGGCATGTTTAAGTGGAAAGGGAGCCGAGCTGAGCAGCTGCTGCCGGATGATAGCCGAAATGTTGCGTATCTATGTCGGGATGCGAGTATTCGGGAGTATAAAAGCCAACTGGCCGATCCACTTCGGGCTCACACGCGCTCCAACTCTCGCTTTCAGCCGTACTACTCCTCCCTCGATTCCGCCAAAAGATGTGCCAATTCGTAAGTGGATTACCCCAACATCGTATGGTGGGATTCTCATTGCATCCTCCCTCCTAGCTCCCCCTGCTCGTCCTCGCTGCGGTGGTGGCCTGCGGCCATGCCCTGCCCGTGGAACGCGAACGCGAAGTGATTGAGATCCTCAGCTCGGAGACGAACAAGTTCGACGATGGCTCCTACAACTCGCAGTACTCGACGGCGGACGGAACCAGCCGGCAAGAGGAGGCCACCGTCGTCGACCAGGGCACCGACGAGGAGGCGCTGGAGGTGAAGGGCTCCTACAAGTACATCAACGACGAAGGCCAGGAGGTGGAGGTCCACTACACGGCGGGCAAGAATGGCTTCGTGCCCTACAGCTCCATCATCAGTCCGGAGATCACAGCTGTGGCCGAGGCCGCCAAGAATCTGCCCAAGGAGCCCCAACTGAAGCCAAAGGCATTGCAGGAGCCATAGGCTTCCATCATTATACAACAAATCCCAATAAACTAACAAAAAACCAACAGAAAATTGAACGAAATTATGAAATTGTTCGACTCTGTTTGCGTTGTCTGGACTGGCATAATCTCCTGCTGCTTTGCATATCGTCGCGCTGTTTGCTTGGGCTTTGGTGTTCGCTTCCCCGCCGCGACGGACCTTGACAGCAGACCCGCCGAGTCGCAGTCGCAGCCCCAGTGATTCCGTATTATTAGGCACCCGTTTGGCCACTTTTCGGGGGGTGTACAGTGAGGCTTGCGCTGGACAGCCGCGGGGCACATTACATAGCCCACTCGCAGAGGCCATTAGCAGTGCGCGAAGAAGACGCGAGAGGAAATTAAGAGCCAAAAGAATCGAATCTGGCCATTTAATGAGGCATAAATCATCTCTGGGGGGAATTTGCATACTTGATGGGAAGCATGGGAAGTCTCTTTCTCTCTCTTGGTCTCCCCCTAGTCATCCACGCCGTACGCATGGATCACATCGGTCTCGAGCAGCAGCAGCACTGTCACAAAGAACAGGTAGTAGGCCACGAGCAGCATGCCACAGGCCCGTCGCATCTGGAAGTTGGTGGTCAAAGCGGCCACCAGAGAGAAGACCAGGCTCACCTCCGCGAAGATGCAGGCAGTCTCCCCGAAGCTGCCCTCATCCACCTGTCAGAAAGTGTCACAAAAACCAATAGAGAATCATTTGGGATGCCATTTGAAGTGAAGGGCCAGGGGCAGGGCCAGATTGACAAAGGTTCCTGCGTGGGCGGGGCGGGATTAGCAAATAGTGCGGGGAATGGTGCGTAGACCCACCAAACACCGGGGAGGAGAAGGTGGCCGCGAAGGCCATGCGTGGAAATCCCTGGCGGGCCAGCACTATGCTGGCCACAAGATCGCCGGCGTTCATGCCCCAGCAGATGGCTGTGGCCATGACAAAGGACTGGCTCATGTGCCAGATGGTGCCGATGGTGAAGAACATCGCCATCACCTCCGAGGTGAGGAAGAAGATCAGAAAGATGACGGAGATGAAGCCCAGAAGGGCCGTAAACTGTCGCCCAGGAGGATTGCATGGGGATTACTCCTGCGAGGATCTCGTTTTGTTAGCCTTACCCTAAAGAATTTCGGCGTGGTGTCGGTGCGGGTGCGCCAGAAGATGAGGCAGCCCAAGGGCAGCATTGTGTAGAAGGTCACGATGTAGACGGCAGTGCCCAAAAGATTGACATCCTTGACTGCAAGAGTGGGGGATTCTCTGAGAGGGATCAGTCGGCCCAGTCGGCAGGATCGCACTCACGCAGGATGAAGAAGATGTAGGTGGGGGCGATGATGAACTGCAGGCAGCAGAGCAGCTTGGACCAGCCGTGGTTGGGCTTCTCCACGTCCACAACGGGCACCAGCAGACGGAGCAGCATTTCCATGGGCTCCTTGACGAGCAGATAGACTCGGACACCGATGGAGCCGCGCCGGAACTGCTCCTTGTCGAACTTGTAGATCGACTCCCAGAACTGCTGGAGCAGATGTCGGTTGGCGCCGCCGCGTCGGCGTGCGGCACTGCCATCGATCTGCTCCCGATGGACTCCCAACTCCGTTTGCCGCTTGAGCTCCTCCAGCTGCTCCGCCTGTGGCTCGCTGGCCTCAGTCTTCTGCAGCTCTGAGGGATATTCGGAAATGTGAAAAGAACCAGGAATCGGCTGCAGTGCCCACGGTAAACGCGAGCCTGCAGCAGGCTCTGGTCCATGACGGCCACCAAGACGTGCGCCAAGTAGATGAAGGCCCCGGGAACGGCTGCCAGCTTCGTGATGCCCGACTGCCGCTTGTGGATGAAGTCCATGAAGGTCGTGTTCAGGAAGAGGAAGCCAAAGTCGCGCAGGAAGTAGCTCGGCTCCGCGTAGAAGGGTCGCGTGAGCATCACCAGGCCCGCCACGAAGGTCTGCTGGAACAGTGTCTGCGTCATGGACATGAGGAAGCCCCACTTGGAGAAGACCAGCAGCCCGGCCACGGCCGTAAACAGGTCCGACGACCCGTTGGCTATGGTCAGCAGAGTCACCCCGGCCAGGTTCTCGTTCATGCTGAAGGTGTCCGCCAGCACCTTGAGGGTGGGACAGAAGCTGCCGGAGCAGCCGTTAGCTACGGCTCAGGCTGGGCTCCTTTCGGAGGCGACTCACTATGCTCGCACGGACTTCTGCATCATCCAGAAGATGTAGGTGGCGACCACCGTCATGGCCAGCATGCTCCAGAAGGCGTTGAACTTGTTGCGCGAGTCCACGTTGCAGTAGTGCCACGTCAGGTAGTTGATCAGGTACATGTTGTCCCTGCAGTCTGCCGTTTCCCTCACGAATCGACAGCGCTGTGGCTCCGGCAGATGGTTGACCTTGTTGCAGGCATCGCTGTGTTGCAAGTTGCGGTTCGAAATACCATTGAACATTCCGGATTGCAGGGTTATTCGGGCAGACAATTGACAGGCAATCGGCAGTGCCTACTGTTCAATCTGTGCTCACAGCACAAGAACCTTCCTCCCTTTTGGTACTCTGCAGAAACTCCAAGCCATTCCCACATGCTCCAACTTTGTCCAACTTTCCCACAAATCAGATTCCATTGTTCGTATTGCGCTATCCGAACGATCTCTGCTTTAATTAGCGCTAAACATGGCACTAACACTTTAAGCACGGCATTCATATGCAGAATATTAACTGCCACTGCTCCTCTTCTGCTCCTCTTCTCGCTTCGAGCACATTCCAGGTCTCAATGAATCACTTCGAGCCGAGTCCGAGTCCGAGTTTGGTTTCGTTTGGGTGGAGGGAATCGTTTTTATTGCTAGACAATTAAATTAGAGCGCAACATTTCACGTTTGAATTTAACAATACTTAAAGTAGGTAGAATCTAGGCAGGCTAGTCCTCTCTGAGGTCTTAGGCAGTCGTGGTCTCGGCCCTCTTGGGCGCCGCCTCTGGCTTGGACTCGAGGACAACCTGCACGGGCACAATCTGGGACTCAGCGGGCGCTTGATCCTTCTCTATGACAGTCTTCAGCTGCGAGACAGCCGCCTTCTCTACCACGACGGGCACAATCTGGGACTCAGCGGGCGCTTGATCCTTCTTCTCAGCCACCGCCTCCTTCTCCACGACAGTCTTCAGCTGCGACACAGCCTCCTTCTCTACCACGACGGGCACAATCTGGGACTCAGCAGGCGCTTGCTCCTTCTCTGCCGCAGCCTCCTTCTGCACCTCCTGGGAGCGAGCCTTGCGATGCTTCAGCCTGAGCTCCTCCTCCTCGGAGATGTTTGGCAGATCGGCGGCAGCCTGGGCCACAGCTGTGATCTCCTTGGGAATGATGGTGCCAATGGGCACAAATCCGTTCCTGCCCGCCGTGTAGTGCACCTCCACAGTGTTGCCATCGGCGTCAATGTAGCGATACGAGCCGGAGACCTCCAGGGCCTCATCCTCGGTGCCGGCGTTCTGGAGTTGTCCCTGCTCCTGGCGGTACGACTGGTCGCCGCCCTCGTATTCGAAGTGGAAGGAGCCGTCCGGGTTCTTCTCCGTCTCGAACCGCAGCAGTGGCACGATCTCGCGCTTCTCGGTGGTGCTGCTCACCGACTGACCACCAATGCTGGCGCCCCACGCTCCAGCGGCCACGGCCAACAAACAGATGGTGATCTTCAGCATTTTGGGAGTGAGAGAGAGTTCTGGGGAGTGTGTGGTGCGTTCCTGGCGAAGATTGGCTTTCGACTTGGCCTACTACATCCGCAGGCGGGGCTTTTATATCGGAGTTAAATGTGCGCAGCAGCTGCGAATTAGCATCTGCCAGTCAGTCAGTCCATTACGCCATCTCGTCACCATCGCCAAAATATAAAAACAAAACAAAAAGCAAAACACAAAACGAATCATGTTGGAAAAAACACCAAAGAAATTCTATGGAAGCGGCCAGAATGTGATTTAATAAAACACTCACAGAGCCAGCCGCAGCAATGGGATTTGCATATTTATGATTCAGCATCGAGGGAAGAGAAAGAGCTCGAGGAAAGAGCTAAAGGTCAAGTCGTAACATACGAGAGCAGGCGCTGTAATGAGTGCGAATTCTGCGATCGAATAAACCACTTAATATCGACTCAATCGAGTAACGTGTGTGTGCCAATAATCCAGACTCAAATTGCTGCCCGGACAGGTTCATTTCTCATCCTCTTCAGAGGCGGCAGCAGCCCCATCAGAACACGTCACAAACGAGTTTGCTCGAAGCTACAAAGCAGCCAAATAGCCAAGTGCTGGAAGGCAATCCATCAGCTGGAATGCCCGAATATCTCGTCTCTCAGTCACGTCGCTCAGGCAGTATCTTGTGTATGTTGTTTATCTCTGATTGATTGCGAATGTTTAGGAAACTGCGCTCGATTAGCATAGAGGCTAGAATTGGGTAGCATTGTGATCCGACAAGACAAAGGGGCATAAATTAAGATGCACTTTAGGTGCACTTAAAATGCGCTCAGATTGGATCGGAATGAAGCCCGCATGCGATGCGGTGCATCAGTCATCACACGGGAAACTCGCGAGTGGAGTGCAGTGCAGTGGAGTAGAGTGTGATGAAAATCATAAACGATGAGTAATCCCATAGATCTCTGGCAGGGGGATTGTCAATGATGTATGTCAAATGTGTGCAAAAATGCACTAAAACCAACCACACCAAAGACACTCACCGCGCGGCCAGACCCTGCGACTGCGACTCACACTGCGACTGCGACTTCCACTGCAGATTCAATGTGGCGAAGGCCAAAAGTAAAACGCGGGCAACCGCGAAATTGGCCAAGTAACATGGCAAACGTACGAAATGGAAAATCCACAACTGCAGCCGCGGCGAGGTGCCTGCCAAAGGGGCGTAGGGTGCAATCTCGGGCGATGTTCATCATGTTTCGTGATCATCTCTGTTGCAGTGGCCGGAGCTGTAGCTGTAGCTGAAGCTGTTTCAGTGTTCACTGTTCAGCTCGCAGCTTGCAGCTCGCAGTTTGCTGCAGTTATTGCTGTAATTTTTATGAATTGCAACTGACATTTCCTACACGCTGCAAAAGTTTAAAGTTTAAGCCGAAAATTGCCTTTTTCCAAGCCACTAGACGGCTAGCCGGCCGGCAAGCAAAAACCGGGAATGCCAGGGAATGGCAGGGAATGAAAGGGGGCTCAGAAATGGGGCCAAGTGGTTAGTAAAGTGGTGCAAGGGAGTGCCGGAGTGCTGACCTGGTCAGCGAAATTGAGATGGAGCAGACTTGGCCAAAGGGCAGACACATCAGACATATCCAGATCCCCAGCAACGCAAACAAAGCCGCATAATGCTCTTTAACGATGCATTCAAATGGACAATCTGGCCACGCCCCGAAACGCCCCTTCGGCCGCGGCCTACTTAAATGTCAATAGAAATGCCGCGAATGTTTCACGGATCTGCATTGCAGTCCAAGTGCCCAAGTGCCCAAGTGGCCAAAGTGGCCAATTCATCAAAAATAAATCCAATTGCAACATCGGTAATCTTTTAATTAATATTTGAGCATCCAGCAGCCGAGCAGCCGAGCAGGGGCCTTAATCAAATGAAGTTCGCATTGCTAATTCACATAAATTAATGCCCGGGTAGATGTGGAGAACCGATCTCGGCATACGCCGTGTGCCGCGTATGCGCAACGAGTTTCAAATGCAAATGGGCGTTGCGCATACGCCGAGTGGTACATCGAAAGCAGCAGCACCAGCAGCAGCAGCGCCAACAGCAGCAGCTCTTCCGATTCTGCCGCTGTCAGGCGGACAAACACTGTTTGTTGCCTCCCCTCAGCTCCCCACCCCACCCAGCCAAGCTGCTCCTCTTCCCACTGCATCTCGTTGCGGATGCCGATGCCGTCGCTGCATCTGTCTCTGCCACTGCCACTGCCTCCGCTTGGGCTGCTGCGACTGCGAACGGCAGAGACTGCAGAGACTGCACTTTTTTTTGGTATAAAAACGTTTGTGGCAACTGCATTCAAGTCAAAACACTTTTGACGAGCCTCCCCAGCGCAGTAATCGAAATCAAGTCGCGAATCCGAAGTGAGTTTCCCAGCGCTCTTCTTGGTGTTGTGCGCCGAAGATCCTCGGGATCCTCAAAGTGAAACAGATCCCAGCCAGATCCTAGCCCGTGGCATCCTTGGACACCCGTTGCCCGCGAGCGAAGGGGAGCCTGTGCCTTTTATGGATAATTTTCCCACGACCTTCACGACCGATCATCTTGGGAGAACTTTCAAAATCCGCTCAAGTCAATCGATCCATCAGACATACCGACGTATATATACTAATTGCCCAGCAACGAGTTTGACATTCAAAGCGGGCACGGACACGGGCACGGGCACCCATCGCCGCCGGCGGCAGCTCCATCGATGCCGAGCCATCAGTTATGACTCTATTCATTCATTCTCCCTCCCTCCCTCGCCCAAAAGGTCATGCAGACACACACCCACGCCTCCGTCGTTGCCCTGGCCCTGGTCCTCTGCTGTCTGGGCGCCATCCATGCCCAGCCCCAGCGCGGCCTGCCCCCACCGCGATCCAATTCGTTCGACGCCAACGCTGTGATACTGAAGCAGAACTTCGACCTCAATCCGGATGGCTCCTACCAGTACAAGTGAGTGCAATCGATTGGAGATCTCATCTCCGGTGCAAGAACTGATCGAACTGTTCCAACTCTCCCCACTGATTCGCGACAGCTACGAGACGAGCAATGGCATTCGAGCTGATGAGGCGGGCTACCTCAAGAACCCGGGCACACAGGTGGAGGCTCAGGTGAGTCTACTCTCGGGCGGCAGCGCCCTTCGGCCGTGGCATACTTTGAGGGGCTCAGCTCAAACTCTCTTTGTGTGGCTGCAGGTGATGCAGGGCTCGTACTCCTACACCGGACCCGATGGCGTCGTCTACACCATCACCTACATTGCCGATGAGAACGGATACCGCGCCGAGGGCGCCCACATACCAACACCACCGCCCGTCCGTGCCGCCGCTGCGCCTGGCAGATTCTTCAAGTAATCCACTCCACCCATCCATCGGTCCCCATCTTCAAGTTCTGAATCAGAGATAAAGATATTATAATGGGCACAGAGAGAGACAGAGAGAGAGAGAGAGTGAGCAGCTGCTCTCATCAGAGGTACATGCATCCATTTCCATCCCCCACCCTTCTCATTCCTTGCCAGCTGAGACACAACATCCCCCCACTTCGTGCTTCATTCGTGCTTCATTTCCGCAGTCTTCCACTCCTCAATCCCACTCTACTCTAGTACTTAGTGCTATACGAACTGTGTGAGATACGATACGTAATGTTTTTGTAAGATATGTAAACTCGATTGTTAATCGCAAGCCCAGCAATAAAACGAATATTGCGCCAATAGCTGCATCCAGTGTTCGTCGATCCTCGCTACGAGAAGGAGCGCAGCATGGTGATATACGACATGGCGGTGCGGACAATCTGCGGGGTACAAAGCGACAATCAGTGAATGGAACTCTGTAGCTAGTAGCTGGCCGGGCGGAACCCTTGGCATACCGATGAGAACGCCTCCATGTTGGCCTCGAAGAAGTAGCCTGTGATGCGGAAGCCGCGGTGAGCGCGCATCATGCTGATCAGCAGGGAACGGCAGACGGAGGAGCCGAGGCTCTCGTGCCAGGGACTGTCGTAGATGGCCCACTCGAAGAGGGCGCTCTCCGTCTTGAGGTTCTCGCCGCAGTAGCAGTAGATGTACGCCTGGATGACGATAGTGGCGATGAAGGAGGCGTAGTAGACGCCCTCCGTCTGGCTGAAAGTGATCGAGAAGAGGTAGCCGAGCATGCACAGCTGCAGCGAGGAGATGAAGAACTGGGCGCAGATGATCGGCTCGTAGCAGCGGTTCAGCTCCGTGCACATGTCCAGGCTGGTCTGGTACAGGGCGAATGTCCTGTTGAGCTTCGCCTGCGACTCCTCGGGCGTTTCGCTCCTGAAGCGCAGCACCTTGTACTGGGCGATCTTGAAGAAGGCGCACAGGTTGCTCGTGAAGGAGCAGAAGATGGTGTCCAGGCTGACGGCTGGCAGGACCACACCCGTGGAGGCAAACGCACACCACAAGAAGGTCAGCGCGTAGTTGCGGTTGTTGTGAATGTCCCAGGGAAAGCTGCACGCGAGGGAATCGATGAATCAATGAATGGGGGGCCCACCTGCTTCAATGGATACGTACAGACAGGGAAAGGGCAGCTCTGGCTCGGCATGCCCCGTCAGCCAGTAGCTCAGGCCCATTCGCACGAACGGCAGGACACTGTTGAGGGCCCAGGCGAGCAGGAAGCAAGTCCGGAATATTCCGCACACTCGCTGATCCCGCTTATTGGCCGCGATTATTATCTGGGCGTACTCATCGCCCTGGGCCCCCTCTAATTGGACGGGTAGGGGGGTTAGCTAGTCACAGAATCACATCCGCCACTCACCATGGGCCATCAGGCGGCGGAACTTGTCGATTATCCGACAAAAGTCCTTGCGCAGGTAGATGATCATGCTGAACTTGAAGAGGCCCAAGATGGTGATGAGCAGCGCCACCATGGCGTCCGCCAGCAGCATCACGTTCTTCCAGTTGTGGACCACCGCCGCCACGATGAACGGAAAGATGGCCGCAATCGAGTAGACATTGATGCCCCTGTGGCGATGCTTCCACATCTCGCCAGAGCCGCTGAACAGATCAAAGCCAAGCATCGCGATGGTCGCTTTCTGCACCAGCAGAAAGTTTTCCGTTGTCGACATGCTGCAGCGGCGAACTGTGGAACTGTGCCTTCTCCACGCCGAAAGCCTCCTTTTATGGCTGTGTTCCCTGTGGGGAAACTGCTAATTATAGGGCGCCCGCTCTGACACCTCTTTGAGCATTGTAAATGAGAAACAAGTGGGGGGGTTTTGCATTGCTAAATGTTCTTTATTGGCGCCCAAACATCTGGAGGTGTCATTCTGATGCGGCGCTGCGAGAGGCGTGGTCGGTTGTCAATCCATTTTGATGACAAATGCCAGCCTATCGGCCCCAGCCGCCTCCATGTCCCCAGCCACCTCTTCCACGTCCATATCCTCCATATCCTCCATATCCTCCATATCCTCCACGTCCTCCACGTCCTCCCCAGCCGCCATATCCCCCCCAGCCGCCGCGGCCGTATCCTCCCCACTGGCGTGCCTCTCGGTCGCCTTCGTTTGCATGGGCAGCTCCCTGATCGGCCACGTCCAGCAGGCCAATCACTTGGTCGTTGTTCTGGTCGTCGTCCTGGTTGTCCAGGGCGTAGGCGCAGGCCAGGCACAGGACGCCAATGAGGGCGAGCAGTGTTAGACGCATCTTCTTCGAGTTACTGGATAGATTGCTGATGGGATTCAATTGAATCGAAGTCTGGAGTGCAACTGATGATCTGTCCTCTCGGCCAGGGCCTTTTATCTGCTTCTCCGCGCGCTCGGATGAGCTGTCGTTCCTGTTCTCGTACGCATCAATATAATGCCCGGCTCTAACCCAACCCAAGGTGCACTCGTACGAGTCTGTTTGCCTGTGCGAAGCTGCGAATATCTGGTATATGGTATATGTGGACGGCAGACAGTGGATATTTTAGGGGCTTTTTTCGACAGTGTTCTGTTTGTGTGTGGCTATATTTCACCACCAGATTATTACACCCGAGTCGTTATTGCCATTGCTATTGTTGTTGCTATTGTTGCTGCCACCGCGACTGATTCATTTCAAATGCTAATGTCTCATTTTGGGATGCTTTTGTGCGGCTGCTGCGCGGCTCTGGCTGCGACTCCCCTAAGTGTTTGGGTTGATGCATTGATCACTTGATTGCGCTCTAATTTTGCTTAGTACCTGATTGGATTAATGGCTCCGCCCAGGGGAGAAAGTCACCGACTGCCACATCGAACGTTAAGATAATAAATAGCCCATAAAATAATTAGTTATTTATTTTATATCATTTATCATAGAAGTTTCACCCCTTTTTGTTGACTCTCCTCAAACTGATGTGAAATTCTTCATATTATTTACGGGCAGCGGGTCTCTTTGCAAACTCCATCTACTTATTCCCAAGGACTCTGATGCAAATGATCTGCTAATTGTCGAATGAATGTCAAGAGCGAGTCTAAAGCCAAGAAAAGAAAGGAGCTATGAACTTAGAAGCCATTGAACCTATGCACTGCGAACAGGTTCCCTGTGCTGAAGTGTTTTTTGATATTCGCCAAATACAAACAATAATTTAACAACTTTCAGCAACTCGTGCGAGCTACGATAATACGCAAACAAGCCCCTCGGTGCGCCATAACAGAGCCGAAGAGCTTTCAGCTCTAACAGAGCTGTGGAGAATATTGCCTGAGCTTTAACAGAGGCTTTGAGTGCCGGAATCTGGATAGCCTTTCCACTGAGCAGAAGAATGTGTGTCTGTCCCATTGGTGGGATTTTCGTAGATCAAATATGTGTACATGAATTGGCATTTTATTTGGGGTGCACTGAGTCACTCTTAATGGCAATTATTTCTTAGTAGCAGAGTGGAAATTCCAAAATATTAATCAGCAAAATGGCATAAAGCCCCCAAATCAGCCCAATACTATTTCCTCTCACGATCGGATAATCTAATCGGAATGTGCTCCCAAACACACGATAATTATAGCTATGATGATCTACTTGAAATACCAAATAAATGCCAACAATCGTTATTCGGCCATTTGCGACTTGCGAAAAATGTTTGATCAGAGGTCTGTTCTTCAATATAAAAAACACACATGCGCGGAATGATGACGGCCCAAGCAAAGCTCATTGTGGCGCTAATCTATTCCGCTGCGAAGTGTCTATACATGTTATAATCCTTCTACTCAAAGGTGGAATGACAGAATGAAGTCGATCAATCGTAGCTACAAATGTCTGACCGTGACCAGAGCTTTCACGGTATGCATAAAAATAGCATTTAAATAATAATAATAATTCCTTTTTTGCTTCACTAACACCCACTCGAACCTGAACCATTCGTGGCCCTTCAATGAAGTTTGTCGACATGTTTATACATTTTATACATTCGTTATATTTGGTGTATATGTCTTGCCTTTCAGGAAGTTCTTTCCTTGGATGAGCTGTCTACGTACTTTATTCCTAAGAGCACATTTACCTATGGCATGAAATAGGGTATCAATTAGGGCGATTCCCTCCATATACAATGTACATACATAAATACATACATGTACGTATGTTAATTGTCCATGTCCAAATAGACATTGTCAGTGATAAATTTGTACACTCAGTCGTAATTGCCGTTAAAAATGTATTTTTATTTGTGTACAAAATTGCAAGCGATTGTTTTAGCGACCGTAGCGGCCATGATGACCACCGTGACCGCCCCCATAGTGACCTCCACCTCCATAGCGACCACCGCCTCCATAGTGACCTCCGCCACCATAGCCGCGAGCCTCGCGCTCCCCGTTGATGGCATGGGCCGCTCCTTGATCAGCCACGTCCAGCAGATTGACTCGTTCGGCGCCGTGGACGAAGGCCAGGCAAAGGAGCCCAATGAGTGCGGGAAGGATCAGACGCATCTTGAGTTGTTGTTGTTGTTGATTTGCGGATGGCTCTTGGATGATTTCTGGGCAGGTTGGGTGCGTTGTGCTGCGAGCAACTGTTGGTGGCTGATGGCAGGCACCGGCCTTTTATTGGGCCAGCAGCAGCTGGAACGCAGATCAGTTATTCCAGTTCTTGTTGACCATTTTTTGCATTTATGTTAGCTTAAATTTAATGTTCTGCAATAAAATAAACAAATTTCGATGGAATTGATTTAAAAATCGCTGTGGAAAAAGCATCGCGAGCTTTAATTGCGCTCTAACCAAAGCCTGGAGCTTTTGCGTGGAAGTAAACAAGATTAGCTGGGAATGATAATGGGAATTGCTTTATTTGTGGGCTGGTGGCACGACCACATGGGGCTACCACCAGTAGCTGCGATAGCCATAGCCCCAGGGGCGCCAACCACCACCGCCCCATGCTCTGTTCCATCCTCCTCCCCAGCCTCCGCCCCAGAGCCAACGGGACGGACGTTCTCCCTCCTCTGCATGCTGGCCACCCACATCGGCCACGTCCGATAGGGCCACAGCGGGAACTGCATCCGGTATGGGCTGCCGGGCCATGGCCGCTCCCAGAAGTGCAGCGAGAGCACAGACCAAGATGAGCTGCAGTCGGACCATCCTCTGCACTGGAACTGTGCCCCAACCGCGGCCACAGACCCCTTTTATACCTGCCATTGTCGCCTGCACTTCGCGCACTTCTAATTGAAGAGCATTTGCCATGCCTTTGTGCAGTCCAGTCTTCAGAGGTTCGCTCAGCCCTGACCCATCCACATCCACCACGCTATTATTCCTATGAACAAGTTTTATTAACACTAATTTGCATGGCTCCGAAGAGGCAGCTAAACAAGCGGATGGACTTGCACTAGCTCTAACAATGCGATCTTTATGGCAAGACCCAGCCACCTGCTCGTGGCCGTCGATCGGAGATCGTTAATACTGACTGATTCAAGGGCTAGCCGAGCAGGCCCAGCAGGCCGCTCAGAGCTTGTGGATTCGCACCGCCGCCCGCTGCTGCTGCTGCTCCGCCCGCTGCTCCCCCGTTGGCCAAGTATGGGCGCAGACTGCTGCCGAGGGCCTGGCCCAAGAGTCCGGCCAGCTGTGCTGTCTGTTCGGTGGATAGCTGTGGACTCCCCGCTCCAGCTGCAGGTCCCGCTCCAGCACCCACTCCCAATGCAGATGCCGCGGGCGAGGCCGAAGCTCCGGCTGCACTGCCGTAGGGATAGCCGCCGCCCACTGATCCGCCTCCGCTGTAGCTTGGCCTGTAGCCGTAGTAGTTGCCGGGATATTGCTGGGGTCGCTGATATCCAGCGTAGTTGTAGCTCGGCCGGTAGTAACTGGATCCATATCCCAGGCCGAGTCCCGGATAGCCGTAGCCGTAGCCGTAGCCTGGATAGCTGCCCGCATATCCGTACGGATTGTAGCTGGGCCTATAGTTGTAGCTGGGATAGCTGCTGCCGTAGTTCTGATCCGACTGTGCGCCGGCTGCAGCACCGCCGCCCACAGGCGACTGCGGCGCCACTGGCACGTCAAAGAGGGAGCCACCACCACCGAGGCCCAGCAGCAGGGGCGTCAACAGACCCAAGGTACGGCCCTGCGGACGATCCGATCTCGACTTGCTGCTCCTTTGCGCCAGGACGGCAGTGAGCAGGAGAGTCAGCAGAGCCAAGCGCGCGGCTAGATTCATTCCGTGTCCAAGTCGCACCTCAACTAATCTGTGGCCTAGTCCACAGTCAACTGAAGCCTGGCCAGCGGAGCAAAATAAGTTATATAGCGGAAAAGTTCTTGGGCAAAATCTTCCAAATCTGCTTGGAGACCTTCACGGGCCCCAAAATGACAGTCCCCAGCCTTAGCCCCAGCAGCAGCAGCCAGCGAGCGGAACGCACACGCAACGGAACGCAACTCTTGGCCAGAAAACGTCATCAACTGGTTGTCGCCTCCAGATGGCTTTCACGCTCCGCTCAAATGATCTTCTGCAGACGGCTTCGGCTTCGCTTGGGGTCTGGCAGCGTCATCGGCACACCCGACATTGACCTTGCCGAATGTTGGCCAAATAAGTCAGAAATCTGTTTCACACCGTTACCTCCGACGGCTTACTTCCGCGGGTTTTTCTCGCGGCTTTTGTCTTTTACCTGTTTTGGGGGCGTATTCGCAGAGCCAATTAAGTTTTGTCAATGGCAAAACTTATCTGTGACCATTTCAGCGGGCCACTGGAACCAATTAGCCATTAGCAGATGCATCCGAGCAGTTGATCTGTGAATTGAGAGCTGACTGAATCATTTCAGATAGCCACATAGTTAGCTGTCCCCTCCCCCAGCCAGATGTTGCCATGCAACCGTAGACTGCCGCGAA
The DNA here is from genome assembly GCA_018150905.1 of Drosophila ambigua. Lineage (NCBI taxonomy): Eukaryota > Metazoa > Arthropoda > Insecta > Diptera > Drosophilidae > Drosophila > Drosophila ambigua. Next base: position 8,352,426 of record JAECWS010000001.1, on the reverse strand, counting down.
TTATAGCCCCTCCACTAATTGGGGAGACTTTCCGAGACATGGAAATCTCCGGCTCCTAATTTGATTATGTGTGTCTGGCCTGACGTCTGCTCTGGCGAAATGTCTATCAAAACAATTAATTAATCATCTCTCCCCATATGAGTGGGAATGTATACACGTACATGTGTGTATGCTATGTACTCGCAGAATTATAGTCACTGGGAAGATGCTGCAATTTGCCAAGCTTGCCACAAGTCCCACCCCTTACCCCGTCTCAGCACTGACCAACCGGTTTGCCTTATTTAAGTGATGTACGATTTGTTTTGATTACAATTCTCACTGTTTTGTTTTTATGGCCCACTCAAGCTTTGATTTTACACCCCGAGAAACCAACTTGAAAGCATCAAGAAGTTCTGAGCCGCTGAACAGCGATTGGGTTTCGGTCGTACTTTAATTGGAGCATCCCACAAACCCCTAAAACATTTTCGCTGCAAGTGTATTTGAAGCTTCGGTTGCAAGTTCCAATTGCATTCATTTTGATACGCTTTTATTAAGTGAATTAAACACACTTAAACAGAACCCGCATCGTACCGCTGCGGCGTGTAATTAATGTGCCTTGGCCAAGCAGTCGAACTGATTCCGAGTCGTGGCCATAAAGTAAACCCGATCCAGTAATGGATCGTCGCTGAATTGCTGCGCATGTTTTGACTTTCTTCGGGTCAGTGATCACAGGGGAGCCAGCGGCAGAAGTAAACCCCCATCCTGGAGGCCTGCTCGATCATTATGAATGGCTGTGAAGTGCTGACGCCATTTGTTTGTCTCCCATTTCGTGAGATTCACTGGGTCTGGGAATTCCGCTGCAATGGGCACTTACAGGTTCTGCTGAAATCATCGCGAAAATCGATAATTGCCGAGTGGCGTCGGTGGCTAATGATGGTTGTGCCGCGCACATTCAAAGGATGATGATGTCGATTTTCTTGCGGTGCATCCCCTGCTCTATTTGCCTATAAAAGACGCCGTGCTCAGCCGAAGGGGCCATAGAAACATTTCTAGACTCAAATATGAAACAATTGCTGCTGCTGCTGGCACTGGTCGGTGCTCTGGCCCTGGCCCTGGTCCATGGCCATCCGTTGGAGGAGCAGCGCCTAACACTGGAGGACGCCGATGCCCAGCCCGTGAACGACGAGGGAGCCGGGAGCTTGAGGGCTGCACGTCACTTTAAAGGAGGCTTTGGCGGCCGAAAAGGTGGTGGCTGCTGCGGCGGAGGAGGGGGGAGGCACCATCCGCAAGGGTGGCGGTGGTGGTGGCTACGGCGGCGGCGGGGCATCTGCTTCGGCCTCGGCATCAGCCTCTGCCTCTGCCTCTAGCTATGGCTAACAATGATGCCAAAAATAGATGAAAGTCGAATTGAAATCAACAACAGTTGAGAGTTTTTCTGGGTGGGAGGGGGATCTGCTCAGAGGCAGAACTACGTCACGAGCTGGAACCGGTTGCCGGACGCAAATCCATCGGCATCACCGCCACGGGCATCCGATTCGAGTGCCAGTTCATTCGCATTCGATGCGATTGGAACCGCAGAATAATATCCACATACAGAACACTGCGAGGATTGTTTATCGCTCGGGCCGCGAATTGGCAGTCGCTTGTGAAATGCTATGACAAGGAGCGACTTTTCTGGAGTCGCGTACTTGTGCTCGAGCCAAACACTAATTGACACGTCAATAAAATAAAATGTGCAGCTATTTCCAGGTGTTTCCATTCACCCAAGACCTGTAAACAAACCTTGGGATTCCTCAGTTTGGCTAGTTCCAGACGGAGACTTGCACCAGCGACCCGCCTTGGGGTAGGGCTGCACAGAATTGTGGGTTGTGGCTAGGGCCCAAAGATGAATCACAGACTTCTATTAGCAAACGCAAATATTTTCCACTCTCGATTGTGGAGCTTCATTTCCGTGGAAATATTCGCACTGTCCAAATGATTCATGCGTATTCCCAACTTTCCTGTGCTCGCCACCAATTAGCGCCTCGTCCAAACAATTTTCAGAGCCTGAAAGTGCGCCGGACATACAGCAGAACATAGCTGCTGGATAGCTCTTCCTCACACAGGTCGCCGGATGATGATGATGATGAAACTATGCTCGGCGGGGGCCAACTACAGTGGGTGATTCAGCAGCGATGGTGCCTACCACAACAAAACCGCAGAAGGCTGATACGCCGCCCCCAGGCCAGGGGCTGATCCACTTGGGCGCTGTCGTCACTGTGGTCGAAAACCGGCCAAAAAGGCTGGACTCTGACGGAAATGTTGTGCGACCTGGCGATGCTAATTGAATTGAAAGATGCACGCCAAATTAAATTAGTGCCCCCCCCCCTACAGTGTCATCCAAATGGGTGCTGGGTGTTGGGTGGCGAGTGCTGCCTGGGTCTGTCATAATAATTAGCGCGTAGTGGATAATGCTCGGGCAGATCGCACGTATAAAAGGCAAGGGCAGCCCCAGTCCAGACACAGAACCCAAAGGAACTCCACCACGAGCGGACAAGCCAAAGCCAAAGCCAAATCTAAAAACAACGTGATTATCCCAATCTAAGAAAACAACACACCAAAACACACACACATCCAATATGCAGTGCACACTCTCCCTCGCCGTAATCGCAGTGATGTGCCTAATCTTCAGTCTGAACTTGACCCAAGGGGCACCCATCAGCAGCAGCAGCAGCAGCAGCATCCTCTCACCAACAGACATCAGCGGGGAGGCAGTGCGTGAGAAGCGAGCCAGTGCGGATTACTACAGGGGCGACTACTTCATCTGCTATCCCAAGAGCGAGGTATACGGCAATGCCTACGGCGGCGTCCATCGACGCTCGGATGATTCCGTGGCCAGTCCACCGCGCCGCCTGGCCGATGACTCCTTCGAGGCGCGCAAGGATCGAGCCGACGCCAGACGCGCCGCCTACACTGACAGCTACGGCAAATGAACAAACACGCGACTGGTCGGAACAAACCTACTCGACACCTACAGGTCTAGCTTTAAGAGTTCTCGTATAAAATATGTTTATTAATTTATTTTTGAAAAGTAAAATGTACACACAAATCTACATTGAAACTACATGATCTTCACTGGCACTACATGCATATCTACTTGCCAACAACAAGTTTCTCTGGAGTTCCCAGACGATCCATTCTATTCGATATCAGAAATATTTTTTTCCACCATCCGCTCATGCAGCCAGATATAGATTCAGATCGGAAATATATAAAAATCCACGGTCTGGACACGGCTTCAAATGTCAATTCTACATGTACTCTACATGCTGCCACAGATTTAAAAAGTGAAGCATACTTTTGGGCTGAAAATATAATATTTTCATTAATGGAAACAGGCTTTAAAACCCGCCTGCCCATGGGCCCACAACACCCACTTTGCTCCACATAATCGATCGAATGTTTCCCTCTTTTCTATTTATTTAAACTGCTCTCTCTACAAAGGGAAACCAGTCTGAGAGGAGGAGCCCCGCGTTGCCCCGTAGCACTTTCCGTTTGAGCCGTGCCACCAGTCGCCCGATGCCCATTTCACCATCGCGATGCTGAGTGGAATGGAGTGGATCGGGATGTATGCACACAATGTACTCACCACATGGCGAGTCGTCGTCGTCGTCGTCACCCTCCGGAGCAAGCGTAATTTTCTGCAAGGCAAGGCGATCTTTCGGTTGTTCGATCTTTCGCTGGAGCGCTGAGACATTTCGCACCTTATTTGCTTTCGGCATTAGGCTAAAAGTGTGAATTGTTTATAAAGAGATTACAAAACGAAGACAAAATGATCTGTGGGCCGCAGTGTTCGACTTTTGCTGCCATAAAAACATAAAAAAAAGGCATCACTTTAAAAGAAAACCAACGCCGCTGCGCTGCGCAGCGGATAATTGCCAAAAGAAAGTTTCCCTAGGTCCGACTCTCCGACTGTCCGACTCACGGCCTCGGCATAAAAGGCCACACCGGGTAGCCGGAAGCCAACAGTCACCCAACGCGATCGCCACCAAAATGACGAACTTCATCGCAAAGAAAGCCCTCCTGCTGCTCTCCCTGCTCTTGCTGGGCACCGTTCAGGCTCAACCTCTGGAGGAGCGGCACGGCCGTGAGCAGCGCCAGCTGAAGGCAGGCCCAGGAGCCGCCACCGATGCGGATGTGAAGATGGTGGCCAATGTGACGCCAGCAGCAGTTAGCTCCATGCAGATGGGTATGCCGATGAATCAGATGGCCCTGAATGCTGTCGGCGCCCAGTTGGTGCGGTACCCCAACTATCCGGGACTGATGTACGCCCAGGGCATCGCTCAGGGAGCTCTGAATGGATTCAATGGCCTGCAGACGAACATAGCCAACAATTATCCCGCCTATCCAGACCAGAATATGGTTGGAGCAGCTCCTGGCTTTGGCGCAGCTCCTGGATTCGGTGCCGCCCCTGGATTCGGTGCATCACCTGGCTATGGAGCAGCGCCTGGCTTTGGAGCAGCTCCTGGCTTTGGAGCAGCTCCTGGCTTTGGCGCTTCACCTGGCTTCAGCGCAGCTCCCGGATTCGGCGCAACTCCTGGCTTCGGCTTTGCCAGCTATCCGGGCACCTCCAGCCCTTCCGCTCTCATGTACGGCAATCCCATGGGCTATCCCAATGCACAGCTGCCCAACGGATTCGCGCCACAGCCATCGGTGGACAACTTCTCGGCTCTAAACAACATCGTGAACATGGCCAATGTGCAGGGATTGGGGGGATCTGGCCAAGGATTCTATCAGAATCCTCAGCTGCCAGGACTCTATGCACCCGCCGGAGGCTACATGGAGCGCCTGAGCATGCAGGGATATGCACCCGCCTTCTGAAGGACTCCGCGTATTCCCCATTGTGGTAGACTTAAGGGCATATTTATTTTATTTATTTAGCCAATTAAAGGAGCATTTAACCAGCAGGATATGCCTCGTCAGTTGTGCTTCTTCCTTCTAGCTATCCAGCGAGAGGGCGGGTACTGGGGCTGTGGTTGGGGTCGCTGATTCGTGTGGGAGCGACTGGCGATCACCTGACCCTTGCCAACGATCTGCGGAGGAAGTCCGCCCAGGCGCCGGCGGTAGCCGTCCGCAAAGCGCAGACTCAGCCTTTGTCCAGCTGCAACGAGGACGAGCAGCAGCGGCAGGAAGAGCAGCAGGGAGAGCAGCAGCGGATGCCTCATCTTGGACAGAACTTTGGGCAGCAACTGGAGGCGCCTCGCGGCCAGCTGCAGCTTTTATGCCACATTCTGTCCCACTTTTCATCCATCCAGCGGACCAACTCTGGATGAGTGTCAGTCTCTGGGACTCCAGCGGGAAAGTAGGCGAACGGGTTCTGTTGCTGTAAGCCTCCTCATATATCACAGCGAATCCCCGAAGAGAGCTGCTGCCGCCTCTTTGCGTGCGCCAATTAAGCAGCAGGTGTCAAGTGCCCGGCTCTCCTCTCTGCCTCCTGTCTCCTCTCTCCCAGTGGGACATCGGGGCCATTCGGTCAGGCATTCTGCATGGCATGGCTGAAAGTGAAATGGAACACGCTGATTCGCACCCGCTGCGCCTCTGGCAGGATCCCGTTCCCCGGTTTGGCAGCCAGATAAAGATGCGTGTGTAATCGGTATGGAATGAGAACCTTTTCCCACTCTGATTTACGATCTGCCGCATGGAGACATGACATGGAGGACAGCAGCGATTTGTGCACTTCTACCTGCAAAACACGAAACCATTGATAAGTTTTCCCTCTCCCAGAATGTGTGAGTTGTGCTGAGTGGCCCGCAGGTAGAGGGGTACTCGAATAGGATTGGGATAATCCGATAATGGACTGCCATCGTCTGTCCCGCTCCCGCTCTCGTGCAGCAGTGCATATATAGGGCCTTGCGCAGGGGTCATAGTGCAACAGTCTTCCATCAACCAGGGCACCATGCACCACTCTGCAGTGCTGCTCCTTCTCCTCTCTCTTGTGGCACTGCAACAACTCAGTGCTGGCAAGCCGTGGTGGCCTTCCAACGATGTCGGCTACGATGCCAGCCTGGATCCTGTGGCCTGGTCGCGCGCCTTTGTCCAGGAAAAAGTACGCACATCCCGCAGAAACAAGAATCGTCACCAGCAGTCCACCGGCTGGTGGTACCACACGCCCACTGCTCCCGAGCCGACGGCTGCGCCACTGCACTTCGTGGACAGGAATAGCTACAGGAGATTCCTGAAGAGACGCCGCAAGCTGGCGGCACGTGAGCGTTACCTACAGAGGCATTCATATCCACATCCACATCCATATTCACATCGCCATTAGGTGCTAAGCGTACATTAATTTCTAGTAATTAGCATATTAAACAGAAGACCGAGAGAAGGCCCAAACAAGCCTGTTTTATTTTTAGCTGGACGGGGGGTTGTCGCGCGCGTCAGCAATAGCCTGACTCGCTTCGATTAGCAGGAGTCTGAAGAGGCTTCCAGGTGCTTGGTACATGGATCGTGGAACCCAAACACGTTCTCGAATGGGGGGATCGAACTGGGCCACGCTGCTGTTTATCCCAGGCAAACAGAGACCCACAGACGCCGGCTAAGGTCAAATCCGCTTGCGTTTCAAGAGCATAGACCATAGACCATTGGTAACATGGTGACGTGGTAAACAGATTGGCAAACATGATGTAACTATGCGCAGATCCAGCTAAAGACATGCGCAAACCTAGCGCCAGTCGCCGGCTCTTTTGTTTGCGCATACACTCCAGCAAAGGCCCAGGCAAAGACCCAGACCAGACCGAACCAAACCAGACCCATCCCACAAGTCTAACACAATTCGGATGAATGAAAGTACGAGTATATTTGGCCAAGATAGAGCGACCAGCAACAGCGCTGGGCCCGCCATGTTGACACAAGAAATTAGCAGCTCTCCGCACGAGCCCAAGACCAAGACCAGACCACCAGCACCCGACCAAAAGACCATCATCAGACCAGCCGACTATCAGACCAGAAGCATCTATATAAACCTAGTTGTCATGGCGTTTGGAATTAAGTACCAGCCCAGCATCTATCACAGCAAGATGATGCATTTGCCCAGCCTTAGTCTCGCCCTCATCGTGGTCGTCTGTGCCGTGAGCAGCAGTTGGAGCCTGCCCGTGGAGTTGGATAGCGGCGCCATCAGTCTGCTGGAACTGGAGGCAGAGCAGCAGCCGCTGCTGGATGGGCCAGAGGGCGAACGTGTGGCACGTGGACTGGGCGACTTTGGAGGACTCGGCGGCAAGTTTGGCGGCCTGGGAGGAGGACTGGGCGGACTCAAGGGAGGATTTGGCGGCGGACACGGTTTCGGTGGCGGCCTTGGTGGACATGGTTTTGGCGGCAGCTTCGGCAGCTTCAAGGGACTCTTTAAGAAATTCCGATAATTCCGATAATTCCGCCATGGCCTAGCTGTAGATCCTGTTTATTTTGTAATAAAATTTGTCTAAGTGAATGTTGAAGTTAAAAGTTGCCCATCTGGTAAATGGGATTCAGTGCGCCATAGAACTGGAGCTCGGGCTCGGGAGATGTGGAGCTGCGCGTTCTGGTCTTGACTGTGGGTCTGGTCAGGGGCTCTGGCTCTGCCATCGGCTTGGGCTGGGCCTGCCAGCGGCTCAAGGCGAGACGCACTTGACTGGCAAAGCTGCGCCACAGCTGAAAGGGTTTCAGAACTGAAAACAGAGAAAGCAGAGATCAGAGAGGAGTCAGGCAGAAGTGCAGCCATTACCAGTGGTTTCCATGGCAAGTGGTGCCACCTGCGGATCGTACTCCCGCTCATCCAGAGCCAAGACCTGGCCGAGAACGGTGCACACCAGCAGCAGGCGAGGCAGAGATAGCATTTTAGCAAGTGGGCCCCCCTGGGGTCCACTTATAAGCACTTTGTCCGCTGCTTTCTGCGACTCTGAATTCGATTGATTGTGGGCCATAAAGTGCCGACTCGATTGGCTTGCATAACGGTAACATTTATTGAAGTTTATTGAATCACAAAATCACAAAATCAGCATCGCAATCACCCGATCTCGCGATCTCTCCTAGCCATAGAAGCCGCCGCCGTAGTAGCCTCCTCCGCCGCGGTAGCGGGTGCGTGTTATGACCCGAGTACGCTGGAAGCCTCCGCCATAGCCCCCGCCGAAACCGCCGCCATAGCCGCCGTAATAGGGTGGCGGGGGTGGTCCAAAGAAGGGAGGCGGGGGCGGGCCAAAGAACTGGCGAACCTTGCGAACGTTCTCATCTCCCGCGTCGGTCTGGTCGGTCTCTCCAGCCTCCAAGAGCTGAACGGGGTTCGGCTCCGGCTCCGTTCCCACTTCCGTTTCTGTGGCTGCGATCGAAGCACCCAACAGCATCAACGCACTGAGGCAGAACAGTAGAAACACTCGGGTGTAGTCCATTGGTAGTTCACTCGCACTCGCACAAAGACTCGCTCAAACACTGAAGCTGAGCTCCGATCTGGGCTTTAATTTATAGCCAAACACAGGCCCCTCCAAGAACCCTACCAGAGCCGCAAAACAAAGGCGGTTCATTGGCATTGTTGATTGCCATTTGTGCTGTGGATGTCCATCCATCTCATTTTCGTGTTCGTCTAATTCCAATTTGGTGCCCAGCAAAAAGCGGGCGAGCATAATTATTCGAACCAAAGAGAAAAACCCAAAAAGCTAACTATAGACTTAGACGAAGTTGACCCAATCTTAATGAGATGGTGGAACGAGATGTGAGGCGGAAGTGCTACAGTTACAGTGGGCTGCAAAGTGTGTAAGTTGATGCAGAATATAATGTGATTGTAGGTATGGCCTTAACTGAAGTGTGAAATATATAATTACATCCCTGTTCTGTTCTGCATGAGTGTGGGCAGCGCACAACCCTTTTAAGATCATTTAATTAAATAAAATATCATTGATATTTGTAGCTCTAATAGTGTCAGTGATCTCTCGGATCCGCTCTAGGTAATATCTACAAGTCTAGCAACACTTCAATCGACTCCAGTGGTGGGTTGCCCAACCTAAGCCACTGTACCTATATCTGTATCTTTATTTGATGGCTTTTTGTTTGCCACTTAGATCCCCTTCCCTTCGCTTTGCGAGACGTTCAGTGGGCAAACACGCGGCAGAAAGACCATTCCAGAAATATCACCAACAACAACAACAACCAACAACCGATTAAGTGAAATATGCAATCTCATCTGATCTGTTGATTCCAAACACTCAGAAAATGAAGCGGGTTTTGTTTCGTTGTTTGTTTATTGTTTACACTTGAGCACCAGTCAACCGAAGAAACCGCCTTTAAATTTGGCAAATCCCACGGCGCCACCTACGAAGCCTCCACCGCCAAAGCCGCCACCGCCCAGGCCACCTACTGGGGCGACTCCCAGACCGTTGCCATAGCCATAGCCGTAGCCATAGCTGGGGACCGAGACGGTCGAGATAACCGGCACAGTGGTGATCACGGGCACTGTTTGAATCAGGGGAACCGTTTGAATGACTGGAGCAGCCGCCACACCTCCGCCCCCGATGAAGCCACCCCCCACTATGCCGCCGCCTCCTATGCCGCCAATGTGCCGGGTCCTCCTCACAAGATCCGTGTGGCTGTCGCCGCCGGCAGTGATGGGTGTGGACGTGACCGAGGCAAGCGCCAAGACGAGCGCCAGGTAGACCGTCTTCCACAGCATGGTGCGATGGACTGTTTTGCCTGTCGCGGCACCTGGCCGGGTATTTATGCAAATTAATTAGAGTCCACTTCCACTCGGTGGAACTGTTTGTGCAACCAATTCACAGATCGGGCGCCGAAAATCCCCAACATGACAGCGGCCAGCACTGTTGCTGATTCTAGCGATGCTCATGGATGGGTTTGCCCTCTGGGCGGTTCGCACCTCATCATCTGCGTCATCATTGCCGCAACATCGTGAAGGTCGGGGTACACACGACCTGCTTGTGCATAAAAAACCAGGCAGCGTCTTGTCTCGCGTCTCACAACGTATCTGACCACGCGACCAAGATGAGGTTCGATCTGCAACTAGTGCTGCTGAGCATCTGCTCCTGGACGGTCAGTGCCCACTCTCTGGTGGGTGGTGGAGTGGGAGGAGTGGCGGCCGCCGGAGTTGGCGGGGGATTTGTGCAGCAGTCGCCGTACATCCAGCAAGTGCCCATTGTGCAACAAGTGCCCGTTGTGCAACAGATTCCCCTTGTGCAGCAGCCACAGCCGCAGGCCCTGGGACTGGCCGGTGGTGGCCTGATTGGAGGAGGTGGGATCGGCGGAGGCGTTGGCGCAGCAGCTGGCTTCGGACGCTATCGGGAGAGCTACCGGATCAGAGGTCGCGGCCTCGGTGGCGGATTCCGTGCTCGCTACGACAAGAAGATTGGCGGTGGATTTGCAGGCTTCGGCGCGGCAGCGGGAGCCGGCGCAATTGGTGGAGCGGGTGGCGGTCTCCTCGGCTAAGTTTTAATTTTGTTTAGAATAAATAAATAAGTAGTAGAAAATAATTATTATAATTCAAATAAATCTTCGAAACGCAACAAACAAAAATAAAATGGAAGTTTCGTGTTTGGGGATGCCTCCTCCGCGGCAGCATCTTCAGCGGTGTATTCTCGGTTTAACGATTCACGTGGAACTGTTTGTGGGCCCACTTTTGCACCTTCCCAAGGGACTTTGCGACCCACACGATGAATGTGAACCATAGAAAGAAGCCGAAGCCGATGTTCCGCTGCACTTTTCCCTTCCAGCCACCCGATTCCACAATTCCCTGCACCTTCGATTCGTGCAAGTACGGAAACTGCGGCTTCGTTGGGTATACGAGGGGATCCCACCCTTGGGGATCACCTAAGAGCGGCTTAACGACCACATGGAAGCTGTAGATGCGCTTGCCATCGAGCTGCAAGGCTCTATAGAGTCCCATGCGGTCGGAGTAGCGCAGATACATGCCCTCCGGGGTCTCGCGAATCCGCCGAATCTTGCCCACGGCCTGGAACGACTTCACGATCTCCGCGGTGGCTTGTCGTGGGAAGCCGCTCACCTCCACCCACTTGACCGGAATCCCAGTCGCACCACAATCTGCAGTCCCAGTCAAGGCCCCGTACTTGCGATCCGTTAAGAGACCCTGGGATTTGGGGCCACTCTGGGCTGGAGACTGACGACACTGAACGGTATGGTTATTCAGTATCTGGGGTGGTGAACGGTGTAGCGAATCCCTGTGGCGCTGCTGCGGCAGCTGCTCAGTCGGCGATTCCGGCACACTGTCCGCTTCATCGCTGTTTGTCGATGAAGCGCTCACTTCCAACTCCAAGGGGCTGGAAGTGTCGACGATCTGGCTGCAATCTTTAGATGATTCAAGGATGGAACCAATGTGGTAGACGTCCTCGTAGTACATCCTGAGCGCTTCACAAAACGCAGTGCAACAGAAAGTACAATTTGTGAAAAGTCAAGAACCGAATTTGAAACAATTTGGAACTACATTAATAAATCGATTCCCAAAGGCACTTGGAAAAACTTAAAGTTTCAGTCCCCATAGCTGGGAAGTGACGTATTTCAAGGACTACTATGTCTGGATTTGTGATGAATGTGAATTCGACAGGGAACTGCATTGGTCTATGCTTTAAATAAAACTTTATTTATATTTTAATCTTGACGTACTCGTATGTATGTGTATAAAGTATGGTACAGCATATGTATAATGTTTTCGTTTAGTTAACAATTTCCGGGAGCGAAACAGGAGCGAGTGTCTTGTTGCTGCAGCTCTTGCCGTTTCCGTATCCGTTCCACATGTGTCTCTCACAAACTACGTTACCTAGGGCACTCCCTTAACTGTGGGATTCTATTTATATATATATGTATATATATATATATGTATGTATGTATTTGTTATGGTATAATAATCTTTCTAGGCGTAAGACATACACAATACCGAAACACACACACAAACATTTTAAATAAGTTGGCTAGCTAATCGTAATCGTACTCAAACATTGAAACAATAAGCCCTGCAATAGCCTAATCTCTCTTATAAATAAATACACTTGTAAAACAATAATTCTGTTCTGTTCTGTTTCGTTTCGTTTTGTTTTGGGCAATAAATACTATTGAAAACAGCAAAAGCATAAGGGAAAAGCCCACCACAACAGCAGCGTGTGCTCTGTGGGTCTGAGTGTATTTTTGTTTGCAGAATGTTTGGAAGCAGCTCGAAATAAGCAACGAAAAATTGCATTTAGCGGGGGCGGGTATGTGTGTGTGGGTTCTGTTTATTGCATAACATATCTATAATAAATAACATTGCATGTCCGCTTTCGCGATGGGCGGGGGGTGGTGGTCTAGTGACTGTTAGCCCGACTCGAGTGTTCGATCTAGTTTTAATTGTGACAAGATACACATATCTCTCTCTCGCTGTTCTCTTTTCTCACTTCATTTGCATTCTTTTTTCTTTTCTCTTTTAGTGCAATAAATCAACAAATAAATAAATACATGCACTTACAAGTTACACCTAAGTTACGCGATTGAGGGAAGGGTGAGGATGTGAGGGTAGTGGATCAGAGAACTAGTCCTTGTAATCTTATCTCGTCTGCCTATATCCCATATATTGTTCTCCACTCGTACTTCCTGCCTTTAGCCACCAGAGTCGTGGACTCGTATTTATGCTCTATGCAATAATAGTAGGATTTCCTGCTTAGATACTATTTAACCTGAGCCCGAATGTTTTGCAAGAATTCATAGTACGATAAACTCGATTCACTGCGATCGTCGGTTAATCTCTCAATAAACTGACCCTTGGCCGTGCTCGTGTCTCTGCGGAGAATGTATAGGGTTAGAAACTGACTCTCTCTCTTTGCGATGGGTTTCAAACACTCACCGGATTATCTGTACCAGCGCCGAGTAGGGTTTGTCGTAGTTCAGGCGCAACAAGAAGCGCTGCAGTATGTCGTACTCGGCACTCACAATATGTGGCAGTCCATAGACATAGTCGCCCAGCTCCGCAGTTGAGCTGATGCCTGAAACCGAGGAAACGAGCAGGATTAGCCCCAGGACTTCAGCCTAGAGGGACACAATATCTTACCCAGCACTGCCTCCAGGACATCGGGTGGCACATTGAGGCCGACATAGAGCATTATCAGTTGACCACAGTCCATCAGGAATATCGAACGAGAGTCCAGGCTGTAAATTGGTTGATTAATTAGCTGTCCACTGGTCTAGATATTCGCTGCTCAAACTTACTGCTCCGCAGATAATTGCAGGCGCGGCACTTCCGGCAGCGGATCCTCCTCGTCGTCTTCTTCAGTCGTGCTCGCATTGGAGTTGCGGGCATGGTAGATGAGCCCATCGATCTTGTACAGCTCCGGATAGACGAACTTCATCAGTTGATCCAGCGGCAGCGTCTTCATGCAGTCCATGGCATACACACGATCATCCAGGCGCGTGCTTGTTCCCACACGGAAAGCAGGCTGAAAACGAAGAGTTCCACTAAACGACTTCGGCTGGGAACTGAGGCAAATACATACATGCTTGAGGAGCCCCAGGATGTAGAGGGGCAGCAACGCCAGACTGCGGGGAGCAATCAGTTGGCCGGACTGTCCAGAGGGCAGATTTTGTGCAATCTTAAATGCATTGAACACGTCGATGGTTGCATTGATGAAGGCGTCGCGAGCATCGGACAGATTTGAGGCTATTGACCGGTCCACGGCCATCTTGGACAGCAGGCCGATAATCGCCTCCGTGTCGGCCGAGTGCATAACCTCGGGCAGCGACGACGTCACCGGCAGGCACACCGTATGCACCCGAATGCGACGCTCGCCCTCGCTGTTCGTGTAGAGCAGCGCTGCCTGGAAGCAGATCGTCTTCACGTCGGTGAGGCTCTCCTCGTACGAGATTTGCATTCCGTAGCCCGCATCCGGATTCACGTTTGGCAGCGACAGCAGATCCGTGGAGCGCACAAAGAAATTGCCGTGGAATGTGTGTACCTGCAGGCCGCGAGTGCAGCGGATGCGCATCACCGCCTCGAAGCCGATTTTGCGCGTCAGATAGCGCTTGAAGCACATCCTGAACGAGTCCACCATATGCTGCTTGGTCTTCTGGTACAGCGGGAAGTGGTGCACACAGCCGCCGCTGTGTTTGCTGATGCCAGCTGCAAGAGGTAAAAAGATTAGTGATCGAAAGCAGGAGTCGTAGGGTCCGGGAGATACTTACAAATGGTCGCCATGTCGCTGTACTGCTGGTTCATCAGAAAGAGATCGCAGGCAATCTGGTAGCCAGAGCACTCCAGCGCAAAGCGCTTGTAGAAGTCGGTGGCCGGATTCAGGTGGGCCACATCCTTGGCCGAGCGATTGTTGGGATCCTCGCGGGGCTCCAGAGAGCCGGGTCCCTTGTTGGGAAGGCACGCTTGAAAGACGGTGATGCGTCCACCAGACGACTGCTGCGATGGCAATACGGTGGAATGTCATCTGCTTCTCAGTAACCCCGAGTTCTACGAGTACTTACCATCAGTTTGAAGGCCACCTGCAGGGCGGAGCCCAGAGCGGAGCCGGGATCATGTGTGTGGGCGAATCGTTTGGGCAACAGCTTGAGTAGATCACGCACCAGCTCTTTGCACTCCTTGAGGTTGACCAGGAGGCTGTCGGGACGCGGCAGAAAGGGCTCGTCAATGTCCAGCAGCGTCATCTCGTGCGGCTGATTCAGACCCTCGGCCATGCTGTAGAAGTGCACGAAGCTGTCGTAGCAGATGAAGCCCACCTGGGTCCGTGCATCGCCCGGCATCTCGTCCAAATGCCTGTTGAGTACCGAACATGCCGCCTCCAGGTAGCCGCTCTGCTGGGCAATGATCGACACGTCGAAGAGGAACAGATACATGGCCGGCTGAGGTGGACGCAGCATGTACTCCGACGGCGCAATGAACTCAATGGTGCTGGAGCGCACCTCTGGCCGTCGGGTCACATCGCCGTAGGTCTTGGTGGCCGGATCGAACTGGAAATCTTCGGGCACTGAAAGAGGGAAGCATTTTATGTAGTTCTTGTCGCGAGATAAGCGATTCGATGCGACTGTAACTTACATTCGTTCACGCGATAGCAGAGATTGCACTTCCACATTTTGCTGTCCACGAAATAGACAAAGGGATTGATGTACGTGCGGCACAGCCGGCAGCGCACAATGTTGATGCACTGTATCACGGGCAGGTTCTGTGGTAAACGAAATATGAGTTGAAGAATTCAGATTTAGCTACTCAAACTTACATTCACATCCCGAAACGGATGAATCACTATGCCCAGGGGCAGGCGCGACTTCTGCAGCAGCGAATTGCTCTCGGGGATTTTCGTGACGGTGCAGCGCATGATGCTGGGACTGCAGTTGATTGACTCGTGGAACTGATTGTGCAGCACCACTTTGGGCGCCGGCAATGTGGCCGGCGAGAGGATGTGTCTGTTCTGCATCAGGTCGATGGTGTCCTGGCCCCAGAGCCGACTAAATCCCTGCTGGGCAACATTCAACGGAACCGGCGCGCCAAGCTGCGGGGGTCCGGACGTTGGCTGTGGCTGGGCGTAGGGATGCTGCCCTTGGGGCTGCATCGACGGAGGCGGCGGCTGCGACTGGTACTGCAAAGGCGTGCTGCTGGGCTGAGCTCCGAACATGCCAGGGGGCGGCGGTGGTTGTTGCTGCTGTGGTAGCGGCGGTTGATGCAGCGGCTGTTGGTACGCCTGGCCATACTGATACTGCTGCGGCGGAGCGAACGGAGCTGCCTGTGCCTGATTCTGTGCCTGCTGCGGAGCGAACGGCGCTGACTGTACCTGAGGCTGCGTCTGTATTGGAGGGGGAATTCCAGGCACGGCTGCCTTTGGGAGACTTGGCGGCCAGGCAGTGCCAGCTCCAGGCGGCGGTGCGGCCCTTTGAAGATTGTTGTTCTGCTGGTTTTGGCTCTGCTGATCATTGCTGCCAGGCGTGCCTCCATACATGATCCTTTGGCCTGCGGCTGGCAAGGGCACTGGCTGGGCACCACCCACCGCTGGACTTCCGATCCCCCTCGACGCACTTGGATTCAGATTGGGAGGCTTATTCCCCATAAAGGGCCCCCCAGCCATGGTGTTCGCTAGTGCTGGCAGCTGCTGGTGTTGCTGCTGGGGTGGCAACTGCTGTGGACTGGCGGATGGTTGTCCATTGGTCCGATTCAGATTCATTTGGTGCATATTGCTCGTCAGGCTGGCCACAGATGGGGGCTGTTGGGGTCGTAGTGCAGCTGCTGCTGGGGGAGCTCCGTGCGCATATTGGAGATTATGGGCCAGCGGCGCCGCACCTCCCGGCGGAGGACCACTCGTCAGGCCAGGCGAGGCGGTGCGCGAGGAGTTGGTGCTGGGCGCTCCGTTGCTGCCATTCGTTAGAGACGTGGGTCCATTGGCGGTGGGCGGACGAAAGTGAGGCGGCAGAGTGCTGGGCGGCAGCCCCCCATTGTTGGCACTCGTCGAGGAAGGCGGCAGAAACTTGTTCACAATATTGCTGTTGAACTGCAGCGGCGGCGGCAGACTGCTGTTGGTGCCGATCCCTGGATACTGCTGGGCTGGTGGCTGCGGTTGCTGTGGCTTCTGCTGGAGATATTGCTGTGCTGATGCTGGTGCCGCTAGCGGAGGCTGCTGTTGATGCTGAACTGCTCCGGGCAGACCGTTGACCAGACTGCTTCCCTGGTTTCCGTTTGCAGGGCCGGCGGCGGGTGGCACAAAGTTCTGGTTGTAGGCGGACATTATGCTAATGCATACGTTCTGAAAGCAGAGAGTTAGTTGTGATCTTTAGCCACTGATTGTGCCAGTATCTTATCTGCCTGAAGGTTAGTTATTGTCGCAACAAATTGGCCCTAACAGCGGGGACTGCTCTCTTGCCCGTTACCCGCCGACTGTTTTGCTATCTTATCGTTCAATGTCAGAATACGAATTACATGCAGACTGGGAAAGCTCTAGGGCGAAACGTGCGCGGCTGATAGCTCACTATAATTCGGAATTCCAATTGGAACGGAATCAATGGAATGGGGCAGAGGAAACCCTTGCTTGTGGCCTCTAATTGCAGCGGTCATATCAGAGTGCAATATGGAATGCGTAACGAGCTTCTTCTTCGTCTCCAATTGCCATCAATATTGCTTTTATGGGCCCATTGTACACTCTCTATGCGCGATCAGAGTATGTGTGTGCATACCGATATGTCTGTGTGTATGCTTTATAGTGTCTGCGTCAACATTTATTTGGATATAAGTTGGAAATTTGTATCACATTCGTTTATTTAAACAGCTTCGACGACGCGACGGCTGGAGACGTGAAAAAGCTCCGATTAAGCGTGTTGTATATGCTGTGTGTGTGATTGACCTCGGAGCAAGCGATGATCGACGATGATGCTTGCTAATAAGCAGGTGGGCCAAAGGCCACTGGCATAGCACAGGCTCCACTCGGTGCAGCGGGGAAGTGTTGGCACAGCCGTATGACGACCAAGAGAGCGGAAGCCGGAAGGAACTGGATTTGGAAGCTTGAAACTCCAACTGGTCGCTCCGTGAAAATCACTTTCGTTCACGCGGCAGTGACTAAAACAGATAACAAAGCAACATTTTTGATGACGTGCCTACCTACCACATACCACGCTGCCATGCCCTGCCCTGCCCTACCCTGTCTTTCTGTCTCTGTATAGTCAACCGCCCCGCACACCACCCACTCGTTCGGGCTGTTGCTACCGTTCAGAAATTATAGAACTATTGGCGCATACGATTGAGTCAACTTTTACCCATCAACTTTCTGCAGTCTCCAAGAGGCATGCAACGCCACAAGCGCACACACACACTAACAATTGGGCGCAGGCCAAAGAAAATCGCGTTTTTCACTAAGTACTTGACCAGGCAGCAGCAGCACTTGCACTTTGTAGTTGTCTCTTCTTCTTCCGCCCTTGATTGGCGATTTATCGCTCTTTGCACGCACGCACCGAACGCAGGAGAACTGCACTTTGTCCGTCTTTTTGTAATTATTTTTCAAATAGGATTTAGTTATTTACAAAGGGGTGGGGTCCCTGCTCTGGAGCTCTGCTTATTTATTAATTGGCAATTATTTCCGTGAAGGCGAACAATTGAAATTTTCCTGGCTGGGGCTTTCTATGACGGCACAGTATTGCGCTCTGTCTTTAATGTACTCACTGGCGTCTTTCGCGTTTGTGGGGAAGTTTGTAAACGCCAACGTCGGTGAGCTTGCTGTTAAACAAACTTGCTGTGCAACGCTAATCACAAATTACAAAATTTTTAAACTTTGCGAACCCGAAAAGGAACAAAAAATTTTGAGGCCACGTCAATCAGTGTGACCGTCTGTTTTAAAAAACATCATCGGGGTTGAAGAGTGTGGCAGGGAGTGCTGTCTTTTCAGCTTATTTAAAGCTATATATAGACTTTTTTGTAGTGGGAAAACAAGACATGCGAACCAATAATATTAATTGAAATTTTTAGTTAAAATTGTAACACACCTTATTCCTGCTATGAAATTTTATAGGTGGGTAGCGCAGAAGAGGCAAGTGTTGCAACAACTGCAACTTTTGTATATCAAAATGTAAATTTCATTTCAAAGAGAAAGTTTACATTCGGACTTAGCCGTTTATTTGAATAGATCTAGCTTTCTTTTATTTTGAGATTCTGGCAGCACTCTTGGAAAGGCTGCCATACATGCACACATCAGCTGTTTTACAGCCATATGTTCAGTGTGTGCACAGTGGATATAGGAAATTATATTTTGGTCAAACCCACATTTCAGAGGTATTCAATAAAAGAGATGTGTAGAAAATGGTAAATTGCTTTAAGAATAAATTGTTTTATTTGCAGTAATCGTATCTGGGCTCCATTACAATCAATTTGTTAAAGTATTTGCTCTATTAAATGTTTAACATTTCGGTTTCAAAAGGAATTCGAAAAAATATATACAAGTTCTGTAAGTAACGGTAACGGTTGGGCAGGCTATCAATTGCTTGCTCCAATACCGCGATTGTTGTTGGGTTATTGTTATTCCTCTGGGGAAACTACATTTGTTATCCTACAGAGTTTCGACTATTTTCGTTAAATATTATTTTAAATATCGAAGCGTATATTTTGTATTCGATTCACTTTTCGTTAACTTTGCGTGGAGTATTCGGTAGCTTTGCAGTGGGTGTGGTGTTTGTAGGTCTTTAGGAGAGTTGTAAATTAAAGGCTAGCTAGGATAGTTCATTTCAAAAATGTAAGGTTAATTTAATCGTATTACTGTATAGAGGTGTATGTATGTATTTCGTTGGAGTGTTAGCAGCGGGCTGTTAGTAAAGCTTTATTCATCATTGTGACAATTGGAATTCGAAACATAATACTAGTAGAGGTGTGCGTTTATATATAATATAATCGTATTTCATTTAAAAACTATGCAAGTGGGACAAATCATTATCGTTGTGCACTCTCTTTCTTGTGGTGTGGTGTGTGTTAGGTTGGGTCTTGGCAACAAGCGTTAGATGCAGTATCGTTGCAGATGCATGCATGCATACATCATTCTTATCAGTATTGTATTTCGTCTATAGCAGAGTCTTTTATTTCAAAAATAGAATTTCTATCCTTAATTATCTATCGTTCGTAATCTACAGCAGTTGATATATCCCACTATTGGTATTGGTTTCCGTTTCTGTTACCTTTAGTTAGTTTGTTAGTAATGTAAAAGGTATTGAATTGGTGTTATTTGTTTTGCAGTTTACTGCGATTGCCTTTGAAACACACTAGTACCTAGGAAATAATAATTGTTAATTGTTTTGTGTGGTTGTGTAGTGTGTTGATAGTTTCTAGTGAGTGTCCGCCGCTCTCAAGTATCACTCAAGTATTGCAACCCGTTTCAGAAGAGCTTAGCTTTCCTATTCGATCTATCTATGCATTTCTGCTTTCTGCTGTTTGCTTCTGGGTATATTTTATTTACAATTAATAGACAGACTTCAGAGAAATCTGCTCCGACATTCTGTTGCTTCATCGTTTCCTGCATATGTTACGTTGTTACTGACGATCAGTGTTCAGAGGTTTGCGCACTTGTGGAAATTATACATATAGTTGAGGCTCGTTCTTGATATGAATCATATATGGATATATGTATATGTATAAACAATTTTGGTGTTGCTCTTGATGTCTTATCTGCCGCCTCCAGTTGCATGCATTATCTTCTGGCCTCCTTCTCCTGCAGATACATGCGCTGACTCAGCGACTTGGCATAGATCCAGTTTTCGCCCACGGGCTTGAAGTGCTGCATGGTAGGGATACATACATACACATACCCAATGTCAGAGATTGGCAATACAAATGGGGATTGGATTGGATTACCTTGTGCTCCCAGGCCAGGTCGTATTCCTTGCGCACCTTAACTTGATCGCGCTGCTGCTGTTCCACAACAAATTTGGCATTGGTGGCACGTTCAATGTCGTTGAACCTGTGGGAGGATCATTGAACGCAAAGAGAGAAAGTATTACTTGGTGTCCGTATTGGGGGGGTTAATTGATTGATTGGGATATTGGTGATCTGTTTACTTGAGTCCCGCTGTCACTTCCTTCCAAACGCGTCGCGATTCGTATTCATCCTGCTCAACGATTGGTCGAACTTGTTTCTTAAATATTGGTATGCGATTTACGTCAACGAATACTTCGGTTTTCTAGAAAATTCAAGAGGCACACATACACGGGTCACTAGGCGATATCGACAGCAATACTCTGAGCAGCTCTAATACTCAACACACAACACATAGAATATGTCATACAGGTACATATCTACATATGTATGTATGTATGTATGTAGCAACAGTTGGAAATGTACAACAGTTTTGGACAGACAGGCAGGAGGAGTAGTATATGTAGCTATACGAGCACATGGTTAAGTTAATATTGTAGTTGGATAGAGGCAGTTGGAAGTATTAATTTTCTAGATAAACAAAGTAAATACACAGGAAATGCACCCAAACTATTTAAGAGAAAAGCAGAAGAACCGTGAAAAGTAAGTAGAGGTACAGGTACAGGTACAGGTACATTAACAGTTAGTGGTGGTAGAGGGTAATGTAGAGGGTGTAGAGGATGTGGCTGCCAACTCGTGGGGTTGTTTCTTGCAGCATTTTAGGCGCAGTGTAGGCATAAAGGGGGGGATAAGTACATAAATAGGTTTCAACATTTACAAAAACAGTATGAGAAAGTACAGTAAATACACGACTACATACACGACAACACAGGCAACAAGAGGCAAGGGTCAACTTACATTCTTATCGTGCCATTTGGCCTCCATCATGCCGCTCCACTCGCCGGCTATGGACACAAAGGGTTTCTTTTCATTGGGAGCATAGACCTGCAAATAATCTCAATCATTAAATGTCCAACTTCAGGCACAGGCAGACAGCAAACCTCAGCGGAGACCTTGTTGCGTTTGCCTCCATAGAAGGGCTTCGTGAGGAACTCCACGTTGGCATGGTAGCCCGTCTGTGGGCATTTGATTTCCACCGAGCCGCCCAGCTCAATCCAAGGCACCGTTAAAATAGATCTACGGGAAGAAAACGCTACGTTGTAGGGCAGGCAGGCAGGGAGAATAGAAATCTGAGCACTTGCCTCCCGTAGCCATTGGGGAAGGTTACAATGTACTCCTCGCTGCGGTCCACCAGGGTGACGACGCCCTCGCCGATGTTGTGCACGCCAATGGAGAGGCCCAAGAACTTTGACTTGGTCCAGACGTGGGCCGCGAAAGTAATTTTCTTATTATAATGCTCAGCATAGAAGGCCGAAACTGCAATGAGACGACGTTCGGTTAAATGGGCATTCATTCTGGGTGCATTCGGTTCTCTTACTTGGCGGATGATGGGACACCTGCTCCGCTAAGAAGGTTAGCTGATTCCGTCGGCACCAGGGCACTGGACCGTCCTGCACCTCGTTCGTGTCCTGAGCTTCGTCTAAAAAATGTATCCTCAGTCAACTGAAGATTATCGCTTGGTGGATTCTGGCTACTTACCAGGAAGATCCCAGTGGCATTGAAAGACTTCACCCAGTATGGGATTGTAGGGCTTCTTGGCCACCGCACTCTTGCGTCCGGCGTGGTAGGCGCTCAGATACCAGCGGCAGACCTGGACAATGCGATCGCGTGGGTCGTCCAGCTCCGAGATTCTGTGGGTTCAACAAATCACTCAATATCTGAATCATCTGGGGGACAAGGGCTTTCACTCACTTGAGAAACAGATCGGGATGGGCAAAGTAATCGGCATACATCTCCAGCAGGGAGCGGCGCTCCAGGATGAAGGTGGGCAGTACCACCTTGGTCAGGTCCATGCCAATCTTCACCTGCGACAACAGATGGGTGATCATCGAGCCGTGCGCCTCCATGCTGAGGTCAGTCTCCTCCTCCTCTTCGTACAGGGCATCGTAGTCGATGCCATTGTCGTAGCTGTCGCTGCGCGAGCTCATCGAGGTCTTGGCCGACTTGCTTGCCCTGCTCGCCACCGCATCCCCATCCGCAGCGGTCTCCTCGATTTCCGGCAGTGTGCTGGCAACCGTCTCAGTCGGCGGCCCAGTGGCCTCCCCATCGTGGGTCGGCGATGTGGGCTCCGCGAATCCCCGCGTGGCGCTGCAAAGTGAAGACGAATCAGAACTTGTTGATTAAGGTTCGGGCGGCGCTTGTGTATAAATTATGCGCTGACATAAATCCTCCATCATGATGTCAGGGTTTGCGTCACTTGGGAGATGACAGCCTCCTGCCACCCCTCCTCCCCTCCTCCATTCTCCTCTGCTGTTGCTTGCTTCATTTACAATTTATAAAACGAAACACTTACAGCGACCTACCAGCACACAAGCATCTACACATACACACAGACACACACTGCTATAAATGGTGGCACATGCACATGTTGGGGCCCCTGCTCACCTCAGGCTCACGCGTCGGACCCACTTCTTGAACATGGCGTGGGAAGCAGGCTGCTGCTGCTGCTGCTGCGGCTGCTGATTCAGCTTCAGTGCACCAGTCGGTTTAGAGACTCGCGGTGCATCCTCCTGCGGAGGCAACGAATCGAATGGAAAACAAACGGAAACGAAAGGAAGGAACGCCGCTGCTAATTTGTGTGTTGCCTAGGCCCTTTCGGCCATTGCTAAAAAAAACTATTGAAAATGCCCGTCGTCGGGCGGGTTAGGCGTACGGTGGTGCACTCCACCACGCGCTGCGAGCCGATGACGAACGCAAACTACAACTGAAAGGACGATTACACGGACACAGACGCAGTCACGGATACGGACACAAACACAAACAGAAGAAGACGAAGGCAAAATCGGGCGACAAGCCACCACGAAAGCGAAGACGAAAGCTTCGTCGCGTCAGCTGTGTTGCCACGAAGGGCCCTCCGGTCGGTGGGCAGGAAGGCAGACAGGGTCGGTGGGGGAATTGTATTTATTATTTACACGCGACTTGGCCGAAATTACAGACTTCGCCGGAACTGCTGCAACTGCGACGAACTTCCAAAGGGGACGTCAGGCATTGCATTCTGCGGGCACTCCCCAGGCGCATGCGTCCGACTGAAGGAACAGAGCAGCGGCATATGTCCCCTATGTGAATGGGGAGGAAGAGGAGGCCAGGCAATGGTTCAATGGCAGCCCAATGAATGCGTAATTTGAGTACGCATCAGGCTAACCGGCTGGCTGCATCGCATCTCCGATGGATGAAGCACTTCCAGAGGCAGTCGTCAGCCATTTCATGTCGCTTTGAGAGGGACTTTTTTCTTGTTCTACTCACCAGCCAATCGGAGAACTGCCCAGGCTGGTGAAGGGATCATCGTAGGCATCGTAAAAGTCCTCTTCACCTTCGCTGCTCGAGTAGGAGGTCTCGGGCACAACCAGACCCAGGGGCGCTGTGGTGGCTAAGAATGCAAATCGGAATTAGCAATAGGCTGGCAGCAGAAGCTTAAATAGAACTCGAAGAGCAATCGACCAGAGGCCCACTTGACCCTGAGCTAATTGCCCACCGAGATATTTACAATGCTAAACAAATTAGTGGCATTCCAGCACTTGACAACTCACCATTTTCCGTGATTGAATCATCATCGTCGTCCCCTGGCTCGCCCTTGCCGGCCAACACATCCTTTGGCAGCCCAATGCCACCGCCGACGATGGAGACACCGCCGCTGCCCGAGGAGGTTGTCGAGGGGGCCGCCTGGGGACCGTTGTATATGCCATTGATGGGATGGGCCATGTTTTTGGCAATTTGTAGGCTAACAATCGAGTGCTTGATGTGATCCAGCATGGCCTGCACAAAAGGAAAAGGGGTTTATTCGCTTTGTTTGTTTTATATTTTGTAGACAGGCCTGGCCAATCGATTCGCCTTCGCCAAAGTTTGGCAAGGAAATGAGCAGCGACTGTGGGACAGCTGGAAAGCAGACACAGACACAGACCCAGACCCAGACCCCTCTGCCAGCTGCTGGACGGGTGTCATTCTCCCAAGCTCCCAAGCCTATAACCCTGAACTTGCATTTGAAATCGATGGTGTGGCGGAGAGGGGATGGGGAGGGGAGGGATATGCCTAACTAGTGTGCCTTGGGGAAAGTGATACAATAAAATGTCGTATTCACTCGTACATGTACAAGTAGATCGTCGTAAATTCGTAATTCGAGTAAATTCCAATCATTGTCAGCACACCTACATATGTATACACTATAACTACATATTTGGTGTCTGAGGGTTCGGCGAAATGAAGAATGATTCGGACATGGAGCTGCTGGATCCGTTCAGGCACAGCATGGATGAGGTCGGCGACCGTGTCAATGAATACATACACCGGCAGCAGCAGAAGGACCTGCGCCTCAAGATGGCCAGCCTCAAGCTGCAGACGAATTTCTGTGCGCTGAACGTCGATATGATTGGCATTCGACAGGACATGGAGAGGTTTGAGCGACAGCAGGAGCAGCACCAGCAGCTGCAAAGGGATCTCATGGTGCGCCTGCAGCCCGATGCCATTAAAGTAGCTGCTGCAGCAAATGAGTCCCCGAAGGTGGAGACGAAGCACCGCCCAGCAGCGCAAGGCAATGACGAAATCGTTTGGATTCGATTCGGCCTAAGCAAATGCCCATTTCAGAACTGTCAGCGCCAAGTGGACAGCCAGCTGCTTCTGCTGCACTACCTCTTCGACCACGAGCAGGAAGAGGCTGGCGTCCAGGAGTGCCACCGCTTGATCGAGGGCCACCGCGCGGTGTTGTCCTTTCAGGCAAATAGCTGCCCCTTTGGGTCGAACCAGGTGCTGGGGCTGCTTGCCTACTGCGGAGCGGTGGAACAGCAGTTCGTACAGCAGAAGGGCTCACTGCGAAGAAAGGTCTACAACAGCTTCCTGCCGCAGCAGCACTTGCACCTGGAGAGCGACGTTCCCGTTGTGGTGCTCATTTGCAAGACGAAGCCCAGTTCCATGCTCTCGAAAACATGGCAGGCGCGCCAAAGACAGCAGGACAAGCACAAGGATCACATTTTCGTGATCTGGCTGGTCACGCCCGAAAACAGGCGCAAGTTGAATGCCACGCTGCACTTGAGCGGTCGCGATGCCGCTGTCACGGTCGGCAGTGTGGTTCGCGTGCGGCGAGTCAACCGGAGCCAGGACGCACACTGCTTCATGCGTTTGGATACCAACTACTGGCGACTGACGTATGCCGACGTGCAGAAGCTCTCAAACGACTTTCGCGACGAGCTACACCTGGAGATCAGCCTCACAGAGTCACCGTCCACATAGCTTCATTTCCGTTTCCATCCGTCCTGTGCGTACTTACACTGGCGTTGTCCTGTAGCGCTTTGCATTTGGCCTGCTCGTCAGGGTCGCTCAGATCCGCGATGCGCTTTTCCAGCAACTGTTTTGAGTGGAAGAAAAAAGGCCGTTTAATTACATCACTCGTTTGCATTACGTGGGAAAGTACACAAGGGAAAGGTGGAGAGAGGACAGACAACTCACGTTTGTCTGCTCTATCATCAGCTGGAGGTAGGCATCCGCTTCGGAAACGCGGCGTGCTAGCAGCTCCAGATGGTTGTGCCGTTTGCCGCCGTGGCTCGACTCCTTGGTATAGCCGCCAGCAATGTAGAATGCGCTCTGACTGTCCCACAGACGCGAGCGGTTCGCGTGGCGTCGTATTGTGTCCTCCAAACGTCTCACCCACTGCTCCCGCTCCTCGCTGTGACGCGCCTGCATACACAGACACCAGAGAGAGAGAAAGAAAACAAAGTTTTATCGTTACAAAGCGTCACCCACCAGCAGGAAGAACGGTAGAACGTAAGGGACAGTTCAAGTTGAAGAGTGTATACTCTTGCGGGCCTGTGATGCATATAAAGTGTTGTTATTCCATTAACGAAACTCTTCCCGTTCAGACTGGGCAAGGATCAAGGGTCAACGGGGGAAAGGTCGGATGTTTTTACGTCAACACATACGCCATATGTATATGTAATCAACGTCTAGTTATAGCTAATTTATGCGCACACGTGCGATGGAGGGACAGGGGGGACTTGCCTGAAAGTGAAATGTCTTGTGATCGACGGTTATCGTGAAGGTGTTATCCTCCTGATCATCGATGCCGATCAAGGCGTCTTTGAGTCGCACACAGCCGCGTCGCACGCCCTTCATCATCTTCTCTTTGGACTGTAAGCAGATAAATGCGTTGGAAATTGGGTAATTCGGGTAAGGTATGCTCATTAAACAGAGTCCCCCGTCCAGCACGTTGGACGGGATTGCGCCAAAGGTGAGTGCGGTGTTAATGAATTCAAATGAATGCTACTGTGGAATTAAAAATAATGTGCTGCGGAATGGAGCCACTTAGATGTACGCCAGCAGTCGGAGGCAATAGAACGTGCAATCGGTGCTATCTCTCTAGCTGCAGGATCTCAAGGAGCGCATTTGTTGCTGTGAAGGATACCCCTATAAACAATCAACCATGGAAACGGCAACAAGTGAGCACCAACCACCTAGGACTATGGATATTTTGCCCATCTACCATTCAGCTCCCATCTAATATGTCGAATTGCAGGTGCGAGTGCCAGTGTGACTGCCAGTGTGATCCAGGAGATAAAACATCCTTGGATGATGGCAGATCCGTGGTTCATGGTCACCATACTGGGGATATATCTGTACTTCGTTAAGGAACAAGGTCCACTGTAAGTCGTGCTTGGTAATGCTGCTCGTTTGCATTTCATTCCATTGAACCACACTGAACCGCTGACGGAAATTAATTTAAGCGATTTCGTGTCTGCGACACAATTATGCACGACACAGTTGGATACGAGCTTTCAATTTGTTGTCCAATTTCAGATTTATGCAGTTCCGCAAGCCCTACGAGCTCAAAAAGCTGATCATAGGCCACAACGTGGTGCAGGTGGTCTCCTGCATATACGTCCTTAGGGAGGTGAGTGAGTGGGAGGCAGAGCGATAGCTGATCTCTGATTTTTGATTTGCATCCTTCACAGATTTTTTATCTGTCGGACAATGCCATATACAAATTCTGGAAATGCCGAGACCTGGGCAGCAGTCCCGAAATGGTGAGGCGCTACTTTGAGCTGGCATACTTCCTCTTCTGGCTGAAGACGTCGGAGCTTTTGGAGACGGTGATCTTTGTGCTGCGCAAGAAGCAGAATCAAGTGTCGAATCTGCACCTTTTCCATCACTTGTCCACCCTGACGCTGGTCTACATTCTCATACACCACAACCAGAATGGTAATGTTCTTTGATCTGCCATCCAGTGATGCCAAGACTTATGCTATCCATTCCATTCCATTCCAACAGGTCTTGCTGCTTACTACGTCGTCTTCCTCAACTCCATTGTGCACATAATCATGTACTCGTATTACTTGGTGACAGTGGTGGCCGATAAGGGCGTTATCCGCGCCCTGACTCCCGTGAAGAAGTCCATTACGGTGATTCAAATGGTGCAGTTTGGCCTCATATTGACCCAGGTGGCGTTCCAGACTGCAATTTGCGGCGTACCGAAAGTAGTATTTGCCTACTTCACGTTTGTCATTACGGTCATGTTGTATGGCTTTTACGACTTTTATACGAGAGCCTACAAGAGCCCGCCGCAAGGCAAGAGCCACGCTTCTGTGGAGTAGATATATCAATATGAACAATACATGCGGACCAACAAATGCGCCTTTGTCTCTATACATTTATCCGAATTCAGAATGCAGATAAGATAATAGTTCTGGGCAAATCGGTTTTCGGTTTTCTGTCTTCTGGGGCCACATTATCACACATCGTTCCGTGATTCTGGTTGGAGGAGTCGTCCGAGTCTCAGCCGTGATACGTGGGAAAATGTTATTGGCATGCTATTATTCATATTCCAGATGACACACAGTGCTCGCGCTATCTTTTGCACACACACTCACCGTGTAGTAGGAGAGCAGGCCCGCATTCTCGTCCAGCACGAAGAAGCGGTACTGCCAGCCCTTCATCACGTTCGTCCATTTGCTCAGGGTTCCTTCCAGTGTGCCAGGGCCGGCACTAGCTCCAGCTCCGAATCCTGCACCAGCACCTGCGCTGGGCGCACTTGCTGGAGTGCTGGCCATTTTTACAGCGGCTGCAGTGTCAGTATCTGCAGCCTGAGCCTGAGCTCGCCCCTCTTCCACCTCCACGACCTTGCCTGGACCTTTCCGTGCCGCTGGAGCTCGCGCCAACCAATCGTAGACACTTTGGCTCTTGGCTAAACGATGCTATGCTGATGACGCAATATTCCTCCTTGCACTTCCCGGTCAAATCTCGTTCACGGCTCGGATTTTTTTTTGCAAAACAAAGCATTAGGGATGTTAAATATATATTGCTGTACCGATATATTTTTTGGTTTGATAATCGCGTTGCTAAATCCGCTATTTAAGAGCTAGTTCTGGAAATCTGGCTATTCAAATATCTGAGAGAACTTTTATTTTATATGTAGTCAGAACTATGAGGTGCAAATAGAAATAGGCAAAATAATAAATCAAAACAAAATTGTTTGCTATTTCGTAGTATGTATATTGTTTTTAAAATCAGCTTTTTTTCTCAAAAAAAGTTGGCAGTACTCCAAGACTCACACCTGCGTGTAAATATGAGTACGGTGCTTTTAAAAATACCAAAGTACAGAAAAATGTAGAAAAAATACTAATAAATTTGAAATTATGAACGCACGAAAGTTTTACCATTTAAAAGTACATAAACCAACGTTTTATTTGCTGCATTTCCAATCAATTACATTCCCGCTCAACAGCACCAACTACAACTAAAACACTTAGGATCTAAGAATCAAACAAATCAACTGCGGCTTGGTTGGACAGGGCACGAATTTTGGTCTCAAGCACTTAACTAAGCTAAAAACAAATCCTATGCGGGTGCAACTGCCGCCTAACTGGCGAAGAAGCACCTGTAGAGCATGTAGAGGATGCCAAAGACCCAGATGCCCTTGTAGACCTTGTCGACCACCCACATACTGAAAGATAGATTGAGATCAGCGGAGATTTCTTGTTGAAGCGCTCAGGTAGCGAAATACTTACACTTTCATGTGTCGCCGGGCCGCCGGAATGGACTCGTCTGACTCCTTCAGGATCAGGCGACGGGCGCAGAGCACACAGTTGGTGAAGTAATCTATAAGATCGAGTTCGATCTTCTCTATTACATATGTTTTCCGCTCCCTGTTGTTCATTAGTTTTCGTAGCTTCACAGCCTCCGAATTGTCAAAGTTCCAGACGTTATTCGCATAATACTCGAACACCTCGAAGCCCTTGAAGATGCGGTTCTGGACACGGCAGAGAACGGGAGGGTAGCGAAGCAGCCAGAGCAGGGCATCCACGAACAGGGCCGGCATCCATTGGAAGAGGATCATGCAGATGTAGTGCACCCAGTAGTTGGATTTCATGGATCCGCCGGGGTACCAGGCCACGCCGTTCAGCGGCACCTTGTTCTCGATGACCCAGCGGCCGAGCTCGATGATCTCTGCCCAGGATACCTTGATGTCGTTCGAGGAGGTCATGTGGGCCACGCGGTTCGTGGTGTCTGTGCCGGCCGTGATGTTCCTCCAGCTGGCCACCAGTATGCCATTCACGGCCACGTCGACGGGCAGAAAGTCACCGTATCCCGACGATTTGCAGTACATGGTGCGGATGACACCCTTGCCGGCGCCGATGAGCAGCCCCGTCGGTCCATTGATGTTGTCCGTCCAGCCGGGAATGGGCTCCTTCCAGATGGGAATCACGATCGAGGGCCGCAGAATGACGGCTGGCAGCTCGTCGAACTTCTCCACCACCAATGCCTCGGCCAGGGACTTGGTGTAGGCATAGGTGTTGGGTATGTCGCCCAGGATCTTCTTCTCGATGGTGGCCACCTCGTCGTCCGACAGCCACTCGCAGGCCTGCATCACCTTGTGCGGATCAGCCGGCGGATCGTAGGGCTTCTCGTATAGCGTCTTCACGTGCAGGTGGCAGTAGGCCGTCGAGCAGTAGGCGAAGAACTCCAGCTGCTTCAGGCTGCCAGCCAGCTCCAGCATGTACTTGGTGCCGCGCGTGTTCATGAATACCGCACTGCGCAGCGGCTCATCGAAGCTGATGTGGATGGCAGTTTAGTCATAGGTACTACTGTACGAAATGTATTCCGCAGAGGGGTTAGTTACTCACCGCACGGTGGCCGCACAGTGGTACACGATGGAGACCTCCTCGCGCAGCGTGGCCAGGTCCTTCTCGGAGATGCCCAGGCCGGGCAGGAGGACATCGCCGGCTATGGCCACCACCTGCTGCAGGATGCGCTCCTCGCCGCGCTGCTGCTTCACCTGGTCAAAGAGCTGAAAGCACACGCACGTCGGTTGATTATGAAGGTAAATGAGGCAATGAATTTTCATAATTGCCGCTGCTTACCACATTCTGGAATATATCCTTGATGCGCTCCTGCGGATCCTTGCCCTTCTTGGGGCGAATGAGCAGATAAATGTGTTTCAGTTCGCCACACGAGCTGCGATAATTAATAATGTTGCATCATAAGCATAGATTGAGATTAATTGGGGTGCGCCGTGCGGGGCTAGGCCACCCTTTGACCTTTCGACCCAAGCAACCACCCACTCACCGCAGTAGCTTCTCGACCAGGACCTTGCCCAAGAATCCAGTGCCTCCTGTGATGAACAGACTGCGGCCCTTGAAGCACTCTGCAATGCGATCCACCTCGTTGTCGTCCACATCGCCTATGGTCGCCAGGTCATCCTTCTCGTAGACAAACTTCGGTTTGGCGGTCATCTCTGGCTGATGTTTTTTGCACTGTCAGATATGGAAATGGAAGCCCCGTCACGTAATTGTCACATCATAGCCAGAGCCAGAGCCAAGTGCACTTTTAATTTCATTTGATCTTGGTCGTAAAGTTGTCCGGGCCTGTTACGACTATGTGGCAATAACCAGTCCGACTCGGACAGACGGACGCTAGGCGACAAACGCAGAGCACAAAACGCAGTACCGGCGGCCACACTCCGCTGGCCACACTCCGCTGTGCTCAATCCATGCAGAGTGTCAACGCAGTGACCATCGAGTGGGCAAGCGAACCGACGCCGATGTTGAATTACGGCACTTGGTTGCCGATTGCCACATCTGTGCCGCATGCTACAACGATGCTATGGTGATATGAGCCATGAGCTTGCCTGCCAGTGCGCTCGGGCAAGCATGTCCAACGCGGACAAGAAAACCTGCCCTGGGCGCCGTCACCGTTGTGTGTCCTTCAAGTTGTTGTTTAAAACATAAAACCGATCGAAAGCCGTTACTCCACTGACACATTGACCCACAACACACGGCACACCAGGCGCACACGGCAACTGGAATGAACGGACTTGGACCCTGGACCCGCCCCGTGATATTAAAACAATAATCTGCCGGTCAGCTATGGAAAGCAATGGGATATGGGGATACGACAACTAGTAATCCGAATCGCCTACCGCTCGCTCCACTTGCCACTGAAACTTGACACTGAGACACTGAACGTAAACACAAAACAACAACGAATCTTGGCTATAATTTGAGATCTACTTTTTTATGGCCAATTCTGTGAGCGACTTGAATGCCTCAGGCCCAAAACAAAAAGTGTTAATGGCTAATGCAATGGCAGAGAGCCAGCCACAGAGACAGCGACAGTGGCACAAGAATGGAAAAGGCCCCGGAGGCCAGGCCAAGATCAAAACAATTAAGCTGCAGACCATACATATAATTCCGTTTGATACCAAAGACTCGAGAAGCGAACGTGATTTTCGAAAGTGAAATTCCCTTCGGCAGAGGGCTGGCCGGGCCGCCTGTTAGCCTGGTTAACCACTCAACACAACGCGATTGCCAGACGGGCTGCCTCTTGTTGACCCGCTTGTCTCGTGTTAGTCCATGTAGCAATTATTGCAATTTCAGATCTACAATCTGTTTGCCATCGGAACTTTCCTAAGGCAGAGGCGGCCGTAAACGTTTCCATCTTTGCATCTCAGTCAGCTCTTTGTGCCCAGTCATGACTCCAAGTGAATGGGGATCTACAATTTATTGCAGTGTTGACTGTTGACTGTTGATGCAGCGAATGCATGGACGGATCAACAGCTGCAGCCGCTCGAGAAGAACGCAAGGCACATGAGGTGGCACTCGAATTGGCACTGGCAGGAGTCTGGGCTCTGGGGCCTGGGGCCTGGGTGGGTTGGTTGGGGTTTGCTTGTAGCAAAGACACAGTTTCGTAATAGCCGAAAAATGCTTTCTGGTCCGCGTGTTTCTTTTCTTTTGGCCACGGTTGGGCAACCAGTTTTTTGGCCTGAACAGAGATGTCAACGATGCGATAAATAAGCAGGGAAACCAAGGAGTGGAAAACTCGAGTTATTGGCTAATTGAATTTAAAGTTTACTGGCACTTTTTTTCATACCAAAATACTAAGAAAATAGCCAACGACATTCCTCACCAATTTATGATGCTATAATATATTCCACACTTCTATTCACGCGCCTTGAACTGGTCCTAAAACGCCGCGTAAATCTATTCACAATTTCCAACACAAAGTCCCCTTTCAAATGCATTAATTACGTTAATCGATCAGACAATCAATTGATAGAAAATTATTAAATGCACAATAATTCGAGCAATTGCCAATCAATGGTGGCCACTGGCCACAGACGAACCCTTTTGGCCAGACGAAAATACGCACAGATACTCAGCTGTTCAGCTACTCGTACACGGATGCGGATACGTCTTCTGGGTGTTGACCTGCACACACCGAATGCTAAACACAAACTGATCAGACCTGGCCGCGGCATCCACAGAAAGAGTCGTGCACTCGACACAAACTTAATAGAAAATAAAACGAAAACCACTTTGGGCTAAACTATGTATCAAAGCTAGTTAAAGCACACACAGAGGCACAGGTTCACAGATACACAGCTACAGCTACACAGATGGAGGGGCCACAGATCTACAGAAACTAGCCAAGCACACAGGTACAGGGGAGAGCCAGAGAGAAGAGTGACATACGAACCATATGCAAAGAGCGTGCAACGGGAGAGCGTGCTTCCCCCTGTGCACTCTTCACTGTGCACTGCAGTGCCGCTCCACTGTACAGCAGTCAACGGTCAGAGGTTTCAGCTACTGTGCGGCGCTTTCTCACCTGGCTCTGGGTTCCGCTTCGACTTCGGCTCTGACTCTGACTCTGCTCCAAGAAAACGGTCAAACGGTTTACCTGCCCAGCGGCTACATTTTGCGTTGGATGCTCACATCCGGCAAGCACTCAGAACATGATGAAACTGGGCACCTGCTGTTGAATTTGTGCGCCAAGCGAATGGCCGGCCAGACGTTGCGCATACGCAGTGTGTGTCCTCCCCCAAATAGGGAATTCTACTGCGGCCGCTTTAGCTACTGAATCTGAACCAATCTGGCACGGCACGGGCCGACCCGAACCGGCTTTATGGCTGGCATAAATCTCCATTGCGCTGGCCATTAATTAGACAGAGTTTGTTAGTTACAGTTGTTGGGCAAATGCGCGGATTCGGCACACAATCATAAATTTCGTGTGGATTGGAGCTCGGAACTGGACGCGGAGATGGCCATTGGAACGGCGTGACAGAAAGAAGAGCAGACGAATATTTGACAATGGCATTGACATCGAAATATCATCGTGGTGTGGTTTTGGCTTTATTTTTAGCCAGGGCTAATCACACATGAACGAGATGCTCTCCGCACCAGTAGATACCCTTGAAGATGCCCATAAAGATAACCTTTTGGTAGCATCTCAAACTGAAAGTGAGAAGCAGACAGCCAGACCCGCTGGAAGGGTGTTTTTAACAGTTTCTATGCCTACCAATGATTCGAACTCGACCTCAAATAAACTTTTCAACTCGGGTCAACCCATCGAAGCTGCAGCATCAGCAGCATCTTGGCCAGTAACTGGGGGACTGGTACACGCTCTTCGCGGAGCGTGGCTTGGTCAAGAAACCGCATTGAACTTGAGTTGGTTTTGGATCGTCATTTGTGTGTTCCATTGCCAGTGTCTTTGGCTTCGTCTTCCGCAGCTATTAATGCAAATGAAGCCATCATGCGAACGGGTTTCTATTGATTTTGGGCGATCGTAAAGTGAGCATCCGACACATTAAGCAGATACATGACAATGGACCCGACACATTTCTGCCCCATCATGCGTACTGGGCAAAGTCATTGATGAAACGGCCATAGTAAAACCGAAAAACAAACAAACACTCAGATACACAGACACACAGTGCACACAGTGGCAGAGTTGGGCTGACTTGCTGACTGGCTGACTTGTCTCCAAAACTTTGGCCTTTCAAAGTGTGGCCGTAATTACAGACTTCCGCCTTTGAACAGTTTCGCAGCCACACCCAAAAGGAAGGCCCTGGTGGAAGGGCAGGAACAGCGACAGAGACAGAGAGACAGGGGGCTGAAGGATGCTTGCCACAGGCGCCACAACGTATCCCGTTACACGGCCATAAAGCTCCATAAACGATGCGACCGAGGGCAAATTATAACGCATACGGACACGTACACGATCCACCAGCCGATGGCTAATTGGACGTGCCAGGCGAGGCTACGCCAGCCCCTCTCCTTGCTGCTGCTGCTGCTGCTGCTGTTCCTTCTGGAAGCGGCCTTAACTTAAAAGTGGGCGTAACATAACAATTGTGGGCGATTTGCATACAATTTGGAGCTCCAGTAGCCAGCAAACTGGCGTCAAAATGTTGCTACGTCATTGTGGCGTTTGCTGCTACTGAATGTTGAATGTTGAATGAAGTACAATAACAAGCCAACAAGGTATTCCACACACAATGCTCTGGCCTGGCCTTTGTCTGTCGGACAGCACTCCGCTCTGCATGACAGCCATGACAAACATATCAGAGCGAGGGCAGACCGCTGTCCACGTACACGGACACGGACACGGACACGGCCCACAGACCACAGGCGGACAATGTCAGGGTCTCATCCTGCACTGTTGTTGCAGGTAATCTGCATTTAAGCGCTCAAAAAAGTCTATTCATATCCAAGAGAGCGTATGCAATTCCTACTCCAACGGCCCCCAAAAGTTGGGGCCGTCTCCGTTCGTGAAACATGTTGCTGGCAACACTTGTTGCTTGCGGCCCACACGCACCGCCTGACGAAGGCAGAGGCAGCGGCAGCGGCAGCAGCAGCGGCAGCAGCAGCAGCAGCAGCAGGAAGCGAAGCTTCGCATCACTCGCCCATGGTCCCCCACAAAGGACCCCATATAAAACAGGATGTTTCGCCAAACATTTTCACAGAACAGTTTCACATTCGACCGGGCAACAAGTGTGTGTGTGAGTGTGTGTGTGTACGTGTGACACCAAGAGTTGAGGACGAGCGGAGAACCATTTCCAGAATCTAGTCCTCCAGAAGCAGCCAGAAGAAAGGTGAGTAGCCGTTGCCTCATTACCGTACAATTCAACATTTAATGCAGCTTCTATTGAACATGAAGCACCAGAGTCTTGCACCAGAGTCAGAGTCCCGTCGCACGTCATTAATTGGTCAATTAGGCGAGGGAAATTCCTTTGAAGGAGCTCCGCTAGGCCCCGCAATATTACTGTGTAAATCCATTGACAATTACCTTCTCATAGATGTGAATGCTTTCTGGCATATATTTGTAGTGGCTGCTATTTTTATACTTCGTAAACTACTCGTTTTGAGTTAAAATTAATCAGTTTTTTAATGCTTCGCGAGTAAATTATTTGCAGTTTAATTTTAGCTTCAGATTCTGAAACTTGTGCATTAAGGGGGCTTAACGTGAGCTCATCTATTGCTCGTACGCGAGTATATTTAATTTGTCTAATATTAACCACTTGTTTTGAACACTAAAAGCCACTGAATTCTTAATATACATTAATTTTGCAATTCGTGTTAAATTTGGCTAATTAGCCATGCAAAACGAGAGCCTGCACAGTTATAATTCCATTGCTGGAACTTGGCGGGGATGGCGATTTGTGTGGTTGTGTTTTTTGTGTGCATCACCCCCCATCTTTGCTGGAACAGGTGTAATTTGCATCCTCCCCCAGCCACCACACTGCTACGTTACACGAGGGAAGCAAATAGTCAGCATCCTCAACAGTCGGTTTGGTTAATGAAAGCAAATTGAAATATTTATGACTGCACTTTGGTGGCCAGGAACTTCAGGCAGCGGGCAGACAGTCGCACGAGCAGCCGCAGAGCGTCGCTAGATTTTCATTTTCACTCAGCCTTCCATAGAAAATGTACATACCATTCTACTCGGACTATATACATATGTATATGAAAGGGTGGTAGATGTAGAACAAAGCGTGCACCGTTTTTGATTTACGAGTATCTGTGGCAGTGGCTCAGCTCATCTCTTCTCATCTCACATCTTACCTGGACAAGCGGAATGGCCCGCGACAATCATTTGTCTTGGCACTTGTCCCAGCAGCAGGCCCCCCACCTGACAAATGATTTTTAAATGCTCCCAGGAGCAGGACGACTGGGCGGAGAAGGCGGAGGAGCCACTTCAAAGGTATCTCATGCCGCATATGTTCGAGCATCTCTCATATGCCATGCAAATCAGGTTACACCTGTTCCAAACTACAAAGTCTCATCCAACATATCGATGGCTAAGCAAATTAACGAGTGCGTTATTGATATCCCAGCAGCAGCCAACACCCAACACCCAACACGCAGCACACAGCACACAGCACGCTGCTCCAATGTTTCGCTGTTTCGCTGTTTTGCGGAAGGAATGAGGCGAGCACACAACACACAAGGCACACAGAAGACAAGGCGCACACTCGTAGCAGCTCATATTTATGAATTTTAAATGCACATTTCGGCATCGCAAATCAATCAGACATTTGGCAATCATTCGGCCTGGCCGTCTACCCACTTCACAATCGTTGACTCCTGGCTTTTGGAGTGGAGTGCCTGTCTGTCGCTCCGACCAGAAGTGCGTCGTGTCATTGCTTGCATCACATTTGTCCATTCGGTGTTCATAAATGCAATGATGCCCGGTTGGGTTGTTAGCGGCAATGCTTTATGGCAGCTGGACCCTTGAGTACCCGTACCCCCATGTTGCAAGCTCTTACCACAGCCAGAGCTCGCTGCACTTGCTGCAGTTGGCCATTGCCCCTGGCTTTTGTTGAGGTGTGAACAGCTATTAATTGGCCAAATTTGTATTCAAATTTTAGCCAATTCCCCAGGCTTAATGCCTGAATGCCTGAATACCAGCCCTGATTGCCCGGCTGACTCAAAATGAAGCTAGTACAGAGACACACACAGACATAGAAACAGACAAAATGTATGTTAATGCTCAGGTTGCGAAGTCCGCGCTCATCAGCCAAGTTGGAGGTCAAGTTTTTTGTTGTATATGTCACCAGTTGTTGGAGCAAGTTTTCTACTTTATAATTTCGGTCTATCAAACCAGAGCAATCAAAATCACAGACGCACAGAGAAGTCTTTTGGCTGACTGTGAATTTTGCCCCCCGCTAGCCAAAGGTTTCACCTGAGGGACTGCGTTTGCCGTTGCCATGCAGATCCATCAACACAACACCTTCTTCACAAGACCTTCTCGTTCAGTTGAATGCCACTCAACGGATCGGCTTGCCATTAGCAGGAGGAGTGGCGCAGGCACACGCAGCATCGTAATAACACCAGAACTGAGCACCGTCACCATATCCAAAAGCCATAATCATTTGCATCTCTAATGGCCCTGCTGTGGCATCCTCCGGACTTCATACATCAACACCCCCATCCACACCCACTCGCACTCGCAATCCCTTTGGTTAGCGCCCTGTGCCTTGGCCAACAAGTGTTAATGCCCCCCCTCATCAGCCTGCTGTTTCGGCTATGTGGGGGCGGGCTCGGGCTCTTGTTGCCGTGGCTTTAGTGCGGTTGGTTAACTTTTAACAGGCAGATCTCCAGTCATAAATATTATGATGGTTAATTAGCGGACACTTTGTCTGCAGTCGGGGAAGATGTAGGCATCTTCTGGCTGCGCAGGCTACCGCCAGGTTGCCCCCTAAGTAAAATTAACGTTCGGCCGGCAGCGTTAATGTGATTAAAAGTTGCAGTAGATAATCCGCGGTGGCATCTTGGCCAGCTCGTAATTAATTTCGAATTTTTCTTTGTTCAACTTTCAGACAAGATGGGCATTGCCTTGATGTTCCTGCTGGCGCTCTACCAGATGCAGTCGGCCATCCACAGCGAGATCATTGAGTCGCCCAACTTCGGTGCGAATGCCCTGCTGGAGTCAGACACAGATGGGGATCAGGGCTCCAGGCTGCAGCCGGCCGAAAGGGAAATCCAGCAAGATGCCGACGAGAAGCCGGAGCAAACGGAGCTGGAGTTTCGGTACCCAATCTCGGCCATTGGCATCGACTATGCCAGGAATTCGGTGATGCTGCGTTTCCAGAAGCACGGCCGCAGGCAGCGCCTCAAGTTCGATCCGGAGCTGGAGGCCAAGCGCAGGTCCCTGCAGGACAATTTCATGCACTTTGGCAAGCGGCAGGTGGAACAGATGCTGCCAGAAGAGAGCTTTGCCGCGGATGGGGAAGTGGGCATGGGTATGGGGAAACGGTCTGGCATGGATCGCTATAGTCGCGACCCCAAGCAGGACTTTATGCGCTTCGGCAGGGATCCGAAGCAGGACTTTATGCGCTTCGGCCGGGACCCCAAGGAGGACTTTATGCGATTTGGAAGGACTCCATCTGATTTTATGCGGTTTGGCCGTGCCCCCTCGGACTTTATGCGATTCGGCCGGACACCTTCGGACTTCATGCGCTTCGGACGCTCGGACAACTTCATGCGCTTCGGCCGTAGTCCCCACGAGGAGCTGCGAAGCCCCAAGCAGGACTTCATGCGATTCGGCCGACCAGACAACTTTATGCGATTCGGACGCTCTGCTCCGCCAGAATTTGAGCGCAATGGCAAAATGGACTCGAACTTCATGCGCTTTGGAAAGAGCGTCCCCTTTCCCCCTGCTTCAGGTGCTCCCGAGTCGAACCAGACAAAGTCGCAGCTGTCCAGCAACCAGGCCGGCGAACGGAGTCCCGTGGACAAGGCCATGACCATTCTGTTCAGCAAACAGGAGCAGCAGCAGGAGCAGTTGAAGAGCGGTCAGACAGCGGGCAACTCGGAGGATGGGAGCGTGGAGCAAGAACAGTTCTACGGCCAATAGAGTGACGACATGCCTACCCTACCCCTCCATACGTTTGCTCCATGTAAATATTAGCTGACCAGACCAGGCTCTGAATGCAATGACTATGCCATGAAATGTAATGAAAATAAGGAAAATACTTAAAATACGTTTAGCCCTAGCCCTCTTCCCTCTTCCCTCGTCAAACACTTGATAAATGCCTAGGGTGTGAATTTTTAATGGGGCTGGATTAAAAATTCACCACGCTTTGATCTGATCAAATTAAAAGTTGACACTCCATACACCACCTACCTACTACCTATATATACACACACCTTATCGGATATATATGTACCTATATGTACAGGTTAATTTGAAATGCATTGAAATGTTGTGAAGTCCTTTTCGAATTAAAATAAATAAACGTCAATGATAAATGTCTGTGTGGAATTGAATGAGTGTGAAAAGTGCAAAAGCCGGGAAAAAGCAAAAAATCGTTTTGTCATTTTCGTTACATTTCCTTTTTTCGAATTCAACTTATTTCAAGAGATCTGGCAGCACTGCGGCACTTGTTGATAGAGATGGAGATAGTCACGAGGGCCTCACCTGTTATGGCTATACCTTTCGTGTTGTTGTTGTCGCACAGCTGTTGTGGAAACCGCTACGTGATACGAGTTCGATCTTCTGCTACTATTTTATTGGCAAATTCGATCAATAGATTCCCGATTCGGTCCTGCTAGCTGAAGTAGATTGGCGCATTAATCAACGGTAAATATACTGCATGTGAACTTTAGCCCCGGCGCCTACGTCACTCTCGCTATAGTGGGTCTAAAGTCCAACCTGTTGCATCGCTCTGATCTTGTTCTTCTTGTTATCTTGTGTATGTTGTGGAAAAGTGTAAATACAGCTATATACATATCCGGGAAAGCGCACAGCAGAGTGGCTGCCTTTTCCACGCACGCTATAGAAACCATTGCAAGTGGCCGCCAGGAGGAAGGAATATGTCGGCGTTGCTGAAACTGAGCAGAGGTGAGTGGGGTGGGGAACATTGCCAGGGCGCACTCTCTTTGGCCCGACAACAATTTTGTGGATTACATAACCGAAACGATGATCGGGCAATGCAAAAGACAGAGATAGAGTCTGTGGTCAGTTCTTATCAGGCCATGGAATTTTCCCCTCATCCAGTGATTGGTTCTTGTCTGTCTCTCTGTCTCCTCTTGACCAGCTCAAAGGCTCTTCACGCCCGCCCTAGTGCGAAGCGTGTCTGAGGCCGCCAAGTACCCGAGGATTACCACACACTACACGCTGAATCCCCGCGAGAAGGATGAACGGTGGAAGGAAGTCGACATGGAGCGCTGCATCGAGGAGGTGGACATTGTCATTGTTGGCGGCGGACCGGCCGGCATGTCGGCAGCCATTCGGGCCAAGCAGCTGGCTGCTGAGAAGGATCAGGTGAGGAGTGGGCATTGATCATCCGCAGATGGACCAGATGCTGACCAGACATTTGCATACATTTCCCAACCTTGCAGGAGATTCGCGTCTGCGTTGTGGAGAAGTCAGCGGAGGTGGGTGGACACATACTCTCCGGAGCTGTTGTGGATCCCATTTCGCTGAACGAACTGATACCCGACTGGCAGGAGCAGGGCGCTCCGCTCAACACGCCCGTGACCAAGGATACCTTCTCCTTCCTCACCACCTCGAGTCGCATCTCCATACCCATCTTCAAGGGCTGGCCCATGGACAACCATGGCAACTATGTGGTGCGCCTTGGCCACCTCGTCAAATGGCTTGGTGATCAGGCCGAGGCCATGGGTGTGGAAATCTATCCCGGCTGTGCCGCGTCCGAGGTGCTCTTCCACGAGGACGGCAGCGTCAAGGGCATTTCCACCAACGACGTGGGCATCGCCAAGAGTGGAGCACCGAAGGACACCTTTGCCCGCGGCATGGAGCTGCATGCGAAAACCACCATCTTCGCCGAGGGCTGCCGCGGCCACCTCACCAAGCAGGTTATGCAAAAGTTCGGCTTGAACGAGGGCAGCGAGCCACAGGCGTACGGAATCGGTCTGAAAGAGGTCTGGGAGATTGCCCCCGAGAAGCATCAGTGAGTGCCTGCCTGCCGCTGCCTTATAAGTAAGAAAATAACCGGATCTCATAATAATTGTGTGCCCGATTTCAGGCCCGGTTTGGTGGAACACACCATTGGCTGGCCCTTGGATCGTTTCACCTATGGCGGATCCTTCCTGTATCACCTGAACGAGCCGACACCTACGATAGCTGTCGGCTTTGTGGTCGGCCTGAACTACAAGAATCCCTGGCTCAGTCCGTTCCAGGAGTTCCAGCGGTTCAAGACGCATGCCAAGGTGCGCGACATATTCGAGGGCGCTACCCGCATTGCCTACGGAGCCCGTGCCATCAACGAGGGCGGCTACCAGAGCTTGCCCCAGAAGCTGTCCTTCCCCGGCGGCTGCCTGGTGGGCTGCAGTGCCGGTTTCCTGAATGTGCCCCGCATCAAGGGCTCCCACTATGCCATGAAGAGTGGCATGCTGGCGGCGGAGAGCGCCTTGGAGGCCA
Organism: Drosophila ambigua; assembly: GCA_018150905.1. Classification (NCBI taxonomy): domain Eukaryota; kingdom Metazoa; phylum Arthropoda; class Insecta; order Diptera; family Drosophilidae; genus Drosophila; species Drosophila ambigua. The sequence goes on along the minus strand of JAECWS010000001.1, from coordinate 8,310,329 downwards.
TCAATGCCGACGCCCAGTCGACAGCTGGCGTGGAGCCCGTGACCTACGCGGATAAGTGAGTGGAAAGGATTAATTTTAAACGGGAATTCATATAATCGAGTTTACTCTATGCAGAATCAAGGATTCATTTGTGTGGAAGGATCTGTACAAGGTGCGTAATGTCCATCCCTCTTTCCACAATCCGTTGGGCCTGTACGGCGGTCTCGTCCTGAGTGGCTTCTCCATTTTCATGGGCGGCCGCGAGCCCTGGACCCTGAAGCATGGTCCCCAGGATCACGAATCGCTGCAGCTGGCCAGTGCCAGTGAGCAGATTGTCTACCCCAAGCCCGATGGCAAGGTTTCCTTCGACCTGCTCTCATCGGTGGCCCTCACCGGCACCAATCACGAGGGCGACCAGCCAGCACATCTCACGCTGAAGGACGACCGCATTCCCGTCGATCACAACCTGGCGCTGTACGAGGGTCCCGAGCAGCGCTTCTGCCCCGCCGGCGTGTACGAGTACGTGCCCAACGAGGAGGGCGGCAACATGAAGCTGCAGATCAACGCTCAGAACTGCATTCACTGCAAAACCTGTGATATCAAGGATCCCAAGCAGAACATCAACTGGGTGGTGCCCGAGGGTGGCGGCGGCCCCGCCTACAATGGCATGTAAATGGCAATCATAGATTCAGATCTAGGTTGAGATTGGGAAGCCATATCCCGTACCGCAATTGCATTTGATTAGTTGTATAAAATTGAGAATTCGATAACACTATTTGGAATTTAAGCTGAAAAGTTGCAATAAAATTGTAGATAAAAGTGAAAGTCAGTTGCCAAAAAGGTTTTATTTAAAATGTTCTACTATCGTTTTTTGTTTTCGGTCTCTGTTGTTCTTTCTTGTTTCTTGTTTAAAACACCAACTTAATAGGTAAATATTGAATCCACAATCAATTTTCAATTTCAAAACCTTTCATGTACGAGTATATTCAGTGCACGGATAAAACTTGTTCTCTTTTATATAGTTTCACATATATGTATGTCTGTATATATGTATATAAGTATGTTTGTATAATATACTATCTTGTTTTTCACCAAAATGGTTTGCAATGTTTTGCTTAGCCTACAATTACGATTTAGTTGTATAATTGTTATTAATTGTTATTTGAACAGACGATACATCGATGGATACACGTACATATAGGGGTACTCCTCCTGCTCTCCGCGGCCCCTCTCCTAACGTTTGTGCGCCTCCGCATATCTGTTTCCTTAGACCTATCTATAGATTGAACATATACATGTTCATATATGCTGTGTGGACTGGCACCACGGCTGCCACGGAAACATTTATTGAACAACAATCATGGAAATACAGAGAGAACTTTGCTGTCCGGGGGTAACTTTAACACTAACATTCCATAACAGGCAGGGTGGTGCGGTACCAAGAGACAAGTTTTGGTACTTTTGGGGTACGCCAATTGTGGCAGCCGTGGCCGTTGCTAGAGCTGGAGACCCAGCAGGATGCGTTACAAGTCTTTCTTTAATTATTATATGATGGTTTTCAGGTGCCATTAAGTCCCATTACAACAGTGCAACATGCAACAGGGTAACATTTTATCTATTACGCTAAAGGTACAACGAATACGAATTCACATTCTGAACATTACATCTAGTACCATGCACACGCAGTTAGTGTAGTCTGTCTGTGCTGTGAGTGGTCCCAGTGACCGTACATCGTCTTGTAGACCGTCTACTGTACAGTGCATCGTTACTCATACATATATGTATGCATACATTATTTCTATATAAACCATCATCATCAATACATTGTTTTGCCTAAACTAGTTTCATAGTCCTCCGAATAAGCCGTCTTCCAAAGTTCCCTCTTCCAAACTTCCAATGCCAATTGAAATTTGCATCTTTTGTACATTACGTGCTGCTTTTAGTTCGAGTTTCTGGCTCGTGGCTGGGCTTTTGGGAGGGGACTTACACTAGACATGGATTTGGATTTGGGTGATTCGGCAATTATCAGTTTTCAGATTTAATTAAATAGCACAGTTAACACCTGTATCGAAATGTTTCACCATCGAGTTGTTCGTTTATCATTATCATTTGCAATCAATATTCATAGTACAACATTTACATTTACATATAATATTATTTTCCTTTTTTGTTATTTTTTTTTTTTATCATTTTCGTTTGTTTTTTAAAAAGAGGCACTGTTTTTAAGGCAACACTACACAGTGAAGTTATATACCAGGATCTATGTACATTCCAAACAAAGAAAAAGTTTTGGGAAATTCCGAAGTCTTTTGCAAATTATATGAAAACTCAACGCTACAACATTCTCTCTTACAACATACAAGGAGAGTGCAACAAATGTACTCACTAATACGGGGTGTACATTTATAACATACAAATATGTATACATATATATTTACATAATTTCTGATCAAGCAGAGATCATCTCAAAGCAAAATAGCCACTTCCCTATGGATGAGTTGCTTCTCTGCCGAAAGTTCGCTTCAGGTCGGGGCATTTTACGTTCACCTTTGGTTTTGCTTATGTATATATATCATATATATCGTTAGTATATTGCTAGAAAATATCATCTATAGTGTTTCGGTTTCTTTCTATATGGTAGACATATAATTTCGTACTCCTCTTCGGCTCTTATAAATGTATGTGTAAAGCTGTTCAAAGGGGGGAAACCTGTAAAGTGTGTATGTTTTCGTATTGTTTACTGATCCACGCATCTCTCATCTGACTCCTGGCTTCATCCACATCCATCTGCCACTGTTTCTCGCATGTGGACACAGTTGTACAGTGGGCGGGACACAGAGGAGTGCCGAGTCTCCAATACAAATATATATTTACATAAATATTCTTTCTTTCTACGAGTACTGTTCTGTTCTGTTCGGTTCGGTTCGCTGCTGTATAAAGTGCAACAGGTTATACAATATTGGCCGAGCGCGTTTACCTCTTGGTCAAATATTGGGGTTAACATCGAATCGAATCGTATCGAAATGGGGAATTGACATTAAAACAGACCCAGAGACACACCCACACTCCGGATCCCATCCCATCCACATGGGGGCCTGTGCAAATAGGGTTCGGAAAATATACAGAATGTAAATAATCATTGTAAACAGAAAGTGCAAAAAAATAAACGAAAATTTCTTGAATAATTTTATTTAAATTATATATTTTGTTGAGTTGTTTGTTGATGCTGTTGTAGTTGTTGGTGTTGTTGTTGTTGTTTTACAAGCTTCTTGTAAATGTAAAAAATACAAAACTTAGGCACGAAAACTTGAATAGAAATCCACTTTAAACGTAAATTACAAAATATGACTTCGTTTTGCTTAAGAGATGAAGAGAAAAAGAGTTCTAGCGCATAGATCAAGCTTAAATCAAAACTAAATCATAATCATCAATTGTTTATGTTTAAATCTATGTGTTTATGTATGTGTAGGTGTGTTATCTGTTTGCAAAGTCAACCAAATCGCTAGACGAACGAGCACTCCTCCTTCTCTTACACCGCGAGCATAACTGATAATAAAATAATATAATCCAAAGGACATACATAATTGATAAATTGCACGAAATTACAAATATTGATTGAACATTGAGTACATTACTTTCAGTGTCTAATGTGTGTGTGTGGGTGTAGGTGTGTGTTGTGTGTTCAATCCATTCTCAATCATCCATCTGATAGTGCGACTTGCATGCTTACGTATCTTGTAATGGGTTTACAAACTAGGTTTAAAACTTACGGCTAAATCAAGTATTTACAGAAAACATTTTGCTCCGTTTTTCCTATCTCTTTTGCTTTTGCTTTTGCTTTCGCTTTCGCTTTCACTTTGTTTTTTGTATGCAGCATTTGTCCTAAGATTAGATTTAACATTATCTTTAACCATAGCTGTAACTTTAGCTTTAATTGTAACTAAACTAAATCAGCTCCAAACAACTTATTTCTGAGGCTCTGTGCCTGCTCTGGGCTCCAACCATCAGCTTCGTACATCCCCATCTATCCCATCATTGGATTAGGATTGGGACTGGTACTGGGACTGGGATTGGGGCCTAATTATACATTTATAATTTAAAATTATAACTATTACCGTAGGTGTGTTGTGTGTGTGTGTGTGTATTTAACTTACAATAAGTATAGATATGACACTGTCACTGTTCGCTTAAACCGAAAACAAAACAAAGCTCCAATCTCCTTCCCTCCTACCTTCCCTTGCCACCCTTCCTTCCTTCCATCCTGCCACAATTTCCAGCTGACTTTTCTCTGAACTATTGCACTGGTCTGGAAATTGTTGCTCCTACTGGTTCCTCTGCTGCTCCTCCTGCGCCCGCTCCTGCTATTGTTCTTGCTGCGTTCCATAGGCCACCGCCAGCTGCTGTTGGCCATAGCAGTCATAGCCAGAACCAGAACCAGAACCAGACATGATGAACGAACTCCGTATGGCGGCCACATCTTTACGCGGCGGCGGCGGCATCATGGCCAGATCGTCGATGTCGCTGATGTTGGTGTGGATCCCTTGCTTCTTGTGGCTTCCGCCGCCGCCGCCGTTTCCATTGCTGTTGTGTTGCTGCTTGTAGTGGCTGCTGCTACCGCCTGCACGTGCCGGCTATGTACCCCATCCGCCCGATATTCTGGGACGTTTGTGGTTGGGTGCATCGTAGTCCCCCAGCTGCTGCTGCTGCTGCTGCTGCTGTTGTTGCTGGTGTTGCTGGTGCTGCTGCTGCTGCTGTTGTTGCTGTTGCTGCTGCTGCTGCTGTTGCTGCACTGCCACGGCGGCGAGGCGCACATCCTGATCGCTGCTGGGCGCACCTGCGTTTAAGATGATAAAGTCTGTTAAGCTATTAGTTCGATTTGCTCAAAGGTCGTGTGTGTATGACAAAGGCAGGGGGCAGGCATTCAGGCGTTCAGGCAGGGGCAGGGGCAGGCTGTCTGCAGGGCAGATCTGGGCAGGTGATCCGGGGCTGGGGCAGACATTTCCGCCCCCGCAATGAGTGTGTGACTGTGTGAGTGGTGGTGTGAGTGTTTTCGGGTGAGTGTTTTTTTGGGTTAGAAGGAAGTCGCATCAGTTGTGAGTAAAAAGTAAAAAACAAAAGCCAGGCAGAATGTATTTTAAATTTATTTCGGATTCGAATCTCTTAAAAATCCCCCCCCTCAAAAATAGTCAGAAACTGAAGAAAGAACAAACTCAAGAAGACAACTCTCCGCGTCCCCGAAGAAACAGAAAACTTCTGCTTTTTGTATGTAAAAAAGTGTTGCTAGATATTTGTTTGTATGTACATATGTAGTATATGTATGTATGTATGTAGTTATGTGTGTTTATAAATGTATTTTGTGTGTGTATGTTTGTGTGTGTGTGTGTTGAAATTCGTTTTGTGAGGCCAATTTACCGGCAAAATTCCATCTAGGATTGTGACCCATTAGCGCGCGGTACGGATATCCTTCATACTTATCATGCCCTACAAATATTATCACACAATTGTTGTTGTGGTTGTGGTTGTTGTTGTTGTTGTTGTGGTTAATGCGAATATAAAAAACAAACAAACGTATTATGTATATAACAATATTAGAGCAATAACAATAACAATATTAAGGTAATCGCACCCGAGACGAATTCTCAATAGACAAGACCGGGGCGGGGCGGGGCGCATACGTAGTATTTGCTGTACGAATATTACGTATACGCACCATCTGATTTTGAAGAGAAAGTTACATTTTAGCATTAGGAAACATGCCGCGCAAAAAAAAACAAAAACAATTCGGAGTAAACTTTTGGTCAACTCTAGGGAAATGTGTTAACAAAACTGCAGACATTTTCAAGCGAAAATCCCTTTCGGAACACGCGGGCGAAAGATAGACAGCGCGCGGGGGTCAGGCTAGGGACTGGGGGGCGGGGGCCTCAGAAACGTACCTGGTGTGGGTGTTAGGTGACCCGTCGACGAGGGCCTCGAGTTGGGCATCACTAGGTGCTGCTGCGAGTGGCCGAGGACGCTCAGATTGGTGGCCTGCTCCGCGTTGCCATTGCTGCCGTTGCCTCCTCCTGGCGGACCACCGCCTCCCAGGATGCTGGCGTTGTGCAAGTGCGTGATGACGTTGCCGGCATTGGCGGCAGAGGAGCCTGCTCCCCCGCCGCCGCCGCCGCCCGAGGCATTGCTGCTCGTGCTGCTGCTGGAGCCGCCGCTGCCCGTCGACCCATTGCTGTTCTGCTGATGCCCGCTGGCGGATAGATCACGCGGCGGCGACTGCGGTTCGGCCTTGACCTTAATGGAGACGGGTGAGGTGGCGGGCGGCGGTGTGCTATTCGAGACAGCCAGATGCGAGAGACTGATCGAGAGAGAGAGAGGGAATGAGCAAGGAGAAAGATTAGGAATGCTTTCCGGGAATTGGTTGAGCGGTTGAGCGGCGCGGCTCTCACCTAGAGTGCTGCACCAGACCCTGGTGCCATGTGGGCAGGCTCATGATGTCCGCACTGCCGATGACGCCGGAGGAGGAGAAGTCCTGCGCCCCAAAGGAGTAGCTCGCGAGGGCGGGTATCGGAGTCTGCAGCGTCACCACGGGCGTGTTCAGCGATGTTTGGCTCTGTCGTTGCTGGAAGGGAGAGCACGGAGGGATCTTAATTGAGGGGTTCCCAGTGTTATCTCAGAATTAGCGCCCTCTACTCACATCTGTGTAGGCCACATCCTCGGGCGCAGACATGTTGGGCGGTATGGGTGCTATGGTGGGCGGTATGACGACCCGCAGGTTGGCAGCCCGTCCATTCTGGCTGCCCGGCGACTGTTGTTTGATGGGCAAGTGATGGGCTGTAAGGAATGGGTTACAAGCGTTAATCTCTGGCGGGGTATCTTGGGGAATCGTTGGGCAGATGGCAGTTTGGAGTATGGTCGCAATGGATCGGTGAATGGGGGGGATGGGGGGTCGTAATGCGCACCTATGCCAGGACTGGGACCTGGACTGGGCGATCCCACAAGCGGCGAATGGGAATGCGGATAGCCGTTCGACATCTCCAGCATGGAACCCGATGGATATACTGATGGCGCCAATCGATAACAAGAAGATAAGAAAATGCACAGATACGTTTAGACCTTGGATCGACACACTATATATGTACATATGTATATTGGAATTGCGGAACTCTGGGGTTAGATTCATGGCGGGTGAGTCAAAGGAAATCAAAAGAAACAAACAAACGAGACGCATTCTCTGTTAGAATTGTTTAAGGTGGGGTGGGTGGCTGGGGGGTGGTTGGGGGGTAGTGGAATCATGCAAAAGAATACAAAACACAAACAAATCAACGAAACGAAACGAAACAACGAAAAATTGAACGATAACAACTGATAGATAGAAAAATGTGTGTGGTGCACCCTTCTGCCAGAGACACTGTACTAACTTATCAAGGACATCCCACCTGAATCCGTCTCCGAGCTGGATGGACGGGGGCTGATGTTGGTGTGGGACATTTGTGGGCTGGCCTGCAGCAGGTTCTCACCATAGGAGCCTGGGACTGGCACCGACACGGGCAGCGTGTAGCTACTGTTCGGCAACTGCCGTGGCGCCCCGGTCACTCCGATGGCCATCTGGTTGCGCTGCATCATGTTCTGGAACTCCTCGTCGATCTTGTTGTACTTGGCCTCCGTTCGTGGTGTTAGCGTGTAGTCTGTCTCGGCTTCGGGCGAGTCCGGGGACATGACGCCGTTCTTGTTCTCCTTCTGCATTCAGAAAGACACGTAGAAAGGGAGAGAGCGAGGAAAATGTATAAGAGGCTGGTGACTGATGAAGTGCTAAGCAAGGCAGAGGCAAAAGAGCAAGTGGAAAATAAGCCCCGCTCGGGGCGAGCACTCCATGGGCATGCCGCACCTAGCTGTCACAGGCCTTGGGCTGGGCAGTGCTCCACTTGAAATGCAAAATACGCTGCCGGCATTGCTCGCTCTCTTCCTTTGCTTCTGCTGCTTCGTGCTCTTTGCATTAAGCTGCTCTTTCCGCAGGCCACAAGTGGAAGCCCTTAAGCGCGCTCTAACTTGAGCTCCTCTCTGGGGGCACTTACCTCAATGATGTTCTTGTTGGTCAGCGACTCGTGCGGCTCGTTGTATTCGGTGTACTTGAGCAGCACCCTGTCCATGTCCGTGCTGGCATACTGGTAGAGCTTGTTGCTGGACGAGAAGATGATCAGCGCTATCTCGCAGTCGCAGAGCACCGACAGCTCGTAGGCCTTCTTCATAACGCCGAACTTCCGCTTGTTGAAGGTCACCTGGAAGCGGAGGAGGATGTCGTTTGTCAATTACCGTTCTCTGCTCAAATATTTATGCGCCTCGCATGTAATTAGACGCACAAGTGGCCGCGGCCTCAGGCCGCCCCTTCTGCTAGCCCTTGTCCGAGGCGAGGGCTTGTGAATGAATCGATTATGGCGCCCAGTCAAGGTTACAGTGGTGGCCCATACAATAAACAAGTTGCTGGGGTTCCCGTTCCACCTCCTTCCCCCCTGACTGTGCGCTGCCGATGACGCGTTTACGGGCTGGCTGAGACGACATCAGCTGAACTGAAAGCAACGCGGAAAACCCTCTCACTCACGCAGCCACGATGACGCGCCACACGCAGCTGTCGAGGCTGACGGAACATTATGAACTAGTTCCAAATGGATTTCAGCGATTTAAACTAATTTAAAAAAATGTAAGTTAATGGTAAATTTCTTAAGAAATCACTTCCAAAATTGTGGGCAATAAATAGCCTCAAAGCCACAGAACGCATAAAGTCGAAAATCAGCCGTACATATATCTCAACTTGCATGGAATTACATTACTCAAAAGGATAATTGCCACCCAATTAGCGTCACAGCAGACACAATTAAATGCAGCCGCAGCTCTGTGAAAGGTGTACGATTTCGGTTTAATTGACGTAAATCGATTCAATTCGCACCTTCATGGCCTGCTCGCCCCCTCCCGGGCCCTTAATTAATAAAGTTTTCTATTACATTTGATGGGGCGCGTAGAACGGAAGATTGCCATGGCAAGGAACCAATTGGCAATCCGACTGGCTGCAATGCCAAATGAGCAGCAGCATACAATTGTTGCGCACTGTAGAATTAGTGGAGGGGGGGGGACTCACCTGCCGATTGCGTTCATCGGTGATGCGTGATATCTGGATTTTTTTGCGACCCATGGCAACAGTTTTGCTATCCTCTCGTCGCTACTCCGATTATTATAATAATGATGATGGCTGGATGGCTGGATGGTGTCGCCCAGTATGTTCTCTAAGCTGTAAGCCTGGATGGTTCTTGGGTTCCTGGGGTCCTTCTTCTTTCCCTCTCACTCTCTCTCTTGCTTTCTTTCCTTCTCTCTGGTCTGGTGTCAGGTAAACTCTCGTTAATTATTCGCCAGGTTCCTCTTCTTCGCGTAGCTGTTGCTATTGTGGCAGACTTGGGGCATATTTAATATGTATTTGTATCCACACACACATATACATATATTATCCTGTACATGTACATTCCCTCTTTTTCCTTGTTATTGTTGTATAAGTGGACGGCTTGTCTTCATGTATATTGTATATATATATTTTTATATAATTATGTTTCCATATAAATTGTTTTCAGGTAGCTGCAAAGAGAGAGAAACGAAACACAATGAATGACCGAAGACTGAAAGAGTGATGGGTGGGGGTAGGGGGGTTGATTGAGTAATTAACCCATGGCTGACCCATTTAACCCATTTACACTTAGAGGGCGACTTCAAAAGGGTTTCCAGCTGGTCTCCAAAGAGGGGCCATCGAGGAGGGACACAGGACACAGATGCTGCCCTCGCTCCACTGGCGTTGAAAGTTCAATGCACTGCTCTAATGGGTAGGGAAGGAGAATGGAGAATGGAGGATGGAGGATGCTCCTTTCTCACTCTCACTGCCACTGGCCCGCACACAACCTCAAGGTTGACCTATTTCATCAGCTGGGCTTCAGTTAATTGATGTGGCGACTGGCCGCATCCACATCCCACGCATGATTAGATGCGCGCTTGCTGCTCCACGCCACTCGATGGGAGGAGCGACCCAACACACTTTGATGTCCTTCGAGCGCACAGGACATAGCACATTAAATCAATAAGGAAGTTTCAGTTTCAGTTTCACTTTTCAACTGTTTTTTAACGCGGAAACGGATGCGTCGTATCAAATCGTGTTTGCCTGTGGGGCATCCCATGTCGAACTCTCCTCCAACAAGAGCCGGAAGTGGAAGGAAGCTGGGAGGCAGCTCACTCTCTCACACACACACTCTGTCTCTGTCTCTGGCTTTGGGGGCCCGTAGCTATGGCAGTGGCAGTGGCACGTGGCTGACAAGCGCAAGGCAATGCCCTGCCCGCTCCAGGCAGCATGGGGGGAGCCAAAGAGCACACGGAAATCGAGGCGGATAAATTTCACTTGCCTCCATTGTCGGTTGCTGTTGCTGTTGCTTTCCCGTCTTGGCAACCCAAAAGAAAATGTGAAAATGGTACAGTGGGACAGTGGACAGGGGCTGGCACCACTTTGCCTTGGGTTTGGGTCACGCAGAGCGCCTGGCAAAGCAACAGCAACAGCGACTACGACCTACGCAATATGCTTCAGAGAGAACTCCAGAGTGGGAATGCTAACGAGGAATGGGACTGGGAATGGGAATGGTGTGGCTTTGGTTCTGGGCTTGTAGCCTTGACGAAAATGTGTGTGACAGCCAGACACACACACACACACACAGGACACGCAAAGAGAGAGAGAGAGAGAGAGAGAGAGCCAGCAGGACACACTCAACAAATTCTGTGTATCGAAGAGGCTTCGCCCCCTCCTGATTATGCGTGAGTTTTGTATTTTTGGTGACTCAAACATTTATTATTGATATGGAAAATGAAAATGGAAAAAAGAAAAACGAAACGGAACGGAACGGAAAAATATACCAAACGAAAAGTTAAGGAAATCCAAAAAGAAACGAAACGAAAAGCGGCAGATATATGGGGTACAAAGAAAAGGGGGGAGCGGACTGAGAATCGATAATGATATTGATGACGCGACAAGTTTGATTCCTGATTCCCAAAGTTCCCTGGGGAAACGGTTAAGGGTCTACCCATTCCATAATTATCCACTTTTTGTAATCAATATTCGATTTTAGATAATCCCAATTTGTTGCTTTTCTGTTTGTGTTTCTGTTTATCTTTGGGCTAAGCGCTTTGGCCCATAATTAAGGGACACCTAATCCGCTTAGGCTCAGCCACAGCTCTCAAGCAAACAGACGAGACCCGAGTGAGGTTCGAGTGGCGCACAGTCGAGAGTTCCTGTCGCTAAATCATATTTTATTTAGTCTTTCCTTTTCCTTTTATTCGTTAAATGCAAACCTCAAACACAACCGATAAGCGGTTGACATCGGTGGTGAAGGCATTGCGTCAGTGCGTCAGGGAATCATGAATAATTCAAGGAAAATCTTAAGGAGAAATATAGGGGAAGGAGAAATGAAAGGCAAGAAAGGGTATGATGCATGGACATAGGGATATATGTGTCATGTGTCACTGCTGGCTTATCACACCTCTCCTCGACTTCACTACACTCCCCGCCAGTCCATTTAAGTGAGTCAATAAGTCCCAGTCCCAGGGCATATGTGGGTCTCAGAATCTGCATCGAGGAGGAGTCGGAGGAGGAGGAGCTGGTGGACGCGCACATGTCCGATGGCAGCAACAAACCAGCAGGACATCAATTGCGGGTATTAAAAAAGCTACCAATTTGTAGCATACTTATCAGCGCCTGCCAAGGCGGAGTGTAGTGCGAAGACTGGAAACACAGCCAAACAGGTTTCCACAAAAGCATAACTAAATCTTTACTAAATCTGTTGGGAAGCCAGCATTAATGGGAATCTCGTTTATGGCTATGAAACGCGCTGTATGCCGCTGTACTCCCTTGAGCGTAGAGAAAGCGTAAAGCGTAAGGCTCAACTTTTTCCTGGTGCAAGTTACGTTTTTGTGGCATGTGCATCGAAGAAAGCAAAGTGCTGCTGAAATCGTAGAATGTCGTTTCTGTTTTTTATGTACTTGCAAGTATTACGCGGCAGCCAGGAGGAGCAAACTTTTTTCTAAACGATTCCTCGCCGCTTATGCCGCCATTTCCGGACGCTTAGCTCTGCCTTTGGCACACTTTGTGTATCTCTGCTTCGTTGTGTGTTTTCTTTTGCACAGTATTTTGCTGAAGTTATCGCAAATCTGCATTCAGTCGTGCCGCACTCGGGGCGGCCATATCTAATCGCATTTCAAGCTGCCAAAATGTGGCTCTTTCTTTATAAATTATTAGAAAATATTCGCGTCACACTACGCTCACGAGCAGGGGGTGTGGATAAGCGACTCCTCGAGTGGTGTCAGGTGTGCAGGTGGCACAGCAGCAGAGAATATTTGACTAATTGCTAGCAAAGAAGGAGAGCGGGCTAATCAGAGCGCAATGGAATGAAATGTGTGGCTGCCACAAAAACACAAAAAAACAAAGGGGAATTGGATGTGCCCCAAAGGCTGAAAGAACTTAACACGGTTTTCATTGCAACAATTAACCGAAGGGATCGTCTCTTCGTCTCTCTTTCTGTGGGTCAGCACTTGAGTGGAAGGAAGGAAGGAAGAAAGGAAGGACGGTAGGAGGGTAGGAATGATGCTGCTCCTCTGTGTATCTGTTTGCTTCATTGGATGCAGATGTGTGTCAAGACATTTGTATTCTTGCGGCATGGGGCAATTAAGCAACGTAGCAACGACTGTCGACTGCCACACATTTCTCCATTTAATTGCCCTCCCCCCCTGACAAAAGTGTGTGGCGGCAACACGACATCATTAGGCCAATGGCCAAAGCACACACAAACCACATACGTACACAACACTCGTATGTATGTATGTACATGCATACGCCATTCAAAAAGTCAAAAGAATACTTCAAAAGTACCTTCGCCATCCTCAATCAATGGAATATTAAAGAAGGACTGCGAACATAATGTTCAGATCTATTAAAGGTTCTTCTCCTTCGACAGAAAATACTACCCAGGAAATGATTGCCAAGTAAGAGCCTCATGGGAAGAGGTAATCCCTGTTCCTATCCCTCGGCAACTCCAGAGTAGAGAGTGGCCAGAGCATTGTATATTTAGCTGCTGCTGCTTTTCTGTGCTGGATGCTGCTCTCTGTTCGATCGACAATTTTTGGTAGTAAGGAACCCCCATTATTGATTTGATTTTCGAATGTGAATCACTCGCTGTGGATTTTTCTTTGATGAAATGAACGCATTAACGCCGCGAAAACTTGTTGCCCGCTTTGCTTTGATTGCTCCCCCAATTAGCATTTGTTGTAAATAAATTTATGCAAATGTTAAACTTTTTCCGTATTTTGGATGAATGAACTCCTACCGAAAACCAGTTGTGGGAATGGGTTGAGATGCGATGCGATGCGATGACTGGGGATCATCGGAGGAGAATGCAACGTCTGGGAGTCTGGGAGAGAAGATACCTTTCATAAATTTCATTTTTATGGCAGCTGCCGCGACCAAATTTCAAGTTTAAAAAACTCCATACGAGAGGTATTTGTCACTCACGTTAATAATTATACAAATTATTACATTTTATATGTAACAAATGCCCACATTTCTTTGGTTCTTTAAGGGGAGATTCATCGTTTTACTTTCACTGGATAGAAGTTTTGTGTTTTGCTAAAGTTCTTTTGATAGGCTCTTCGACTGCTGTCGCATACTTCACTTTCACTTTTCAGGGAGCTCTCCTCGTGTCGGATTTGTCAGCCGGCAGTTCATTCGTTGGGGGGATTCTGTGGTTATAAATCTTGACTTAATTAGAGACACGCGCGCGCGCTTTAAAACGCGACAAAAACGCGTCACTTGAAGCGGCCACTGAGGCGGAACTGCAGCCAAAGTGGGGACGAAACGAAAGATGGGAGGCATTAACAGTTTGAAACCCAATAAATTATTGTGTGAACATCATTATAATGAAGAGTTGAGAGATTTGGCTTATCCCCCAAGCCCTTCGTTCTCTGAAGAATGTCAGGAGAATGTTGCAGTCGCTGAAGTCGTTTAAGAATGGGCTGGAAAAAAGGACCTAAAGAGGAACACTAAATCAAGGAAATTCCTTTCCAAATATTTTGCCGAATGTCTGCAGCAGACAGAGTGTCTTGTTCCTGCAGACTTTTCCCACGCAATTTCCGATGCTGCCACAAGAAGCGCTGTACAGTGCTGTAACTGGTGGCATTTCTCCTGCAGCTCCAACAAGAAGTGGGTGGCAGCAGCAGTAGCAAGCATTCCATTCCGCACATTTCAAGGTTCTTTTCTGCTCAAAACAAAAAAAAGCACACACGCGTCGCTTGGCGTCTTCGTCTCCCATGTTAAGGTAGCCGACAGACGGGCGGGGGGGGACCCACACGTTTGAGTCCGCTCTCTATCTTATCGCTAAACGCACACTTAAAGAGAGAGAGAGAGAGAGAAGTGGGAGAAGAGCGAACGTAGAGAGTGTGGTAGAGGTAGATGTACAGAGGAATATGCAAAAAACACTAATAATACATAAAAAAATAAAACCAACAATAAAAACATAATTATCACAGACAACACACACTCCACACACAGAGAGAGAGAGAGAGAGAGAGATAGAGAAGAGATCAGTGATGAGAGCACACACACGACAGCCAATTGCCAAAAGTAATATTTATATTTTTAATAACTACACCCATACACATGCAAGTGATAAGAAATAACTTTCGCTTTCTCGCTCTCGCTGTCAGATAGTAAAAAATTTGATTGCGAATTTTGTTGTTGTTGTTGGTTTCCCTCTTATCAACAAACAACAATAAAAACAATGCCAGAAAATTCACTTCACTTCACTCCACTATTCTAGTATTGAAACAGCAACAAAATTTGCCAACAAGAAGGACAGAACTAGAAGCAGAAGCAGAAGAAGAAATAATTCAACTAAATTGTAGGTGTGTGTTTTTTGATAAGAAATTTTTGTTATTCTTTCCTGTGTGTTCTGTTCTGTGTGGCTTTTCGCTTTCGTTTGGATTTTGTGCTTTTGGCCATAAATGAGATGCGGCAGCGAATGTGTTTAAAGGGGGGTACGGTGTGGGGGCAGGTAGAACTACTGTTGTTATCGCATTAATGCAATGCCCCGAAATGTGTGTTGTTTATCACTTATCGCCATGGCTAAGTCCAAAAACTAAGTCCAGAATCGAACGATAGATTATCGCCTTTCAATTGCTTTGTTTGTTTGTTTGTTTGGAGGAGAAATTCCATTCCAATCCAATCCTCTGCAGCTTCTGCCTGTGGGGCCTCCGACTGCTTGTAGTAGGTGTCAAAGTGCATTGCACGCATGTCCCGCTGGCAAAAACAGACGGTGGAAGAAGGGAGCGTTGAAGGGAGATCGGTCGGGGAGGGGAGGGGGAGCGGTAGGGAAAAGAAAGACCTATAGCGATAAGAGAAATCCATACTTTCTTTTCTTTTTGCATTGGCAGAGCGAATGAGGCGCGAGTGGGAGAGCGGGTAGGGGGGCGAGAACTGAAACAAAGTGCAGACAATTATCAGTAAATTTGCCAATCAGTCGGGCAGTTCGTCATTCCGCCAAACCGTTAAACAGTCAGTCATATGTACATATACATACATATATACATATACATATGTACATACATATGTATGTATGTATGTATATGTACATACGAGTACCATAAAAACTAAATGCAAACTCGAACTCGAATGATGATAATGCGGCGTCTGGAGGGAGAAAACAGTGGAAATGGATTTGAACTTCGCTGGAAACACGATCAGTGTTTCTTTCCCTCTCCCTGTCTCTCCCCCCACGATTGATACAAAATAACTGTTATCAGTTTTCAATTGTATTTAAATACATGCACATACATACATTCATATGGGTGTGTGTGTGTGTGTGTGCAAGAGAACTTTTAGCATTAAAAAACTAAAAATTGAAACATGGGCGAGATATGCGGTCTGCGGTCTGTCCGTCAGTCTGCTGGAATCTAATGGAATTGAAACATTGGATATTGGATCGATGAAGCGGCGGCAAATCGAAGGGAATTCCATAGGTGAAACGAAACCAAGTGGAAGTAAAACATAGAACCCCAACCGATATCTTTCTGCTGGAATCGCGCGAATCGAATGACGTCAGTTCTGGTGTTTGTCTGCTTCTTTCGGTACTACCGCTCCAACGGCCACCCCCTGCCATTGATAAGGTGCCCGTGCCCCCTCCTCTATTGGTAATTGTAAATAATTGATAATCAAAATATGACCCCCTCAGTCCCATATGGTCAGGCGGTAGAGCGGTCTCTAGCTTCGGTCAGTGAGTACTTATGTATAATTACTTGTAATTTCATATGTAAATTGTTGATTAATCCTGTGTGTGGAAATCCCTGTGCGACTCCCAACAAAATGATCTCATGCTAAAAATTAAGATCAGATCAATCGAATAAAAAATGTAAAAAAGAAATTCTGAAATTTATAACTCAAACATTTCCAGATAATTTTCAATTTTCTTGCAGCGTCATCCGATTTCCTTACCAATTTGTATAACTTTTCTTTGCACATAAACTTACATGAATCCGTTTTTAAAAAAGAGCAGCGCAGTTCGCAGAGCAAACCTTTGTTTGTATGTGTGGCGGGGCGGATGGATCTCAAAAGTCGTTTTGGAAAAGGTTTGCACAAATATTTCCGCGGGGAGTTCAAATGCAAATTTGTTTGAATTGTTGGGAGCTTTTGTTGGCGAAATTATTGTTGAACAATTGCTGGGCTTTGTTTGAGAAGCGCTCGAGGGTTTTGTTTGATAAACATCGGCGGCACAAAATGCGAGTAATGTCTGTGATATGTTTGCTGTTTATTTTTTGAAACTTTGTTGCTTGGCGCGCGGTGCGATTCTTATTTGTATTTATGTTTGACCGACAAAATCAAATTGATATTTGTAAATATAAACAAAAGGCTATTCCGATTGTTGGAGCAGGCGGAGGACGGAGGAGGCTCTGGCGACGCGTTGCGGCAAATAAAAGTTAAAAATAAAAATGTATAATTGTCCGACGGTTGGCGTGGCGTGCCGTTCTGTTGTGTTGTGTTTTTGTATTTCTATTTGTATTATTTTGTATTGTTTGTTTGCAATTTATTTATGGAAATAGACGTTTAAATTTGTTTATAGATTTGGAGTATAAATAAATTATTGCGCGTAGAGCGAGAGCAGCGGCGGTGGCAACATAATTTCCGTATAGCACATTTCTCGCGCAACAAATTCCCGTCTGAAGGAAATAACCGAAAGATCCGATCGAATGCGAGATCGTATCGTTTTGAATTGGTTCGAAACGAAACGAATTTCAAGAATATAGTCTGAATCTGAATCTGTATCAGAATCAACAAGGGCAGTCTCCAATGAAGAAGCGCGCACGGCAGATCCCCGAAAAAAACTGAAGAAGCGGCGCTGCGGACGCGTACAAACGTACTGACGGATACGGCTGTCGTTGACGTCGTAATGCGAGGCGGCGCGCGAATACCACACAGAAAACACCCAATACTAAGGCAGAGCCACACAGCACACAGTTGCAAGGCGGGAGAGACAGAGAGAGGGAGAGGGAGAGAGAGCGAGCGAGCAAGAAAGAGTGAGCAGGAACACTCCCGCTCCGAGTGTGCCTGATTCTAACGGTATGTGTGCTGGTATTTGTGTGTTGCTTCTACTGCAGATTCCATTCGATTTCGTTTCGTTTCTTTTTTTGTGTAACAAAATATCACACACACACAGGCATAGAGAGAGAGATTGAGTGAGTGAGTGAGTGAGTGAAAGGCTGGGCGAGAGAGAGCGAGCGCTCGCGCAGGCGCTGCGTTTTTTGAGTTTGTGCTCAGAACGAAAGCAAAGTTGAGTGACTTTCAGTGCGTGGGAGAGCGGGGGGTAGTGCGTGCTTGCGGGAGTCAAACATGAAACATATGGTTTTTGTTTGTGCTGCCGAGGTCCCAGACGCTTTGACACCCACACAGTGGCACACACACACACACACACACATACATTTGATCAATCAGCCGTTTTTCGTGAGGCGGGCCACAGCAACAGTTACAATTTTTCTTTTGCTTTTTTCCCCGGATTCCTTTTTGGTGCTACTTCGATTTTATGTTCGTCTTTCTCATAGGAATGCCCTTTGCAGAGAGAGGCGCCAGCTCATGGAACCTCCCGCTACCCCCCTCTACCCCTAGCCCACCCCCCCGTTACAACTACCCCTCCTACCAAAACTAATGCGTTGCTTTGGTTTGCTTCCCGTTCGCCCTGCCTCCCACACTCACTTTACCCTCATCATTTAGTGGGTTCTCGTGCGACAACACATTGTCCTTGTTTCGGGGATCCTCTTAGCCCCCCCACGCACATTCGAGCCAGCCCCACTTTAAGCGCAAACACACGCCATTCTCCCTCCTGCTGCTGCGGTCTCCTGCTGCCTCCACGCCGCACTATTAGTTGCTGCTTCCTGACGAGGCTTAATAAAAACTTTGTTGACCTGTGACCTGTGTTTGGCAGTAGCATAAAAAAGCATTCAAAGCAGCACAGGAGGACACAACAAAACCGAAAGTGTAAGAGTGAAAAGGAAAGCAAGAGGGGGGGAGTCGCGAGTCCCATTCTCTACGTGGGAAGTCCTTTGGAGTGTAATCGTATATGGCATTTCCATTCATTGTTTCTGCTTCGATTGATGATGGCCTATTCATGCTCGCACCGCAGACAGAACGAGAGAGACAGCGAGCGAGAAGGAGGGGAACAGTGGAAGAGGGAGAGTATAGCAGAGAGGTTGCAAGGGCTGGGGGGCTGGCAAATTGAATTCAATTTGTAAATGCGATTCATAACTAAGTAGATTCCATCTCGGGACAGCGCACACCACTCCAGGCCCCACAGTCCATTCCTCGTTCTCCTCGTTCCTTGTCCCGATTGTCCCGCTAAACGGAATATTAGTTATTTTTCGGAATGGAATGCTCTCCATTCTAATGGGAGGACAGTGCGAATATCAGGACACCCCACCACACCCTCTTCATATTGGAATCATAAATAATACGATTCTTTCCTTGATATTCGATGGAAAGATGGTGCGATGGATAGCTAAGAATACGAACCAGGAAAACGAACTTCTATAACCAAATAAACAAAATTCTGTGCATATTTGTGTATATTTTTGATGTTTGGAAACCAATACATATCTTTCGGCATACACTTCCGATACGCACTGTCTCTGGGCCCAACACAGGATCTCCGCGGGAGGAGTGGGCAGAACAATGGGGCGTGGAATGTTGTTCAGTGGAGCTGCTGCTGCCGCCCGTTAAATGGATGGCAAATCTTTAACGTGACTTTTTACAGCAATATGCAATGCCAGATGCTGCTGCACCTCCACTCCACTCCACTCCCTCCCCTCTCCCCCTCGCTCACTCCCTTGAACGGTTTTCTGTAAAAATCACGCATAACCGATCCCAAGTGCAGCGGGACCATGTTACCCGTTTTATGGTTCTTGAGAGATCTCTCTCTGCGGCCTCTCAGCGGCGCCACACAATGTTGCACGGAAGGGGCAGACGCTACGGATGCGATGCACAGCTTCTTTTCGTTTTGTTTCGTTTCGTTTCGTTCAGCATGTGGCACATTGGCACATGCAATGCACATTCGTGGCTCAGTCGATGTCCTTGTGACTTTTAACGCCTCTGGCCTCTCCAGAGGCTGCCCCTGCTGGCTGGTGGCTGGTGGCTGCTGTTGCAAGCGAAGGGTGCGACAACTGCCAACTGCAAACAGTCGTCGACAGTCTTAATTCAATAAACGCCGCTCAGCGATTCGCCCATGTCCATGTCCCTGTCCCTGTCCCTGTTCCTATCCCTGCCTGCCTGCCTCACGCTGCATGTGGACACACATGTGCAACATGCGGCAGCGGCAGCAGCAGCTACAGCCTCAATGTGTTTTTGAGTCTGACTTAACTGCCGCTGCCGCTGCCACTGCCACTGCCCCTACCATGCCGCTAGTCGTTGCCGTTGCAGGGGTTTCCTTTAGCGATCTTCACCCCAAGCCAAGCCAGAAACCAACTTCGAAACGATCCATGCACCACGTGGAAACTTCACTGCACTTCACTGTGCTGTTTCTCGTGTATATACCCAATGCCCATTACCCATTACATGGCAGTGATCCAAGGGGTATGCTGCATTTGTAGGGAAAGAAGTAATGACTGAAAAAGGAAGCCCCCATTTAATATACAAATGAAAACAAAGGGTGTCCGCCTAGTCCATACATCGCTTCCACTTTTGCTGTTGCTGCTGCAAACGCTGCGTAGGTAATTTTCATAATATTTCATTCATTCCCCCCACAGGCAAAACAAGCGGCGGAAAGTATCTTTCAGATGCAGCATCACACGGAGTATCTTGTAACCCCCATCCCATGCAGACCATAAGCATGCGGGAATTACAGGGAAAAACAAAAAACATCTTTTTAATTGCTTGGCGAGCGAAGGAGATTTCAAATTTTAAATTGAAAAATGTCTTTGCGGGGAATATCAATTATGCAAATATCCCAAAGAGAAGGAGCTCAAGTAATTACAAGTCTCAAGAGAGAGAGTCCTTGCCCTGTATCTGTATTTAAAGAGTGGCATTAGCATTGCCTAATTACATTTCAATTGCTTGGCTTAAACAGGGCTTAATGTGCCACCGCTCTCTCCTCTCCATTCATAACAAAAAAGAAATATAAGTAAAATCTGGAATCAATTTCGGGGCGAGCATTGAGTGCAATTTAAATGTGATTAAATGTGGGCTTAAGGACACTCGAAGCGCTGGGCAAAAAATAATACCTTAACCACTCTCACTCTCTCTCTCTCTCTCTCACTCTATCATTCTCTGCCTCACTCTCTGATGAATAATCTAATCAATTTTGCCCACGCTCTCAGAGAAAAGTCAAAGCCTGATGCCTCCAGGAGTCTCTCGTCTGCCTGTCATCCTGAATAAATTCCACCTTAACACGTGTGCCACAGAAGCTAGAAGGCATGGGCTGGAGGCTGGGGCTGGGCACTGGGGGCTTGGGGCAAGGGCACTGCTGTGAAAGCATTTCACTGTTTGCATGAATGATAAGTTCCCCAAACAGAAACAGAGAGAGAAAGCAGTGCCTCAGGGTATGGCCCCTCCCCATGGCTGGCTTACAATTCTCCGGTAAAAACTCTCTCGTGTCCCTCTAATTGCCCCTGACAGTTGCTTGACTTTCTAATTGTTTCCCCAAAAATAAGCCTCGTGGCATACTCACAGTAGTTGCCGCATGCTGCAAAAACTTATTTGCAAACTGTCAACCATTTTCCAGTTTGCCTTTTACTTTCCGCAATGAAACGATGAAGGATTGCACATATTTAATGCAGTTTTTTCGAGGGCAAGGCAAATGGCTAAAAGGCCTGTTCGTTCAGTTAAGCGCGATAATTGTAGCCAGAGAGCTTCATTCATATTCCACTCCCACACACAATTTTATTTTTGCCCTCATTGGCAACATTCAAATGGGTAGCTTTAAATAAGGGACATTGATTGAGGTAAGCATTTGCCATCCATCAAATATGTACACAAATGTGGGATGAGTATATGTATAGGGACAGCGACAGACACAGAGTTACACTCCCCAATAGTATGACAGATGGAGGCTGTTCGAATGATATGCAAAGGGAACAAAGACCATGTAATGAAGCGCTTTAAATGCAACTTGTGTTCAAGCCCCTTCCTCGCTACCGCCCCCTGCATTTGCATCAGCAAAGTAGGCTACAAAAAAAAACCATAATAAAAAACCTCTCTGTACTCAAATGAAAGTATTTCCTTCTTGGAAAATCCTTGAGCTCTTTAACTGGAATTTTAATTTTTCTGTTCTGCCAACGAGCTCCGAAAACCAATTAGAAGCATTATTACCTTATGGTTGGAAAGCACTGCCACAGAACTTAACTTTATTGCAAAGTTTAAGGTTAGTTGAAAGCCTTCAACTTATTGAATATTCCCCTTCAGAGTTTAATTTTGCGTGCAACTAATCTGTGGATGGAAGGAAGGAAGCCCGGAACCAGATGATGGGAACAGCAACAGGACGGAGACGGAGACAGGCATCCAGAACAGAGTTAGGGGCAAACGACAGAGGCAAAAAGATACACGGAAATTGACGGAAACTCGCAGAGCAATAAAGAAAAGTGTCCCGCGCACCCACACACGCCGAGACACCCACTGCGAGGGGGGAGGACGAGGTTGGATGGATGGATAAGTTTTATATAATTTCTTCCCCGCCAAAGAACTTGAGTTATGGCCCCACCACCCTCATGCATACACACACACATAGAGCATAATATTTCCCTTAATGTCTTTATTATGTTCCATTGAGTGTAAATATTTGCCTTGCCCACACACACCCACACACACACACACTTCACTGCCACTCTGCCACAGTTTGTGGCAAGCTTCGTAAAGCGTGGCACGTGCTGGAAGGTAGGACATTTTCGGGGGAAAGATGCAGACGACTCACCTTAGCGGAAGAAGTAGCTGCCTCTTGCCTTTGGCGGCAGACGACGACCAACAACAGGTACAAAATATATTTTCACTGCAAGTAAAAAAGCGAAAATCCAAATGGAAATGTAGTCAATTTTAGCAGAGGGGGCCCCAAAATAACAACAGAAAAACAAACGAAAAACGCCTGAGCATCGCCAGCGATTTATGACGCGCGCAGTTCAATGCACACGCGTTTTAACACGCGTTAACCTCCTGCAACGCATTGCGGCCCCCCTGAAGTCCGGACTACAACTCTTCCTACTGCTCTGTCAACATATGCGGCATGTGTGCGTGGCATGCCCCCAACTTGGAAGCGAGAGCGAAACATAGAGCTGGAGTGCTGGAGACAAGTGCTCAAAGCGAGTTTCAAGTTGAAAGGATACCATAAATCTTGTAAGCTGATGCAAAGCGACAGTCGACAGTAGAGCCGAACAACAGGCAGCAGATTGAAGCAGCCAGAGGATGAATGGGACAGCAACACCGACAACATCATCATCATCATCATCATCTTGGCTTCGAAACCAATAATTTATCGACTGAAATCTAATGGAATCTACACTTTTCGTATCCATCCGAAGATTTACTTCGATCTAAAGACAATGTAGCTCACGATAGCTTCGTGTAAAAATCATTTAAATCAATTGATTAACTTGACTTGACTTTTTCTTTATTTTTAGCAGAAGGCTTACGGTTTCAGGTCTTTGGTCTTTGAACTCTTCAGAAACTACCAAAAAAAAAACTATATTTTGAAACACTTGAGTGTTTGTTGCACTTGAACTTTAGGCTTAAGTATTCTGTTTTATTTACCGAATACCAAACAGACTCACAGATAGAGTTGCATTGTGACCAAAAAGCACAACCCACGAGAAGACTTTTGGATGCTACATACATCGTCCGAAACGATAGAAAATAGACAGAATATAGATGGGAAGATAGATTGCTAGATACAAAAGGTAGATAGATAGAATATGGAGAGTATCATCCTTCTATATGCAGGTCCTAAAATATCTGGTACAGGTGCTTCCCCACTCCTTTTCTCTTTCCTTTCCCTTTCAATAGATTTCTTTACTAATCTGATTTCTATCTTTTGAAGTATTTCGATTATCTTTTATCTTTTAAGACCCACAACTTCTGCCTGCTTCTATCCCCTAAAAGATTCCCTGTTGCACAGCTGTTTCTGCTTTTTGGTGTCTGGTTCCCTATAACTGCCCCTCGGATTTCCCTCAATCGTTTGCTTGTTGCACAGATTTTTGAGGAAATCCCCCAATTCACTGAGGCACATTTCCCGCCTCCTTGCCCCGCTCTCTCAGGACTGGACTCCGCGTTGCATCTCGGACTCAAGTGGTTGCATCCTCTGGATGTTGAGGCAGTTTCCTGGTTTGGTAGCAGCAGGAGACCTCAGACCAGAGGCAGAGACAGAGACAGAAGTATTCGAGTTTCGAGTGCGGATTCTATGACCAATGTAATGGTATTTGGGGGGTGTGGAGGGGGCATGTTTCACTTGAGCATTACCTCAAATGTATCTCTGTCTCTGTATTGGTTTGTATCTGTATCGTTTAGTGTTTGTATGGGTGTGTGTGTGTGTGTGTTTTTTGTGAGAGAGGAGCGCCTGCATCCACATTTCATTTGCTGTCTTTCTCACCTCAAGACCCAACAGAAGCAGCAGCAGACAGCAGCGGCAGACAGCAGCGGCCATAAGGCACAGATCTTTTCTGAGTGTGTATATGTATCTGCATATGTCTGTGTGATTGTATGCATGTGTGTGTGGATATCTGTATATTTGTGCAATGTTTCCTTTGATTTTCTTCGTTGTTTTTTCTACAATAAAAGCAAAAGTCAGAGGCGCTGGCACTGGCATACAAAGGGGAAGAATAATTGAGGAATTCAACAATTGAATCCCCATATTCCCAGTTCTATAGAACGATTATACACCTCTGAGGTAGCGGTAATCTGTGGTGGTAACCCCCTTTTCAGCCACAGCCCTGGATACCGAAGAAAACCCAAGAAAGATATTTCCCGTGTACGCAAATGTTATTGACATGGCAGGAATGGTGGGGCAGGAGCAGGCGGGGCAGTGGCAGGGGCATCGTCAGACCGACGCCCAGACTGACAGGCAGCCAAGCAGCAGCCAAAGAGAGAAGGAAAAGGGAATGAGGCAGAAGGCAGCAGGCAGAGGAAGGCAGGGGGAGACAGGGCTCGGGCTTGGGCTTGTGGGATGGGGCATGCCACTTCTTCCACTGATGTTACCGTTAAAAGAAATGCAATTAAAATGAATCTCTAGAACCCCTGAAAACCGTAGCAGCACCAAAACGGAAGCAATTAGTAAAACTGAAAGCAGAGAAGGGGCCCGGCACGGCACGGCAGGGCAGGGTCCCGTAGAGATCTCCTCTCACAGGCACAGACATCTTCCATCTCTTCGCAATCCGTGGCAACACACACACACAAAGAGAGAGAGGGAGAGAGAGAGAGAGATCTTGCAACAGACACAGACACAACGCGTGCTCTATGTGGCATTTGGGGCTGAGGGCTGAAGATCGTGCGGCTGAAGGCACAAATCCACACGAAAGCAAAAAAGGGAGTGAGGTGGAGTAGAGAGGCAGAGTAGCAAGGGAGAATGCACTTTGGGGAAAAGAAGGAGGAGCGGCAGAGCCAATCCTTTGGCTACGGTTACACACCCTCCATCCTCCCCCCTTCCGGCTACTCCTGTCCTCCCACCATTTGTTGTTCTTCGTCACGGCTTTGGCGAGGGACAGCCCCCTGTGGAAATCATAATTTTTCAATAATTCCTTTTGTCATTCATGTTTTTGGTTTGGGGTTACACGAAAGGTAGCAGACGACACTGAGGAGGGGGTTCCTAAATATAGTTGGGATAATTCGATATAGCCACCTCTTCGAGTGCCAGGCAGCGAGGCCTTCGAATAAAATAATAATCGGGAATGGAAGAATATGCTAATAATCGTTGATTAGTGACTAAAATCTTTAAATTGGATTGTGGGAGATCGTCTATACGGGATCCCCTGTAGCGCATGCATCCCGCAAGTAAACCCAAATAAATATTCAATCCGTCTGGAGCTGCTCGTAGACGCAGACGGGCCTCCTTTTGGCGATGGACCACCCACCAGATTTATCATCAGCTTGCTGAATGCAATAGCCCCCATTCCTCCATGCCTCCTCTCCCATAACGAAAGCAAGCATAAAATCTGTATAAACATGGGAATCAACACAACAGACAGATAGACAGACAGACAGAAAGAAAACTATGGCTATATCTATATCTCTTTCTGTCGATGTGACTGCTTTGGCTATATCTATGTATATCCGTTCTTCTGTCCGATTTTAGCTGCGGCACGTGTCACTGCCACCGCCACATACTCGTAGGATCTATCTTTGCTGCTGCTGGCTGTAAAAATAAATCGCGGGGCCAATAACATTGCTCGTCTTTTGCGGCATGAATCGATTTCTGTGTTTACTTGCAGAAATTTGATGATAATATTTCAAAATAGATTACCGAAAGCAGCCCCGAGGGGGGGTTCAGGTGTTTGTTCGTTCAGTTCATTCACAAATCTTTAATTTTAAAACCAAAACCAAAACAAAAATTTTAAATTTAGTTAACAAAAAATGCTATCTATAAAATGGTTCAACATTTTTTTTTCCTCGATCTCTGTAGTTCTTTTTTCTTGTCTCCTCGTGACGGCATCGCACTGTCAATGCCCATTCCCCCTTGCACAAAATGGCGTCCGTTGGCGATCGTTTCCGTTTCGTGCGCATGCGCGAAAATTGCCCACAAATCGGAGGAAAACTCACCTCAGTGGGCCGCTTTTCCACCTCTCTGCTGCTGTACTTATATTTCGCTCTCTCTCTCTATATATCCATCTTTCTCTTTCTTTCATTCTCTCTCTCTCTCTGCCATTGCCTGCGATCGTGTGTGTGCGCCATACGCCATTTGCATTTTCGGTCTAAATATAGACAAAGTGCTCGCCTCGATCGCCAGAGCATCCTCTGCTGCTGCCGCTGCCGCTGCTACCTCACCTCTCTACCCCTCCGCTGCCCCCTCGGCCAATATTTATCCTCTTCTTAGCCAGCTCTGCCTCTCTAGCCTGCGCTTCCCACTCTCCCCCCCCTCTTGGCTGTTGTTTTTGTGCTCACGTTACGCGCGGCGCTGCTTTGGTCCCTCTTCTACCTTTCCCCTTCTGCTCCTCTCTGACGATCTCTCAGTCTATCTATCCTTCTCTTTCTTTCTCTCTCTCTCTCTTAGCAGGAGGGGGAGCTACATATGTGTTGTGTTCGTGTATTGGTTCGCTGATTAAATTTCAGTTTTCGTTCTACGAAAAATGCTCTCTCTTCGAAATATTTCAATCTTTCTACACAATATTTTGCAATCATCAAAGAGGGCGGAACGTAGGGGAGAGAAGGCGGAATAGAAGGGGGAAGAAGGTGGCTGAAGAATAAGGTGGAGAGGGGTGGGACAGGGACAGGGACAGGTGCTGCCAAAATGCGTTACGAAAGCGCCTGGCCAAAGTAAAACTACAAAAGCCACAAAAGAGCGGGGGAAAAGGCAGAAGGCACGGGGGACCCGGTAACGGGAAAGTGACACATGCGGCATGCCTCCATCTCCCCTTCCCACTGCTCGCCTGCTCCGTGCACGACCTGTGGCCGCTCGCTCGAATCGCGCTACCAGTTGCTGCTGTCCATGTCAGCGTCTGATGTCTGTCGTCGCCAATTGCGCAGCTGCAGATACCCATGCAGCAGATACAGATACACATATGGACCGATTCCAACAGATACAGATACAATTCACTGAGGCAGTAGAGAGCGAGAGAGAGAGAGAGAGAAAGAGTCTCGATAGAGCAAGAGGATGTGTTTGTTACACTGACATTTCATATAAACAAAATATATTGTATATATCGCATATATCTTCCTCTCATTCGTTGTTTGTATACCTACTGTGTGTGTGTGTGTGTGTGTGTGGAATCCGTAATCCTCCTACCGCAGAATCACAGAGCACATGGAAATCGTTATACATGATCGATATATGATCTATGGGGGGTTATTCGATATCTGGGTACATGCATGAGAACGAAATGTGAAATGTCTGAAGAAGAACAAAGATCGTGCATGGGATGGATGCGAATCATGTGTGGAATTCTTCCACGTAAGGGAACTTTGATTCCAATTTGAAGTTAAAGAAAGATCCGAATATTGGCCGAACTAAATGAAGATGCCTCTCTGGTAACTTCCTCTCCTTTGCAGAACTGAGAGAACTAAGGGAAACCCATGTGAGTATTGAGCTTTCTGATCGTTCAAGTTGCTTCTGATACCACTTCTATCTCTGGCTATATCTAGTCTATCTGCATATGTCTGAATATCTCATCCATCTATCCAATATCTATCTCAACTATTTAGTTAATTTGAAACCCTTCCACAAGAGCAATATCAACTTTAGTTCTGGCTTTGTTTTCTCTTACAGATGCACGGAATAGCGGACCGAACAAGACCTACAACAACAGCTGCCTGTGCTCTGCATACATCCATGCGTATCTATACCTTTTCCACACACACACACACACACACACACACATTAGCATCTCTCATCGGATGGCATTCTCTTCTCGCATTGGCTTTCAATTAACGTACAACATTTTGCGCCAAGGAATTTTCCCCATGACAACCAGCAATGTAGTGGAGGGGGGAGGGAGAGGCGCAGCACATGCCCAGGGTCTGGGGTGGGCTGTGGGTTGGGTGCACTGACCAAGAGCATTCTAAGTATTACATAGACCGTCCGCAGAAATTGCTGGCTTGTTCCATTAATTGCACAATATTTGTAATAAGGGCAATATCAGTTGCAGCCAAGCAGAATGCGGGGGAGCAGGTTTAGTTGGCCTTCAGAGAGAAAATTCCTTGCAACTTGTACACCGTTGAATATTCTGGGAATTTTTTAATTAATCAGAACACAAAACCAGCAAAGGATTCATATAACACCTCCCATCGGGGCGCCTGGGCTTTTCCACCTGCCTGAAAATTTTAATAAAATATCTGTAGAGGTACGGCACGTGCATATTGCATTGTCCTTTGCCTTTCCCTGATGTTTTTTCGCTCTATTATTGCACCCGACAGCCGCAATAAAGGAAAAATTAAAGTTCCCCTCCGGCACCACTGTCTCTCGCTCTCTCTCTCTCTCTCTCTCCCTCTCTGTGGTGCTGCAGTGCTCTTTTCCCCCTTTGACATTTCTTCAGCAGGGGTTTTTTCCTTCTTTTTTTTTGGCTCCGTCTTGGTCCGTCCGTTCTCTGTCATTTCATTTGCGGCTTTAAGTATTTTTGGCTTTGGGCCAAAATGTTTTTGATTTTTTTGTATTCATGTCTTGTTGTCGCCATGCCACAGACGACACACACACACACACACACACACACAGAGGGACTGTTAGTGATTAAGCGTGAAAATATCAGAGAGCCCCATCCAACCATCCGTTTTCCCCCATCCCCCATGCACCATCCATGAGGTACAGCAACCGCAACCGCAGCAGCAGCAGCAACAAATCAAACAAAAACAACAACAAAAACTAGAAACAATTTTCTAGTTTTCTGCAACATTTTCTATGGCTTTTTTCTTGTTTTTTTATGGTTGGCAAATTAAAATGGTTTTCTCCTAGAGAAAATGTTCTTCTCGGTTTTCTAACTGAGTTTAATTAAGGGGGAAATTAAGGGCAGAAACAGCTACAGCTGCAGATTGAGATACATCTCAATTTTCCAAAACAAAGTTTCATTGGAATCCAGCCGAACTTTTTCTTTCATTCCGCCTAGGGAAGACCTTTCCCTTTCTGCATTTTCTACATTCAATATTGATAGTAAAAGTTCCAGTTTCGGATTTTCACTCACCTTGGTTCCTTGAGGATGTGCAGAATGTGCAGGGAAGTCAACTGTTCCTGCAGTTTTGCTCCACTTTCGATTGCAGATTGGACATAACAGGTTTCAGGGTATCCCAGATATAGATGTATCTACACATGTATCTGTATCTGCAGCTCCTTGCGTTCCGTTCCGTTCCGTTCAGTTCCTTTGCGTTTTATTGTACGCACATTATGGCAATTGACGTGTCTCCTCTGTCGTTGCCACCTGAAGCTTTGCCGTGCTTATGTCCTTGCCAGTTGCACAATTGTATAACTGAAAATAAATGGAGTGGAAGCGTGGGAGATGGGGGATGGATATCAATCATTGCACAATCATTTGCGTATCTGTTTATCTGTGTATCTGTGTGGCATGTGTCGCATGCCCCGCTGCATCGAGACGACGCTCTCCCCAAGAGATGAATGCAACAAGTCATCAGGAAACTGGGGGCGGGCATGGACGACAGTCACTTGCAGGATTCCTCTGTGCTTAAAAAATACCGCCCACACATACAAAATTTGTCTCTGTATCTGTACCCATTGCCTGCGTGTGCATCTCTCCCACTCACTCGCTCTATCTGCCTCTCTCCGTCGGTGTGTTTGAGTGTAGGAATGCGTGGGTGGCTAATGAAATGCTTCAACGAACAACAAGCAACAGCCACATCCCGTACCCTACCCTACCCTACCCTCTACCCACCCCATAGACTTGATCAGCTTTCCTGTATCTCGCACATTCTCTCTGTGTGTGTGTGTCTCTGCGTGTGCTTTTTGCATATGTATATGTGTGTGTGTGTCTCTGCGTGTTGCCTGTGGTGCTGCCTTTTATTGTGTTGTTGCCATAGCAGTGGTGTTGCCTCCAAGTGGAATGAATGGCTGCTGCTGACTCTTGTGTATGCAGGGAAGAGGCAAGCATGTGTATGCCCCAAGAGCGTGCCCCCTAGACAATCCACCTTTTCTCCACCTCCTGCACAAATCCTGACAAAACAACACGCGACTCTACAAAAATGTGGTAACTGTTTGCTCAGATTTCCCGCACATTTTCCGAGGTATTTCCGTTGGGTCGATGAATTCATTTCGGACAGAAGCCACTGAAACTTCTGCTTAAATATTTTGTACTTTTTCATTTATTTTTTGTGCTCATAAATGACAAATACTTCAATTTTCGTAGGTGGAGATATCTCCTGCAGGGCATAGCCGATTCGTCAATGCTGAATGACAAGCAAGAAAAGCGCCGTGCAGTTGTCTCTCATAAATTTCCCTCGCCCCCAACAAAATCACGTTCTTTTTTCTTCTTCTCACTCTTTCTGTATCTACCTCTCGTCTCACTTCCCCTCCTCACTCTCTATCGATGACATATATCTTTGTCTCTATATCTCAAACATTCCCTATATCTCAAACGCCCACTCGTCGTCATGTGCCTCAGCCTCAAATTTGAATTTATTTATTTTTATTCTTTGTTGTTGTTTTTTTGTATTTTTGTTTTTGTGTGTCAAAATTTCCCTCTTAATTATTCCTGTAAATATTTCCAAAAACATAATCGTAATTGGGCTCGTATTCCTGTTATTATTATTGTTATTTTTGGTTGAACATTTTCTTGATTTTTCGTGCAGTTTTTCGCTTTTCGCTTTTCAGCTACTCTTGCACATTACGTTGGCTATTGTTGGCTTTTGGCCAAAGTCTACAACTACAATTTTTGCGTAAATAAACAGCATTTTGTTGCAATTGAAAAAGAAAACAAATCTGTATAGAGGAGACATCTTTTGTTTAGGGGAAACCGCATCTTTCAATACACTGGAGATCCATAAATGCTCTGAAATGTTGCACAAATCTTCGACATTCTGGAAAATTATAATTCCAAAAACAAAACAAAATTTGTAGAGATTTTTCCCCTTGATTACGGCCAGTTTTCTCATGATTTTCCCATAGAACGTGTTCTCCGCTGATTCGTAATTTGAGGCATACCCCAATTGGAGGCATGAAGCAAGAGAATATGCAAAAAAAAAAAAATGAGAGATGTTAATGCATTAAAGTTGTTGCACAAGCAAAAAAAACTAAAAGGAAAAAAAGGGGGACACGGGAAATATTTTTAGATCATAGAAGGCGCATAGAACGGCGTGGAGTGCCATTCGGGAGTGATTGGGAGACGCAGTGGGAGCCACAGGCAGACTCAACGCCAGAGCCAGAGAGGCATATTAAATTTCCCAACGGAAATGGAAATCGTTCGAGTGCTTTGACAGAGCCCACCTTCAACCTCTACCCCTACACACTCTGGTGACTGAGCCACCTCCAGGGCAAATGCTTTTCCAGTTTTTCTAAGCACACAAGTCTCGGCCTCAAAGGTGATAATCTGATAAGTGATAAGCTTTTCCAGTGCCAAGCCTCTTAGGCAGCATGTCCCGCCCAAGGCGGGACAATCGTTTTCCTTTTCGTGATTTTATTTATTTTCTTACATTCTTTTTGTGGCTCCCTCTGTGGGCTGTATGGGCAAGCTGTTGATCGTGAGCGCGCCATCTGTTGGCCTGATCAACCGGCGACATCTGGCGGCCAATATTTCCTTAGCAGCATGTCGCTAACGGTAGCTGTGGCTTTTGTTGCTGGCAACATTTTGAATTTATTTTTTTTTGTTTTTTTCGATAAAAACCTCCACAGAACAGATGTTTTTTTCACTTTATTTTGGGAAATTTTAATGCCTATTTATTGAGAAAACTGCACTTTTCTGCACTGCTTTTTACAGATTTTATGGCATTTTAGGTGCAATTTTTCTGCACAGCATTTGCACTATTTTTCACTATTTTTGATGGATTGATCGATTCCCGCAAGGCACCGTTTGGGAACAGAAGCGTGGCGGGCGATTGAATTGAATTGAGGATTGAATGCGAATGAAAATATTGTGTACCATAAACGTGTGTGTACATATGTACATATGTATATATGTAGCATTTCCTACACTTCAATTTTACTGGCAGTGGAGGCAGAAGAACAAAATCGCATATACAACAAACGAGGAGGAGAATGTATAATTATAAATAAATGTTCTATAAAAAACGCTTTTTGTTTCTTGTGCCTCTGTTCTGTTCTGTTCAGTTCCGTTCCGTTTCGCTTGGATCTTTTAAGATCTGTTCTGTTCTGAGATCTCTTACTGTTTCTGTTTCAGTTTCTGTTTTCTTTTCTGTTTAGTTCGCGTTTTGTTTGTTTGCTTGTTTGCATTTGCTTCTGCCTTTGCCTTTGGTTTTGAGACAATTTTAAATTTTGAGGTAACCCCGAAATAAGAACCATCCCGAAACCCGAAAGAAAAGGCCAAGGAAATCGATTTCTGTGGGATTCCCTGCCGCTCAATCTCTCACTCTCTGAATCTCTTTTTGATGAGCATTCGAGAGTTAAGCGTGAGCCCCGCAAGTGCTCCTCCAAAGCGCTTTAATGCCATTTTCATAGAATCGAGTGAGTGGCGTGTATATATGTGTGTGTCTGTGTGTGTGTACAAAGGATTTGTTGCGGCTTTTTCCACTTTGAGCAGCAGACCCCGAAGAAGCTGGCCTTTTAATGTTTTTCGGTCAGAAGAAGCAGAAGAGGCACAAGCCAAAGGCTAAGGGAAGCTAATCAGATTATAACGAAATCATATTAAACGAACAATTATTTATTCAACAAGAGCGTAACGTAGCACATCGTAGCGTAGCGTAACGAACAAAGGGAGTGACATTTAAATGGTCAAGTCCTGACGCAACCAACATAAAACAACTCAGTTTTTATTTATATATAATTATAAAATTAATAATCGTTTATTTGTATCGATTTCCGTTTTAAATGCTTATCATTTATCGATTGGTTCATTGATCGGTTATTGATCTATGTATTTCCTAACACTTTGGTACTTTGAATTTTCTTGCATTCCTCTAGTTATTGCACTGGCACACACATATAAAACAAACACTTCGATAACGCGGTTCCGTAGTTATCATTGATCGGAGCATCGATGGGCAGGCTTAGAGATGACCCAATGTGCTAGTGATGACAAAAAATAACGCGTGGACTGCTCGACAGCAATGCGATGCTTCGCGTGTGATTGCCCGTCGACTGATGCGGTGCGATGCAATGCGCTAATAAACCTCTTAATTCTTAATTCTGACCGATCGCTCGAAAATAAATCGAAACTCACACACACAAGCACACAGGGATGGGAAAATAAACAGAGATACAGACACACCGACGGTCCATCCCGCACACTGAGAAATATATTTTAAAATTGTATTATTTTTGGGTTTGTGGCTTTCGCTTTTGTTATTGTACAAGTATTTTGGTTGCTTTTTCGGATATATGCTTCTCCGATTCTGATTCTGATTCCGATTCTACTCTTTCTCTGTATCTTTTGTGCTGCATGCTTTGAGTTGTTGCTTTCGCTGGCGATCTCCTTCGACTAAAAGAAAGGAAATTTCTGAGCATCTGTTTTTGGGGGGCAGCCGCTGCTGGGCTGCTGGGCTGTTGGGCTGCTGCTGCCTTTTGCTGCATTGGAAATGTAAAGTGCGATGATTTTTAAATAAATTTTCACTTATTTTTATAACCACGAGGCCAAGGGGCACACAGCCCACTCAGCCCATGCCACACCCCTGCCCCATCGACAAACATTTACAAATACATATGTACATGCACACGGACATATACATACACACAATATATACCATATATTTATACTCGTACTTATGATCCCTTACTATTCTTTGCTAATTTCTCTCGCCTCAACGGATGCGAAAGAGAGGAGAGTGGAGAGACCAGAGGCCAGAGGCCAGGGGAATTTCAGTTAAAATTAGCACTGAAACTGAAAACATCAATATTTTTACATTTCCCCGATGTGCATGTGATTTCCAGGGCATGGGAATTCCACACAAAACAAGGAGTTATTTTTAAACAACAGTTCACTCGAAGGCAGACCCCCGACCCCGACCACGACCCCCCACCCGCTCTGAAATGCGTTTCATGAGTTTCGGCAGAAAGCGCTCGCCAATGGATCCATCCCCCCACACCATCCGCACGCCAAAATAATGCCAAAAAATGTTTCGGTATAGTGGAAAATCCTTTTTTCGCCAATTCGAAATTATTGCAAAGATTCGCACAGCTTCAGTTGAGAGTATGCCCTGCTCACATTTGTTCCTGTTTCTTTTCCTGTTCCTGCATAAAATTTCATCAAAGAAAAGGGGCGGAATCTATTTCCATCCTCAATTTGCGTACGTTCGCATAATTTTTCTCCGAATTTTACGCAATTTAGGCCTGCCAAAAGCAACAACCTGCTGATTTCTTATATAAACCATAAACGTTTTAAGCCTGTCACGTGGCTAAGGGACTCACACACACATTCGCCCTTAGGTATGCAACACTTTTTAATGGAGTGATGGAAATACACACACTTCTGGGCATTGCAAGTTACAAAATTATGGGGGGAAAATGCAGACAATTTTGGGGAAAAACCAAAGCAAGCCAGAGCTTCGGGAACACTCCTCTATTGCCTGGAACACGTCCTTTGAGAAGGCAACTCGGGCACCAGAAAGAGGAAGAGGAGCTGGAGGAGGGCACCATTACTGTGGCCAATGAAGCGTTAGTGTGGTCGCTGCGGTCGTATCCCAATACTTGACACACTACTTCCACAGAGATACACACTCTCGCACACAGAAAGAGATGCCCACACACCTGTCTGTGTGCCTGTGTGCCTGCGTTTACTGTCGGGTGGGGGGTCTGTGGCTGTGGCTGTATGAGCGTAAAATTTGATTGAAAATGATGAATTAATGAGGCGTTAAATGATTAAATACGAACAGAATGGCTCTCGGTGCGCCCTATTGAACTGGAAGGCATTGCTGCGAGAACATTAACAATATCAGACACGACATAAAGGGTCCTTGGCTACACCCCACCGCCTCCCATGCCCACCCATTATCCACCCATCAGTGGATGCACGCTCCCCGACTCCCCGTCAAGTGTCCTTATCAACCCGATGAACTAGCAACGTTTCACACAAACACCAGCAACATTTTCCAATTGGATTGTGGCGATTATTGCAAGGAATATTTCCAGTAATTATGAATTTCAATTCAATTAAAAAGCGGTGGAAGAATATTAAGGGATTAGGGGTAGTTGGACGGGAGATTAAAAAAGGTAAATAGTAAAATAAGAGTGAAGCCTGTGCTGAGTGTGTTTCCTGGATCCACTACCACCGCTATCAATCAAGAAGAGTTGCATGAAAGGATTCTTGCAGCCACATTCTGTTATCCAAAAGTACTTTAAAATGTACTTTATTATAACAAATTTTGGAAATAAATAAAAAAATAATCCACTATTTCATGCAATTCACGTGTAATTTGCCTATTTGCATAATCGACACACATTTGATGGCTTATTCCGCACACACACACCCAGCACCCCAAACAGTCACCCACTCTCCATGTCATTGTTATTGATGAGCCGCCCATCAAAAACCCATCCTCTAGTTCAACTCCATCTCCTATGCCGTAGCAGAGCATATCCTGGGAGCACGAGAGTCGCATTAAAAACCAATAACTTACATTGCCTGTCAAAACCGCGTACACAAAAAAGACAAAAGAAAAAGTTGTATATAGATAATACATGCATATTTATGTATGTCTATGTGCATGCTATACATATGTACATCTGAATAGGTAATAGCCCGATTACGATTCCTATGCTGTGCTGTGTGGAGGAGGTGCCATCAGGTGCTTGGCACCCATCAAATTTGTTTGTTTGTTTGCCTTCCTTTTCGCTGCACTTTCCAGGCTGTTTTATGCCCATTTATGAAGATTGCAGATGGAAAATTGAAGCGTGAAAATCGCACACAATAAAACCAATTCATTTTTTCTGTAATTTGTTTTTATGGCTAAGCCCCGAGATAAAAGGAATGGGCAAAGGTAAGTCTAGCGCCATTTGCATACCACACCCATTCGAGAACATTCTTTTTTAAAGCACCTGTAGAAAAGATACAGTAATACGATCCTAATGGTTCGACGGCTCCAATGCAGCAAAATACATTGACGCCATTTCCAAAAATATCTATAAATTGTTTTTAATTAATCAAAGGTATGGATGGATTTTGGATGAATATAAATGGGAAATTTGCCAATAATAGAGGAAAGAACTGCAACCAATTTGCATAACTAAAACCACAAGTTGTACTGCTTGATGCAAGCATAATACCCTCTTTACCATAGAGAGAGAACAATAGACATGGAGATGGAATATTAGTAAAAGTATTTGTGTGTATTTTGGTTAGATAAAACCAATTTATTTGCCATTTCCAGGCCATCAAATATTCAAACTGCGTGCGGCGTCAATCAATCCAAAGAAACAGAGAGAGAGAGAGAGATTGATACATAGAACGAGCAAAGGCATTTCCGCTGCGACAGGCAGACGACGACCAGAACCTGCAACTGCAATTGCGATTTGCAACAGCAACCTCTGTTGCAACAACAAGCCGAAAAGAGCAATAACTTTGTATGCAAATGCAAGTGTTGCAGAACCCTCCTCTCACAAGGTACTGCCCCCAAACAGAGAGCCACATAGACCACAGCTCACAGGCCGAATCCGAATCCGAAACGTGACTGGAAGCCGAACTTCACTTTCGTTTTGGCCAGTTTTCGTCATGGCAAAGATGGTAGAGAAGGTGGGGTGTGGGCTTGACGGTGGACACACCATTTGACGCATACCAAATGTCCTTGAAATGCGATTGTGAATGTGTTCTGCAGGAGTGGTAATGGACATGGCACTGCGAATTGAGCACGGATATGAGAAAATGTGGCAAAGGTGCAAGCAATCGCTTCGACTGCTGCCTGGCCTGGCCCTGACAATTGGCAAAGCACTGACTTTGACTTTGGTTTTCTTTGTGGTTTGCATTTTGCAGTTGTCTTTTGCCATTTGCGGTTGCAGTTGCAGTCGCAAATTAATTGATAAATCAAGGGGGCGGGGCTGGAACAGCCGCCCCAAAAAGAATGACTACACAGAAGTTGAAGATACTCTTTTTTTGGAGTCAATATAGGAATATATAAATACATGTGTACGAGCATTAATATATTCTCGTATAATGTGCAGAGTCAACTAGATTAACGTATGTATGCAAGTCTGTTCCAACGATAGATACACCTTATAGAAGCATTGATAAATTTACCCGTATGCATGGGAATCTTTTTCGTGTATACGAACTCATTTTAGCTCTCACTTATCCTCAGTTCCGCACACACAAAATGGCCACAGTATCTCCTTTTTTTATTCCTTACACATGACACTATAAATTCTATAATTCTGCCATAAATCCCAAGCGTAGCTCGAAAAAGTGAAGGTTATTTTTGCTTTTTTCAAGGGTACCAAACAAAAAACAAAAAGCACACTCCCAAGCAACAGAAGGCGAGAAGCAGCAACATTCTTGACAAGTGTAGAAGGGGGTTCGGCGGGGCCTCCCCTAGTGCTGCTTAAATGCAGTCTGAGTGCCCTCCTGCATTCGTAATGAGTTTCCAAGCTGCGATTTCGAATTTCACTTGTGGTTTCTGTTGGAAAATGTCACAGGAAATAATGGCCCTGTCTGATGTCTCGGTTTTTTTATTTGTATCGAACGATATTAAAAGCCCCCCTCTACCATACACTCCGCCCCCCGCCACTTTGTGTCTTTCTATCTGGCAGGCAATAAAGCGGGCGCCACAACGTATGCAGCACTTTTTTATACGGAAAATCGACTTTTAATACAATTTCCCATTCCCATTTGTTCGGGTTCTTTTTTTAGTAGTGCGCTAAATTTAGCAGAAAAGTTTAAAGTTGAAAGTGGCCAACACACTCACACTCCACTTACACACCCACCGTCTACTGCACACGCCTACTGCTCAGCTACATCCGCGTGACGTCAGTAGCCTTTTGGCTGAAGGGGAAACACACAAAAAGTGCAATATTTGAATATTGAATTAATTTATGCACAACACAGAACAAACACAATCACACAACCCCATGAAACATTGCAATGCATTGCAGTGAAGATGGATGGGTGGTCGAAGGAGGGAGGAGGAGGAGGAGTGAGTGTGTGAGTGAAATGCAAATCCCATTGCATACCCCAAAGGCGCCGGATGTCGTGTGCTCAGATTTTGAGCTGAAAATTCCAGTGCACTGCTTGCACGCATCTGAGTGAAAGCACTGCAGCGTGAGTGAGAATGAGAGTGTTAATGAGCGTGAGCGTGAGAGTGCACGCATATATCCATGTCATGGCTAAAGAACACGCCCCCCAAATGGTCAGCCAGTGAGCGAAGCGATTTTCAACCCCCGTTCAAGTTCAATGCAATGTCTGCCACCGCCGACTGTCCTTGAATCTAAAACACAAATGGAAAAAAAAAGAGGGAATAGGCGGAAGAGAGGAAAAGTGTACAAGCAGAAAAACATTTAACATTTACCATTACCGTTCACCACCTCTTCTCTTGCATGCCAGCAATGGGTGGGGAAGGTAAGCGCGAAAGGCAATTACAGGTTCAGCAAACACTTGAGACGTCACAAATTGTTTAATTTCGATTCCGTAAACACGTTCAGGCCAACGGCCACAAAGGCAGGAGGCTCCAACGATAGGCCTCTAAAGATCCAAAAAAAAAAAGAAGAGAATAAAACTAAGAGCCAATTATGGTGGTGGGAAAAACCTCAAAAGGAAAACTCAGCTAATTCGGTGACACAATTGTTTTGAACGCTTTTCTGTTTGACCGCCGCTGTATTTGTTTTGCTTAATTCGTTTATGCATTCTACAACCACACGAAGATTACACAATGAAGAGCGGGTTAGAGAACGGTGTGAATTATGTAAGGACAACTAAAATACGGGTAGAACAGAAGTCAAGCACTACATACACACATATGTAGGTATGTATAATGGTTGCTTAAAGCAAGACATTTACATTGGGAACAAAAACCGTTCCCGCCTGTTTGTTTGCCTGTCTCTTGTCTGGCACTGTTTTTGCATTTCACTGAATCGAAACATTGGAACTTGCACCGAGTACCCAAGGACTGTAGATCTCTTACTCAATCCTCGAGTGTATCAACAAGATGTAGATTATTCCTATTAGGTTATTACTAGGTTGTTTGCACTGCAACACTTGGCGCTTGTTGTTTTGTCATCATACGCGTCGTATGCGTAATATGAAAAGTCAATAGGAGAATGCGACGAAGGAGAAAGCAAACAAAGAGTAGAAGCAAAACTACAAAATCAACTCTTGCATTAATACATACCCATGTACATTCATAGCTATGTACATATGTATATGCATATATTAGCGTGCTCCTAACTGTGCGAACGAGATGGGTGAGACATTCAACTAAAGTCACGTGTAAGTTTTGAATGCTGTAAATTAGTATTTATGGCAAGAGATAAAGTGATACGCTGGCCGACGCAGTAGTCACTCGCTAAGTGGCATCGCATACTGAAAGTACAGCCATGTGTGCTGCTTACTGAGGCTCCACTGTGCACGGGCCAAAGCATAACAAACAAATATCCAGCTTTGAACCGCAAAGAATTCAATTAGAATAAATCCAGAGAGACGCATAGAGAGTGAGTAAGAGCGAACGCGAACGCGAGCGCGAGCGAGATCCACAGAGAGCAGAGCTGCATAATGACATCACACTGACGCCAACAACAATGCGATAAGAGCCGAGAGAGCGCAGCAGTCAACGCACAGCGAGAGAGAGAGAGGCAAAAATTAAGCCTCCACTATATGACATCAGCGTGTGCACGATTTGTTAACAGTTAATTTGTTAACAGCGATCAATGGTGGAGGGGGGAAGTGAGCGGGTGAGCGGGCGAGCATGCGCATTTTTTGTTGCGGGCACGGTACCCCTCTTTTTCACGTGTGCGCCACGGACTCGAATTCGAAGCTCATGACGGATGGGGAGGGATGAGCCGGAAAACATTTGAGAGATCTTTTTGCGGACATCGCATTTGGCATTAATTGACGTTTAACGATTCACGCGTGAAATCTCTTGAGAACCGGTTGCCCGTTCGTTTGCTCGTGTTCGTTCTTGGTTTGCTTCTTAGAGAGAAAGAGAGAGAGAGAGATAGTAATACTCGTAGGGATAGAGACAGACAGGGGGAGCGGCAGAGGAGAATAGAGATACATAGTTAGCCACAAATCATATGAAACATACTTATTTTTTTTGGTGAACCTGTCGCCTCTAATATTTTCATTATTGATTTATTTGCTTAGCTGCTTTATCATTCCCCCGGCACACCGCTCTACCTGTCGCTCCGCTCTCAATCTTTTCACACTTCTTTTGGGGCGGAGAGGGGGCCTGAGGTGCGTAACCATTTTTGTTTTGTTTTATTTCATTTTATTGCCATTTTTACTGCTGCCTGTGCGGCTACTGCCGCCTGTTGTTTAAAAACTCATTTCTTATGTGATTTTGATGTCAGCTTAACTGTGTTTACTTGCTCTTGCTCTTGCTCGTCTTTTCCTTATCTCTCTCTCTACCCCTCTCTTTCTCCATCACACAATTGACACCTTAATCATGAGCAGAAATTTTCAAAGCCTGAAAGCGCTGTCAAAGCAAAAGAATTTATTTGATTTCCCCTCCAATCTTCTTGCCATTTAATAATGCCTTCTGATTGGAATTGGAATTGGGATGCTGTCGATAGAAAACATTCCACATATGAGTATGGTACGTATTTTGGATACCCTGTAGCATAGAAATTGTAAAATTCCAATATGCGCCAAAAACGATTCGTAAGGTGCTAATGAATGTGTGATATTATGTGCACATTTATGTAGGGAGAGGCCTACAGGAGAAATCTCTTTAGTAGATCTTTTTCTCTTTCGACTGGGGATAGTATCCTAATACTAATATGTAATGGATTCTCAAAGATATCCTACCCAGAAACTAGATGATATTTCGCTTATAGGGTATCCCCATCATTCCCTCTCCAAATGGAAGTGTTTGCTTTGTTCATTGAAGTCTGTTTCTGAGTGCCGAAGAAGTTTGCTGAAATGTACGTACTCCAACAGCGACGTCAAGACTGTGAAGAGTACTCTTCATAAAAAAAAGATATAGACAATATAATGCGTGTCAGTGCGCATCCAAAAATACCTCCAACCGAGTGAAATTAACTAAGAATAGAGTTATCTTTATCGGAAGTGTGTTATCTTTATCTTGATGCCCGTTAGGCAACAATTAGCGCAAAAAAATACCAGATTAGAAAAGACTCGGAGAGCCAGAGCATTCCTCGCATTCATTTATAATTGTTAACCCAATGAAAGCAATTAAATCAAGTCTCGCGGGTCGCTCGTTTTCGTCTAGAGTTTTTTGTAGTTTGCCAAAAGATTTAAAAAGACAACCAGACGATGACGTGGCATGCCCCTCCACAGTCCCCCCCTTCTCTCTATCTCTCTCTCTCTCACCCTCTTTGGCAAACAACCTCACCGAATCGCTAATGATCTCAAGGTAATACTCCGCACAGCTTCATTGTTATTTATTTATTTATATTTTATATTTTTTATTAATATTTGATTATAAATTCATAACAAAGGAAAGAAAAAAAATCCATCATTATGGAGAGAGAACCAAGATAAATATTTATTTATTTAATTTTTTGGCTAGCCAAACACCTGAACAGAGGAAGAAGAAGTAGAGAATCGTGTTCAAAGCGTACTAGAAACTCGGCAATTTAAAACCCCCCCACAAAACAAAACACTTTTCCAAGTACAAAGATGAATTGTAATTTTCGGTGAGGTGATTTTGATCGAGTGGAGTGCTCCTCCAGTCGGTCGATCGATCGGTTCCTTAAAAGGCACCTCTCGCCACAGCACAGAATGTTTTCGCTTTCTACGCATCAGAGCCAGCCCAATTATTCCATTGCTCATTTGCATTTAACTTAAAACTTAAAACTAAAAACTTAACATGATTCAATGTTGGTTGGGGGAATTGTTTTTAATGGAATTGAAGGACACAAGTTTTGGGTCGCGATTCCACAGATGTTTTGCCGAAATGCCATAAGGAAAAAAAGTTAAAGAAAAGGTTTAAATGGCAGGGAAAATACAAGAAAAGGGCTCCATCATCGAATACAAAACGTGAAAGCCTTGAAAAGTAATTCTTTTGGTTTCATTCAATCAAGAAATACTTCAGTAAATTAATTCTAATACAATGTTGAATCAACCACTAATACAACCCCTAAAGCGACCCTAACAACCAACGGCTTTCTGTGCCATGCTTAAAAAGGGAAAGC
Source organism: Drosophila ambigua (assembly GCA_018150905.1). Taxonomy (NCBI): domain Eukaryota; kingdom Metazoa; phylum Arthropoda; class Insecta; order Diptera; family Drosophilidae; genus Drosophila; species Drosophila ambigua. Next base: position 8,267,730 of record JAECWS010000001.1, on the reverse strand, counting down.
CTATATATTTATAAATTCCAATAAATCCAAAAATACAAGAAGACGGTTTAACTCCCACGGCAATTAAACTGCTGAAGGACTAAAGTTCATTGTTAATGTCATTAAAAGTGATAGCTCCAACCGTGGAACACACTCTCTCACTCTCTCTCTCTCTCTCTCTCTGGTACATACTCGTATTGTCTGTTCTTTCGGTCATTCAATTCATATCCCTCCATATGCTAACGCTCTCAAGCATTTATGGATGTGACCTATCATTGAGTTAATCTTTGATTCCATGCCGCCTGCCCACCCTCACATCCCCTCCTTCGCCACTCTCCCTGTTTTATTTGTGTCCCTAATTGTGCCGCTATATTTATTCCATCTATTTTAAGGCACGAAGGTAAAACTCCACTTACTTTTTGATGGTCAAAAGTGGTAGTGGCATTTCCATCAATGCAGATACAAGAACAGATACAAGAAGACACTCTAGTATCTGCTTGTTAATTTTCGGTGTGAAATGTGCGGTTAATCCTGCCAGCATGAACTAACCTCTGGTTATTGGTTAATGGGTGCCATTTCCCGTTGCTCAAATGCTAATGATTTGACCGAAAAGCGGGAAAGACGCACACAACTGTACTCTCAACCACACACAGACGCACACGCACACGCACACACGTGCACAATTGCTGGGCATTTAAGCGGCTTAATGAACCATTTGGACATTTGGAAACTTTCACAGTCATCAAACATTATGATGTTGGCGATTTTTGGCACTCAACGGCAGTGCCACAAGTGGAACAAATGAAGTATTTTGTTTGGCTGTGTGTGTCTGTATGTGTTTCTTCAAGTTTTAAAGTTTTTGACGAAATTTTGGGAACGAATTGTGGATTGGCAAATGCTCTACAACGGCAGGAATGCCAAGGAATGGAGGGATGCATCAAAGGTAGTTTTGTGCTTCGCTTAATATATCTGAAGAAAAAAAGAATCTTTCTCTAAAATGAAGACCAGATTACCTCTAAACTAAACTAAACTCTTAGGCCAACACCCATATTATTGTCACAGTGGCATGGCCCATACGCCGTGCTATCATATGTATGTGTAACCTATCCCATCGTATACCCTACCCTAATAAACAAGCCCCAAGTCTGACAGCCGCTTAATAAAAACCCGTTCAACTAGACCCTGTCTGTTTCAAGTGATCAATGCCATCAAAAGACAATTACCAGGCGATGGCCAAAAACAGTTCCACAGCTCACTCCCCCCTCTCTCCGTTCTCCACTCACCCTTCTGTCTTATCCCATGCCCCACCCCACACCCCTCTCAAAACGAAACTGCAATGCCCAACGATGATAATGATCTTGCAAAAAGAAGACAAGCAAAGAAAAAAAGAATAAGCAGAGGCAGCGGCAGCGGCAGCGAAAAAAAAAAGGTAGACAAGCCATAGAGCCCCATCATCGAGGCAAAAGCGACACCAAAACAGAGACCAAAAGCCTAAAGATCGGCAATCGAGTGGCCACCACTTTGGACAGGTCTCTGCGCGCTCAATTCTCCGCGCTCCGCACTCTCCACCCGACCGTCCATCCATCCACTGGACAGAGACCGTCCTCCGAGTCGATGAAAAACGAAACCAAAACGAGGCGAAAGCCTCAACACGAGCAACAGCAAAAATGGTGGTTAAAAATAGACACCGCTCATTAGAAATGGCTAAAAATAGGTAAACGGCCAGGCCAGGTAGCATTAAAGCGCTCAGGTTCGTGGGGGGACTGAAGTGCATTAAGTGGAGTGTGGAATGAAGAGCGGCAGATTGATAGAGAGACAGAGAGAGAGATAGAGGCACATCTCAATATATGACGTATACGACACTGTGGACCAAATAATCTGTTGGAATCTAGTTATCAGATGATGCCACTGCCACTGGTGCACTAGTTATGCGGCTGTAGAACGGGTATGGCAGGTACCCGCTGTTCGTGGAACTTGTTGGGGGATCCTCAAGACAGAAGCGATCGAAATCGTACTACAAGATGGGAACGTAGATATGGAAACGTGTCCCACCAAAGAACTGCAGAGGGAATGGTTCAAGATCTAATTAGGGGAAATCTAAGATACAAAAATGTATAATAAAATAGTCGCTGTGGAAACGGTGTTCCCAGATCCCTGTCCCTACATCTTCCCTTTCCATAACCTAACGGTCCCGTTACAAGCTCAAGAACAAAACAAACAAGGAATTCCCTTCCCCCCAGCAAATCCCCGTGGCATCTTTTGGGAAAGAGAGAGAGAGAGAGTGCGCTCAGAGAACGAACATAATTTCAAACAATTTAGTCAAGTTAAGTTCCTTTCAGTTCCAGTGGCATTTCAAGCTGTTTACATTGGGCCAAAACGTGTAGTTGTGGGGCATGGGAGCGAAAAGTCGAGGAAAAACCCAAGGATCAGGAACACGCGCAATATAAACGTTTGGGACAAGGTAAACGAAGTAAATTAAATACCAACAGCAACTACAAAAAAATAAAAGGTACCCTCCTTGAAACATAAGAGAGTCGAAGCTATTGGTACCCTTTCCTCTTGAATATAATTGGCAGAGTTTCGAATTCAATTCATGGCATGCTATTTGGTATGATATAGTGGATCGACTAAATGAGTTACAAATATCTGCTCAAAGTTCTAATACCCTCAAAGAGGATATCAAAACTGGCAGCATAGCGACACCAAAAGCAGGAGGACGAGCCAACAACAAGGCTGCAATGAAGGCGGGCGGAGAAATAGCAAAAACAACAAGCCAAAGGCATGCGAAACAGCAGAAAGCATGAAGAAACCCAATAACATAAAAGCAAAAGAATTTCTGTTCCCTTCCCTACTTGGAGCCCAAAAGGATGATGATGATGGGCAGGCGGCCGGCCCTGCTACTGCTGCTGCTGCTTCTGCTGCTGAGTGCGGTGGTTGGGGCTGAAAAAACCCGCTTACAGCAGCGAAAAAAATCAAGCAGCAAAAACGCCAAGGCAAGCAACGACCTTGATAAGTTTTACAACAGGGCAGCAGCAGCAGAGAGTGAGAGCCAAAGGAAGAGCCAAACGAAGGAGCTTCACCTCTCTCTCTCTCATACAGTCCAGCACAATCGATGGCCCACCAGTGTGGTGGGTTTCGTTCGCTCTGATAGCTACTGCGCTCTCTCACTCTCTCTCCCTCTCTCTCATCAACAAGTGTCCCAGCTGTGTGTTGGCAGGGCTGTGGGGAGAGCTGTGGGGGGCTGTGGGGAGGGCTGTGACCTGTTCCTAACTCAATTCGGTTTTTTGTGTCTGTGTGTCACAAAAAATGTACTCTCCCACTCTGCCGCTCAGCGGGCTCTCTCTTACTCTCTTTGATAAACAGTCTGATGAGGTGGATTTTTATTCCTCCTCTTTCACAGCTTGATTATCATATTCTGCGTTTTATTATTGAATTTCTTGCTCTCCCTACACGAGTGTGTGAGTGTGTGTGACGCATGTGTAAAGTGCGGCGCAGATATTGATATAACCCGTACCCCTATCCTTATCTCCCCACACCTCTCTGAATGCCCGCCTAAAATGCCGTTCCGACAGTTAGTCTAACAAATTTGTTTGTTTCTTCTCCTATTCGCATCCTCTCTCTCTTTTTCTCTCTCTGTCAGCTGCCAGATCAGCTGGAATTCATTCGCAGAGGTACAAGCAAATATAATTAATATTATTAAATAATTTCTAAGCACAATATTGACCAACGACAAACAGAGAATGAAAAGAGGAAACCCGAAAAGCATGTGCTCGTACGCACAAGATGGAAAAGTTTTGCCACAAATTAATGCAAAACCCGGAGTACAACCACAAAGAGTATTGTAGAAAACCTGCAACGTGCCTGAAATATTAACAACAAATTGCAATATCAAAATCAACGCGGAACAACAGCCACACCGATTCATTAAGCTGCATAGGCGCTGCACTTGCAACGGCCAGGCCCAAACCGGACTGCAAGGCGGCCCCGCCCCCCTTATAACATACTACACACACACACACACACACACAGATATATAGTATATATTAAAGACAAGAGACGACGCCTAGTTGAGCATTTTGAACGACAACGGCAGCAGCAGCACCAGTGGACAAGCCATAATTAATCAGGACTGGCCGACAATATTTTACTAAAAAAAAAAAAGAAAATGAAAATTCCTCAACAGCAGTTGCCCGTACAGGAGAGATCCTTAATGTGCAACAACATAAACAACAACATGTTATAGGAGAAACGACACAATGAAAATAAGACGAAGCTTTACATACCCTGGCAACAGACACCCTTTTTGGCTTCCAAAAACTGTCGTAATGTCATTTCTTTTCCACTTTCTGCATTCCATTTTGTTGTTACCTAATCTTGAATCGTCCAAAAAATATGTACGAATTCTTAGAAATTTTATATGCGAATCGTACAAGTGAGAAACTTGTTTCCCCCTCAACATTAATTCGCATATTTTTACAAATTATATTAGAACTCACATAAATACATACATATGTACATTCATGAGATAATAGAACCAGAGAACAGCAACAACAATTCAAAATATTTCGTGTACTGCTAAAACTTGTTTTATTTATGTTTGTTTTTGTTGTTGCTGCGAACGCTTGTAAAGCTTATTGAACAATTATTTTGTGGCGAAAAAAACGCTGGAAATGGGAAATTTTAAGCTAAGCGAAGCTTAGTTACCCTATAATTAGGGTTGGGTTGATTTATGGGCTGCACTGCAACGGCAGCCAAATGGATGACAAGTTCAAGGAGGCAGCACTGCCATTTGGGATGTTCCCGTGAACACCTTGCCCACGCCATGGATCAAAAGCCTCAAATGGGAAATATAGTTATATGACGCGCTCAGTATTTGAACTGCTTGCAAGCTCAAGTAAACTGCTAGCTAGTTTTTCAGTACTATTTAACAAAATGCAGTAGACTTCGGAGCAAGACAGTTGTGTCTTTCACATTGCCTTACTGATCTCAGATCTTTTACTGTGAAGACGCATTGCATATACCCATAGACAATATAGCCGAACTTCTAGGAAATATTTCCATGCATGATTACAAATATATATTAACATTGCAAAATGATGAAATCCACGTGAAAACTTGATTGGGTAAAAGTAATTATCACAAGGAAAAAAGATTTTCCACATGCATTATGGAAATGTTACACTGAATCTTTTGCATGGAAATAATTCAATTAAAATAAATTAACGGAATCGAAAAGTCCCCCCAGATTTGTTGCACGACATTTTGCGGGGAATTTTTTAATTCCATTGTAATGAAGTAATACATATTATCTAATTCTCGTTTCTCTCAGTGTGTGTTTGTGCAAGGGCTGGAGAGGAAATGCGAATGGGGAGGTAATGCCCGGGACTTTAGTCCAGCTATCAATTGTCGTCGCTCATTGAAGCTCATCAAGAGGAGAGAGCGCGATAGCAGAAAAGCGGGTGTAGAATGGGGGGAGGACAAAGACAACGACAGCAACATCCACTTAGTTCTATGCTGCATTTGGATAAATCAACAACAAATCTATTAAGCTTACAGTACAAGAAAATCAACAACAAAAGAGGGCAGGAGAAAGTCACCAGCGGGCGGCGGGGGGGAAACGGAAAAACACTGTCACAAATACACTGCAACGTGCTGTATAGCTCTCTCTGTCGCACACAACTTACAAGAAATGCAAGCCAAAAAGAAGACGAAGAAGACGAGGGAAAAAAAACTGAATTCAACTTACCGTCCGCACAAGTTCAAGGCCAAGTGTTCAAGTCCCTCCCTCTCTGGCCTGGCGCTCTCTTGATTCCACGCTCTTTCCGTTTTCCTCTCTCTCTTGGCGTACCGATACCGACAGAGAGTGTTTACTTTGTACATGAAAAATAACTTTACTTTCGTTTTCTAAGCCAGTAGCTGGGGGGGAGAGGTCGGGTGGTTGGGTTGCTGCCCCGCATGCAATCGAACTGCAACGGTAGTTATGTTGTTATTGCCGTAAGGTCACACTTTCGATTGGGGGCGCCCTTCGTTTCCCAACGCTTTTTATCAACAACACATACAGATAGATATGGGGGGATCTTGCACTGAGGGCTGCTGCAGGACCGACTTTTGTAAATTAATTAACAACATTCCCTCGCAGACACACACACACTCATACTCATCATGCGAGCGCGCGCGCCTCGAGATAAGAGCAAAGCAATTTATTTGCAGTAAAATTTACGTTTTTGCGCGCTGAACAAACCGATGGGGGCGGGGATGGTTGAAGGGGGGCACTGGGGGGTATGTGGGAGAATTCACCACACACAGTCTCTCACACTCAAACCGACGTAAGCGCACGTTTTCGCAAGTTATGAAAATTGTGGTTCGAATTCGGGCTTATTTTCCCCACTCAACGAAAGTTCACTGTACTACAACTGGCTGTCGAATATTTATGCGTTTTCAAACTTAATCAATTTAATCAAGTGGAATTTTTGGTCAATCAACACCAGAGAGACAACAAGACGACGGAACGCTGGACAACAACAAAACGATAACAGTGATGACCAAACTAGCAAGCTTTCAAAATAGAGGTGTCAAACCATCGAGGGCCCTATCGATAGTATCGATATTTTACTGCTAGCACTAACCATACAGTATATAGATGTGCCAGTTCATACAACGAAAGGGGCACAGCTGAGTTTTCTGTCCCGGGTCCCCAGGTCTTCGCGGGACCGAGACGTTCGGGTGGCGGACCTGAGACGTTCGGGTCGGGGACCGGGACGTTCGGCATTTTTCGACATGTTCGATTCAGACGAGATGCGAAAGCAAGACGAGAATCAAATGTATGTGGTACACAGGCACGACAAAATATCAATTCTTATTTTCCGAAAGCGTTTGAGTGTGTTTGAGTTTCGCTTCCGGTTACGTAAATGTGTTGCCATGTATTCACACATACTATGCTTGCGTGTGGGCTCAAAATATTTGGCTGCTAGAATTGATTTTCGTTTTGTTTTGAGGGCTGATGTAGCGACATGAGCGACCTGCCGCAACATAAATGAGGAATGGGCAGAGTGGGTGGGGTGGGAAATAAATAGAATATATAAAAATAAAATAAGTTAATTTTTGACATATCCTATATATATCCTTCCTTACATATCCCTGTTTTAGAAATGTATATACTAAATAAAATGTGCATGTACATAAATTTTGTGCAAATGACTCAGCTTCAACTTGCAAATTTGTCAATAAATTCCTTTATTTCCGAGAACTTTCTATATATACTTCTTATATATATATTAATACATAATGCAAATAATTAGTATATGTATACACATATGTGGATTTTTAACTTAAATCAATTATTTATCATATACATACATTGATTGTTAGCAAAGACTATACAATACAAAACAACAAAATAGAAGTCTGACGACGGGAACTGGTCCAGTCCAGGGCCGGATTAGCAGTTGCCTAGGGCCCACCCTAGGCTAACAGAAACAATTTTAAAAAATCAAATAGTGGATACAAAATATAATAGCCACTGATAAACATAAAAATCGAATGTTTGTTTGATTAATTTGTAAGTTTTTATTTCAAATGAGAAGAGAAGGAATTAGCGTGAAAAAGGGAGAGCCCCAGATTGAAGGTTGCACAGGAGGGTTGATCCGGCCCTGAATAGGACGAAAAGGCCTGCCGCACAGCTCAGATCGCTACATCAGCCCTCAAAACAAAACGAAAATCCAATTCTAGCAGCCAAAAATTTTAGAGCCCACACACAAGCATAGTATGTGTGAATACATGGCACACACATTTACGTAACCTGGAAGCGAAACTCAAAACACACTCAAAACGCTTTCGGAAAATAAGAATGATATTTTGTCGTGCCTGTGTACACACATACATTTGCAATTCTCGTCTTGCTTGCATCTCGTCATGAATCGAACATGTCGAAAAATGCCGAACGTCCCAGGTCCCGACCCGAACGTCTCAGGTCCGCCACCCGAACGTCTCAGGTCCAACGCCGAAGACCTGGGGACCCGGACGAAAACTCACGCGCCCCTTTCGTTGTATGAACTGGCACATCTATATACTGTATGGTTAGTGCTGCTAGTCTCTACTATCGACGGTTTTGCGACTATCATGATCCACTTTTGGGTGGATTTTTTAGTGAAATCTCTTGTTTGGTATTTTCTATTCTGATATTATTAGCGCGCAAAAAAATAAATTGAATTTGTTACAAAAAATTCCACAAAAACCTGTACCGAACGCAAAGAGGCGGTTCTGTTACTTTTACAATAAATCATGGGCCTAGAATCTTAAATTACAAGTGAAGATTAGCTTTCAATGCATTAAATTCATGTCGGTCCAGTGCCTTGATGTTGGTGCCAGAAAATGGCGACTTGAACTCCAGGTCACGATGCTTGTTAACCAGAATCTTTTGATCCGAGTAAATCAGATTTATCTCCTTTTCAATCTGCTGCTGATCTGCAGTAATCATTGCATTAGATTAAACCAAAGGAGTGCCTGCATTACATACCCTTCTTGAGCAGCTCCACTGCCTTGTCCTTTGGCACCTTCACCAGCATGCTACCAATGGTGATCCAGACCTTCTTTTCCTCTGTCTTCTCCACGAGACGCAGTGCCTCCCGCGCCTCTTGGCGGCGTTTGTCCATAACCGTCAGCTCGTGCTTATTGACCAATATCTTGTCGGCCAACTCCTCCGACCTGGTAATCAACTCGATGCTTTTATCCACATCTGAGGTGGACATTTTCGTTTATCTATTTTCCGACTCTTGCAAACAAAAAATTTCCAATTTTTTATAAACAAATCTTTGCGAAAACAGTAAAGTGTGACCAGAGCAAGGGCGCAAGCAATACCCTAACGTGTGCCGAACAGCTGAATATCCCATTCAACAGAAAAAATGTAATTACATTCATTGTCTTCTGTCCACGGATATTTTTTCTGAGATCGAGCCACCACCCACCCCCCATCTCACTAGACGAGAAGGACCCGAGATCTCTGGCACACAAGTCACTTAGTTAACACTCGCAATGCATTCCATCGACAGACGCTGCAGCAGCGTCATCTTCCTGCTGGCCATTTGCCTGCAACAGACGTATTCCGAGGTAATTAATTCTTTGTGTATTCCATAAATCCATGAAATGTTGGCAAGTGTTGGCATCCAGAGTGCGCAAAATAGGCAGCATATGGTGCCAATTGATTGTACGGTGTGTAAGTGTTGGTGTCTGCTGTCTGGCTGTGTACGTGTGAATCTGTGTGTGGGTGCTGTGCAAGTGCTCCCGTGGCATATGCACATGTGATTGTGATCACCATCTGATTGTTTGCATACCTGGCTAATCTCAAAACCCCTTTCGCAGAGTCAAAGTTCGCCCCGTTATCTGCAAAACATTGACATCGGCACCAACGCCAGCAGCAACAACAGCGAGAGACTGCAGCAGATCCTGAAAGGAGCTGGAGCCACGCAAATCAATTGGCCACAACATTCCAAACAGGGCAAACCCGACATTAAGACTGAGTTGGCCAAACTAAATACCAGTAAGTGTCACTGCATTCTCCATCCGTATGGAGTATCCATGCTAATACTTTCCCACAGCCTATATTTACCAGAATGCCTGGCCAGCGAACAATGTGAAGCTGGGCGCTGTGACAGCCGTGAGCTTCGACAAGGCCGGCAATGTGGTCATCTTCCATCGGGTGGACCGCATCTGGGGCCAGGACACCTTCGACAATGGCAATCAGTTTCGGGAGAAGTACCGCGGGCCCATTCGGGAGAGCACTGTTCTGGCCTTGGAGCCTGCCACCGGCCGCGTGCAATACGATTGGGGCAAAAACTTGTAAGTCCTGAATTACTGCCATGCACCCGGATTTCCAACATTTGTTTTGTTTCGTGTAGTTTTTACATGCCCCATGGCCTGACCGTGGATCCCGAGGACAACGTCTGGCTGACAGATGTGGCAATGCATCAGGTGTTCAAATTTGCGCCACGCGGCGCTGGCAACAAGCCACTGCTGACGCTCGGTGAGGCCTTCCAGCCGGGCTCCGGCAAGAAGTTCTGCAAGCCCACCTCTGTGGCCATCCTGGACAACGGAGACTTCTTTGTGGCGGATGGCTACTGCAATGCCCGCATCCTCAAGTACTCCAGGGCGGGCGAGCTGATACTGTCATGGGGCCAGAACTCCTTTGCCGGCGTCTCCTATGATGTGGCACCTCAGAATTACTTTGCCATTCCGCACGCCCTGACTCTAGTCCCAGAGCTGGAGCTGCTGTGTGCTGCCGACCGGGAGAACGGACGGGTGCAGTGCTTCTACTCGAGCAACGGCACCTTCCACTCGCAGTACCACAATCAACTGGTTGGCGATCGGCTGTTCAGCATGGCCTATACCCCGGCAGCAGGTGGGTCTAATCGTTGGGACACGCCAGGCTGGAAGAGAAATCATTAACAATCCCCGTTTCGTCTTTCAGGCGGAGAACTAGTCATTGTCAATGGCCCCAGTGCGGAGTTGGGCATTCATCCGGATCATTACAGCGAAGTCCATGGCTTTGTGATGAGCATGAGGAACAGGCAATTGGTCTCCAAATTTGGGCCAAACAATTTGGAATTCAAGAATCCCCACGACGTGGCCGTAACAGCCGATGGCAATGAGATCTATGTGGCCGAACTGAATCCCATGCGTATCCACAAGTTCTTGCACAAATCCCTGGCCAAACCCATGTCACTGTCGGCCACAAAGGAGGTCCAAAGCAGGGGTGGTGTGCCTGCCGAGACACCGGCAGCGGGAGTCGACCCAAGCCAGGCGACGACACACCATCCCAGTGGCAAGGCCGTGCTGGTGGCCTCGCTAATGCTGATATTTGCCGGCTCCACCTTTGCGCTGGCCCTGCTCATGGCCAGGCGGCGGAAACGAGGTAATCAAGCCATCAACAACGCTGCCCCCGCCAGCGATCTGGTGTACCGCAAGCTAACTGCATCCAACCAGAGTCTGTGCTAACAATCTCAGTAGGATACTAATCCTAATCATACATCGCTCCGTGTCCTAAATGTAGTTGTGAATAATGTTGTCGTGCTCATTCGTAACCGATTTGTGCATATATACTTACATTTATCTTTGTATCTTGCTATATTAATTGAGGATTATAATTTGTAATTCGTTTAGTTTTAAGTTGATTTCCGTCCACATTGCCTCCCGCACAAGTATTTGAATGCTAATCCCAACTTGCCTTTTTGGTGCTTTCTTTTTTATACAAAATATATACAACACTACAGACAAAACCCAACCCCCTGTACACAATATACAATGCAACATCTTTTAAATTTAAGTGTGTTCTGTTTTCGTTTATTTGTTTGGTTTGTTTCAGTGCAAAATGCAAGCAAGAGAAAGAGAGATGTGTCCCATGCATGATCTGTTAAGTGAATCCACCCATTTAATGCACAGAAACTCACCCGAAATCATGTGTTTATAACATTCGCAGGTTGCTTGCCGTTTGGCGCCCGCAGTCGGCGACATGCCTGGGAGAAGGCGGAGGGCTTCAAGCTGGGCGGACTGTTGGACAGGGATCGCAACGGCTTCGAGAAGCTCGACCAGCAGGCCAGCGATGAGGAGCAGGAGACAAGCACACTGGCGAGTGCCGCCCCATACGCCTAGACAGGACCAAGACTTATGTAAATCTAACTGAGAAATCATTCCTAGCCTAGTTCTAGTTCTAACTACCTGTACCTCAGAGATTCGACTTAGTTGTACACACTCTCTCCGTTTTATACATTCTGCGATTTTAGTTCTCCCCTTCGAGATCATTTTGATTTTGATGTATTTTAATGCCATTTCTTACTGCGATTGCGCTCAATCCTTTTGATTTGCCAAACGGGAATATAGTCTTATGAAACTCCATCGAATCTCGTGTGTGTTTGTTGGTGTGTTTTTTATTGTTAGTCAACGATGGTTAGACTAAGAAAACTTAACTAGAATTCGTTATAAATACGTGTGGGTATATTGCAGATTATCCACTATTAGGCCCCTTTGCGGCAAATTCTTTGCTTCTGTGTGTCGAAAGATTCTCTCAAGATTCATGTTGTGTGGTTGGAGGTCAGACAACTTCGGCCAAAAAGCCTTCGTTCTCCTCCGTCACAATAGCGTCGATGTTGTAGAATATCGCGTGCGTGGCTATGACAAAGCAGGAGGCCCCCAGTGTCCAGAATAGTACTGCGCCCGCGCCAACCAGAAAGAGCAACGGCGTCGCCGCCAGATTCACGGCAATGATCTGTTGACGTGGCGTCAACTGGCTGCCCATCACAGTGATGTTTGTATTGCGAGAACGCAGCCTGTGGCACAAGAGGGCGGCACCTGCCAACACCAGCAATATAAGCGGCGATGTAATGCTGTAATAATGGGAAACAATATTTGTTTATACAACTGCTGCTGCTCTCGATCACGTGATGATACTCACAGGCAGTAGATCATCAGCACAATAAATACGAATATGTAATTGCTCTGGAAATAGGAAAGATTTCGCTTCACGCGGCCGGTCAAACGCTGCATGCTGACGGCCGTCTTAAAGTTGTTCACGTTGAAGAAGACTGTCCAGGGGCGCATGGAGCTGCGGACCAATTGTATAAGCTCCAGCGGAGAGGGCAAGCTTTGCAGCTTGGGCAGGCTTCACATACATTGGAACATATGTATCTTGTAGTATATAATATATGCATGTTAGGGATCTTAGTCTTACCTGTTCAGATCAAAGGCGAACCTGCCACCACCTTCTTGCGGCGGGACCTGCATGTGCCCGCCCATATCAACGTTTGTTTGGGCCATTTCGAATTCGGTTTTGTTTTCGTTCTGTTCTTCAACTGCTGACAAGTGCCTGTGGCAGCTTCTAATTTGTTGGGGCTATTGTACGTTCTATCACTTATCTCACCGTGTGGGTGTGTGTGTGATATTCTTCACATTCGTTTCTCTTCAGAATTGTTTTTATCGGGCTGCGGATTCTGCGGCACAGAGGAAACGAAGATCTCCGGCGCTGACGTGTTTTGTTTCGGTCAAATCGAGAGGCCCACTACATCGACGTGAGGAGAAACACACACAGCCGCTTCTCTTAAACTGTTGACACTATTAATTTGTTGGGGCTATTGTTTGAATGATGACATATTTTGGATGGCAAGATATTTTTAAGGTAAACTTGCCCTGAATAAATAGGAAGGTGTAGTTATTATTATTTTTTTTAGTGTGACTGACTTTCAGGAGTATACCGAAATATACTTAAATATACCGATTCCTAACAGTATTATCTCCTGGTATATAATGGTATTTTTCGACTTGGTCACTTTATTCGTTCGTGAGCAAATTCGTTTAGAAAATTCCCGAAAACTTAACGCTGCTGGAACGGTGTCGTAGTTCGTGTGAACACAAATTGTACTGTGCCAACTAACTAAAGCACAAATCCAATTGGACACACATTAAACATACAGCCATGGCCGACGACTGGGGTGAGTGGGGGGCGGCACGCGTGGGCGTCGCTGGTGGACAATAAACGTGGTCGCTTCGGTGCCATGCAACCAACCTTGATGCGTATTTTTAGCCATCCATAACCGTCTATATTTTTGACTTCTCTTTCATTTCCCCCCATGATGTGGCACCCCACAGAATCCGCAGCCGACAGTGAAGTCATACTTCAAAATGCAGCCAGCACCGTAAACAAGTGGGAGGGAGAGGACGACGACGACGATGTGAAGGTGCGCATACCAAGTAAATCATTTGACAAGCAAATCGACCAGCACATGCTGCAAAACAACAACAAAAACGACCAACGAAAGCAACAATCGAAACTTGTTTTCGTGCGCTCTGGCTTTTGTTAATCAGTTTTCACTTTCATTGTGGCCTGAACACGTGTACACTTTTTGATTACTCACCATTGATTGTTTCACTCTGTGGCTGTAGGAGAGCTGGGAGGATGAGGAGGAGAAGAAGGACGAGGAGAACGAGAAGCCCACAAACGCAGATGTGCCAGTCAAAACCAAGCCAAGCAAAGCGCTCAAAGCCAAACTAGAAGAACAAGCGGTAAGCAACCAACCCAACTCAAGTTATCATACAAAAAATAATACAAAATTCCCCTGGAAACAGCGGCGTGAAGAGGAGGAGGAAGCGAAACGGCTGGCCAGCCTCACACCCGAGGAGAAATTGGCCGAGAAGCTGCGGCTGCAAAAGGTCCAGGAAGACTCTGATCTGAACCACGCCCTCGACACATTCGGTGTGACGCGCGCCGAAACAAACGGCAATGGCCTCGACGCCTTCAACCCGGAGACCAAGGAACAGTTCAAGGAGTTCGGCTCTGCGCTCAGCTGGAAGGTTGGCCAGTATCGCGAATCTGCGGAGTTCCCACAATTCGTCGAGGACCTGGTACGCGGTCTATGCATACACTGTGAGTGATTGAGAGTCTGAGACTTGGGATCGACGAAATGATAACCTTAATTCCATTCCCCCTTATCAAGTGAGCGCCGCTGACATTAAAAAGGTCAAGATGAGCGTGGAAATCTTGCACTCGGAAAAACTCAAAATGGAGAAGGCCAATGCCAAGAAAGGCGCTGCCAAGAACAAGGGAAAGGCCACGCTTCGCGAGAGCGATGTAGGTTCACTCGACCCCCAATTTGCCAAGAAATCGTCATTAATTTGATCACCCTTTTTTTTCTTGCAGGATATTGATGATTACAAGAAGTATGGAAATGATTTTTCTGAAGATTACGATGACTTTATGTGAATAGGCGATATTCGAGTATATATATAGTTACCCCCTCCTGCATATATCTAATTATTGAATACTTAGTTGCTTGTTGAAGAGTTCTTCGTGTTAAAGAAAGTGCGCAGGAATTAAAACACTTTGTTGGTTATGAAAGTATAAAACAAAAGCTATATGAATATATATATCTAATCTACCTGTACATATATATATTTATATGACCCTAGAAAACATAAAGAGCGTCGGTAGACAGACACAGAGAGAGAGACATACATATAGATATACTAGCATACGGTCGAGTCAAGTCAAGTAAAGCAATCAGGAAACCTCAGCGAAACCTTTTTCAAAGATGCAAAAATTACAGAATATTTAGGAATACAATATATATTACAAAATTTGATCATGGCAACCACCCACTTGGAATGGCTTCTTGTAAAATTCACCTTTGTATAAATAAAACTTCATTGCGATATTAAACGGTATTTACGGGCTGTTTTAAATTACATTTTAACGAGACGAGAGGTATCAATTTCAAATATTTAATTTGATCCGTCTCTGAGGTGTTTTATTTGAATAGGTAGTTTCGGGCTGACACTTGATGCCGACAACTTTGTTTCATTATTTCATTGATAGTTTCAATTGGAAACTCGTAACAATTGGGTGCAAGTTTATCGCGTACATCATAATTTCGTACACCTTTGTGATCAGGGCCCTGCCCAGGTGCTCCAATCTCCTGCTGTGCACTGCATAGAGTTTTAAGGGATCCGATGAAATGGCGAAATGGCGCTCCATAATCAAATTCATGTTTCGAAGCTTCGACTGTCGTAAAGTTTTTGTTGCTTCTCGGACGCTGAGTTTTCCAACTTTGGCGCATTTTCCAACTTACTCTTCCAGTCGTCTAGTGTATACTTTCCATACAAATAGTCCGTAACATCCGTGAGCTTGTGTTTCGCGAGTCCCTTCTTGAAATGCTCTTTGTCCCATAGAATCGGGAACGCTTTGGAGGCTTCGGACATGCCAGTCATGTTTGCAGGACAGTGGTCAGACACTATTGCCACGAGCTTGTCTGAATATCCTTTTTTGATTACTTGTTTTACTACAAGGTGTAGAGCCGAGTTGATTTTTCTCGAACCTACGCGGGACTCCTGTGTAACTGGCACCTGTCAAAAGGCCAAAAATATATGACTATTGATGTATTACAAGAGCAGACCAAGAGCAGACTTACCGCACGAATGTATAAATAATGGAACAGAGTGCCCTGCAAGTTGAATGCAGCTATTACAAGTACCTTCCATTTCGGTACGGGTAGAAAAGTCTGCAAATATAAATATATATATTAATTAAAATCAGACAAACTGAGGGATATATGGGTACATACCATATGGGAAAGATGATACTCGTCTAATATTATTACAAACTTTTCATTTCGAAAATATGTGAGGGACGATACCAAATTGACCTTGCCGATTTTCACATCTGCTATGTGACTGGGGCTTTTAAGGTAATGGCGTTAAATTCCACTAGACTAAATGATTTGAAGAGGTAAAACATGGGACAAACGGGGCGTCGGTTTGTGTACTGGTCCGGCTTCTTCGGATATGGCTTCATCCGGCCAGGCTTTGCCGGTCGCAAAGGGCCCACAGCTTGTTCCTGGTCCTGGGATGACGCATTGCTGGTCGCAGCAGTGGCACTGGCTCCAGCCTAGCTCGTATCCATCTTGTCCTGTGCAGTGCGTAGTCCTGGAAGTCCTGGAAACTCCTAGTAGCCGGTAGCCGGGTAGCGTCTCGTAGCGTCGGTTTTGTAAGATTTTGCAGCCCTAGCTATGCTATGCTATCGATACGAACACAATACTATCGATTGTTGTACGTCTAGGTCCAGTTTATGTCCTTACCAATCCTTAGCAGGAGGCTTAGGAGTATATTAGGACTTCTATAACTATAGCCATAACTATCTCATCCATCTGGAATTGCAATTTATATAAATCTAATTTATAAATTTATATCGATACTATCGTTTCGGCAACGATCCAGCCCTAGTGAAAGATCCGTTATGATATGTGTGTGTGAGTGTGTGGGTGTGATGACGCGGCGCGCCAAAGCGCTTAAACTAACTACGTATAGTGCAGTAACTAACTTAGTTAGTAACGATATAGTACCAGTAACTTACCTTACCTGTAGCAACAATACGAGTGTGTGTGGACGCGCACCAAATAGCTGTAATAATGAGTAAAAGGAGATACGTTAAGGCTTGGTTGGATGACCAGGCCGCCGCCGCCACAGGTAACGATCATGTTGACCGGTGCCAGTCACCGTAATCAAGAATGTAAGTAGCGACGACGACTTCGATGTGACGTCGAGCAGTGGCGATTCCGATGAGTACGACCACATTTCGCAACGGGACGCCGCATCATGCCCGTCCACAGTGACTACGGTTATAAACGTGTACGGCATCCTCCTAAACAGTGGAAATGCGGGCCAGGCGCTGCTAAATAAGAAGCGCAAAAACGTAAAGCTCAAAGCGACGCAACAGAGGAAGCTCGTAACGCTTGTGGGTACTTGTACATTATTTCATTGATACCGATAACTGCTTTTTCATTATTTCATTGATAGTTTCATTGATACCGATAACATCGCTTTGAACCGAAAAATTTGTTAATGGTGTGTTTAGTGGGTTAAGCCTAACTGCAACCAACGCACGTGCGAAAACCACAACAAAAGAAGATGACTGATTTCGACAAATATTTGGAAGGTGAGCGATAAATATGCCTAATCAAGTACTATTACTATCCTGGCATTACAGAGGCGGTCACCAAGGACCTGCCCAGCTCAGAGGACGAAGCAGACATCGAGGACGAGGACACCTGTAGCGTTAAAGAGCTTGCCGCCAATTTCCGGCTGCAGTACAAGCCGCAAGATGAATCGGTGGTGTCGCTGAAGCGGGACTATGTTCTGAGTCTCGGTGCCGACCAGAGATTCACCCGGATAGCAGCCGGTCTGTCCAGCACAGCCGTGCACATCTACGATCTGGAGGCGGCCGGAGGACTGAAACCCCTTCAAGATGTACCCGCCAAGGAAAAGCAGGGAACTGGCGCTGCCACCTGTGGTGTGCAGTTCCTCGATGAGGGCTCCGACAACCTGCTAGTGGGCACCACCGATGGAATGGTGCGTCTCTTTGACCTCCGCACCCCTGGCGAGCAGGCCAGATTCGAGTACAAAAGCGATCCAGAGGCACAACTGCCACAGGTGCCCAAATCCCTGACTTGCTTTGATCGGAATGCCAATGGCAGAATCATTTGCTGCGGCACGGAGCAGTACATCGGCAGTGTCCACCTGCTGTTCTTCGATGTGAGGGAGCGCAAGCAGCTGGGCGGCTACCACGAGAGTCACGAGGATGATGTAACGTCAGTGCGCTTCCACGATCGGAATCCGGATCTGCTCTGCACCGGAGGCACCGATGGCCTCATCAATGTCTTTGACATCAAGCAGACCGACGAGGACGAGGCCCTGCAGAACACCATCAACACGGAGAGCAGTGTGCACCGCCTGAACTGGCACCGTAATGTCTACGACAAGGACATCATCTCGTGCATCACCCATACCAATGATTTCAAGAGCTACGAGTGCGAGGAGGGCGACGAGGTGGCTTCGTTTGAGCGGTCCGATGTCACTGCGGCCATTCGACGCAAGAATGCCGGCAATTTCAACCTGATAAATGCACACAATCTGGAGGACAATGGCGTGTTTCTTCTGGCCGGCACCAACTTCAACCGCGGGTGAGTTCTAACGCTTCAATTTGTGTGTCCCTCTTGTGATAACTGTCCTTGCAGCGAAATCCTGCGTTCTGTGAGCATCCCATCGAAGGAAAAACTCGAACCATTGGCCACTTTCGCGGGCAATAAGCAAATCGTTCGAGAAAGTCTGTTCGATGCCAAGCGCCAGCTGCTGGTGACGGGCGGCGAGAGCGGCATTGTCACCGTCTGGACACAGGATGCCACTGGCAATATAAGCAACAGCAGCGGCAAGCTGAAAACTAAGATAAAGTCGCACAAAAAGACGCCATATTAAATATACTAATGCTACAATTTAAAACAGTTTTTGAATATGGAAAATTGCATTTTACAGCCACTTGATGTTGCCAGATGGCTAGAAATTGGTAAGCTGTCACAGGCTCGCTGCTGGGTAATCGTTGGCCTAATAACGTAACAGTATTACGTTACGTTATTGAGTAAGGAAAAGTGTTGCATGCTTTCAGGACATGTAAGATGTAGTGCACAACGACATGGAACGTAGCAAATACGTGGGATGCTACATTAATATTTTAAACAAAAATCCATTTTCTCATATTTGTATTAAAATATGTTCTCACGGCAAAGACTATTAATGTGAAACAAATGCAATGCAGAAGGAAGCCTGTTCCTATTCCTATAGATTGTATTGTATAAGCCCAAGTAATCTGAAATTCTGAATGACCCTTCTCGCAGGGGTATAGATGTGCCCTGCTCATGATGCTGATGTGCCAGCGTATGCGGTCACAGCAAGCTCTGTTCAGTAAAAAATTAGCACATCCTCAGCGCAGATAAACGCATCCTGAGAACTGTCAGTCCGCCGTGCCGTCGCTATTGCCCATGCAGAGTGCAGCCCAATTAGTGCTGCAGTAGGCATTTCAAATCCGTGCCCACAAATCGTCTAATCCACTGCCACTGCCACCGCCCATTGCCGTACCGTTCCGCTCCGCTCCGCTCCGTTCTGGTCTGTACGGGATCGGATCTGTGCCTAGTCCTGGCTAAATGTTGACAAATACAACACCTACGATACAAATAAAATTGCTACAGAAGTACCACCTAAAAACGGGCACTGTGCGCGACCGGAACGAC
Source organism: Drosophila ambigua (assembly GCA_018150905.1). NCBI lineage: Eukaryota > Metazoa > Arthropoda > Insecta > Diptera > Drosophilidae > Drosophila > Drosophila ambigua. Next base: position 8,248,156 of record JAECWS010000001.1, on the reverse strand, counting down.
TCAATTTTCACAAATTTACGCCAAAAGCAAAACCAAGAAACAGAAACTAAAAGATTGCTCGACGCCGCCACTGAAGCTGTGGGTTTGCTCCTGCAGAGAGCGGCAGAGTCCAAATTTGAATCGGAGTCCCAGTCGCAGTCGCCTAGTCCTGCGAGTAGCCAGAGTCCTGCAGCTCACTCGAAAACCGCCACTCACCGTGGCTAATTGCTCGTCAATAAAGGTCCTCGCTGTGCAGGACTCGGATTCCATTGAAAATTTGTTTGCAGTGCCCAACGCTCCTCTGGGCTCTGCTCGCTGCTCTCTTCTCCATGTCCATGTCCATGTCCGTTGCAACCAAAATATTATGGTGTTCCCCGCTGTTCTCGCACAGCCAGCGCGAATTTGCTGCGGTAAGTCGATGCTGCTTTTGGGTCTTCTCCTTGGCCTTTTGCAGCTCTATGTACATGACTGTATGTGTCTGTATCTGTGTCTGTCTCTGTCGCTGTATCTTCTGGCAGCGCTCCTTTGGCGGCACTGTGTCCTGTCGTCGTTGTTTTGCCGTGATTTGACATGTCTGTTAGCAGGATGCCTGACCCTGAGCCAGAGGACCCTATGTGTTCCACTTTGATGTGATTCGTCAATGCGGTGGACTACTGCTACCGACTCTCTTGGCACTCTGTGCCCTGTGTGTCCCGTGTGTCCTGTGTGCCCTCTGGCCTCTATTTTCTGCACTTTGCGGCTTTCCAGCAGTGTTTGTTGGCGAATCTATCCCTTGGCCGGCGGCCCCTGCTGCTGCTGCTGCCCAAAGAAGCAAGAAGAAGGATTCGTCACAGATGGAACTGGATTGGTCGCCCATCGCACTGTTCCGTATTTATGGTAAACGTGCACAATTGATTGGCCACCCCAATGGTGGGGGCCATCTCCAGCTCCCAGCTTACCAACCCACTCTAGCGACGGTCTGCCCTCGATGCCTGCACATCCATTGATGAATGCACTGCAGCTTCCATGCCCTGAGAGCCTTAGGATCCTAAAAAAGAAACCGCTAATCATTTCGCCCACACAATGAGGGAACAATCCGCTGGCCAAACCTAATTATTCGACTCAATTGTGAGCCTCGGGCTCGTGGACACTTTTTGTGGCCTCTTTTTGTTCCCGGCACCGACACCGACACTCGACAAAAAGCGAGCCAATTTTTTTTTTTGTAGGCCACTTTGTTGCTCTTTTTATGAGTTTTTTCCATTGTCCATTGTCACTTTTTTCGCCGGCCTATGCTGCGGCCTGGCTGCGATCCTCGTTGGTGCCCTACAAACAGCCTAATTACGGCAGTTAGTCGTTGTTCCCAAAAGGGACCTGGACTGCAGTTTATTACGCGCTCGAATTTCCACTAAAAATTGGACCGAAAAAACTAGGTAGAGTCCCTGGGACGCGCCTTTTTATTGGTGCAACTTCGGCGGAACTGCGCGACGACCGCAGGACAACGGCGAACGGCGACCGGCGATGAGGATGCTGCTCCCGAGCCTGGCATCCTGGCCATAACAGGACAAGCGACCTCGATGCAGCGAGCATTAGAAAACTAGATCAGTTTTTTGTTCTAATTTTTGTGCCCTGCTCTCCTTATGCTTTATGCTTTACGGTTTATGGTCCATTTCCATTTCCATTTTCATTTGCAGTCCCATTGTTTGGCCGCAAAACGAACGCTGGACGGGAATTATGGACTGGTATATGCAGATTTTTATGGGCTCTCGGGCGATCTAGTTCGCGGAATGGACACGTATCCTGTAGCGCTGGGACCTCGACCGTGCCCTCTCAGCGGCTGTATTAGGAAAGTAGATCAAGTTTTTTGTTTCCATTGTGCGCTTTTTTCGCTGCGCTAGTTTTTTTCCCCGAACGCAGCAAACTGCTCTAATTTTTTAATTCTTCACGGGTTTTTATTGTGCTCCTGGAAAAACTGCCAACGGTCTTCCACAAGGTTAGGTGAGCGTTCGTTCTACGTTCTACTTACCTGTTAATTGTGGCCGGCCATAACTCACATTCAGTGCTCTCATTTTTAAGATGCTTTTCCCTCTGTTGCTCTATGTGTGTTCGTTCTTTTCCGCTGCGGCATTCATATTTTTATGAGTCGAGCATAAATTATTTGAATTTGTTTTCCCATTTGCTCTGAAATTGTCCATTATTGGAAAAACTCTGCGCTCCATGGGATTGGATTGTAGTTCGCTTTTGGGGGTGGAACGGACTGTTTCCCCCTGGGGATTCGTGGCACTGTCCAGGGGTGGAGTCTGGTGCTGGAGTGGCTGAAGTTTGCCAGTGAACTTGGTCCTACTTTTGGATGGCTGGGACTGTGATTTATTGATGGAAAAAACCAACCCAAGTAAATGTAAAAGCATTCTTAGAGTCCTAAGAAATGGGATGAAAGTTTCTCCTTTTTTACAGCATTATTATTGCTGCAAAGATTCGCATATTCTCCTTGCACGTTTGGCTATCGAATGCTCTCCATTCTGTTGCATGAAAACAGAACAAAAAACACGCAATAAATATGTGTAATTATTTTATTGCGGAAATTACTCAACGCGCAATCATCGCAGTACAATTTGCTCGGCATTTTTATGGCCAATTTTTGCACAGTCTGTGCACTGCCAATTCTGTGACCCGTCTCCCACTTTCGTGTGAGGTGGTGGCGAGGGCATAGACAGATAGCGGCCCTCCCTCCTGCATTCGCCATTTACTTCCCATGATGACGGACATAATCAGCGAGATCGGATCGGCGCTTTGTGCGTGCAAAATGTGCAATAAAGCAGCAACAACGGCAGCGGAGAGCAGGATCGGTAGAGGCTCTTCTTGGTATTCCGCAGCGAAAGGCCAGAAAGTGTTCGCTGGGTTGAGTCGAGGCCCCCGGACAATGGCCAAGGGATTGGATTGGTATTGGCATTGGCATGGGTACTGCAGGTACTGCGCGACAGTGCAACAACTCGACACTTTCGCCTGGTGAAAGGACTGCCATAAAGGGTATTTACTGTCGCTGCCGCAGTTGAAGTTGCAACTCAACTCAACCCAAAAAGGGACATTCGCGCGGACACACAGAGTCAAAGACAATGGTGGCACAATAGGCAAGGTTGTGGGTAGGGTTCTGGCCGGGTCGGGAAGGCTTGCACTGGGCCTTTTCCCAAGTTCGGCGACCAGGCGAGAGGAGAGGAGATCGCTCCAGGTAGAGCTCTGCCCTGCCCTGCCCTGCTCTGGCGAGTTAATGCTAATGCAAATTGCGGCGCAATATAACCCAATAATTTTAACTAACTCGCAATGGCCAGAGAGAGGATGCGGAGAAGGAGAAGCAGAGCATTGGGCAGGAAGGATGCACTACTCGGGAATGCATAACAATGGGCAAGGACCAGGGTCCCGCGAGGTGCCCTCTGTGCTCTGTGTTAATCCGTTTGCCATCAGCAAGATTATTAGTCAATTTTCATAGATATTTCGCGTCGCAGTGCTTTGGTTTTGGTTTCACTTTCCTGCTTTGCCTCTTCCTGACTTGCCTCATGTGGATGGATGGATGCGCTGCCCAGCGACGAGTTAGATTTTATTGCAGCATCTTGAACAATCAACTGGCATTTGGTTGCATGCTGCGCGGCCAGGGTTAGGCTGCGCTGCGAGATTGCTCTACTTTCGCCTCAATTGAATCGGAGTTAGGCGGAATTCGAATTCCTTGCTGCGACCAAGGGTTGTGTCTCCTTCTCCGTCGCCGTCTCCTCGCCTCTCAGGAGTTTCCACAGTCAACGCTTTTGCTGGTTTGTTTATTTGTTTGTTTGTTTTAGCCAGGATTAGCCGAGGGCTTGACTTGGAACCCGACCAAAGCCAAGGGCTTTATGTCCAGATCCCTAGCCCTAGCCCTAGCCCTGGGCCGAGCCCTATCTCAATCCCTAAACCGATCCCATTTGGCAATTTCATTAGAAAGTCATAAAAATACATAATAATGAGATTTCGAAGGGATTAAGGGACACGCACACTGAGGGGCAGCAGCATCATTAACGGACTAAGCGAATTTGGGTTATTTTTTGCGCTCAACCGGAGCTTAACCCTAAGCCACAAGCTTAACCCCTTGTGAGCCGCAGCAGGTAAGTCGATGACTTGCGCAAGGCACCTACTACTCCCCCACCTATACGACACCCCCCTCAACCCATCCCCTCCCGTGGTTTGTGTGTGTATCCTCTTGTGTACAGTCGCCTGCTCTCTCCGGATGATTATATCATCATAATAAATGTTTTGCCCAACGAAACTGAAACCGAGAAACTTTTCAAATTAAGTTGCGACCAACCCGCCCAGACCGGCCACGCCGGAATTGTGCTCCATTATCGTAGATATCCTGCCCGGAAAACGGGAAATGGGCATCCACATCCACCCGGGGGCTGGGTGGGCGGTGTGCTGTGGCAAGTGTGAGGCCGTTAAACGTGCAGCATTATATTAAGACTTCATAAAAGGGCAAATAATTCGCTGGGCCAAGAACGATCGATAAATGCTCGGTACATATATACATATCGCATGTATCTACATGGCTGCTATCTATGCATGTACATGGATGTATGTATAATAGGGAGCTGAACCACCCCACCCCACCACACCACACCCTACCATTCCATCCCATCCTGCCGTCCGCACTCTCTTCCGTGCGCGGCTCTCCTCGCTGCTGAGCAGCATTATACCATATCATACTTGATGAAGCCGATAAAGTCGCATTATTAAGGGGGCACCTCACGTCTCGCTCGCTCTGGGGCGCCTGCCTGCTTGCGGACAAGCGAAACAAAAGATTCGCTCATCCGCTATGAATACCAAATTCCTCTCTCTCTCTCTCTGGCACAGAAAGCGACAGGGAGAGCGACAGAAAGAGAGAGAGAGAGAGAGCGGACTAACAGCGAGCTCCATGATAACTTGATTATGCTTTCCCCGCTGTCCGCCCCCCGCTTGGCATCCTATTTGTTGGTTGCCAGCATCCTCCCTTTTGTTCCGGCATCGTAATTGCCTTCATCGTCGCATAATTGTCAGCCAGCAGCAGCAGCAAGCAGCCACTCTCAGCAGCAGCGACTCTCAGCAGCAGCGACTCTCTCAAAGCACCGCAAGATTAGCACCCTCATCTGCTGTCCCGCTCGAACGGCTGGCTGCCTGCTTTGATTGGCTGGCTGGGCGACGGCGGCCATTGCAGCAGGCACGGCCGCAGCGGTATATAAGGGTCGCGGGGTGGCCGAGAGAGGCACACTCGCACTGTGACCGTCGCACAGGCAAGACCAAGACACACTCGATCCGCTCCGAACAAGAGACAACAAGAAGCGCAGTTTCCAAATCGCAGAGACAACGCCCAAGCAGCACCAACCAACAGACAACACAACACAACACACTAGCCATGCACGGATACCGAACCTACAACATGGAGAACCACCACCACGACTCCAATGCCGTCGACCAGAAGCCCCTCGTGGTCGATCTGATGGCCACACACTACGGCAAGCCCCAGACGCCGCCGCCTTCGCCAAATGGTAAGTTGCAACACAGCTCAATGGACATGCTCGACAGATTACTAACGCAGTCTTTTCCTGCCGCTTGCAGAGTGCCTATCCAGTCCGGACAACTCGCTGAATGGCAGCCGCAACTCCGAGATCCCCGCTGATCCGTCGGTTCGACGCTACCGAACCGCCTTCACACGCGATCAGCTCGGACGTCTCGAGAAGGAGTTCTACAAGGAGAACTATGTGTCCCGGCCGCGTCGCTGCGAGCTGGCCGCCCAGCTCAATCTGCCGGAGTCCACCATCAAGGTGTGGTTCCAGAACCGGCGCATGAAGGACAAGCGCCAGCGCATCGCCGTCGCCTGGCCGTACGCCGCCGTCTACTCCGACCCCGCTTTCGCCGCTTCCATCCTGCAAGCGGCCGCCAATAGCGTGGGCATGCCCTATCCCCCTTACGCCGCTGCCGCCGCTGCCGCCGCCTCCAATCCGATGCTGCCCACGATGAGCGCGATGCCCTCGATGCAGTCGATGCAGTCCATGCAGCAGATGCAGCAGATGCAGTCCATGCAGCAGATGCAGGTCCCCGTCGGAGGACACGCACCCTCGCCGTACGGACAGTACCGCTACAGCCCCTACCACATGCCCGCCCGCCCCCACCACGCGCCGCACATGCACCCGCACGGGATGATGGGAGCAGCTGCCGCCTCCTCGGCGATGGGATATCCCGGAGCAGCCATTGCCGCCGCCATGCCCACTGCCTCCTGCTATGCCGCCCTCAGCGTGCCCAAGACCCAGACGCCGCCGCTGGATCTGCAGTCCTCCTCCTCGCCGCACTCCTCCACCCTCTCGCTCAGCCCCGTCGGCTCGGACCACACCAAAGTGTTCGACCGGAGCCCCGTTCCAGCGACGGCCACCCACACCAGCACCACCACCAGCCCACTGCCAGCTCCGGGTCTGCTGATGACCAGCGCCAAGCGTCCTGCCTCCGAGATGTCGCCCCCGACGACGGTGCTGGCGGAGCCCAAGCCGAAACTCTTCAAGCCCTACAAGACTGAGGCGTAGGCATGTCCTTCAGTGCTCCCCCCACCCCCCAAAGGATTGTACAAATTAGCCTTAGCTCTGCCCCTCCTCCATCCTATTTATTGAACGCCCCGTCCGGATGGACGAACTGTAATCTATAGCTAAATACTAGAACTAGAATTAGAATTAGCAGATCCAACACGAAATCAAAAATAAATCTACAAAACATTCGAAAATTATATGCCAAGTGTTTGCGCGATATCGTGGCCATATCTACCTGGGACCGAGTGCGCTGGGCGAGCGTTACCTGGCGGCGATTTACGATCCAACTGAGAGTTGGATTTGTCAGCGCTTTTATTTTTATGGACCTGGCTGTTGGATTAGCCGTGGAGAAACCTGCCCGGACACAGCGAGCCAACGGGCCAACGAAGGCAGCTGCTTGCTCGCCTCCTGGCCTGACCTTCGCCGGGCACTCGGTAGGGAGGGCACAGCGCTGTGTGCAAATTGAGAGGCGGAACGGGGACAAGCGTGCCTTCGGAGTGGCCTTCGGAACACCAGAGTTTGGCCACCCACAAGCACGAGAGCTGAGGCCTGGACAGCGACATCCACGGGGGTTTGGCACAAGCCAGGAATCAGCACAGAGTCGGGGCTCCGTCGGCGAGTATGAATTAATGCATTTGCAGCAGAATAGAATCGATGCGGTGCCCCGCAGGGCAGCAGCCTTGGCTGTGGATGTGGATGTGGGCCTCCTCCCTGCCACGCGTCAGGTTGCATTGCGAGTCAAAATAAATATCAGTGTCCTCGAATTGTGCTCGGCTAATTAATTGTCACCTCACCCGTTGTGTACGGTCCTATCCCCTGGCGACTGGTCCCTGGCCTTCTGTTCTCCGGCAATTGTCATAATTGAGAAATCATTGGCAAAAGAGCAAACAAACAGAGCGAAAGAGCGAGATGGGTTGGGTTGGGGAGAAAGCGTGTCCTGGCAGGAATCAAATTTGGATTTAATTGCCAAACGAAACATGTGTTTCAATTGCAGGAGCAGCAGCAGGAGCAGCCCTTAAAGGGGTGTGGTGTCAATTGCTCATAATCCCGCAAAGGCAGAGCATAGCAGAAGAGAATAAAAAAATACACAGGGGGAGGAGGGATAAGGATATCTACAACCCCTGATCCTGGTGCTATCTGGTATCTAATTGAGCGTTCGCATCAAAACATGTTTTGACACTTGCCAGCCAGCCGTAAAAAATGGTCTGTGAAGTGCTCGACCCGGAGTCGGAGTCGGATGGCCCCTTCTGGTACGAGAACACCCCTTTCGTGGTGGCTGCGGCCTGGCTGCTGCTGCTCTTCCTCTGGGGGATGCAACACAAGTGGCAACATTTTATGATTTGATAATAAAGATACACAAAGCGGAGGATGGGTTCTGTGCTGCTGCTGCTGCTGCTGCTGCCCTGGGGAATGCCTCGCCTCGCCTCGCCACGACACGGATTCGGATACAGTAAATTAAAAAATAGCAAAACAGGAAAATCTCTGCAGGATTGGGTGGATGGGCAGTGGATGGCAATTGCGTTTCCCCCTTGGCGGGCGAGAGAGCTGACTTGCCGGGGGCCGGGCAGGTTGATAATTAATCATGTGGGGATTAGGGATTAGGCTTGTTGGAAATGTAGCAATCATCAAGTTGTTTATTGAAAAATTATGCGACTATGCGGCGCAAAGCGGTGCGGATTAGGACGCCAGCTGAGCTGAGCGGCACCCACCCTCATATCTGTAGCTGTAGCTGTATCTGTATCTGTGGGAAGCAGCTGCTCGTTTCATAAAAGAGTTAACCGATTTTCTGGCTAGTCGAGGGAATAAATGCGATATTATTATCAATTAGTCATTTGTATCTAATTCGGCATTGTCTCTGAGTTCGTCAGAGACTCAGACTCAGACTCAGACATCGACTCATAGTCATATTTCCAGTGGAGAGATCTTCTGTTTTATGGGGGGGCAATCAATGGCTGGATGGATGGATGGATGGAATACACAGCAATGAATGGCAGCCACTTCATGCGAAGTTCTCCCACGTCCACGCAAGAGGAAAACAATGCATTATTCAATAGCATTATCCAAGGCAAGGCAAGGCTCCTCTACTCCTCCTCCTTCCCTCCTCCGTTCGATGTGCAAACAAAATTAAGTTTTATTGGGGCGTGATGAGTGGACGTCGGGACTTACTTCAGTTTTGGTTTTGGCTTCGGTTTCTGTTTCTGATTTCTTTTAATAGTGAATTAGCACCTCTGGCTTGGCTCTCCCCTCGACCGGGGTTTATGGCACGGCAGGGACGGCGGGGGGGGCTGGTCGCTTTCCCAGCATTCGGAGCCGACAAAAGGCAGCTTTTGTGCGACCGCAAGCAGGCACCTGGTCGGAGTCTCTCACTCACTCTCTTTCTTGGTCCTCTCTTTATGAGCTACGAATTTCACACTAACGGTCAATGAATATAAAGTGATCATCAGACGGAGACTGCAGCCACCGAAGGGCAGGGTCCACACGGCAAGATCTGACGATCGCATAGATCCATCTGTCCCCTGGACGGACCCCTGATTCCCTTTCCCATTCCCATTCCCAGTGCCATTCATTTCTTTCAGCATAATTGCAAGCCAAAGTTTGAGCGCTAAACGAAGTCGAAAATGTTTTATGGCTGTGCCAATAGATGGCTGGGCTGGGCTGGGCACCTAGAGGGGGTTTTGCAATCAGCTCTCCTCCAATGAATAAACATCTTTGTAAAATGATGATGCCAGGCAGGCAGGCATTCGGATAACTTCACACATTTCGGGCACACAACGCACAGAGCGGAACCCCACAAACATGCGACTGCGACTCGACACAGATACTGTATCTTGTGTGTGTGTGTGTGGATCCATGGGCTATGGCAATTTGCACGCTGTCCATTAACGGACCATGGAGACCATGCGCCATTCCGCTTATCGGATCTCATTGGATTCATTCTGGCAGCCTCATCATTTTCATGGATATTAACAAACTGATAATCGCGACAATCAAATTACAAACGCGAGCAAGCGCTTGACTGGGGGGGGGGGAGTGTAGCCCTGTTTAGCCAACATTTCCATATCCAGCAGATACGCAGAGAGAGGGGTGCAGGGTGCAGGGTGGCGACAGTAGGCCGCAACCGACTGCAATTGGTCAGGGTTCATTGTAAATGGTGAATGCTCAATGGAAATTGACAATAAAATGCCCGGGAAATCAAATCAATTGCCCCTTGATGGATGCTGCGGCTGTCCGAAAAGTTGCAAGTTTTTAGGGTCAGCAAGGGACGGGGGCAGGGAGCATTGGGCTGGGAGCGAGTCCTGTGGCAGAGTAGAAGGACAGGCCATAAATCTGCAGCTGAGATAATGAAACTAGAATGATTGCGGCAATCACTGGTGTGGCTAAAAGGAGTCCGTGCCGTGCCCGCCCGAGGTGGAGCATACACTCCTCTGCGCATGTCCCTGCCGCATACATAGCGATGGATACAGGCTGCAGGACACAGTATACAGATACAGGCTGCAGGACTATGGCCAGTACATAGGATACATTATGTAGAGAAGGACACTCTCTTTTTTGGCTCTGTTTCTGCTCTGCTCTGCTCTGTTCTGTTCTGTTTCTTTTCTGTTTTATCCCCGCTGCCGATTACCGATTCTGGAGTTTCAGCACTTTCAGATCCTGCGCACGACGGTGTCAACTTTATTGCGGTTTGACTTTGCCCCTCGAGAAGTCAGAGCTACGTTCCACAGCCACAGCCAGAGCCAGAGCCATAGCCATAGCCAGATATACAAAACCAGAACCATGCCAGGTCCCAGGTCCCAGGTTCTGCTTCGACCATGATTTACAATTCTCATTTTTTTCGCGTTATTTTTTTAGGGGCTTTAATGGCCATCGTAAAGCCGCAGGACCTGGCTGGCCGATGGGTGAGTGCGAGCAGGAGGGTGGCATCGCTGGTTCACATTTCGCGAACTGATTCTAAAAAATGAAATCATTTTTTCTCGAATTTCGCAGAGGCGACTGCGTAAAGGCTCTTTGTGCCGGGCCATTGCTCGTCCTTTTTTGCACACTCGGCCATGGTTTTATTTTGTTCCCCCCGGATGCCTCGAGTGCTACCTAGGCCTCCGGGGTTTTTATGACGGAGATGATACTCCGTGAGGCTTGCAGGCCCGGCTCAGCCCGGCCCGGCTCGGCTCGGCTCGGCTCTCGGTGCTGTTCCGTTTTTTAGGCCATAAAAATTAGGCGGCATAAAAAAACTGCATTGGAATTCTAGTTCTAGTTTCAGATTTTTAGGTTTCCAGAGTTCCTCGGACTTTCGGGCGCATTTTTAAGGAATTCGCGGAATTCGGAAGCAAAACACAGGAACAGAATGCCAAAATATCCGATATTCCGAGTGATTACTGATGGACCTTGGATGACCTTGCCTTATCCACCGCCTCGGCGGGCCGTAAAAAAATTGACTCGCTGCGGTGTGCTGGATATTTTTTAGAAATGACTTTTCCTGCCCGTTGCCGTTGCCGTTCCCGATTCTGCATCTGATCCTGGCCTGAATCGTAAAAAAAGAAGAGCGCACAAAGCCAGCAAATGGCACTGAACGAACACTAAAATAATCTTTTTATGGGCGCACCGCTAAAAAAGTAAGTCACAAAGTCGCCTCGCTTTGCTGCTTCCCTTTCTCCGGCTTTGTCTCTGTCTGTGGCTTCGAGCGAAGTCGCTTGTCCTGCTCTTCCTCTCTGGCTTCTGCGGATTCTTCAAGGTCCTACCAAGACTCTACGCTACGGGGAAAGCCGCAGGACTCTCTTCCACATCAAAGCTCTGTGCACCGCCGCAGCTTCAGCTTCCACGGAAGATTCACACGATTAGCGGCGGCATTTTCACGTTTGAAACGGACATGCAAATTAACCGAATGAATTCCGGCCAGCGGTCATGCCCATTAGGGAGTCGCTGCGGCCACCCCCCACCTCCTCAGTCTCCCAGCAGCAACCACAGTTGCAGTCACCGCCACCGCCACTGCCACTGCCGCATGACCTTCGGACCGTTTATTGTCCCTGATTTTGCTTATTTTTTCACAGGCAATTTGCGCCTGCTTCTGATGTCCCTATCGCTCACTCTGTGCGTGTGTGTGTGTGTGTGTGTGTCTGTTTGTGTGTCGTGTCCTTTTTAGCATTTGGCATGCTAAAAATCTGCGCGATCTTAGCCGGAATCCGAGTGGGATTAGAGCGTTTATGGCCGAGCGTTCGTTCCCTCTCGCTCGGCCCGGCCTCAATCCTCCATAAAACACTAAGCGCTTTCCCCTAATGCATCTTTCAGATGCTGTATCTGTAAACAACTTTTTAATAGAGCATTCCACAAGATGGCGGCTGGATACGAGAGGGGGGAGGCCCCAGCTGGCAGCTGGGAAGTGCATCCGGATCCAAAAATATGTCCCATCCATCCGAGGGAAGCAGCCATCAATTAGCATACAATTAAAGAATGCTTAAACGGGGAAATCAACTTGAACCGCAGCCCCCAGATGCGGCAGATACAGATACGTATCTGTATCTGTAGCTGTGGCTGTATCTGTAGCTGTGCCTGTAAGTGGCCAGCGGCTGCGGCTGGGATCAGATCAGATCAAAGCGACGACAACATAATTGCTGCTTCACTTCACAGTTTGCGGAGCACACTTAAGATATATCGTATATTGTATCTGCATCTTGCCTTATCGATCTTGTTGGAGTATCTTTTTTATGTCGCTGCGACATGCCGCTGCCACTGCCGCTGCCGCTGCCACTGCGGTGGCCCTTGAGTTCCACTCTGACTGCTGGCGCCTGCTAATTGAAGCAGCGATCCCAGCAGCGGCATCCACTTGAGGACATGTCCACTGCGGAAGTCACTTCCTGATGTCCTTGAGCGGGATCCGATCCGACTAGCCCGATCCGGTAATGATAATTTCGTGCAGGAGAGCCCTGATATGCATCCATGTACCTGCTGCCGGGAGCATGTCCGAGACTAATCCACAAATATTGTCAACTCTTTGGCTCTAATCTGCGCGACCTAATCACTTCCCTGAAATGCATAATTGTGCCGTGGCTTTTGATACGCTCCTGGCGGAGAGGCAAACAAAAGAGACGACACTAGAGGAGAGCAGAGGAGAGGAGAGCAGACTGAACCACAGCACGGAGATCGGCAAATCCCGGCCGGGACAATGGCCAGAGAATGGACAACAAGTAGCGGCGAATTAGCAATCCTATCATGCTTTTATGGCCAGCCCAACTCTTGCCTTTGCTCCGGCCACCTCACCTTGTCCAGGCCCTGCAGCGGCCCTTCTCCCGAATCGGAGGCAGCGTCAACCCCTTTAGGGCGATAATCCTTCTAAATGTTTGCATTAATTTCGAGGCGTGGACTAGGGATTAGGGCGTTCGCCCTGGGCGTTACCCGCAGCAGAAACCGCCGGCCAGGAGGACACGGCACTGCACCGACTGCGAGTGCGAGTGCTCGCCTCCTGACCTGCCGTCTAATCCTTTCGCGACTGATTTGCAACTGACTTCTGTGCCAAGTCCGCCCCTAATCCCCGGCCCCTGTCCTGCCTGCGCCTCTGCGAAGGAGTTGAGTCCTGTTCTCGGGGACCGCGACAGCGACTGTAACCGGATTATCGCCGATTACCCCAGATGATCCGCAGAAAGTCAATCTGGTTCGGGCCTAATGGACGCGACGGCAGAAAGTCAATCCTTTCGGCCCCGTTCCACTCCCACTCCCACTCCGCAGAGAGATCAGATACAGATCCCCCAGATACACAGATCTGATCTCTGTTTATTTGTTTGTTGTCGTTTGTTTTGAGAATTTCTGGCAATTAAGTTTCGCGAGTTGATGCGCGCTCGGGGCCACGGGGGCGAGCGCATCAAATCCGTTATAGCCAGCGGTACCTGTGCATACTCTGGGCCCTTGCACAGGCTCGCCTACAGGCTCTGCTCTCTCTCTTCTCTCTCTCACCCCAAGGCCGCAAAGTCAACAAGTCGGCAGCGAGTTTTCCCTTTATTTGCTGGCATTTTTTATGCCGAACTTTGTCTTTCGCTCATTGCGGCGATGATGCGGGGATTATGCGCTGATTGCGCGCAATTACGAGACCCGATCCGGCGAAAAGTGTCCGCGCAGTGTCCGTGTGCAAACTTCCTGCTAAATCCTTTGAGAGACGCGGCCCAGGAACCCCTTTTGTGCAGCCCAAGGACAGCTTGACTGGGCCTCTGTTGCTGGCATTGCGTGGCAGCAGCTTGCGTAAAATTTCATAACCCTACGGATGCGTTTCGTGGAACGAGAGGCCGCATCCTTGCGATTATCCCTTTTTACCTCTTGCCAATCCGTTGGCGTAAAAAACAGCTCCGACACTTCCGCGAAAGAGCAAACACTGCGCGAAAGGAATTGCATACCTGGACAGATCCTTTCGCAATAACCCACGCAAGATGAGGTCCGGTTATATAACGGGTTTATATGACGATCCGGGTATGCCATGAGGAAGGTTAAGAGAGTTAGGAACTGCATTATGGGCAGGGGACTGACTTCGGCTTCAGTTTCAGCTTCAGTTAATTGCTCGGACCAGGCTTGGTAGCAATTGCCGGCAATTATAAAACAACGCAGATGCGGCGCATCTTTATCGTACTCCCCCCCGCCCCCTGCCCAGTTCACAATCTCCAGCATCTACAGACTGTGAATGGAGGCGAACGGGTGATAAATGTGCGTGATTTGGAATGAATGCGCATCGATTAAAACCGCAGGGCAATCAATTTAGCGCCTTTTACACCAAAATTGGCCTGAACACATCCAATTAATGTCAGCGGGTGAACGAACACACCAACCCCATCCCAACCACTGTGCAGGGCCACCCCCGAGAAACAATTACAACAAGGCAACACACCACCCACGCCACACCACACAAAAAGAACGAGTGAAGAGCGAGAGCGGGTGGGGGGGTAACAGAGGGAAGCATTCCGGACAATAAACCTCCAATAAAGCGAATCCAGCGTGAGGCGTCGACGTCTAATTGCTGTTAACTCGTCAACGAGGAGCACTCCCTCAGGGTCCCTGTGCCGCTCCTTGTGCTCCCTTTTGATTAAGTATAGGGTGGGATGTCAGATTAGGTGGCAAGCCGGGCAGAGAGGGAGCCTCAGTGTGGGAAGCTGGGGCGCGGCAAAGTACACTCTTTGCATCATACACCGCAATGAATGAGTGCCCCATAATTGTGACTCTGAGACAAGCGACGGCCATCTTTATGTAGCTATCCACTCCCCCCTCCCCGCTCGCCAGTCGTCATGCTCTCTCCTTTGCATACAAACTTAATCTCTTCTCTCTCTCTCTCGTGGTGGGCCGCTCTCTTGCGCCTGCGTCTTGGCGCTTAGGGAGACTGCCCGCTCATTGGCTGTCAAGGGGGGCGTTGCTTGGAGCCGTTGCTACGGCAGATACATTTGTATCTGTATCCGCTGCCTCCGCTGCTGGTTTCACTGTCGCACTGCTGCCTGCTGGCTGCCTGCTGCTGCTGCTGTCGCTGCTCTGCTTATGGCTAATAAAGTAAAGCAAAATAAAACGCTGCCATAATTGGCATTAATGCCGCAACCATGAATACTAAAAAGTTTTTACGAGAACAAGCTGCAGTTGATTCGAGCGCGAGTCCGCCATTTGCAGCGTCATTGGAAGGGCAGGTTGATGATGGCCCAAAAGAACGGATAGCATTCAAGCTGATTCTGAAGGCGACTATAGCGAACCCAGCGGCATTTATCTTGTTTATATATATTTTTATATATTTTATTTTTACTTTAATCAATATTTACATCTTACATTCATTTTACACTTACTGGCATCAAAAGTATGCAACACTTTTTTACGTATAGCGTAAGCCTCTTACGTTGCAAAGATAGGCAATTTCATATCATCGAAACATTGCCAGTCAGCAGACCGCAATAATCAAGTCTGTAAGGTTGCCCGACCTGCTGAATATTGTCGCGTATGGAACGTAGCATATAGACGCTATGCTTCGGCCGTTTTTGTTTGAACCTTATTATGTAAAGAATCCAGTGAAAAGAATTTCTGAAACTGGCTAATTTTGTACCAAATTTATTGATAAATCGTATAAAATTATTTGTTTATTGTTGAAGGGGCTACCTAGCTAGTAATATTAAATCGAATATCAAAATCGAGGAATATGATTTTCGACCATGGACAGGGAACGATTAACCCATTGTCGACCCGAGGGTATTTGAATTTGCGCACGAATACTATGAAACTTGAAAAACTTTTACGCATTTAAGATGGAAGATTTTTGTGTTGTCAGTAAAAAGGAAGGATGGATTTACAAGAAGAATATACAAACAGTATTATTTTCCGCGACTTAATCGAAGTGTTTTCACTATTTAAATAGAGGGGGGTTAAGTGGGCTAAGTTCTTTTTTTCTTCGGTATATTTTAAGAATGAGACCGTAATTTTGGTATATCTCTGAGGGTCAGGCGGTATATTTGATCGGTAAGTCCGCGGTCACACTGTCGGGTGCGGGGGTGTGTGTTGCTGAATGATCGAAGTTAATATTTTTAAGCAAAAGCGTGCAATGATACAGTTTCGCCTGCTTGCGGCCGAAATGCAAACGCGAAAAGCACTCAATTATTAATGCCACTTGCAACAGTAGCAGCAACCAAAAGTGAAAGTATTTGCATACCGAACGGAGTGGGTCACTAAGGAAGAAGAGGAAGGAGAAGCATAGGCAGACAAACAAGCGAAACCAAGCGTGAAAGAGGAGAAAATCGGAAATAAAGTGAATTAGAAATAGGTTAAAAATCACTGCTCAACGGTCAATTTGAATTAGTTAATAACTCCCGCCAGTGCAATTTTTATATGTGACGAAAATTAGTGTTTTGCCGTGCAGAGAGTGGGCGAGTGAGAGCGAGAATGGGCACAACAAAAGAGCAACAAAATGAAGGCGACGCCGCAGCAGCAGCGGCGGCCGTGGGCGCCACCCACACAACACCAACGCAACAACAGAAGCAGGAGGAGAAAGAAGGAGAGGATAAGACGCTGCCCACACCGCCAGAGGTAACCATTCCTGCTGCCCAGGCCCAGGCCTCGACCATGGCCACAAATGCCGCCAAAAAGATACGCCGAGCCTTCTCCATGCCACGCAATCCGTTTCGCTGGTCGCGCAAATTCAAGACGGCAGCCGCAGCGGCAGCAATAACAACAGACGCGGAGTCTGGACCCGGCAAGGATAATGCCGGAGCGCGTCGAGGCAGCCATACGGCCATTTCGTCCTGCGTCAGCGGTGGACGGGGACGCAGCGGCAGCATTGTCTCTCTGAGCAGCTACGAGGAGGCGCCTGGAGACGCCGCAGCCGCCACCACCACCACCACCACCAATACAAATGCCAATAGTAACAGCAACAACACCAATAACAGTAACAGTAACAGCAATAAGCGGGCACGTGTTCTGCGCCGTTCGTCCTTCAAGAAATTTCTCAATCGCATTGCCCAGCATCTGAGCGCAACTGTAAATGTTGGAGTAAGTATTCGATTTGTATTTGTATTTGTAATTACTCTCCCCACATTATTGGTGCGGTGGGACATGCTCGAGCATGAAACTTGCCCCTCTTTCACCTTTCTTTATTCTGTTCTTTTGTTCTGCTTAGGCTGCAGCTTCTAGCTTCGTGCTCGAAGCTGCCGCCGCTGCTGCTGCTCTTATCAAGAGCAATATATTTATAAAACGGCATCCATCGCTTAGTGCGTTATCGTTGACTTTGTTTTGCTCGTGTCTGGTTTCTGTGTCTTCTTGTCTCTCTTTGTGCCTCCCCCACACTCCACGCTCCACACTACCCGAGCACTCTACTCCACTTTGGTTCGGCATTTTCTTTTGTGCAATTCTCTTGTACATATTGGAATATTTTGAACAGAGAAGAAACAATACGTGTACCCTCCAGCGCTCCTCAACTCCCACCACCCACTGGGTAGGCCTGCCACAAATCGCACTTTGCCACGTAGGTTGTTTTTCTCCGTACTTCCCCCTTCCCTTCACAGCTGACTCACATTTTGCGTGCTCCGATGATAACAGAGAGGTACAGCGGCACGAAATGCGGCTTATTGGGACTTTGGATCGGGCTTTCTTCCCCAATGCACTCTTAAAGGTGCGCAAGGCCTGAAGAGTATTCAGAGTATTCCTTAATCTATATAGTCTCGGGCCACTCTTTGTTTAGCTGGGGTGCGTTGGGGAGTACTTTGCCCATTAGCGATCAATGTACAGTTGAATTCCATTCGATATAAATCCTTTGTTTATACAACTATAAATACATTGTTGTTCCTCCTACTTTTTTTCCCGAAGTGTATCCCAAATGTTCTCCGCTCTTCTTCATCGTTTTCAGACAGAATTTAATTTACAATTACCATACCCGAGGACGGGACATGGAAATTAATTTTATTTTTGAACAATTGCTGTCTCATTATTATCATAATTTTTGTGTTTCTGTTTTGCTTGGGGTGTGAGGAGAGGAGCGGAGCGGAGGGCAGCTGTGTGTGTGTGGCTGGAGCGTGAAGGTGAGGAGAACAGTAGGGCGGGCGGGAGCTGGAGCTGAAGTTGAAGCTGTAACTAGGTGGGGGTGGGGACTTTTTGCCTTTTGTTTCGCAGACAACAATTGTTCAAACAATTTTTGTGTAAATGTTGCCAGCATTTGTTGCTCTGCCCTGTTCGTGCTATAATAAAACAAAAATTCAGAAACAAAACAGTCCCTGACTCCCAACAACGGCAACAATACTTTTCAGGTCGAAAGCTGTTGGAGCAAATCCGCGCCAGAAAGAGAGACAAAAGTTAGCGATAGAGTGGGACACAGATGCAGAGTCGTGTGGAGTCAGACTCACTCACTTCTCCCGACAAGGCGCTGGCTGACAAATGTGTGCCACGCGCTTGTCAGGAAAACAAAACAACAACAGAAGAGAGCGAAGACAAGTGCAGGGCGTCATGACACACTGGGTCCCCTATCCCTAGTAACTCAATGGAATTCAATTTGATCTAATAATATCACATCATACATGTGCATACATATAACAGAATTGTAGTTGTACTTGTGGGTTGATTAATTGTGGGGGGCAAGACCTTAGGAACGTATTGTAGTTGACCTTTTTGCGTTGTGAATTCCAGAACAGAACGATAACTGCATACGAAATCAGACAGAATTTCATTCAAAGCGCAGCACAGCGAAAGGGTTGGTGCAGGGGAGGGGAATAGCACGTAATGCTCAATGAAAACAACCGTATATCTGCCTGCCCGAAGCCACCACAGAGTACAGTGGAAGCTGCAGTAAGCCAAAGCTCAGCTCGCAGAGCAAGCTTTAACTGTACTTGTTGTGCAGTTGTTTCTTCCGTCTTTTTCGGGCACCTTTCACCAGCATTCACTAGCAGCAGAAGAAACAGTAGCAAAATAAAATCGGCAAACAACTACAGCGCATTATTGTTGTTTTTCTCTTTTCCTTTTTTTTTTAATGACATTATGAGGCAATTGCCCATTGTTGCTGCTGTTATGCTTCGCCACTACACTACTACTGCTGCGAGATTACCTCATGGAAAACAATTGCTGGCTCTGATTTATGATTCATGCCTCAGGCATTCCTCATCTCCCATTGATTTTATTCAAAAGCTCAGCTCAAAAGCGAGAACAGCAGCAGGGCAGGGCACCAACAACAATAATCTGCCTTATTAAAGATTGCATGCCAAATATTGCAAATAGCAACAAATGAATGGCAATGATGCGAGGAATAACAGATGAGTGGAGGTGCACAGAGAGAGAGAGAGAGTGAGTAAGTGAGTGAGTGTAAAAGTAAAAAGTGACACTCTGTGAAGACGATCTCTTAACACGTGATGGAGGAGGCACACTAACATACACACATACATACATATGTACACAGCATGCATATCTAATGTACAGTTTTGTCCAAGGTGTATTGAATGTAAGGTGGGGAACACACCTATACCGAATTCTTATTTATTTTTGCTTGCTGCACTCTCTCTCGGTTTCTTTCTGAACTGCAGCTGACCCTCACCCTACATTAAATGCACCTTGGATTTGTCTATTTCCGTATGCTTTGCAGCAAGCCACGAAATCGTGGCCTCACGTTGCGGTTGCTGCTGCACTTGTTGATGGGGAGATTAGTACGTAAGAGCCGTGTGTGTTGCTCTTAGTCCTCTTCCCTTCTCCTTCCTGCCACACCTACACCCCTGCGTGTTAGTGTGTTTGTTCCGCTACTGTTTGCTGATTTTCTATGATATTCAAGTGCACGATATACTACTACTACCCGTGATACCCGGGAGGAGGGAGGAGGGAGGGAGGTCTTTCGCGTATTTGTATTTCCGCTGTTTCTGGCTCACACGTAACTGTTTGTTGTTGCCCCAGTACAAAACTGCGAATCGCTGTCTGTTGTTGTTGCCTTTTCTGACGGTGGGGTTGCCTCGCACGTTTTGCACTCTCACGCTCTATCGCTCTCTCTCCCTAGTTCTCTCTCTCTCTTCACGTATCCCCCTTTCCCCGTCTCTTTGTCTGAATTCGTTTTCAAGGTAAAATCAATTGAGATCAAACTAATTGAAAAAATGTTTTTAGAATTTTTAGCCTCTGCATTTATTTTTGTATCTCTGCCGCTCGCAGCATGTTTATTTTCATAAACAATCATATCATTTTTTTCGGCTGGGTCTGTGGTACACTCCCTCCATTAGATTAGGGGAGGAGCAGGGGATAAATAATGTTTTCAGTGCTGCTTAGGCTGTCTAATTAGCCGTTGCTTCCATCACTCTTGGCTTTTGTTGTTTTCCAGCCGTCCGTCCGGCCAGCAACAGAAATTATTCACGTCACTCCGCAGTAATTACTCTCTGCCTTTGTCTCCCCTTTTGATAACCCTTAACACCACCATTCCGTGTGATATATGGTGGATATCGTGCAGCCATATAAAGATTGTTAAAGCTGTCATCAAAAGGCCTAACACTCTCGCCCCAAAACTGGGGTTAAGTGAAAAGGTGCAAAATGTATGCCCCGTCTGCAGGCCAGCCACTGCTTTGCCCTTGCCCAAGACCCGCTTCCCTGGGAATACTTTAGTCCAAACCAAATTTAGATATCAGTTGGGTAGACAGAAGTCATGGGGTAGATACTCGTAGATAAGTGAGTATCATAGGCGTAGGACACTTTGTATTTCCACCAATATTTCGGGTAGATTCATTAATATAAGTTGCTTATTATTCTGCACCGAAATTGGAAAACCATACAGAAATATGATTTATTATCGACACATAATTTAACTGAATCAATAATTAATTATTTAATTAATTAAGTAAAATATCCCTACAGTTGCGACACGCATTGTGCACACATATACATACATACATAAATGTAGATATGGAACCCATAGCTGTGTCTGATAAGCCCATATGTATTTCCAAGGTGGACTGATTAGAGCTCCCCATTGTAGACACCGAAAGTCAACCTTGACAGATTTTTTTTTTTCTTTTTTTTCTTTTTTTTTAATCAAAGAATTTTATGGTAAAAAGCACTTTTTTTTTTTTTTTTTTTTAATTTTTTAAAAATAAAAAATTTTTTTTTTTTTTTTTTTTTTTTTTTTTTTTTTTTTTTTATAAAATTTTTTTATTAAAAAAAAAAAGGGTTTGGTTTTTTTTTTTTTTTTTTTTTTTAAAAAAAAAAAAAAAATTATAAATAATATTAATTTTTAATATTTTTTTTTTTTAATTTTTTTTTTATATTTTTTTTATAAAAAAAAAAAAAAATAAAAAAAAAAAAAAAAAAAATTATTTTTTTTTTTTTTAAAAATTTTTTTTTTTTTTTTTTGACAAAAAAAAAAAATTTTTTTGGGGGGGGGGAAAATTTTTTTTTTTGTGTTTGTTGGGGTTGTTTGTTTTTGGTTTTTTTTTTTTTTTTTTTTTTTTTTTTTAAATTTTTTTTTTTTTTTTGGTTAAAAAAAAAATGTTTTAAAAAAAAAAAAAAAGTTCAAAAAACCTTTTTTTTTGATTTTGAGGTTATAATCTATTAATGAAAATTTAAGCTTTGGTTAAATTTTTTTTTTTTTTTTTTTTTTTTTTAAAAAAAAATTTTTAAATTTATAAAAAAAAAAAAATTTTAAGGGGGGGTTGGGGGGGGCCTCATAAATTTTCCTTTTCAAAAATCCGTTTTCAATAAAAATTGGCTCAAAAAAAGGACTCACTTTAACCTAAAAGTACGAAGACATCACAACTACTAGATGCAGTTAACAATACAAAACACGTAGTAAAAACCCAACAAATTAAGATTCAATCAAAAAATTTGATCGGCTAATCGTATTTTTCAATTTTTGAGAGATTTAAAACTGTAATTAAATTGACACTTTTCACTGCGCGTGCTGTTCAGCAATAGCAGCTGGGTTGCACAGCTGATTTTGCGAATGTGGCGCCATCTATGGAATTTTCTGGTACGCAACATATTAGCCCACTCTCTTCCTAATAAATAGTGATCAAAACCGCGGTGTTTTTTTAACTTTTATAAAATGGGTTTTGGCCAACAAAAGTGGTCGTTGGGACCATAGTGCAGAGGGGCGTGGCACTTGCAGTGCACAGCGTAAGGTGTTAGCCACGTGCGGAGTGCCGTTACGTAAGTAGATCTTAACAACAAGATCAACAAGGGCTCTATGGGGAGCGGATGGCACTTGATTTAGCGGGTAACCATTAACCCATAACCTAATCTCAAATGTTTGTCAAACGATTGTCTTTTATCTGAGAGACAGGACAAAAGATTCTCAGAATCACGGCCATGGAAACGCTTCAACTTTGAGCGCAGTACAAGTCATAAAACCGCTGTGAATCGTATTCCTAAATCAATGCTTATAATGACGCGATCGTTATACACATATATACGTTATCTGTGTCACGTGATCGATTGCTGAAGCACAACTTTGCTTTAGAATATATAGAATACCTCGCCGGACTTGGGAGAATAATCAAATTCGATTTTATGATTAGACGCATGACAAACGACTATCGATAGTACAGATAGCTAGGGAGAGTACATGGGTAGGGCAAGAGAGTGATCGAGAGAGGTCTAGCTCTAATAATAGTTTGTGTGTCGAGTGGCTCCATTAATAAAATGCCGTCAAACCGGTAGGAGAACCCAGTCACAGACTCGGCCGTGATTCCAGCTTATGCGATCTCTAGGGCGGGGTGGTGGGGTGGCCCGGCCCAAAAGCCAATTTCATTCATGTTCGCAGACAAGATCTGGGAAATAATAATAGCGTCATGGCAGCAACAGTAACAACAACATGACCCATGCAATTATCTTCAATTATTTACAATTATTTAATAAAAAAACGTAAGCGTAACTACAACAGTAACTGCAACAACATTAACAAGAAATCTATTTGTTGTTGCCGTTTGTGGGTTACGTAAAAAGTAAAGCAAACACTCGAGAATGCGGTGCAGTGCAATATCTATAGCAAAAAAACATTCGTAAGTTATCGCGATTTCTCGGGGGGGGCAGCTCTTGTTCTTATCACCAAATACAGCTCCCTCTCCCATAGGAGAATGGAATTTGCTGGTGGCCCAAAGAATAAAACAAATGAAATGAAAAGAAATCGAAACCGAAGGGAATTCGAGACTTAAGCATAATACTGCGATAAATCAAGTTAAGGAGAATTTTTCAACTGCCACGCAATTGTAAACAAAGTGAAGCCAGAGATGGGAAAATGCTGCCCAAAGCTTTTATTACCCTGGAAAAGGAGATATGTGTGCTAGGGTAGTTCTAAAAAACACCATAACCAAGAGGTGAAGCATGAAAAGGTTGCAGGGGAAACTAAACATTTTAAATGAATTGAAAACATGGGATACTCGAGAAGAACATAATATAATGGTCTATAGCACACCTTCTCTCTCTCTTTCGATGAAGAAGTAGCCACCGCAGTCCGCGTCAATCAACAGTCGAACCGTACACCTAAAAAAAACCTGACACCACCCTGTGGGATATACATAAACATTTTGGGGACGGGGTGCCCACTTGTTGGAGACTCCAAATGCAAACAAAACGAGCCAGAAATGTGCTTGAATTTATAAATAATAATGACGATGCCGATGACGATGTATGTAGATGATGATAAAATTGCTGCCAGGGTAAATTGAGACAAGTGGCCGGTGGCTACTTCTATGCCCCGCTTGCTGCTCAATTAACAGAGACCGCGAGACGGGGGTACACGGACACGGCCAGAGGTATGGAAAGAAAGGAGAAATTGGAACTGCGGCATACGGCATACGCGTCGTATGCGCAACAATCCAAGTCTCTAGCTCTGAATCTCCAGCTGTGTGAGAAATGCTTCACTTGGCAGCCTGACCAACAACGCGATTAGGTCAGCCAGCAGCCACAAACAAACCTCCATACGTATAAAGAATTAATGCTGAATACATATATACAGAGAGAGAAGATCTGGACATGCGTTTGTGGCAACTAAAAAATTCCATTCAATTTATTTGGCACAGCCACAGATCCCCCGTTGGCCGCGGGGCTGCGGCTCCTCGGTTTACATCACCGTGGAATGGGACTTAATGGGGTTTGTCTAATGAGCAGAGCAAAACCTTTTCAGCTTAACGCCACAAAGGAGGAGTGGAGCGCTGGCGCCACTCATATTCCCAAAGAAAATCCGCTTATCGAATGGAACGGTTTGAAGGTCAGTCCAGGGTTTGGCACTTAAAGTTGGCCACAGATGTTCGAAGCGCTTTAAATTTGCCTCAAGTTCATGCCCTTTTTGGTGGCATCTTTCTTTTGTCCGGCACTCGAGCAGCCACTTGGCTGCCATTCAATATGGTTCCCCTTGCTCCCCCAGAGATGTTCCATTCCGAATATGGCAAATGTCGGATGCAGCAGGCAACCGTCAGTTCAATGTCAATTTTTCGCTGGCAACAATTTCTGACTCGGAAACAATAACAGAATGGAAAGGGAAGGGTAGGGTAGGGAGAAGACCCACATCTATGCTAACTATATATGTATTTAAACAAATGCCTTAATGCTCTTTGAACTAACATTTCGATTCCACCCCACCACATTTCGTTTGCTGCTGCGTCTTCAAGTCGGAGGAGCAGAACTCTGCTGCCGCAAGTCGTGTAAACTTGATAGACATCGTTCCCTTCTACACCGGATGCTGGCGCAGGAAAGAGGTATAAATCCACAACATTCACATTCAAAGTACAGTGCATCGCATGTTGGTAATGTCATGATCATTGGAAGTCCACACGACAGAGATCTATACGCCACGACACGCCACGCCCACCCACTAACAAACAGTCAACCAAAAGCGATTTATTTCTTGCTTTCTTTCTGCTTTTTGTTGGCCAATTTACCATTTGCCATTGGATTTATTTCTTTCTTTATTTTGTCGGGCCTTTTTCTGGAGATCTCTGGTGCGTGGGTTTTCGCTTTCAGCAACAACCACACAAAAAATTGGTTAAAATATAACCGGCTTTTGTATTCGATTTGTGCGCCGCTTTTGTGGGTCTGCTTCTCTATTGATTCCATTATTCGTTGAGTTTTTTTTTCCTTTATTTTTCTATCTTTTGAGCTTTGGCATCGATTTGCTAGACACAACTATGACGCTGTCATCTATGGCCCTGTCTCTGGGTCTGGGTCTGTCTCCGTCTCTCGCTTACTCATCGTTGGCTTCCCGTTGTTTTTTTTCTGCCTTCGTCATTCTTTCTCTCTTTCACTTCCTACTACATACTAGTGCATACATATATACACATATATACAAATGTATACGAAATAAACCCACTTAGCATTGACCGCAGACCACCATTGCAATATTGCATCTTCGTGCAACCCATACGTACGCCGCATGCAACAGACCCCCAGTGACCTTTAACCACTGGCTGCCCCGTAGTTTTTCGTTTTTCGCTTCGCACTGGCGGCTGCCAATTTCATAATCCACAAAATTTCACTGCCGTTAAAGGCACTCAGCCACCCAGCAATAGCCACCAGCCACCAGCCGCCAGTCACAGCCCCCCAGCCTTAGACTCAGTTATAGCCCCACATTTCATTTGATTTCGTTGCGATTCGTTTCCCAAAAAGCGTGTTTATAATATCGTAAATTCATATTTGACTGAATAGCCCACAGCCTCTCCCTGCCCCCCATGCATCCTCCCTTAAGAGCTGTTGCTCCAGTTGCATTTAATGCGGTAGTACAGTGGACACTCAAAGCAAGGTGCAGAGATTCCACCGTACAGAGTTTCAGTTTGTTTAAAAGAAAGTTTTCTTGATTATGTATAATATTCCTTTTTTTTTCTGTAGATTATTTTAAACGACAGATTTCACTGATTTTAAAGACTTTTCTGTTGAATTATGTAAATTGATTTTTTTTCTTTTTGGAGAATATAATTCTTTGTTTTTTGAGTGATTTTCTGCTGTGGATTTTAAGATTTTAGGAAACTTAAGACCTGTACGATTTCATGGCATAATCTTGCTTACATTTGGTAGAATGTAAGATAATTTGGCTTTTTCTGATGGAAAATTTTCCATTATTAGTCTGCATTGCGTGACTCAATCCGAAATGATATTTCTTTGATCGTTTGAGCACACATTTTGTAGTAAATTGATCCAATCGAAAACACACTGAATCGAAACTCTCCGTTTGCGTAGCTCGTTAGCTGTTGGACTTACGAATATATTGTGCTCTGAAATGGAGATATGTGTACCGATAATTGATTGGCTAAATATTAGAATAAGATTTAGAACCGTCTTTGGAATGGGTACAGAAATACGGGAAATAAACATACTCGTTCATACTTTGTATTGTAGAAACATTCCATAATTCATATACATATATGGTGCTATATCCACTAGACTTGAGTGGAAACTAACTGGAAGTTTGGTGAGATGAGATGTAATAACCTTGAGGGAATTTATTAAATTATTTAAAGAGCATTGCCATATTCGTTCTTTAGTTTGTTTTGCCTTTCTTGTTTTTGATTTTTATTTCTATTTTCCGACTAAATATTTCTTCATTTATCGCAAATTGATGCCTGAGAGCTGCGCTAAACAATTTTTAATTGGCAACGAAATTGAAACCCATTTGCTCCCCCTACCACTTCCACATCCACTTCTTCCCAATCCGAGGCTGTGGCTGAGGCTGGGAAAAACGAGTTTCGTTCCGAGCAGCCATCAATTTGTTGTACTTCACAGCGACTAACACTTGTCTCCTCTCTCTTTCTCCAGGCGAATAAACACCGGCAAACTAATGGATTGGGATCGGCGAGCAGCGGCGGCGGCGGAGATCGAGTGCCTCCCATTGGGGGCTATCAGTGGCCGCCGGATCAGACGCCCGGAGTGATGGGGCTGAAGAATCATGGCAACACCTGCTTCATGAACGCCGTGCTGCAGTGCCTCAGCCACACGGACATCCTGGCCGAGTACTTTGTTTTGGACCAGTACAAGGTAAGTGAATGAAACGAGGGGAAGAGATCGCTGCTAATCCACGTACCTCACTCTCTCCCCGCCGCAGGCTGACCTTAAGCGCCGCAACAAGATCAATTCGCGAAAGTTCGGCACCAAGGGAGAGCTCACCGAGCAGCTGGCCAATGTGCTGAAGGCCCTGTGGACATGCCGCAACGAGAGCGACCACAGCACGGGCTTCAAGGCGGTGGTGGATCGGTACGGGACGCAGTTTCGCAGCTCCACGCAGCACGATGCCCAGGAGTTCCTTTTCTGGCTGCTGGACAAGGTGCACGAGGACCTCAACACGGCCAGCAAGCGACGCTACAAGAGCATCAAGGTACGCCGAAAATCAGTCCAGAGTGCAATCCATGATAATCTCTAGCTTGTACCCCACACACAGAACTCCTATGGCCGGTCGGACGAGATCATTGCCGCCGAGACGCTGGCGAATCACATCCGGTGCAACAACAGCTTTGTGCAGGCCGTGTTCCAGGCCCAGTTCCGCTCCTCGCTGACGTGCCCGCGCTGCAAGAAGCAGTCGAATACCTTCGATCCCTTCCACTGCATCTCCGTGCAGCTGCCGCAGCTCACACAGCAGACGATCTTCGTGACGGTGGTGTACATGAAGCAGCAGCCGCGACAGATCAAGATGGGGCTGCGAGTGCCGGCGGGTTCGCCGATTGTGGCCCTGCGGGAGCAGCTGCAGACGGACACGGGCATTGCGGGGTCGCGCATGGTGCTGGTGGACCTCAATGCCGAGGGATTCACGCACGTCTTCTACGACACGCAGCCGGTGGAGACGCTCAGCAGCATCGAGAGCATCTACTGCATCGAGGTGCCTGAAGCGGAGGCGGAGAGTCCCCGACCCCAGCCAAAGACCGCCACCACCCCAAAGGCATCGTCCTCCCCGTCGGCTCCCGAAGCGGCAGAGAAGATCCCCTCTGCCGCAGCCCCAGCAGCTGCCCCACAGGCAGATCTGCTCCTCCTAGTGGCCAACGTTTACAGAGCAAAGGACGGCAAAGACATGACCCGATTCGGGGCACCGTTCAGTATGAAAGCTCCGCGCGACTGCTCCTACCAGGATCTGCAGAAGCGGATGCTGCGCGAAATGTCGCCGCTGCTCAAGCCGGAGGTCTTCTCCTACGCCACGCCCCTGGCGGACATGTTCCGCATCCGGCTGCAGGACCCCTCCGCCGACCCCGACACCTACCTGGAGCAGGTGGAGCATCCGCTGCTCACCGAAATGATCGACATGGCGCTCACAGTGCTCGCCTCTGAGGCGGGGCCACCGCACATCAAGCTCCTGCTGGAATGGAGCTCGCCCGAGGACCACTTCCTCGCGCGCCAGCAGGAGACCGATGATGAGGCCGTCGTCGAGCACGAGAGCGTGGCACGGCTGAGCGCGAGCAAGGCCAAGGATACCGCCGCCCTAACGCTGGAGCAGTGCCTGGAGCACTACACCAAGGCGGAGACGCTCAGTGCGGAGGACGCCTGGCGCTGTCCCCACTGCCAGCAGTATTTGCCCGTGGTGAAGACGCTGGGCCTGTGGTCGCTGCCCGACATCCTGGTGGTGCACTTCAAGCGCTTCCGCCAGCACCAGTCGAAGGGTCCGCAGGCGGCCAAGCTCACCACGATGGTCAAGTTCCCGCTGACGGCCTTCGATATGTCCCCCCATCTGGCCAAGGGTGTCCACGAGAGTGCCACCAGCAGCTCCCTGGGAATCCTGGATGGCGGCGGGCGCGGCTCGAATCTGTGGAAGCGGGCCCGCTCCGGCGACTCGCGCTCCTCCACCCTCAACTCCCGCTGCGACCCCAAGGACACGCGGTACGATCTGTATGCCGTGTGCTACCACCAGGGCGACACTCTGGAGACGGGCCACTATACGGCAGCCTGCAAGAACCCATACGACCGGCAGTGGTACAAATTCGATGACCAGCGCGTCAGCAAGGTGCCCGAGGACGACATCGAGCAGGACATCATCAACAACGAGGCCTATATGCTCTTCTACCAGCGACGCAGCGTCGACGCCGCCGAGTGCTCCGGCTCCAGCTCCAACTCTGGGGATCACTGGGTCTCCCGCATTGCCCCGGCTTCAGCGTCGGCAACCTCTTCATCGGCCGCCTCAACATCTGGCAAAGAGGCCGACGGAGCTGTCAAGGCGGAGGCGGGGTCCAGCGAGCTGGCCGAAAGTGGACCAGCCGCGGAGAAGGCTCAGTCCAAGCCCGTGGAGATTCCACTTGTGGATGAAGAAGGTAAGAGAATGCGAAGCATGAACGTCTCTTTACATGAGTATTCATCTTGCATACCTCTCTTTCAGTTGGTCCAGAAACCACAGAAGCTGCGGTCCAGGCTGAAAGCCAAGCCGCCTCCCACGAACTCCCACTCAACATTGAGGAGCTGGCCTTCGCCGATGCTGATGCTGATGCCGATGCGGATGTCAGTTTGAGTGAAGATATCAAGATGGAGAGGATAGAAGCTCCAGCAGAGCCAAGCCAAACGACTGCAGCAGCAGCTGCAGCTGCAGCTACAGAACCCAAAACGGCAGCGGCTCTGGAGGAAGTCACGCACATTTTTGCCATGGACGAGGAGCAAAAGGAAGAGACCGTGGAATTGTCAAAGGTCATCAGCGGGAGCGACATCCTGCCCGAAAGTCTGCCCACTGCTGAAGTGGCTCGGACCAATGGCCATGTGAGCCCCTCCTCTAGCTCGGCTTCGTCGGAGAGCTCACTTTCGTCGCGTTCCTCGCCACGGTCGCTTACCACCTCCGTGACAGCGGCATCCACGCTGCAGAACAAGCTCAATGGCCACATGAATTCCGCATGCTCGGGCATGTTCAATGGGAATGGGAATGCGCCTGCGACCACGAATGGCACGCACCCGCAGCTGTCATCGAGCCTGCAGCTCACCCGGCAGGTGCTGAGCAACCACAACTGGCACGGATCGCGGAGCAGTGTCTCGGCTGTGGAGAATGCCACGCACCAGCAGCAAAAGCAGCAAGCGGCGGCGGCGGCTAGCCTCAGTCTGCGGCACTCCTTCTCCACCAGCTCCAACTACAAGCTGCGCGAGTGCACCGAGACGCTGTCCTCGCTGCTGCGCAACTCCACGAACACCTGCAGCAAGGACACGTTGCTGTTCATCGATCAGCAGAGCCATCATCACACGGCGGGCCTCATCGAGGACGACGACGATTCGTATATGGGAAGATCCTTGTGGGTGAGTTATAATCCGAAGCGAGATAACTTTTCTTAGTTAAAATCCTGCTAAATGTCGCCTCAAATGTCCATTCTGCAGATATCCCCAGTGACGCCACACAAACTGATTACAGTTTCGCCAAAGAATTAATTTGCGAACACACAACACAGACAAGCAGCAAAGCAGCAAAGCAGAATGCAGAACACGGACACACACACACACAAACGCACTATAGCCATAAGCCTAAAGTTTACTTTATATTGATATTTCTAACGTTTAAGAACGATCGATAAGCATTACGAGGACGTTATACAACACGGTTTACTTTAGTGGGGAGATATATATTATATACATATATATCTCGTGTATACTCATACATACTATATTTACACATAGTACGATAGCTGCAATATGGCATTAAGTGGAAAAGCTGAGGGGAAACCTTCTCTAGGAGTTCAGTTAAGTTTAAGTTTATTTATTTCGATTTCGATTGCGACGATGGCCGTTTCTGAAGCCAACGACGAGAAGGACTCTTGTTCATATTTTACCAATTGACATTGCATTATATTCTGTATAACTTTAACGCTAGTTACTAAGCCAAACAAACAGTGAAGTACAATTTTGATTCGATTCGATTCGGTTTAGTTCTCCCACACACATTTCCCCCCGCTTCTATAAGTACCAGCTGCTCTGGATAGATAGTAGTTCTCCTCCATCCATTTGGGATGTGTACCGATGAAGTGCTTGGCATTACCAATTAAGTTAAGTTCATTCTTTGTGCACGAAACCAAGTTTCAAACAAAACATTTCTCTATGCATAGGTATGTAGATCTAGCTCTAAAGATATACCTTTATTCTGATGCTACGATTGTGGATTACTTTGAATACTTTGATTTGCCATTTCCCTAAAACTTGTAAACCCCCCACCCCCCCATATGTATGTATTTTTTTCGATTCACATTGGTTCTATATGCCAGATATTACCATATACATGTATAGAATGTATACTGAAACATATTACTTTATAAAAATAGTGTATTGTACATGTAGAAAGCATTACACCAAAACATTATATTGATAACAAATGTTTAAAGACTCTACGGCATTGTTTTTGCAAAATGTTTATTATATATACGTACTGTACTCTATATATTATATATACACCACACATCCATGTATACACGGAACGGAGGACAAGGACCGGGACTATGGACAGTTGGAAAGAAATAGAGAAGAGGAACGAACTTTATTACGATGTGTAATGTTCATTGAATTCATAAATAAACGTGAAATTGTTGGAAATATTTGAAATCTAAACTCATATACGGGACGGCCAATTGTATAAGTAAAATACGAATATTTCTACAGCGTAATTTATGATTTGCTCTGCATCAGAGTCAGCCGGAAAGTCCGCTACAAAAAGTGGTAGCATGCCCCAAACGGGGGCTCTCTCTCTCCCGCTGGTTCTCACTGTCTCTCTGGCGCTCTCTTGTATGCTAAATTCAAGGCAAAGCTTTCTTTCATTCCACTTTCTTGCGGCACGGCACGCTCTTGCTCTTTGAATTGACCGGGCCCAAAGAAGAAGCAACAGCAGGCGACAGCGAGAGACGAGGCCCACCGAAGGAGGTTCAACGTCTGCTGGCTGCCACACTCGTGGCTCAGTTTCAGTTCAGTTGCTGCACTTGACGCGTCTTGTTCTATTCGCGCTGCGCATCAAAGGAAACCGAGACCCGACTCTCAAGAAGAACCTACCATTATTGTGTGCGTGTCGGAAAGAAGTTGATCGCCAGAAGAAAAGATTGTCCCATAAAGCATGGATTATCGTTTACTGTTGGTATGTGTCATTATGGGAAAGGGAATGGGATCGGGAATGAGACTGGGATGGGCATGGGAGCCTCATAGCTGGTGCTAACTGTTGTTGTCCGAGCCTCTAGTTCGTTGGCCAAGTCATTTGTTTTGCAACATTGGCGCTCACACTTACGGTACGGCACGGTGCGCTGGCTATATGGCTGGGTAAATGGCCCGATTCTGGAGCATGCTAATGAATTAAACTAACTGTCGAGTGGTATGGTGGGGAGTGGGGTTCTTTGGCTCTGTTCTGGTCGGTTCCGTTCTTCTGGCTTGGGTGCCGGAGCAACTTTCCCGTTAGCCAGAGCATACACACACTTGGAACACACACCACACGCCACCCCAACGAGTTCTCTGGCTGGAGGAGCTACCTTGGAGTTGGCGCTGGTGCTGGCCATCACCCCGAAATGCGGTCAATCTCAAATCTGCAATTGGGCTACAAATATTTACCATGCAAATTCTTTCCTGTTGTTGATCTGTGAGGCCGTGTGTGTGTGTGTGTGTGCTAGTGCTTTTTTTTTTTTTGGTAACAAACGAGTTTTAGCCTCATTAGAATGTCCCAAAGAAGTGGAAAACAAAAGAATGAACTGAGACCCGAGTCTTTGACCCAATTTCCCTTTAAACGGAATTCAAATTTTGTGCTGTGAATCATGTCACGAAGTCAAGAGATGCCACGGCTTGGCTCTCGGGAGTCGCATCCCAAAACTTGGCCATAGCAAGATCACTGGCAAAAGGGGAGGCAGAGCGGCAGTAGCAGTGGCTGTGACAGAGAAATTCCAAAGTGTCTAAGACAGCAGCCAGCCGCCCGCACCGCACCGTCACAAAAGAGATGTTACTGGCTTGACCTGAATCTCTTTGTTGAACTTTTGATTTCATTGAAGTGAAGTGGCCAGAATTTCAGGGAAAGTTCCCCAGTCCACCACTGGCCGCAACACTTAATGGTCAAGTGAGCAGCAGCAGGCCCACAGAGATGCAAAGATCACAGTGTCAGATTCAGTTTGGGCTTCAGTTCATTTTTCAGTGGTCGGGTTTGTTTATTTTCAAGCCCGCAACTTTCGCGCTTTCGCCAAACAACAAAAAATGTCTCAGACGGAGAAAGAGAGACAGAGAGAGAGAGAGAGAGAGACGATAGAGCATTTCTTGCCACACAATGCGGGAGCATTCATGCTGACAATTAATTTGATTTATCCCCATCTGTGACTGTCGTTTTTTTTTGTTTCTTAGAAAATTCTCAGCTTTCTGCTGCTGGCCCACTTGGGTCGTGGCCAGCCGCAGCAATCGCCAGCGACGGACTACAACGAGGAGCAGCCGCCCGAGGGCTACTACGCCTTTGTGGAGTCCCCAAATGCTGTGCCCCCAAGGGTCAGGCCGCCACCGTACACCTTCGTGAACGCTGACTGCAAGGACGTGGCGGCGGGCAAGAAGTCGGCCGTGTCCGTGCACAACATCTGCGGGGATCTGAACAAGGGACAGATACCCAAGAACCCACTCGGACAGAATGTGCTCGGCGAGCCCTATCCCTTGTAAGTCTTTCGCCTGTTCCGCGACAGATCCGAGCAGCACTCCTAAGGGCATCCGTTCCCATTGCTATCCCCCACAGCGAGCTCATACGCAACCAGACGCTCAAGTTCCTCTCGAAGACTCTGCCCGTGCTGAAGGCCGACGACACCTTGCCCAAGGTCACCCAGATCATACGCGACGAGCCAGTCGAGCAGCTGGACAACAACAATATCGACCGGCCGTACCCCGGCTCTGGGTCCACACGCATTCGTCGCAGTCTCCCCGATGGCATAGAGTCCAATGAGTACAGCTACTTTGATCCCGCCTTGGACGAGGAGAATGGACACCAGCAGCAGCGGGAGCAGCAACAGAAAAGAGCCGCCGAAGAGCGCAAGCCGCGCAAATTCTGCGATGGCGGTGGCGTGTAAGTAAAGCTGGCATATTATGCCCAGATCCTTTGAGTTAATCCCTTATACATTTTCTCCCTTAGATTCTGCACCTTGTATCGGGCCATTCAGGGTGACAATGGCAGTGCCGCCCCTGCCACGCCCACAGCGGAGAGACGGGAGGAAGTGGGCCCCATACGGTACGAGGGTCCGCCCACACCCTGCCCCGCCAAGGTGGAGTATGCCACGCCAGTGTTCGCGAAGAACTACCAGGGCGCCTGGCGCTATGTGGTGCAGATACCCTACGAGGGATACTTCACTCAGACGGTGGAGGTGACGCGCTGCATCCAGGCCAGGTGCCATTATCTCGACGGCGGATGCCTCTCCTCGCCGCGCTGGGTCAGCCTGCTGGTTGCAGAGATCTTCTACCCCAATGCGGAGGACACGGTGCCCACCAGCTCGACGACCACACAGGCGCCCTCGGTGCAGGACTTCCAGGCCTATCAGCAGTACCTGCAGAAGCGTGCCGGCGTGGCCACCGCCTCCGATGGTACCTCCTCCACGGGCCCGAATGGTGCCGGGGCGGGTGCGGCGCCAGCGGATGCGCACTGCGATGGACACGATGAGCTGGGCTGCTTCCAGGTGCGCCTCTACTACGACTGGTTCTTGATACCCGGCTCCTGCAAGTGCTGGCGTCCGGACTACTTTGCCAAATACGTGCGCCGGAAGTCGGTGGCCGACTTGTGAGAGCTCCACCATGAGATCCTTAGATCCGTAGCATAAGTTAAGCGAGATGGATCGGGATGAAGTGCTCATTCTAGTGATCCGAGGGCAGGATGGGATCCACGCGTGCTTGGATTGCGTAGAGTTTGCAGTTCGTGGCTGATACCAGCTACCAGATACAATTTTAACTTAGGCGATTAGCTCCCTCTTTGACTGATTAAGCCAGGCGCATTGAATTTCTACTAATAAATAAATATATTTCTCCTAAAATGCCATCACCCCCTTCCCACCACCGCCACTAGCTCGCGCTCTGCTCTGCTCGCGCTCTCCTCTCCGTTTCGCTCGCGGGGATTTAGGCTAGGCCAAACCGCTTCCGACGCTGCTGTGTGTGTGAGTGTGTATGGGTGCCTCCTTGCGCTCTTTGTCAGCATCTGTGGGTGTGTGTGTG
Source organism: Drosophila ambigua (assembly GCA_018150905.1). NCBI lineage: Eukaryota > Metazoa > Arthropoda > Insecta > Diptera > Drosophilidae > Drosophila > Drosophila ambigua. The sequence goes on along the minus strand of JAECWS010000001.1, from coordinate 8,213,132 downwards.
AGTGTTTGTGTTGTGTTTGAAAGATCCACCGAAAAAAAAAAATAACAACAACAACAGAAACGAAACCAGTCCCGCCGCCAGTCAACCAGTTGCGCATGCGTGCCCGCCGCCACAGTCTCAGTCGCGAGACCCATAGTCGTCGAGTGTGCAGTCAGCAGCACAACCAGTCGGTTGGGTTTGGTTTGGTTTGGTTTGGGTGTTTTGGCCGGGAGCTGGACCGAACTGAAGCGACGCTGAGCACTGGAAGTGCATTACATACACATTGGAGCCACCGCCGCCACTCGAGAATAGGTGCAAGCGAGCCAACTTGTGCAAAAGCCTTGACGAACGGCCTCAAAAGGCTGCCACACAAAATCGGAATCGGACTAGGAATTGGCTGCAAACATTTCCGCATAGGTGCATAGCACTCGCCATAGTAAGTACTCGGTACAATAATGCCACAAGCCAATACCCAATTGGTGTCTAAAATACCTTGGCTTGGGCTTGGGCGAATTTAAAATCAAAGTTCTAGCTTAAGGATCCATCTAAATGGGTGCAAACTTGTGCCAAGTCTGGCCGAAAAGTGACTTAAAGCGGCTTGGAAACGCATTTGGATTCATAGTGAAGTTTTTGTCAATAAACAATCCCCGTACGATCGTTTTTGTTCCATGCAAATCGCTCGAAAAAATGACAATGCCTTCTGCAAGGGTGTGACAAAGTTGGTGGCATGAGTTTTTCCTTGTGGAAGATGATGTGAGCCATGGGTTAGGCAATTCTCTTTGGTTTCCCACCATACATTCCATCAGCATCTCTGCACCGCCACCGTCACCGTCTCCGTTCGTAGACTGAATCATGAGAGATTCAAATGGGCTCACATGAATATTCAAGTTATGCATTGAGTCCACTGCGTGGGACCATCCATAATCCGAGCACACACTTTCCATTTTGGGTCTCGTCTCTCTTGCAGAGGAAGATGCTGCGGCAGAACACCAGCACCAGCATGCTGGCCCTCAACACCAGCGACGCGCTCCATGGGTGCTCCAGCACCAGCCAAGGGCAGTCCCTGGACATGGATGCGCTGCCCAAGCAGTTTGTGCTGTCCATGAAAAAGCTATTCGACATCCTGGACGACAAGCAGAGCGGCTACGTGAGGTATGTGGACATCGAGAAGGGTTGGCAGGACGACGGATCGAAGGGACTGCCGCGCGGGGTCCTCGACTCGCTGCGCCGGGTCACGCCCAGCTGTGGCCTGCTCTCCTTCGAACGCTTCTGCGCCGGCCTGAAGCTTTGCCTGCTGCGCAATCAGCAACAGATGAGCGAAGCCAAGATTCGGCCTCGATCACAGCCCCAAAGCCTGGGCGCGGAAGTGGAGTATGTATCGCCAGCGCCACCGCCCAAGCCTCCGCGTCAGGCAACAACCGTGGCCACGTCTCCTCCGGCCTTGGCCAAGGCGGACATTCGCCATGCCCTGCAGAACTGGCAGCTGAATCTGATGCACAGCGAGCGGGGTGCGAGTGCGGATGCAGTCAAACAGAAGTCGCTGACGCTAAAGACAGCCCGCGAGCAGTTCGAGCATCGCGGGTCCGCGGATGGTGGCTCATCCTCCACCTCGGCCTCGGCCACCGACTGGAGCCTGGCCCTGCCACCGAAGAAGTCGAGCAGCAAGCGACGCGAGTCCCGCAGGCACACGCTCCAGAACGGCATCGACTACAACATGCTGAAGCGGCTCAAGCAGCTGGAGGAGCAGCGGGAGCTGCTGCTGTTTGGCCTGGACGGGGTGGAGAAGGCGCGGGACTGGTACATGCAGCAGGTGCTCAACGTGCAGGAGCAGATCAAGTATTTCGGGCGACTGGGCACCAGATTCGTAAGTACAACAAGCGTCGTACTTGCATCCTTGTTTGATTTTCCATTCTTTCCACTGCAGGATCAATGGTCGGAGCTGCAGCAGGAGCGCCTCAACTTCCAGCGGGCACGCGTTCTGGAGGCGAATCGCAGCCTTGCCATTCTGGCCGACACCTGGGAGCATGGCGGCTATCCGCTGCACATCAATCTGGCCATGCCGTCCAAGCTCTCCGATCTGCTAGAACGCGGCAATCTCTACGAGCAGCAGCAGCAGCATCCGCACCAGCTCCAGCAACTCCACAACATGCGTGCCATGTCCAATTTCGTCCTCAGCCAGCCCTCGCCCGAGAGCCAGTCCTCCGCGGGCCTAGGCGACGCCGATGTGGTCTACTAGGGAGCCACTAGAATAAGAATGGGAATAAGTCTTCGACTACTTTGTAAATAGTGTGTGTATTATTAAACGGCTCAACAGTCTGATCTACTCTAGAGGGGATTGGGGAAGCGACGCATGTACTTGTTCAGCTGCTTGTAGTTGAGGTTGTTGCCGGGCTGAACCACTCCCTGGTTGATGGTCTTCTTGGCCTCGAACTTGCGGTCCATGTAGCACTTGAAACAGTTCTGGAACTGCTGGATCTCCTTGTGGCAGTATTTCTCCACGAACTCGTTGTCCTTCATGCAGGCGAAGAGCATGCCCATTTCCTGCAGACAGGCCACATCCGAGCCGGAATCCGCCTTGCCGCTCACCGTGTTCTTCAGGCGCAGCGGCAGAATCTCCTGGAATGGCACCTCCTTCTCGTTCTGCGGCGTGCGGCCACGTGCGGCAAAGAGGGCTCCGGGTATGCGCATTTCTACGGAAAAAACCAAATCACTCAATTCTTGCTTTTTTAGTCAAATTAATACAATTTTTACCAATAATATTCGTTTTCTGTGATCAGCTGTGCCGGTTACGTCAAACACGTGTGTGAGCGCTACCCAACACTCTCTGAATTAAGTTGACGACGCTTCGCAACACTGCATCTCAACAACATTTCAGCCACAAAACAACAATATCTCAGAATATCTCAGAAAAAGGTAAATAAGGCCAAGAAGCAGAGGCCATTAATTGACCGCCACTTATTCACGCCCACGCGTCATGGAAGCCGCCCAGAATGCCGACCAGGCGAACCAGCAGCTCGTTGGGCCAGCAGACGCGGTGCATGAGGAGCCGCACCAGCATCCGCTGTCGAACAGTGTGGGCAGTCTGAAGCGCCAGATCAGCCGTTTCCATCCGTATCATGGGTCAAACATCCAGCTGGATGACGATGCAACCGTCGCGTATCGCAGGGCAAGCTTCGCGGATGCATTAGCCTTTTCGGAGCGGCCGCTGGCGCCGGGCGACATATTCCTAGTGGAGATTGAGCAGATCGAGCGCGGATGGTCCGGCCACATGCGCCTGGGCCTCACCGAGCTGGCTCCCAATGTGATTGAGGCAAGCGCCGAGGGCCTTCCCCACTTTGCTCTGCCCGACCTAGCCAATATGGGCAACAGCTGGATATACCCGATATCCAAGTTCGATATGAATCAGCGGCAGGAGCCGGTGGACATCATCGAGCCGGAGACCTATAGTCAGTCACACCGTGAGTAGACAGCCATCTAGCAGTGAAGTTTTGTTGGTAACGCCTACTCTCTTAGGAAACCTTCTGGGCGATGCACCACACATAAGGACACCGCGCGGCCTGCTGCCAAAGAGACTGCTGCGTCCGGCCATGGGCAAGGGAAACTCTGACATTCTGCTCACCGACAGAGGCTCTCGCATCGGCATTATTTACGTGCCTTCAACAAACAGCCCTTCCAGAGGCGAGCTTCATTTCATTATAAATGGTGTGTCCCGTGGACCCGTCGCCAGGGAAATTCCCTTGAATATGGCACCCCTATTTGTTGTTATCGACGTGTACGGCACCACCAAGCAGATCCGCATCATCCAGCTCGAGGGCAGTAAGTGCAGTGAATGGAGTCCATGTTTTTCCGTATTTTTTTAACTATCTACTCGTTCGATTCCGCAGTTCTTTCCCTGCAAAGCGCCTGTCGCAATGTCATCCTGGAGAACGTTCCAGAGAACGCGATTGGCCACCTGCCACTGCCCGAAAGCATCAAAAGATTCCTGCTGCGTAGAGATTAGGGTCGCACATAGATGGCTCTATGTAATAGAGCTTTGTGTTCCAGTGTGAATGTAGAGAGAGCGTGTGTGAGAGTGTGTATGCATGAGCGTGGATCGTGATAGTCTGTTTACCCATATTTTTATAAGCGTGTAACACAAGCAGTGCCAGCAGCAGCAGCAGCAGCAGCAGACACAACTGAAGTGCCCGTACATTGACTCTTGATTCCAGACACCAGTCGTTGAGGGACGCCTCTAATGGATCGATGACGATGCACTCCGCTACCTTCCCAGTTAAACTCTATACAATACCATTCCCGGGTCACCCTCTGCTGTGGCGGGTGTCTATTTTTAAAATGTTCTAATTTATATTATGTATCGGTCTGGTTTCGTTCATTATATTTTTTTAACCTATGTTTGAGAACATAACCATCGTTATCCGACTCAATAGGAGGGATACCATTTCTACGAGTATCTTCCAGCTGTAGAAGACCGGACCAGATCCAACACCGCCCTGCCTTTTAGCGTTTCGTTTCCGATCCATTCAAGACGATTTCCGTTGGCTTTTTACTTCTAAGTGATTGTTGCTATATGTAAATTAAGAATGTAATAAAATACCGAACGAAGTTGCTGTAATCCGTCGAATTCCATAATTATCCTTGGGGTTTCAAAACTAAATCCGTTTATTCAAGCATAGATAATTTTTGTAATTGTATGTGTAGATATAGACGATTGGATAGGTAGCAGCTAAGGGCACTACTTGCCGCGATTCTCGGCCAACTTGGTCTTGAAAATGGCCTTCAGCTCGTCGGCTCCATCTCCGTTCACCTCCTGGTAGTAGGGAAGCTCAGCAAGTCGCTTCAGCCATGCGTGGACCTTGGGGAACTTGAACTCGTCAATTGGAGCGGCATCGTTCACTGAAGTGACTGTGGCCACGGCACAGAAGTCGGCAATGGTCAGATCAGTGCCACACAAGTAGGGCTGGTCCTTGAGAAAACCCTCCAGAATCTCGTAGCACTTCTGGATGTAGGCAATCTTGTCAATGGAACAGTCCGTCGAGCCGAAGTACAGGATTGGTTCGTACAGGAAACGGAGGCGTGCGAACAGATGACCCGAGTCCAGATGCAGACGCGCATCGACATTGGCGCGCTGCACCAAGTCCTTGGGGTAGAGCTGCTGCTGCTCCTTTCCATACTTCTCCACCAGATAGGCGGAGATGGCGTGCGAGTCGATTATCGTTGCATCCCCATCTATCAAGGTCGGAATCGTATGCTGAGGGTTCAATTTGATGAATTCCGGCGTCAGATGTTCACCTTTCAGCAGGTTAATTGGCCTGGACGGGCGAAGAATCTTCGGTTAATTGATTTATATATGAGCGACTATGCTTGTGGGAACTTACCGCAGTTCAAGATCAAGGCCGATCGCCTTGGCCGTGAGCAGAACGGCGCGAGAGGGAGGACTCAGTGTAGCATAGTATAGGGCTGGCTTCGACATGGTTTACTGTGGATATCTGTGGAGAAATAATGAAATTAGTTGGACTAACTCTTCGAGCCACCCACGCGCTCAACTTCATTAAACAGAGCGATCCCCCTTATAACCACATTCACTAACACACTCTTACCCACGGGAATATCAGATAACCTCGCATACATACATACATATGTGTATATTAATACATATGTATATACGATAAGTCACTATCAGACGACACTCAACATGGAGACGCACACCTGAAGGAATTTTACTGGCAGCCCGTCATCGCTTGTCCCACATATATATGTAGCGCCCCATACAAACCCTAGGACTGGGAAATTAAATTTACAAAACAAATGTAATTAGCGGCCCAAGCACACAAACACAACCACACACACACACACGGTCAAAAGTACAGATGTTGGAAAAGCACAGATCGTGCCTTTTTTGTGTGTCTCTCTTGCTGGCTCACTCTCTCTCGCTGGGTACATATCTACGTTTGTTTGCCGGCAGATTGTTATACCCTTGAAAAGGATATTATTCTTGGCCAGCTGTTTGCAACGCACGCATCATTCCGATCCTACAAGCCATACATGTACAATTTCTTGATACAACAACCGAGTTTTATAGCCGTGTCTCAATGGAACGTTGCACAGAATCTCTTTATTCAGTCAATATTTATTTAACGCGAAGTGGGGATGGATCTGCCAGGGTATCAAAAGTTCGGCGCCTCGAAGTCTGCCTTTCCCATCTAAAGTTTTTTTTTAGTGCTAATGCAGCAGAATACATGTGTGTGTGCAGCAGTGTAGGGGGGACCTGGCTTTTAGCGTTTGATTACCCACATCGCCCCCCCCTTTAAAGATTATTATTTCACATTTGTTTAAGCGCACAACACTCACAAAATTTTCTATGACCGCTCGCTGCAAACTCGGAAAAGTAAATGTGGGAATGGAAGAGAGAACCTGGAGCAGCAGCGTAACGAAACGAACGAAACACAAAAGGCAGACCGCAGATTGAGCGCGGCTGCTACGGCGTCAGCTGTTTGATACATATGTACATACATATGTCGTTTCATTCGTTATAGACTTTTATTCATAGACTTTTGGTACAGGTTAAATCGTATTATGTTCAGGGTGTACGAGTATATGATTACTGGTAATTTAATAATTTTATATAGGCGAATATATGAACGTACTTAAAGAGCTTATAGATATGCAGTAATACCAACGTTTCTCGTCCGCACACGGCAGACGTGCAATTCAAAATTCGAATCAATCAAATCCTTGAGCCCAGAAGAGGAACAGGACAAGCGCAATTACATGAGGCTCGAAGCCTGAATTAAGCGATCATAAATAATATTAATAAAATGGTGTCGTATAGAACATTATATGCACTTAATTGGAGATTTCTAATTGATCGATCACACACTTCTGTTTTGTTTTGCACCCTCCTCATCGATTGTCAATTGTCCAGCACGCTGCGCTTGAGCGCCTCCTCCAGATCAGCGTCAAAGCTCTCCGGCTTTGAGTAGTCCGCCGCGTACCTATCCTTAGTTTGTTCCTTTTTGGTCCCGCCATTCTGTTTGCCCTCCGGGAAGCCCTTGCCAAAGTCACTCGAGAAGTTGTGCACATCGAACGCCTCGAATTTGGCAAAGTTGTTGTCCAGTTGGGTGGAGTTGGTCGGCTTGCTGCCGCCGAAGCTGTCCTCGAAGTTGTCGTTGAAGGCGTCGCTGCTAACGGCAAATGCATCGAAGGCCGTCCTGTTCGCACCGATTTGTTCGCTGGCCATCGCTTTTGTTACCGTTGCCGGTGTTGATCCTGTGGCTGTGGTTGAGTTATCGTTAAGCTTAAAGTTGTCATTAAATGCATCGAAGAAGGAATCGTTGAGTTTCTTGGTCGTCGTCGTCGTTGTTGTGGTTGTAGCTCCAGCTGTGCCCGATCCAAAGTCATCAAAGTCTGCAAACGCATCCAGCGCCGTCTGGGACTTTTTGTGGTTCTGCGAGGCATTCGAGTGGTGCGAGGATGGGGCCGGACTCGCGTTCAGATTGAAGGCATCGAACTGCTGCATAATATCGTTGTTCAGCGGCGTTACGGCTCTCGGCTTGGTGCTGTTGTGGATGTTCATGTCTTTCATGTTGTTCAGGGTCTTCACGGCGGCGGTTCCCATCTCATCTGAAATATGGACATTCTGTCAAGATAAGATTCTAATAAACCCAATATCCCATACGCACCCTCTGAGCTAAAGTCCTCGGCAAAGTTCTTTTTGTGGCCCTCCCCCTTGGAGCCAATCGCCTGCTCCTGCTCATCTTCGTCGGCAAAGGGATCTTTGATGCTGAAGGGATCTTCATAGCGGTAGTCCTTGAACGGATCATCCTTGAAGTCTGTGGGACCCGTGATGGGGCCTGGCGTTGGTGTCTTTGCATTGACGTTTCCTTTGCCGCCGCCAAAGGCATCAAAGAGACTCGCTTCCAGGCCCAGGCTTCCAGTCGTTGCCAATGCACCGATTCCCACTCCCGTTGTGGCTTGCGTCTGGAGCGGTGTGTTGGAACGCGACAAGTGTTGGTTATTTGAGGTGGTGGACATGATGGACAAGGTGGAGGTGGTGCTCGTGAGGGCGGCGATTGTGGACGCTGTCGACGAGGATGAGGATGTCGCCGGCAGCAGGGGGTGCAGAGGTGTGCTGGCGGTCTTGGAGCCGGGCGCCGCATCATCGAATAGGGAGAAGCTGTCCAGCAGCGAGGCATTGATCGCTGGAATAGGGGTGGCCGTGGCCGTGGCCATAGGCGTGGGCGTGGCTGCGGGCGTGATTGGAATGTTCTGGAGCTGTACGAATGTGTGCGGGAAGGTTGTACGAGTGTGTAAGGAGTAAAAATCAAATAAATTAAAAGTAAATCAAATTGAAATCAAATCGAATCGAGTCAAACTTATAAGCAAAGAGATAATACAATAAAATAGGGGAAACAATAAGCACAAAAGTCAAAGAAAAGCATTGAAGCACACATCGCAAAGGTGGAGGTGGAGTAGGGCCATGACCATAAGCATTACTATTACCAGAACCCGGGGAAGGCGTTCCTGTCCTGTTCCCCAAAGAACTCTCTCTCTGTGACGTACGTGGATTGATGTCGAACATAGATATTTCTCTTTATTAATAATGCAAAACGTTTTTTCTGTTACATTGTGGGTATCGGTTAGGTTGCGGGCTCCCCTTTATATGTAAGTACGCGTGTGTATGGATATATGTATGCATCTATGTATATTCTATGTACGGACCCATGTGATGCACAGCAAAATCAATGCACGGGAAGCTGCTTGTGGGAGGAAGTGTCTGTGTGTTTATGTGGGTTTTATTATAATCAAAATCTGACAAATATATAGCTGGATACTTGGAGGCTTAGCTATGCCGCATAGATTCCTATATATGTATGTATGTATGTTTAAATTCTCATCTGATGCTAAATCGTAGTGGGGCGGGCAGACAGGCCTCTTCCCCATAAAATTCAAAATATTCTGCGGCAGTTACATTCATAATCCATAGTACATATGTATGTATATGTGTGTACGATGTAAAATGTTGCCAATATATGTAGGTGTGTATGTATGTGGTATGGCTATTAACTTTAGTATTATCTCATATGCAGAAACAACAAACAACTTGCATTTAAATTCCCTTTAGAGAGATCCTTCTCTTGACTAGCAAACAAACAAACCATCCAAGAAAATATGATTAGATGTTCTCCAGCTCCAGGTGAGATCATTGATATTTAAACAATTCGAGGGAAGTCTCCATAACATAATCGTAATATTAAGTTAAAGACAATATTTTGCACAACATTTCGGAATCGAACTTTTGAATAGAGCTACGTTTACCCATTCCTCCCATCTTCCTATCCATATATTTCATTTAGTTTTCTTTTGGTTTTTGTGACTACATTTATAACACGACGAGACGTAACGCTTGGAATTTTTTTGGGTTTTTCTTTTGAATTGATTTAGTACATTTAGCTAATTAGAGGCATGATTGTTAAGTCTGAATGGGCGTCTCCCCTCTGCCGTACACGTGCCATGACTAATGTAGGAGCACATACGAGACGAGTATGTTTAGGTTTGGTGTAATTTAATATGTGGTTCGCCATTAGCTTCTGTACGCTTCGAATTGATTTGCAATGCTGCTGGAGGAGGCGCCTCTCCCATTAACTGACTATATATGTGTGTGTGTGTGTGTGTGTTAGTAGTGGTTTTATGTATATCAGATACGAGTATATGTATATATATGCATTATAGAAATGTGAGTATTCTTAAGATGTTCACTGAAAGTAAAGAATTGCAAGAGATGAGAGAGAGAGACCAGAAGGTTAGTTTTTCATACGAGCAGCAGTTGCGAACCAAAGCCAAAGGACTACTGGGCTGTGCGAGGTGGAGTGGCTGGCCAATAAACAATAAATCGAGTGTACAATAAACAAAGTAAAACCAATAGAAATACTCAATCAAAGTTCTACTTTTCTGAGTGCGTGCTTCAAAAAAATATGTTTATTTCTAAACTACACAAAGGAACTTAAGAAATGTTAGTAAATAATCGTAATTGGAAACCAAAGTGGATTAGCCATGCTATAGATACAGGTGATACAGGTGGGTGTGAACGGTGTGCATGCATTACCACCTATCCCAGCGTACACTGAATTGGGTACCAACCTTATTGTCAAAGTCTTCAAAGTCAGCGAAGCCTCCTCCTCCCCCGCCGCCGCCGCCAAAACCACTTGTGGGCTGTGGGGAAAAAGTAAAAAATTTCTCAATTAGTAATCCCCTTAGACACTCGTGTTTGTGCCCTACCTGTGGTCCTCGTGGTGGGGCTGGTCTGGGTGGCGGCACCTTGGATTTCTTTGGGGGCAATGCTGGACTAGGTGACTCCGGTCGTGGTGGTGGGCCTGATCTCTGTGCGTTGGGGCTGAGCACCTGACCCTGGCCGGTGGGCGCATGCAGGGCGGCAAACGGATCGCTTCCAAAGTCGTCCTTCCCAGGCTGCAATGCATGTTCGGGGGATGAGTCGTCGGTCTTCCCTCTTAACCCACTGCCCGGCCTTACCTCCGGTGTTATGGCGCTGCTTTTGCTGCCCCCGAATGCGTCGGCACCGAAGGGATCGCGTTGCGTTTGGCCAAAACCAGCTGCTGATCCTGTTACGCTCTGGCCAAAGCCCATTGCAGAGCCTGTTCCGCTCTGTCCAAACGCATCGAAGCCGCTGTCAAAGCCGGAGCTCATCGTGAAGCTGTCATCGAAGCCGGCGTTGATGGCTGGCTTGCCGCTGCCCTGGCCGCTAAAGGGATCGTTGCCGAAGCCGTTGGTCGACTGGTTGGCCTGATTGGCCGCTCCGCTGTTGTTCTCGTCGAAGGGATCGTCCTTGGGCATTTCGATCTCCTTGTGAAGGGTCTTGCGAGCGTGATCAAATTCCGGTTCAATCTTCAGCTGATACTCGGAGACGAGCTCCGCGTTCTGGGTCTCCATGGCGGCGCGACATATGAGCAGCGCATCGGTCATCTGGCGCTGGGTCTCCATCAATTGAGTGACCATCGAACGCACCTTTCGACGATGAGAGCATAAGCTTGACGCATCCCCAAGGAATGTGCACCACTTACCGAGCTAATTTGGAGCTGCGTGTTCTGCAGATGCTTGGTCAGCTTAGAGAGTTCGCGATTGTTGTCGTCGTATTCCTTCTGCAGAGACGTCTCCTCATCCTTGAGCTTCTGCAGCTCGGAGCGCTTGGCATTCAGCTCGCCCTCCTGTTCGTTGATGGTCTCCTCCTGCTTCTGGCACTGGTCCCGTATCTTGTTGACCTTCAAAAAGAGATTTGGAAATGCGACAACGATGAGCCACGGATGTTTTTCTAATATATCCGAAATTTCGCACAACATTAAGGCCAACGAATATGCATATATACACACAAATGTACAATAAACATGAACAACATAAAAAACATAACATAAAGGAGTGAGAAACTGAAACAAACCTGGCTGTTGGTGGTGGATATGTCAAGACTTACGTTGGCCAACACGGCCGTAATTTGGTTAACCTTATGAAATCGGAATAAGTTGTGTGGATAAGTTTTAAAGTGCAATCACCGATTTAGTTAGGGGTTTCGTTTTGCGTTTAGCCAAATTGGTTAGCAGAGTGTGGAAGTGTGGAGGAACCATGACAAAGAAAGGGAAATCATAGTTCAAATTAAAATTAAAAGGTTAACCCAAAAGAGCAAGCAATGTGAAGCAGCCTTAAGGCATAGATGCATGCAAAATAACTACTTGAGCCTGCAGATCGTCCAGACGCTTCTGTGCCTCTCCCCGCTGATTCTCCAGCTGCTTCAGTGTGGCCGTCAGTGTGTCCAATTCGCTCTGCAAATGCATTTGGGATTAGTCTCAATCTTGTGGAACCTTCAGAGCTCACTGACCTGCAGACTGCGCACTTCCCCGTTCTTGATGCGCACATCGGCCTCCTTTTGGGCGATCTCCGTCTCGAGCACACGTCTCTCGCGCGCCAACTCCTCGATCTCTTTGGAGATCATCTCCAGCTCGGGATTGGAGTACGTCGGCTTCGTCTCCTGCAGCTGCATGTCCACGCCCGACACAGTCGAGCGCATTGATGGCGGCACCATGTTGGCAGTCAGCACATGCGGCGGATCCACGCCGCGCTGCTTCCGCTCGACGAACCACATGGCCAGGGCGAACTGATCCACAGTCAACTTGCCCGACTGATTGGTGTCGCACAGGGCCCTGAAAGCGAGTGTTCGGTTGAGTATATGTTTCGTCTCGGAAACGGTTTTTGCGTCAATAGCTGCAATCCTCACCAGATGTCGGCCAGACTACGTTGTGGTATACCCGACTTTATGAAAATGTCCTTCACCTCGAGGCCAGAGACCAGGCCGTCCTTGTCCAGATCAGACTGCCGGAATATCTCCTCGAATCGGCTCAGCTCGGAGGGCGTCACCACCCAGTCTGCATTGGCCGTCACTGGGGCCCCGATTGGTATCAGCGGATCGGTCTGGATCAGAGGCTGGGAACTGACCGCGCCCACGGGCGGAATACGGGTCATGGGCGGCACGGCCACGGGCATCGGAATAGCCGCCGGCGGGGCAATGTCCTTGGGGAAGTTGGCGACGAAGCCACTATCGCCGAATCCCTCACCGCTGGGGGCTCGCGGCATGGCAGCGCCAGCTGGTGGCGGAGGCATGGCAGGTTTGGGCGGCGGTCCAGCGCCACCGGCCTTCCGCAGCTCGGGTGGGAGGACACTGGGCACAGTGCGCTTCTGGAGCGTCTGGTAGACGAGATGCATGGCCACGATAAACTCGTGCTTGTCCAAGTTGCCGTCCTTGTCCTGGTCGGCCAGGTCCCAGATGGTGCCGAGGAGGTTCATCGGCAGCTTGGACTCCATGAGTACGCCTTTCACCTTATCGCCGGGCAGCATGCCGTCGTGGGGACGGAGCGACTGGAACAGCTGCTCGTACTTGAGCCGATCGATGACACTGATTGACCAGTCGCCGGTGGCTGCGCCTCCGCTAGCGACGGGACCTGTTTGAATGCGAGCGGGCACCGTTTTTGGTAATTCACCCTGGGGGTAAGTAAGGTCATTTTGTGTGACACACATAAGTTCGGGGCTATTGTGTAACTGGTGCAAAGTGTTGCCGACGCACTTACCACTTTCGGAGGGTTGACAGTGTCCACATAGATGTTGTTCATGTTGGCCACCTGTCCCGCCTGGGAGAGGGAGACTAGCTTCAGGGCCACAAAGAAACCGGGCTTGTCGAGGAAGCCCTTTCCATTCGGATCGGACAGATCCCAAATCCGACTGAGCACCACATCGCTGAGCCCGGACCTCTTCAGAAACTTGGCCGCCGTCATGGCCTCAATTGCCCCAGTGCCTTTCGGGTCGATCTGCAAAAATCAATAGGAGGGGTTGCAAGAAAACCAAACCCAAGCCACATTCGCGCTACACTTCGCCACGCCTGGGCGTCCTTACCTGTTTGTAGTAAGCCTCGTAGATGCCGATGTGCTTGCTGCACACCTTGGCAAAATCCAAATTCATGTTGGCCAAATTTTCTCACTGTTATTCACGAGTTAAGCTGCAGAACGAGAGCACGAGAACGCGTAAGCGTAAGTCTGTTATCACAAAATCGATTTTTCTCCTATTGACGAGGGCGGAACGGAAGCGAACTCCTGCAGAGCGAGTGTTCAAACGCTTGTATTTCACCAACCACGGGTTGCATCCACGAGGGCAGTTGCTCTAGCCACCTACAATATGTCTGCGCGCATTTCGGCCTTGCATTTAACATTTAATTGCAATTGAAAACGAATACACTACACTTTTTAATTTAGTTTTTTTTATCAATAAAATATACTGCCCTGCCCCTCAAAAATATACCAAAGTATTTCTTCTTAATTTAAAAATATACCGAAAGTAACTGTCCCCATGTTGCTGCAGCTTGCAACACTGACAACTATCGGTATAGTACGATTTCAAATTCAAATTCTTTATTGGGGGCTTCTGACTACGTTGTTATAAAATTAGAGCAAACGAACGCGGCAATTGGAGGCGCCGCACTGGCAATAGAGAACCTTGTTGGGTACCACGCCCACCTCGTAGTTGTAGTTCCAGGTCAGCTCGGTGCCGGAGCGAATGTGCGAAGATGCAAAGAAGCCGACCCAGGGGAAGCGCAGATCGTGGGTATCCACAAAGACATTCTGCACAAAGAGATTGGGGTTGCACGAATGCTGCACGAGCAGAGGAACAAGAACAAGCATTAATTAAAGATAATTGCAACATGCAGCGCAGCTGAACAATACTCACATTGAAGTAGCGTCCCAAGTTGCCAGTTGTCTTGGCGTCCATGATGAAGGGGGTCTGGTCTTTGCCAAAGAAGCGGCGCACAGAGTTTTCACGCACTGTTTCATCCAGATCAGAGTTGGGATTGAAGCTAATTACTGCCCGCTCTTGCGAGTCCAATTCGGTGTTCTGCGTGCTGTTGCTGCGTGAGGAGCGCAGCTTGTCCTTCTTCTTTATATAATAGTTGTTCGGTCGGAAGTCGTCGTCGTCCTCTGCATCGGGGCCGTAGTTGTCATCTTCGGGGTCCGGGTCGGAGCGCTCCACGTCCGACTCATAGCCCTCCTTCAGCTGCTCGGCCACCTCGATGTAGTCGAGATCGGCAAAGTACTCGTCCCCCGCGTCCTGACCGCCCTCATTGGCCTTCGCCTCCGTCAGCAAGTGGCCGGCATAGATGCACACGAAGGCGCCCTTGGGAATGTCGTTGACACAGCGCAGACCCCAGCCACGGTTCGAGGTTTTGAACACCTGCAGCTTCATCTCCAGCGAGTGCTGGACCACACGGTTCAGGCAGTTCTTCTTGCACTTACAGCGCGAGTTGCACTCGTAGATGCCCGTCAGGACGCCCTCGTACAGGCGCTTGTACTGGTAGCCGATCTCCTCAATGGGCTTCTTCGGATTGCAGTACCTGACGCCGGTCACGGTCAGCTGCCAGCAGGCGCACTTCGATTTGTCCTGCAAGTCAAGCATCTCAGTCATGATTGGCTCTTGCTCTTGCTCTTGAGGAGTCTGCGGAACTTACCGAACAATCATCCTCGCAGTCGCAGCACACGAGGAACTCCTCGTCGAGATTCAGGTTCACGCCCTCGGTTGGAATGCGCTGTTTGGCATATTCGCAGGGCGGTGGCAGAGTGTTGTCGTAGTAATTGACTAGCGGAATCGCCATCTTTTCCTGCCCCTTGGAGATGTCCGCCTCCTTGACGATGGTCGACTCGATGTAGTATTCGGCCAGGCAGCGCAGATCGGGAGTGAAGTCAAAGTTGTCTACGTTCAGCACATTATTGGTGACCCGCAGATAGTTGTGCACTTCAAACATGTTGCGCAGATTCCGGCCACACGGACCGCGATAGACGACAGTCCGCTTGGTCTTCTGCCTCATTACCATGCGCTCCCATCCCGACAGCAGTGGCTTGGACAGCGGACTGTAGCTGTCCAGACGGTGTACGACCGTGAAGAGACAGCTCGGGTTGCATATGTGGGTTTTGAATACCCTGGGCGGCACATTCCGCTTGGCCGTGAAGTGCACCACCTGACCCTTGGGGCGGGTGTCGTCGTCCACGTAGATGGTGGAGTTGTTCAGGTGACGCACAGCGGAGGCGGCTGCCGTTGAAGGTGCTGCAGTCGATGCTGTCGAGGCTGATTTCCCAGTGCTTTTGCGGGCTATGGCACGTATCTGTTGATCAACCTGCCTGTTGCTGGACTCCATCTCCTTGGTGTAGCGTATGAAGGGTTCAGTGCGCTGCAATTGCAAAACCATGTCCAAATTCAGTCGGATACGCAGAAGTTTCGAATGATTACCAAACTCACCCTTGGGACCCTCATCTGGTGGATGGCACAGTCGGCATTCAGCGAATTCTGGGTCTCCTTGAAGACGGGGGCTAGGCGCAACGAGCCGCGATAGATCCACTCGGTGTGGTTCTTATCGGCCTCGAATTGCATCAGCACCAGGCTGCAGTCGACCTCAATGACCCGGGCATACAGCCAGGTGCCATTCGATTCGGTGTTCATGCTCTGTCCCTTGGTGCATTGCACCATGGGCCTGTCCACCGCATATCTCTCCACGTACTTCTGGATGAAATCGCGCGAGGCGGGATGCACATCCTCCCACACCTTTTCGGATGTCTGGCACACCAGGCGCACATCGCTGTGGTGCACGTACTGGGTGTACCCGTCGTCGTAGAAGATCAGGTAGCGAAAGCGATTGTTTTGCTTCAGGGGCTCGGCAATGATGCCCGGATAGAAGGCACTCTGCACCACGCCCTTCTCCTTGCCACGCACCAGTGTGCCATCGAAGAAGGCGATCACGCGGGTGCCTGGCCGGAAGAGCAGACAGTTCATTCAACTGCTTGATGGAAGGATTAGCAGCTGCATCCACTTACCGATGGGCAGACGCACTGACGGCGGATCAAAGTAGGCCAAATGCTTGGCCGTCACAGTCTTCATCATCGGATAGGGCATGTGCTGATACTTGATCTTATAGGCCTTCACTGTGACACCTCCGGCGGTGGTGGTATCGCAGATCTCCACAACATTAACAGAGACCCAGCTGGCAATGGCCTTGTTCTTGACGGCGTAGTAGGTCTCCCCAACTTTGATCGGGGGCCGTTCGACGTCACCAGCAGCCGGAAGGTGCTGGAGGCGCTAAAATATCCAAAATTCAATAACACAAGGTTCTGCATCTTTTTCCGCTATTAACTCACTTTGTAGTCACTGGTGCAGATATTCTGATGGAGATCTAGCGGTGGCAATTGCTTGTGAACCACCTGGCATGAGTTGTACACGGAGCAATGCATTTTGTCCGCCAGACTTTGGACCTTTGCCAGCTCTAAGTCCACCTGCTCGAACTCCTGCCCCAAGCGCTCCATCTTGGCATGAATGATGGTTTTGGACCACTTGAGTTGCTTGGAAAAGTCCACCTTATTCAGCGTCTTCTTAATGGCATCTTCCAGTTCGTTCTCGATCAAATCCAATACATTTTTGGAAAACTCGGCATTTTCTGCAGCAAATAAAATGAAATATAAAAAACTCTGTACTTTCTGGGTTTGCTGCATCGCTCCACCTGTTGTCTTTTCATCATCCTCCTCGTCGCTGCTGTCCAGGGTCACACAGTCAGCCTGCTCCTGGTTGAATTCCTTCAGCAACAGCGGCTGCCCCGCCAACAGAAGGCCAGCATACTCCTAAAACGGAAATTTTGTATGAATAACTCTGATCCACTAGTAGCGTGGACCTAGCAGCTGTCTCACTTCATACATATCCACTGCCGTGTCGTAGCAGTCCACGCAAACGTACTGCGACCTGTGCAACTTCCTCGGAACCTTGTAGAAGTTCAGAATAGCCACGCAGGCCAGCACATACTGCTTGTGTAGCCGCTTGCAGTTGCAGTTGATGCAATCCTTGTTGTACGAGATCATCCCGTCCCAGGCAAAGGAACTCTTATGCTCTGCCTCTACTTCTGTTGGAGGGCTTCCTATTTCAAGAACTACCGAGAGAGCTTCTTTGGGCGCTTTACTGGGCAGTTCATCGATTTCCATGGCATCGATAATATCTTTTGGCTGCAACTGAGGTGCAGCTTCGGAAGATTTTTGAGTTTCCTTAGATTTGGTCGTTGCTTTTAGGCTTGGCAATGGTACATCCTCCCCCATGGCTATATCATCCTCCACTTGAATACTGTCGTCAGCTTTTGACGGAGTCTCCGTGTCAGCTTTCTGACTGTGTTCCTCCTTCTCCTTCGCAAGGGAATCATCCGATGTGGGACTGCTGATTAGTTCAATGCTGCTGTCAGCCAAGGCTTCACTTTCCTTGGTCTCCTTGCTGTCGGCTTCGCTTTCTTTTAGCTCAGACTCCTTGGTGGCGCCTGGTTTTTCCTCCTCAAGGGGTAATAGCTCCTCCTCGTTAACATCGTTTGAGGATGCCGATTTGAGGGGGCTGTCGAGGAGCTCTACACTGTTGTCCGATTCGGTTTTTGGAGCCGTAGGCTCTGCGGCCGTAGGACTACTCAGCAACTCAATGCTACTGTCAGCATCTTTGGCCCCGTCAAGTGCCTCGGAATCCTTCGATTGAGCTTCGCTCGAGTCGGGAATGTCAATAGTCAAGTCCTTCATTTCGGCATCCATATCCATTTTTGCTCTTTTCTCCGGCGATGCAGAACAATTATCGTCAGCTGCCGGCGGCAGAGCCTTTTTCTTTTCCCCCACACTAACAGTTGGAGTCTCACTCAAAGAGGCTTCTGGGCTGCTGTCCCAAATGTCCATCGCAGCGGACTCAGCCATGACTTAATAAGTTCAACTGTTTTAGCACTTAAACTTAGTTTAAACACTCAGCTTATCAAAAAATAGACAATTTGCAAAAAGGTTGTCGAACAATATTCCCACACTATGCAACACTGAAAATCGAGAACTGAAAACTACACTACACTACCATTGACAACAAACATTTCAAAAGTGAATTGCAACGGTAATATTTTCTGCTATACGTTTGACTTTATTTTGGGAATGAATTGGTTAGGAGCTTATTGCTCGAGAACCTTTGGGTGATAGCCGGTCTCATCAGCAGTATAGACAACCTTGACCAGCTGGCCATTGGGAGCCACATACTCGTATTCGCCAGAAACCACCCAGTTGTCATGCTCCTTCAGCACACCAGACTGGACAGCCTTGATGTGGTTGGACAGTTCATAGGCATACTTGAAGTCCTCAACGTTAACTTCCGAGTCGCTCTTCAGGACATCAGCCTCTTCGTTGGCATAGGCGAGGGCCACAAGGCAGGCGAGAACAATCTAGAAAATAGCACATTG
The DNA here is from genome assembly GCA_018150905.1 of Drosophila ambigua. NCBI lineage: Eukaryota > Metazoa > Arthropoda > Insecta > Diptera > Drosophilidae > Drosophila > Drosophila ambigua. Next base: position 8,194,333 of record JAECWS010000001.1, on the reverse strand, counting down.
CTAGCAGATATTCCTTTTAACAATTTCGAGATCCGCACTTACCACGAACTTCATGTTGGAGGATAAGGATATGTATGCTGACGGAGTGCGAAACAAATCTAACTAATGCCATCCAAAATAGTCGTTTATATACAGATTTCTTGACATTTCGCCACTGACCTGACGACTGCGACGGCGCAGCAGAGCTGTCCGGGCAGCCTAACAAAGCGTATAAATTGTCTCATAACTGGATTTAAATGGACTTTTGTCTTAATTAAACAAAACACACGATGCAGTCATTGTGATTCTGCACTAGGCATTAATTATTGTTCAAGTCCCCAGGAACCAATCTATGATAATCTGTTGAATGTTCTCGTTTTACCTGGATGTTCATCATCCGCTAGATTGATATGGATGCACGATCAACTTGACAAAATTTTGATAAGTGCAAACCGGTACGGTACCAAGAGCATAACGCAAAACGAAAATAAATTGCTATTTATTTGTTATCTAAAATATATTTGCATAATTTGTAGATAACTCCACTATCTGTCTATTTCGGCTCCCGCAAAATCGAACCGGTTCTTATTTATCAAAAATTAGCTTTGCCGCTGCAGCCAGTTGACCTCCAAAGCGTAAGATTAAATCAAACATTTGAATATTGTGCCGCCAAATAGTCCAGTGCTGCATAAGCCATGTTTCCAGATTGCCTTAAATTGCCAAAGTGCGGCCATCAATTGCCATTTGCCCCGAAACCACACGTGTTGTGTTGGTATAAATAATTTTAAACTTTTAGAGCGATGGCCAGCGATTCTGGCAGTGACTATGAGGTTGAGGCGTTTATAAAGCCGAAACGGGTGCGTCGGGCGGTCAACGATGACAGTGCCGATCTGCTGGGCAACTTTGACGACGAGAAACGCAAGGAAATACTCGATGGAACGTACGTGCACAAGGAGGATGGCAGAAATCCAAGTGATCCCGAGGACAGTGACAGCGAGGATGGAGAGCAAGAAGACCACTCCGATGGCGAGGATGCACCACCCTCTGGCAGTGCGGCCTCCGAGTCCGAGGAAGAGGAACCATCGTCGGATGGTCGGTTAACCAAAGATCAGTTAGACTCTTTGCTTCGTGGAGCGTCGAAAACAAACAGACATGTTCTGTACGTGACAAATCTGAACTTTGAGACGACCAAAGACGATTTGGAGAGACACTTTGAAGCAATTGGTTTGGTAAAGTCCATTAGAATCCCGAAGAAACGTCGCGGTGGCTTTGCCTTTGTGGAGATGATGGACTTGGCCAGCTTCCAGCGCGGCTTCGAGCTGCACAACACAGAGCTCCAGGGTCGTCGCATCAAGGTGCAGATATCCGAGGCCGGCAAAAAGAAGTCGGCCAACAAGAAGAACATAATAAAGCAGAAGAACCGCAAGCTGGCCGAGATGCGCAACGAGCAGAAGACGTTCACGAAGAGCGGCAAGTTCTACGACAAGGACCTGAAGAAGGAGAAGGCCAAGGAGTTTCTGGCGCGCAAGCGCTGGCGGAAGCCCGCTCCCAGACCCAACTAACTAGTGTACACTCCCCCCCACCCATTGCATAAGACTCCCTTAAATATAGATAAACCTATGATTATTTAACACAAAACGGCAGACAAATTGAATGCACTACTGCCAGCGCACGATGTAAAAGTTGCGCTTTCCCACCCGCAGCAGGGAAACGCCATTACGGAGTATGTGTATGCCCGCAGTTATCACTTCGGCAATGTTCTGCACTCGCTTCTGGTTGACATAGAAGCCGCCAGCGTTTATAATACGAACGGCATCGGCTGTAAAATGGAGTTCACTCAATTAGCAGTCTGTCTTTCCCTTCTGTTTGTCACCGAATACACTTACTCTCTGTGGGAAAACACTTGGCCTTCATGGCCAGCTGCAGCATGGACATGCCGGGCTCTGTCAATAGATCCACTACAGCGGCGCCCTGGAAGGTCTGCTTTATCTCGGCATAATTCAGTTCGGCCAAGCCATCCACCTTCCCTTTGTACAGTGCATTGGTAACGCGCTCCGCCTGCTTCAGTCCATTTTCTACAAAATGTAAGCGTTTCAATGATGACAATCAATTAGAAAGGACGTTTGTCCGAGGTGAACGAACCGCCATGCACCAGCAACGTCACATCCTCCGCCAGCAGCGTCTGGGCCTTTCTCTTCTCCGGCTCCTTTTCGTGCTCCCGCATCAGCTGCTCTATTTCGGGCAGGGGAATGAAGGTGAACAGTTTCAGCAGCTTCTCGGCTTCGGAGTCTGGCATGCGCAGGAAGAACTGGTACAGGGCAAAGGGCGATGTCTTGTTCTCGTCCAGCCACACAGCATTGCCCGCCGACTTGCCAAACTTGTCCCCCTCCTCGTTGGTCACTATGGGCAGCGTCATGCCAAACACCTCGCGTTTGCGCTCCACACGGCTGATCAGCTCGTGGCCGGTCATCAGGTTGCCCGTCTGGTCGGAGCCGCCCATTTGGAAACAGCAGTTGTGCTTGCGCAGCAGGTGCAGCCAGTCGTAGGCCTGGAATATCTGGTAGGTAAATTCCGTGAAACTCATGCCATCCTCCGACTCTAGGCGCGATTGGACCGACGACCGGGACAGCATCGAGCCCATGCGAAAGTGTCGGCCCATATTGGCAATGAAGTCTATCAGGTGCAGATTGGCGTACCACTCGGCATTATTGACGATCCTGTGGGGGAATAGATGGGGATAGGCCATCAGGATTGCTCTCACTTATGACTACTCTCTTACGTTAATGGCTGCAGGGGCCCGCTGTTTTTTCGGGTGTCCCAGAGACACTTTTCATGGTTTTCAAACACTCTCGTCAGCTGCTGCTCGATGGCCCTTAGGTTGCTCTCGATTACGGACTCTCCCAGTTGATTGCGTTCCGTTTTGCGTCCACTTGGATCCCCGATCAACCCCGTGGCTCCGCCCACTAGAGCGATGGGCCTGTGACCGGCTCGCTGGCAGTGAAGCAGGCCCATGATAACCAACAGATTTCCCACGTGCAGACTATCGGCGGTAGGATCGAAACCGGCATATATGCTCTGCTGCCCACTGGTGAATAGCTGCTTCATCTTGGGCCTGACGCAAAACAGTTTTCATACATTAAAAGGCTTTTAATAAGCGGGTGACGAAACTTACGCAGCAGTGTCTGGGAAAATGCCCTGAAAGAAACCTCGATCCGTAAGCTCCAGGAGGTTCTTGTGTGCGTAGTACCGCCGAGGGTTGCGGTAGCCACCGTGGAGCGACCTTAGCAGGCTCCATCTTAGTTTCAACATGATATTATGCAAAAGTGCACAAAATTCAAATTTGTGGTCGTAAAAAAACCGATTGAGGTTAGATTGAGGCTGTTTGATGCGAACAGCTGACGACATAACTGTGAATGGCAAGTCTCAGCTGCAAAACAAAGCGCCTTTGTTTTGGTTCTGTTCTGTTGTCGATTGAACTGAACATGTCGGGGATTGGCTAAACAGCACCTAAACCGCGAAATAATGTTGCTGAAAATACGTCACGCCCTGCTCGAGATAACTAATCCACCAGCCACAAAGCAGTCTGCAATCATAATCAACAATGAGATTATCATTAGCTCGGGCAGCGTTCTGCAGCCCCACTGCCGTGTGGGGACCGAGGGAGACAAAGGCCAGGCGAAGAATGGAATCATCAGCGGTCTACAGCAGTGCCAGCTCATCAATGCCCAGGACGAAGAGAGCGAGGCAGGAAAGTTTATACGTTCGCTCAATTTCCTGGTGACCTTTGACCGCCAAAGTCAACGACCCCAGCGGCGAAATGTGGCCGCCAGCTCGAGGCAGAGCCACATCCTCACCCGCTACACGGCTCATCCTTTGTACGTCTTCTGTGCCTCGGAAGTGTCTCGAAATCTACATAAAATACTGCTATCTGCGGATTCGGGCGATGATAACTGGGTGCTCCGTTCCAGCTTCGTGGTCCTGAGCATGCGGCCGTCATCGGAGAAAGAGTATTTCAAGCGTTTCCTGGTGATAATTGGAAACTATTTGAGGCACCTACAGTCTATACACACGCTGGACGATGTTCTGGTCATGTGCTCGCCCTTTGGCCTGGAGAACTTCTACAAGACCATCAGCATTGGCAAGGTTTCGAACGTGATGGGACGGAGCGGCTGCTTGTTTGCCATCTCGAATGCCCTGCCACTGGGCTGTGAAGGATCGGCTGTGTTCAACAACAAGTTGTATGACTGAGATGGAGTAGAATATTTGGAAATATTTTACAGATTCTCGATTGATTCTAGGCGACTGATTGGCATTGTGATATGCACCTCTTTCCAGCGGCAGCAGGAAAACGTCAACCTAACGCTGGCCGCCAATTTTGGATACCTTTTGAGGAATTTTATGGAGCAGCTGGGCATTCCCACGACAACATTCAACTTGCCACGGGAGCCCTCGAGTTTTGCCTGTGAGAAATGCATTTAACTGACAGTCGAGCTTGCTATACGATAATTGTTGATATTTACATTGAAGGGGAGCGCACAATTGTAGTAATTGACTCGTCGGGTCAACAGGGTACTGGCACTTTTATTAAGGTCCACAACAAGCACTTTATCTTGACCTGTGCGCACGTTGTGGGACAGGTAAGCACTCTGTAAACAGTCCGCTCATAGATCTTAAATTCGTCTTATTTAGCCCCATGCCAAGGTCAACTGTCGCGCAGCCGACCGTGAGTTTCAGTCGGATGTGATCTGGTGCAATCCGGACTCCACACGTCCCTACGATTTGGCCCTGCTGACGGCCCCAGACGATGTGCCCGAACGCTATTGCGTGCGCATGGCGAAGAGCCCGGCCACGCTCGGACAGACCGTGTACAATGCGGGTTTTCCCTACTACGTGAACTTTAACTTCAAGTACGACTTCAATCCCTCGATATTCCAAGGTCGGATCATCAAGTGCGACACGGGAGCAATCATGTCCGATGGCAGCGTGCAGGCCGGCCAAAGCGGTGGCCCAATGTTCGACCACAACGGCTACATACTGGGTGTTTGTGTCTCTAACATAAAGATGGACGATGTCATCTATCCGAACATCAACACAGCCATTCCCATTTGTGATATACGCTACACCCTGCAGCAATTCGCCCGCACCAACGGTGAGGCCAACAATTACTCGTCAATGAATGAACTTAATGTCTGTCCTTGCAGATGTGATAGTCCTCAACAATTTGGTTGCCAGCCAGGATGTGCATCGGGTGTGGTCTTTGGAAATGCCGCCCATACAAAGTAAACTCTGAAGCAAGTTACATATTTGAAACTGTAATTGATAATGTGTTATTTTATAAAGTAATGGGACCGACACAAGACCCATAAATGTTATACCATAAATAAGTGGTTAATTCATGTGATTAATTCTTGTCCAAACAATCATTGACATGACTCTGCAAAACGCCCAAGGAATAGAAGGACTTTGTGCAGATGGGGCAGCGCATAGCACTGACCGATTGCCTGGCGGCGGCGCCTGTAGCGTCAAGTACCTAATAGAGGAAATAAGCATATAAGTATGCAGGTTTGGAAGCCAGGATTACTGCCGCATACTCTTACTGGTCTCTGTTCCTCGCGTAAGCTTCTCACGCCCGAGCTCGACGGAGAGGGGGATCCGGATTTGGGCGACTTCTGGGACTCGGCAAGAGCCTCAATTAACTCCTGGTTGCGCCTCTGCAACGATCGCAGATCCAACACATACTGTTCCTTTTCGGCAGCATTCTTCTCGCGATCGGCCCGCTCCATTTCAAAGTCCTTCCGGTAGATTTCGTTTTGTGTCTGCAGTTGTTCGATCTGTTCCTGTCTTTGGATATCCCTGGCCTTTATCTGGTTAATATCGCACTGCATTTTGTGCATTAGTTCCTCGGCGCTTGTCAGGTTCACCTTCAAGCAATCGATCTCCTGAATGTATACTTTCTTCTACAAATATAAGTCGCATTAGAATGCAAAATGTTCCGCCTAACAGTTGGCCTCATCGCTTATTCGTTTCGCAATACAAACCATATCGTTCACTTGCAGATTCTCTGCCAACATTTTGGATGCCTCCCGCTGCAGTTCCCGGATCTGGCGATCATGCTCTTCTCGCTGCACATACTTGAGCGGATTGGTCACTTCCTGCTCCGCCGTCTTGTTGCCATCGTCGGGTACAAACTCAAAGGAATTCTGCAATTTCCAGAGCAGGGTGAAACCCCAAAGATAAATACATTGCAGTACGTAAAACTCTAACCACGCAGCGCAAAGTTCAATTTACTGAATACAGATAATTGCGTATGAGTATGGCATATGCATACAAGTACGCTGATATCTGCAGCTGGACTCTGAACTCTGCACAAAGTGCATACGGACCTGCTTGATCTGCTGAAGCTTGTCAATTTCCACACGCATATTGTTGATCAGTGACGTCTTCTCTGACACACTTTGTCTGAGTTCGTCCTGCTCCTTCTGGCCCATGTCCTGCACGATCTGGATCTGCTCCAGCTTCGTCTCCAATTCGGCCTTGAGCTCTTGATTTTCAACGCGTAGTTTTTCCACCTGCTCCTGGCACTCCTTCAGCTGATGTTTATATTGCTCCTCCCGATCGGCGGCCTCCTGGCGCCATTCCTGGGTCAGCTTGTGGTAGTCCATCATTGTGCGATTGACCATATCCAGTGTTTCTATTGGTGGGATTGGAAATCATTAAGCTGGAGATCCTTTAAATTATCCCTGCTTTGCATACTCTTCAACGAAACGTACTCCTCCATCATGTTCTGCAGCTTGACCACATCCTCGGCAGAAGCCTGCATCGAACAGAGGCTGGGAAACTGTGAATATACGCTGTTCTGTAATGAAAAGACAATTGGTGATCTTCCTGAAGGGACTAGGCAGACTGTAAGTTACCTTGAGAACATCCGATTTCACTTCCCCCATGATGAAACTAGCGGCCAGAGACTTGTGTCTGTCACTGTCAACCGATATGGATAGTGGGCATGAGCTCGATCCAGCATCGGGCTCGTCAACTCCAGCGGTCCCTTGTGTCAATGGCCTTGGCCCTGGCCCTGGCACTGGACTATCTCCAACATCCATTGCATCAGCAAGCAGAACAGAGCCATCGGTGCAGAGCGATGGGTAGGGAGAACTCCCGAGAATTACAAACGATTCTTCTTCGGACATTGCTCCTATAGCACTGGCGGGCCCAGTATTAACCAGCAAGCTTACGAGCAGCAGTCAAGGATTACCTGGGAGTCCCCGAATTCATGAATTCATTTGACAGATGTTAGGTACTTCATGTGTATGTAAATGTATATATCTATGTATCTATGATGCAAGTGTGATTCATGGGCAAAAGTGCTATATTTATTCTGCGTCGTTAGGGGAAATTGCTGAAATTCAGCGAATCGGTGGAAGTACCTGCGATAGTCCGTATCGCTGCTCTGGTATCTTGTAATTTCACGGAAAAGTCCTAATGTTTACAAAATTCCGTAGGTAGGTATTATTGTTGTTTTTAGTTTTCAGTGCGACCGCGGGTGGATCTACAAAATATACCGCCTGACCTTCAGAAATATACCAGCTTGGAAATTTACAAACAGACCAATTCTTTCCATTCGATGGATTCTATTCGGCAGGGCAGTATCATATATGTATATGTGCTAAGTATATGCATCGCGGAAAACTGTTTCTTTGTGATGAGGCCCAATAAAAGAATGGTAAAGCCTAGTACTCAGATCCAAAAACTCTTTGCTAGCAAACAAATGTCATATATTATATTCTTCCAGCGGCCAGTTGTGTGACCAGAGGTGTGCACTGCATTCCAAACGGGTACTCTGCTCAGACAGCTGTTTGGTTTTGTTTAAAGTTAATAAAATGCATTCCTTCGGCTGGGGCCGCTCGTCCCCAGGCATAACCGGGGCTCCCCAATATTTTATTGGCAAGGTAATGTGTCTGACTATCAGCAGCAGCAGATGGCGACGCCTCCCGTGCCGACCACCGTGTAGATAACATGATTTGAAAACACTATATGTATATGTATGTATGTATAAGGCTTATACTAATCCTCATCGCACAGTGGTGGGTTTTCTTCGATGTGAGGAATCTGTCTCAAGGCACGTTTTTGGCGGTAAAAATTTTGCCTGTTGCAGTGGATCTAATAATTATTCTATTCTAATACAGTGTATGGTTAGTGGCAGAGATTCAGTTCGAATTGCTTTTGAACTTGAATATACCGACCGCCCGGCTTGGTGTTGGGCAATTCCCAACAATCGTTGTCAGTCATGCAATTGTTGTTCTCATCGATAGGCGATTTCCGTTAAAGCTGTACTCGTCTATCGGAATTTAAAAGAGTGCCTTCATTCGCTCATCTCACGAATCGACAAATAAGTTAATGCCTGTTAATGGGAGTATGCCAATTGCCTTTTGGAAATTCCCGCCCATCATTCATTCAACTGTGGTGTGACGTACATACCTTCCCAATTAAGGCGGCATTGTCGGATATCCGAGATTGATGTGCTGCCCATTACGGGAAGCCGGCCCAACCAGTTACATCGCAATGTATAGTAATTGCCAAACTTGACGGGTTCTAATTGTGGGGGGGATTAGGAGAGTGCCAAACCGGATCTGTCCTCCCATCGAGCGAGCTGCACATCTCCATTGTTCGGCTTTAAGTAGGTTTCCAGGCCCGATGTGGGTTAATAAGACTTTCGCGTGCAGCTTATGGGCATGCGATGGGTGTGTGCGACAAGGAACTGGATTGCCAAAGATGCGACTTTCATTATTAACATGCCCAACCGGTTCCCAGATCACCGTCTTTGTTGGGACCGTCAAGTGCCGACGATCCCCAACCATTCAGAATTAAAAAGCAAATAATAATGATAATAATTATGTGGTTTATTATTCAAGAATCTCTACTTGTATTTGATCTTACGGCTAGTGCACGCGAATAAATAAAATTAAAGAAAACTTAAACGTTGTACGAATACGGTCGAAATTCCATTAAAGCTCAAGGTGCATCCAAGAAGTGTCTCCTCCTGCTGCTGCTCCTGCTCCTCAACTAAAACGAGGGGAGGTTCTCAGGCACACTCCACCATACGCACTCATCCATGCACGCAGATATATATTGTATATCACATTCAATCCTCACACAAAAGACTTAGATCTAGGGCCACGCCACTAGGCGTGCGGGTCTTACGCCTGCTGCTGGCGGAACAGGCGCCTCTGTATCTGGTGCGGGGGCTGCAGGTCGCGCTGCAGAATGGAGGCAAAGTGCTGCTGCTTCAGGGCACTGATCGTGGCAATCTTGCGGTGCCTGTTGGGCATGGTGGCGCGCGGCCGGCCTCCGGCTCCAGCTGCGGCCAGGCCCAGGCGGAAGATGTCCAGATCGTCGTCATGGGGCAGCGGCCGGTTCCTGTCCTCCTCCACGGGTGAGCCGTCGGGACGGAGCCGGAAAACCAGGGGTCCGCTCAGGTAGGTCTTTGGCGGCTCACCTGTCAGTGCAAGGGCCATTGGCAGTTCGCTGCTCGCCTGCTGCTGCTGCTGCTGCTGCTGCTGCTGGGGACGCATTGGAGAAGAAGACCCAAAGCCGTAGGCCATGTCCATGTCCATGGCATACTGGTGCTTCTGCTCGTTGTTGCTGTCGAAGAGCGGGTTCACGTTGGACTCCGCCGCCTGCTGCTGCGGCAGTTGCTGGTGGGTGAGGATGATCAGCGAGGAGGCTGGCGGCGTGGGCACTGGCGGCAGCGGTTTCCGCGTGGTGATCAGCGTGGCACTCGGATGCTCCCGCATGATCGATGACCAGACTGCGGAGAAGAAGCAGACGGGAAGAGAAACAGAAATCAGAAAGCAGATCACGTACTACTTGGACCACACGTTGCTTCTGCAGTGCGGAAGTTCTGATGCGGAAGACAGAGTCTGGTCTGGTCGGTCTAGTCTGGTCTGGTGAGGCTTCCCACGCGACACGAGTACTTACTCAGCTCATTGGCATCGCGCTGATAGGGATCGAGTGCCTCCAGCTGTGCGTCGGAGAGTGTCTGCAGCTTCTCGTAGCCGTAGCCGAGCAGATTGTGCTTGCACTGGTTCACTGGGAGTCCACCGCCCACCGTCGACTTGCAGTGCACGCTAACCAGCTGGGCAAAGGTGGAGTACAGGTAAGACATCTGCAATAGAGGCAAAAGAGAGGCCAGAGGGTGCATTAGGCAATGACAGTAGCAGCAGTGCGTTTGTGTGTGCCAGCGGGGGCAGGGGAACGCTGGGATGGTTGCACTTTCGTTGCACAAACGAAATGCATTTCGAAAGCCTCTCGCATGTTGGGCAATGCCCCACTGAAGCCAAGCATCTGATGCCAGGGGCCAGGTGGTGCCATGGGGTGTGGGTGTGCTCCACTTTGGGGCTGCCGCTGTGGATGGGTTTACGGTTCAGTAGCCAAACTGTGCGGCCCCCCGCTCATTGTCTATTCTTCGTGGCTAGCGGAGCGTTGAATCGACTTTTAATTAGCACCGAATGTTCTACATGGATGACACATTTTGCGTCTCTGGTTGCGCTGGAATTTCACAGATATCCCCCGTCTTCTTATAGGTGACGTCAAGCGGTTGCTAATCCAACGATAATCAATTGGCAGTAACTCCCCAGAAACTCCCAAAATGCTGTTGTGGTATCCGAATCCGGATCTTCCCTCACGCAAATTAGCACGGATCGCAGACCGAAACAAACAGATCAACAACGGCAATGGGAAAAACAGAATCACACATAGAGAAAGTAAGTTGATCTGGGAACCAATTCTGGGTCACTATTTATTTTGGTCTGGTTCGGGGAAGGTGTCTAGTGGTGTCTAGTGTTCACTGTCCCGGGGGGCACCCTTGAGCCCCATCCCCCCTCCATCGGCGCTCACCAAAGAGCTTCATTTGCATTGGATTCGTTTCGTTTCGGGGTTTTACAATTTTACGCCGTTTGCATAATGGAGGAGACGATCATCAGCCGCAGCAGCAGCAGTAGCAGGGGGGAGGAGCAAGGTGCTGGTGGGGTTGGCGTAAGCTCAACTTACGAATTACCGTTACCATGCCAAGAGCCAAAACCCAGGCCAAGTCGAGCCCGCAGTGTGCACAGAAACGTGTGCAAAATGTAAAATGCAATTGATACGAATATGCATCACCCTCTCGCTCTCTGTCTCTCACCCTGCCTAGAGCTCTTCTCCTATGTCTCTGTCTGTCTCTATCGCTTTGTGTTTTGAGTGTTTTTACAGCTAAATATTTCATGCACTTGTGGCAACAACAAATTGCTCAATTCCGACCAGTGCAAAAGTACAGCACGTCGCAAAAGATTGAGGCGTGGAGCATCAATCGATAGAATGCAGACATTTCAAGGCTTTGAGACTTATCGGAGGAGATAAATGATCGATATGAGTCATCGAATTACATGAAAAAGTTTGATTATCAAACTGGTAAGATCGAATCTATAAACGGTATCGTATCAAACCTATACCAAATAATTACATATACCTCAAACTTTTCTGTAGACTCTCCGTTGGCTATGAAACGCACTGTATATTATGTATCTATATGTAAAATAAAGTACGTCATGCAGCACGTTATCTGATTCGAATAACCCTGTCAAAATTTTATGGTCCAGGCCATGACACAATTAAATAATTAGCCAGAACTCCAAAATAAAAAAAAAAATAAAAAATACAAAAAAAACATTTAACGAAACAAATTTGAGCAAAAACAAAATTTTATCTAAATAATTTATGGCATATAAACGGTGTAAAATATAAGGTAAAAATTCCAATCAGCCTTTTGCGGGAGTTGTCAAAGTCACGTACAGAATACACCTCTATAATGTATGCACATTTCATACTTATGCATACTCATGTATGTATGTATTTAAGTATATTTTTATATATAGATATGTAGATTTAAGATCGTCGCGGAGGCTGTAATTTATTAGCCTTCCAGCTAAGTGATCAAGCTGACATCGAATGCAATTACGGGAACGTCTAGAGAATGAATTGATCTTGGCCTAAAATCATCTCTCTCTTTCTCTCTCGCCCCGCAACTAATCTTAGATCTCTGACTCGACTTCCCTGCATAAATATGGAAAATATTAAATTAAAAATGGAAAAACAAAAGCTGAGAGAAGACTCCCATTAGGCTGTCGCTATTCTGGTCTATCTGGTAGTTTCCCGAACTAAAAATATATATGGGCGTAAGCAAAACAAAGTTATCACAGATCTTCCTGCCCAAAACGCCGCGGCGGAAGCGGTTCAATAACCTGTTGATATGCGCAGGTTACATTATGAAACATCGAAATGGCCAACAAAAGAAATCAACAACAAAAAACTGAATCATTTCATAACATACAAAAACCAACGGCAGAGCGCAGCTTGAAGAAGTCGTAATGACACTCTGGAGCGGAGTAGGTAGTCAGTCTCCTCTGGAATGCTATGGACTTGGTCCCGTTCGATTGGCTGCGTTGGAAAAAGGGTCCGTTCGTTCCCATTACGAGTTGTATCGCTCCTCTCCGCCCATGTGTATATGTGGCGATATCTTAACATATTTTACGTAAAATACCGAAAAATAAAGTAATGCGAACATAATTTATTTATTGAAGTTCGAGCCGCAAACCGGCTAAACGCGTTTGCATCCATAAACAACATAAAAGCCCCAAAAAGCCGATTGTTTTATTTTTGCAATCAAAAAATCGAAAGCTGTGCGAACGGTAAAAAGTAGCATCATCTCGACCAGAGTATAAAAAAAAAACAGGAAGAAGAAACCTCATCTAATAATAGATCCCACTGGGGGGTACGCGTAGCGGTGGAAAGTGAATTCTAATTGCAATTAGAGACTTGATTTACATAAGCAATACCCAGCAGTACTATCATCAATATCCCAACAATTGTTTTGTTCTCTTCCCGCCTTTAGGATCGCAAATTGCGTTTCTATTTTTATCTTTTTTTTTGGCATATAATGGGATTTTTTCCTACGAGATTAATTTCTCATTTGCGGGAGGGAGCTGTGCTGTGCTGTGCTGTGGTGTGGTGTGTGGGTGCCGGATACGGCATACAATCGGTTCTAGCTGGATCAGCTTACACTGTGTTCTGTTCTGTTCTGTTCTGCTCTCTGGGGTTCGGTTCTATTGTTCGGAGCTTTGATTTTTAAGGCGCAGTTCGCGTGCTTAGCGGTCAGCACCAGCACAAAAAATAACAAACAAAAAAAGAGGTTTTCAGATTGATGCGCTGCCAAAAAAGAAAACGCAAAAAAGGTCTAATGACTGGCCAAATTGCTATATACACACCTCGGACATTGAAATCCAACAATTAATTAATAAACATAAGACAACAAACAAAACCCAGCAAATACATTTGTATTTCTCTTCACAGTTTAAGCCAACTCCCCCTTTGGAGTTCATTAACCAAAAAGCAACACAAAAAACTGAACAAACAGAAGAGAAAATTGCTGCAGTGTTGTCACGCTTTGTTGCACAAACATTTGTGCAGAAAAGTGAAAAGCTTTTAGTTGTTTTTCATCCTTTCAAAACGGAGGGGTTGGTGGGTGGGTGGTGGTACGGAGTGGGGTTTTACGGCCAATTTACAGCAATTGCAAATGTAAATTGAAACCGTTGTTTCCCATAAATGGAAATTAATGTTCGGGCCATGCTCTGGTGACTCCGCTCGTTGCTCATTTGCGTCCCACCTGTTTTTGGCTAATTCGGAAGGCTAGATCGCTCCGATGGCACAACCTTTCTATTGGGGGGAGCAACAGAGCATCATCTATTGAGAAAACGGGATACACATGTATATGTGTTTTGTATATTGGCCAAGTTGGGTGCTAAAGCAGACACACAGTCGAACCTGCTCGAAGCAAGGGGAAGGAATGCAAGTGGGGAATCGCGTGAAGTCTTGAAGTCTGTTGCCACGAAACAAACTCAGACCGAACGAAGCAAGTAGACCGGCTCAGCCGGTATTTCTAACGATGGTCATTATCATGGGCAATTGGCCCGAAGTTTTTGCCACATTTCTGATAACGCACAATGTCAAGATCACACTCACAGTCTGCTTGGCGCATATTTATGCCAAGGACTGTGTCCGTGTTCTTCTGAACTCAAGTATATATTGTGTTTTCTTTGTCAGCGCCCCCAAAGGGGGGCACCAGCCGAATACGGTAAAGTTATGCAAATGAACGACCAAATACCGCTCACCAACTGACTTTGAAGATGCCATCGAATCGAGCAGAGGCTTGTTATCCATTCATATTCCATATTAATTTCTTTTGTTTTGATTGCTTCTTTTTTTCAGCATGGCAAACGCGGCTAGATCGCCGATCTGCGGTTCCAACGACACGAGTATATTGCGACCGACACGCGCTAACAAGAAAAGACAAGAAGCAGAAGCAGAAGCAGGGGCAGAAAAAGCCCCGTTAATATGCAAACATTTTGTGTTTTATGATGCTCATTGAAGCTATCACAATATCAATATCAATAGTCATATAAATATCGATTATGTTCCACTTAAACATTCAGTTTTGTGCCAGATTCAACAGATGCGCAATGCCAAGGACAATGCGGCGATTCCGATCATAACTGGAGCAGCTGTTCTCTCTGAATGCACTACCAGGTGTTGTAGAATTCGCTCTATACGTTTCTGGCGATTACAAACAACCATGAGATCAGTAAGTTTTCTTTTTTGTTGACAATTAACACATAATTTGAGCATTTCGAAAATATTTCGTTGTCAAATGACTTCTACTGGTGTTACCTCTCGACTTTTAATTATATTCAAAACAAAAGTTTTGAAATTAACTGAATAAATAATTAAACAAATTGGTTTGTTAGACATTAATCTAGCCAAATTTGAGAGGAAGTTTTAAGCCCCTAGTAGCTGTTTTTTTTTTAGTTATACTAAATAGTGATTTCAATATTGTAGAAAAGATTCAATGTAGATTTTGGGAACTCTGATGCAAGGCTTCTGAAAACGCCGGCCCATCCAAAAGTATATATCGAACAGGTGTGCTCGTGCGACTCTTACCTTTTCGTTGCGTGTCAAAAACTCCCAAATTGGTATGGCCGATGACGAGCTCATTTGCATGGCGAATGCGCTCACCAGACACCAGGCCAAGATTACTTTCACCGCAGTCGTCATAGTTGTGTTGTGGAATAACTGTTGTTTTTACTGCTGAGGGTGGAGGGTAGAGGCAGGCAAGTATTGCGTACTGCACACTAGGCAATAGGTTGACGCAGGCTCCGTATGATCCGTGGCCGGGTCAATTGCTCGCTCTTGGCCTGTTGTGTAATGCCTGTCCAGCGTAGACTTTCTTTTTCGGGTCTAATTTGTTTTTATTGGGTTTTCGTGTTTAATTAGGAAACGCTTTTGTGCTCCGTTTGATAGATTATCACTTGGTCACCGGGACTGGGCTTGGACTTTCTTTTGTTCGCACTTAATTGAATTGGCCTGGCAGAAACAACAAGCGTGGCTAATTTTGTGTTATCTATAGTTTTGCTGTTGTTGCTGCTTCTTTTGTTCGTCGCAGCTTGAAACGCAAAAAGCTCGTTTCACAAATAAGGGGGGCGGGCGCGTGTGGTGGAGTGGGAGGGAGGCGCATATAACACGATCACGTATACCCGTATATCCGTCGAAATTCCACTAAAAACCAAAAACAGCGCTGATCACAAAACCGGCAACGACAACGTCTGCTATTCTTCTTCAGTCGAAGCCCCAAGCGCACACGTATTTATGCTCCAAGCTTGGGTTGGCAGAGGGAGAGCGAGTGGAGCTTACTCAAAGGTATATGAAAATTAAGGTAAGCCAGCGACGCTCTCCGAGTACTCTAGTTATCTGAGGCATATAAAACTAGGAGAAATAGGTAGCTATTAGAGGGCTTCCTCACCTTGCAAAAATTTGCAAATGCAGCATTGTAAGCTGCTGCTTCTCTCTCGCACTCTCTCTTGCATTCTCTCTCGCTCGCTCTCGTAGCAAACTTGTTTGTTCTACGCTTGCACTGAAAATAGAAATTGAGAAACAAAAAATCGAAAATATCGAAAACAAAAAAAAGGCAGCCTCGCCGGGAATTCATTGCAAAAATTTCAAAGTCAAGTTTGTGGAGTCGTCATGGAGTCTGTCCCGACGAGCAGAGTTCGGGCCCGTATTGTAATTTCCAATTGTTTACGTACTTTTAATTGCCAGGCCAGGCTGGGGTGGGGTGCTGGCGAATTCTGGTCAACAGCAACAATAGCATGTCAAATATTTAACAACCGATCGCTAATTAAACAAAATAAATACATCAAATCCTAATATGCTTCGGCGCCAGACGGACACGAATCCTGTTTGCGAATTCAATTTGCGTGAACTTCATTTAATTGAATTATAAAGCGAAACGCGGTGAACGTGAACCAGTTGACCAGTCCCGAAAAGACACTCCACTGCCAGTAGGAATGCGATTTTATTTACAGGCTGGAGGGAATTTCCTAATATGTATAATGTCACATAAATTTGATAAGCAGAGCAGCAATCGTTCCATTGAGTCACTGAGCATAAAAGAAAAAAAAGAGAGGAGGAAGAGATCCGTTAGGTTGTTGACACATCCACTGGGCGGCGATTATAATGTGGCCATTGGCCACAGAAGAAGAACCGTTAATGGGCTGCTGCAATCAGTCAGAGGCTGGGACACTCGGACTGCCTTCCGGGATCAAATAAACAAAAGGCTCCCCAGAGCAATGGTCTTTGGTATTCTCGACTTTATTTCAAGATTTGCTCACATAAAAAGACATTAGCAATACACAAACAAACACACACGCACACTCATATGGTATAAGTAGTGACAGCTCTCTTGGAGCTTCAGAGATGTCCAAAGAGTGCTCTCACTGTGGAATGCCGCACTTTTGTCTCACAAGTGATTGTACTTCAAGAAGTTGCGATCGTAGTGATTGCCCCCGCCATACAGATCCCGGTCCTCGTTGTTGTTGTACATCATGAAGGGGGTGTTCTGGTCGCCGTTGCCGTTGCCGTCCAAGATGGGCACGTAGCTGTTGAAGCTGAGCACCTCTTTCAGGCGATGGTCGGGCCGGCGGCCCAGTTGAATGACCTTGGCATACAGATCTGTGTCCGATTGGAGGGCACGATCAAAGTCCTTCCAATGCACAAACTTCACGTGCTCGCTGGGAATGGCATTGTTGTCGAGGAGCTCCATCAGGGTATTGGAGTTCACTGGCTGGACCACGGTCAGCTCTCGCTCCTGGCCAGTTGCCTCACCTGTGGCCAGTCGCCGCTTGCTGGGCTGCGACCCGTCCACATCCCAGAGCCACGCCAGCAGAGGAGTCACAGCGGTCTGAAGGATTAGCCATATATGCTTCTGAGATGAATGCTTGGGAAAGGTTTACTGCGTCACTTACCTGCTGCTCGCTTCGTCCTATGCGTGGAATGGTCTTCAGGTTCTTCATTACCAAGCTCTCGCGTTTGCCCAGGCGGGGCACGTTCTTGGTGATCTTCAGAAAGAAGCCCGGGCTATCATCTGCCTGGCTGAAGACCACAAACACCAGCAGGAGGAGAACGGCTAGGACAGTTAAGGATCTCATGCTGATGACACGCCAAGCTAGCCTGACTACTGTTCCCACCTCAACGGCTTTTATATTGGAAAGTCACCCACATTTTTGGATATTTTGGGTGTGTCTGATTAAACCACATGCGGGTGGCTCCAGGAATTAGCATTATCGATCAGCTTCGACTCGGGCCGGATAACACCTCAGCCTGACCTGAATACGTACGCACATACATCCTTCCTTATATGCAGAACAAGTAAAAGCACAAGTTCAATATACAAAAACATAATTTATTATTATAAGATAGACAATTAAGGAATTTTTGGGACAAAGAACGATCCCTCTCACTAGATGAGCGAGCTCTGCGCCCATTGGGCCACCTCTGTGGGCAGGGCCTGGTACCGCTGAACCGCCTGCTGAATCTGGCCGTAAGTCAATGCCATTTTGTGCATTTCAAACTCCTTCTGGACCTTGCCCACGCCGCTGTTTGAGAGCGGCATGATCAGTTCCCCGATTCGCAAATGCTCAAACGCCTTCAGGACAATCGAACGCTCCACGCTCTGCATAGTGGTCGAGACCTTGGCAAATTTGGAGAACCGCCCGAATACAATCTCAAAGTTGAACGGATCCCGATCGTAGATCTCCGAGTGATGCTTGATGGCTATGATGAGGCACAGCTCCAGCACGGAGAGGCCGCAGAGCAGGTCAATCTTGTCATCGCCCTCGTATTGGGCCGCCAGTACCGTCAGCTGGTCGGCAGTGATGTGGGGAGCGTCTGGTTTCAGTTGCGCCACCAGGCGAAATATAAAGTTCTTAAGGAATGCCTCGCTGATATCGAAATCGTACAGCATCTGAAGACTTTTTTGGGCCTGTGAGGATTTGAGCATTTTGGCATGGTGCTTGTTCCAGTTTTCAACGAATTTGTTGTCGAACTCGTACTCCACGGCATCGAAGTGGTTGCGATGGAAGTGGAGGGCCTCCGATTTGAGCAGTTCCAGGCTGTCGATGCGGTCGGCACTGGCCTTTAGCTCACTGTTGCTGGGTAAGGAGAGGAGCTCTTGGCAGAGCTTTGTGTACTCCTCAAACTGATCGGCACTGGGGAACAGAAACACTTGTCTGTGGGAGAACCGCGACTTGACGCGCTTCTCCAGCAGCTCGATAACGTCCAGGCGGCACGTCACTCCCAGCACACAGATCGGTGCCTGGGCCGACTGCGAGACGTCAAAGAGATTGTAGAGCAGCGTTTGGTTGTGATGTGTGCAAAACAGATCGAATTCCTCCAGGACAAACACAACGCTCTTGGATTTCTTGTCTCCCGCCTTGAGGCATTGCAGCAGGAAGGCCAAGTTCTCGGCGAACGAGCCAAATACCTTGCCGTCGGCTGCATTCTCCAGCCGCATTTGCACCGTAATGGACTTCAGGGCAATGCGGTCGTCTGTATGCAGATTCCCGTCCAGGTGCACAATCAGCGTGTTGTCCACGAACGATTTGTTGGCCAGCAGATCTGTCAGCACAGCATTAATGAGCTGCAAGGACCCTGGTTAGCTTCACATACAAATATAACTACATTCATTTGATCATACCGTGGTTTTTCCAGCGCCGCGCGGCCCAATCAACAGCAAGGAGTTCGATTCGCCCATTTCCGCGGTACGCTGCAGCAACTGGCGCACGTTGGAGCGCTCCTCTTTGTAGCCCCGCAGAGTTGTGTAGTCCCGCTGCAGGCGCTCCTTGACAAAGCGTCTAGCTTTTCGCCATTCCTGTGCATCCTCCGGCATCTTTTTATTTTATTTGTTTTTTGTTTACTATTTTCCCGCCGAACGCCGGCGATCAAACAAGACTTAACCCACTGAACACCCCTCTATTTAAAAAGTTGAGCACCCTTTATTAAATTTCGGAAAATAGTACTGTTTGTAAGGGCTCCTTGTAACTCCATCCTCCTCTTTGCTTACAAAACAAAAATGACCACCGATATCTTACACCTGTAATGCGTAAAATATGTTAAAGTTACTTAAATTTCGTGGAAATATTAAATAACCCCCTGGTCGACAATGGGTTAAAGTTCCATTTTATTGTTTGAAATCGTATTCCATGATTTTGATATTCGGTTTAATATTACTAGCTAGTTGGCACTCTCAGCCCTAAACAAATAATTTTATCCAACTCCTCGATGAATTCTGTTTAGGATTTAGGCTAGTTTTCAGAACTATTTTTAATGGGATTGTTTAGATAATAGGGTTCAAACAAAGCGGCCAAAGTATAAAACGTAAATGTTGACCAAGTGTGACGTCAGTGTTGCTGGTTAACCAAGTTACTTCTATGCGTATGGGTTTTTGTATACCTTATTTCTTTTAATTGATGTTAAATGTTTTGTTCCAAGCTCTATTGAAGCATTATTTATGATTTGATCCTAGATTGACATGATTTTTACCCATTAATGCACATGCTTCTGTTTTATATGTACATTTATCCCGGTTCTGATACCTATTATTGGAACCCGTGAGCTGTAAAACTTTGTTAATATCTTTAGAAAAGAGACTGAGTAGTTTCTGCATTAATCGGAGCCTGATATTACAAACAATATCTCAAGTCCATAATATCCTTTTACCCAAGGTATGCAGATTGATGCTCATTCCGTGCCAAAGTTGCACAACAATGTTGCTAGTTCATTTCCCCATGTTGCTGAAATTTTCCCATACAAATCAAATGTATCATACGGGAACGCGTATGGAATGACGCAACAATGAATCTTTATTCCATACGCGTTACCGTAAGATACATTTGATTTTGTATGGGAAAATTTCAGCAACAT
The DNA here is from genome assembly GCA_018150905.1 of Drosophila ambigua. Classification (NCBI taxonomy): domain Eukaryota; kingdom Metazoa; phylum Arthropoda; class Insecta; order Diptera; family Drosophilidae; genus Drosophila; species Drosophila ambigua. The sequence continues at coordinate 8,174,014 of JAECWS010000001.1, read as the reverse complement.
GTTGCTCACACAACGAAAATTAGGGGAAAGTCTCCACAAACTCCACTGAAAAGAGAGCATATAGGGGGTTAACGTTATATTTTTTTGATTAAAATCGTATTCCATAAAAGTGACGTCATTGTTTGTGGCGCTGCCAGACTCTGCAATTCGGTGTTGCAGCGGGCTGCCACACCATGAAGAAAAGAAAAACGTAAATTATATCGATTAATAATATCGAATGTGTCTGACAAGGGCTGGGCACCATGAAACTAGGAGTTTGGCGCCAGAAAATTAAGAGTTTGAAATAGTTTTGGTTAAATATGGATTCCTCCCGTGAAAAACTTCCTCATTTAGCATTGCCGTTACTAAAGTTGACAATGACCACAGCCTCGCACTGATGAAAATTATTGTTATCCACTAAGATAATTGGCTTTGTCATTTGGGAAATTGATATTTAGGCAGGGTGGTTAGATGCGTTAATGGAGCGACTAAATATAATTCTGTTACTGCTGGTCGCTAGTTTTATTCGGGTTTCATTCTTAGTCTTGTTCCAGAATGAATACCCTGTGGTTTCTGATACTTATTGCAATGGGGCCGATCGCAGTAAGGAATAAAGATATATATTAAATAATGCGAGCTAAGGAGTTACATATGGATATCCGAACAGATCCGCGCTCACTTTGAGTTCAACAATATTCGCTGCTTGGTGCGGGACCAGAGCTTCTTGGACTTTGAATACTGCTATCTGAGGTCTGTGAATCGCACCTACAAATACTTGTCGGTGAAAACCAAAATGTACCAGTTTCCGATTACCAACGCCATGGTGAGGGTGATCTTCAGACTCTCATACCGAGCCGAGCCACGTAACTTTCGATCTTTGCAGGTGATACTGCAGGTAAGGCTGCGGGAGAACAAGAGAATCCTGTACAACTTCAATGTCCGCTTCGACGCTTGCAAGTTCTTGCGGGACCGCAGCAACGTCCTTGTCAACTGGGTTTTCCAAACCTTTGCCGACTACTCGAATTTCAACCACACCTGTCCCTACCACGTGAGTGAAATCCTTCGATTCTGCAGCGAAAAATGTCGTTTGGTTTCCCCAATTCTAGCATGATATTATCTTGGATAAGGTTCCCATTCAGCACATAAACAAGGTCGTCGAGAAAGTCGTGCCGGATGGCCGATTCTATCTGAACAGCACCTGGTTTATTGGCGGCATTCCGCGAGCCGATTTTGTTATATATTTCACCAAAAGCTAAATAAACCAGGAATGTTGTGCAAGGGATCCAGAGCCTCTGCCAGATCGAATTATGCATTGTATTTCTATAGAGTTCTGCGAGAAAAAGAGGGAGTTTTCTTCGCGCAGCTGGCGGTGCCAGGACTGAAGCCACCTGTCCCTGTCGCTTCTCAAGTGGTTGCTGCCCAGCTCAGCTAATGCGATTAGGGAAACGGAGCACTCGCCTCAGCTGCCAATCACATGTGCCCTGGTCGAGTGCTCAGCCAAAAGTTGGCACATTCCCAAATTCTGACACTCGGACAGGAACCTGTACAGCCTGCTCTACAACTAGAACAACGATACGACGACATTATGCCAGCAGATCAGGTCATAGTGGAGCGCTGCAAGCGCTCCGTTATTGCTCACTTGGCGGCCATCGATGAACAGTGGAAGGAGCGGCTGTCGTGGTACCCGCAGATGCAGGCCAGCCTCTATGGTCGGGTGCCCCAGGTCTACTTGGAGAGCCGTCAGATGTACGGGGACGAGCACTTTCTGCGCTACGCTCGTCGCCATCGCCTGCACGAGAAGCACACGGTGACCAAGCAGGATGCGGAGCGGATTTTGTTGGAGCGCCAGGAGAAGCTCGACGCAGATGCTCTCGACTGCAAGGTCCCACCCACTGAGTATGGGGAATATGGCCGCGTCAAGCCCTCCCGCCAGCACTTTTGCTAGGCTCCAGCTCCAGCTTCAGCTGTAGCTCCTCCAGTTTCCAGTCGCCTTTCAAGTTCGTATTTCAGTTCCCCCATATTTGTATGTGGCGTACGATTAAAATATCATCGCCTGCTGACAATGCAACTCTCAATGGCCGTCACTTCATTACGAGATTTGCATGACCGTGCGCATAATTAACAAGGTGAAAATGTCAGCCCAACTGACAACCGGTTCTCCTTTTCCCATGCCAGGTGATTGAAAGTAGAAGTAGAAGCCCTCCTCTACGGGGATCTGGGGGGCTGGGGGCTCCGGTTTGCGGTCTGGGGGTTTTTCTACTTAGCGGCAGTTCGGTTGAAAAGTTCGCACAGGTAATTAAGTCTCTGAGTATCTGTCCGGAGTGACTCGCCTCGTTTGTTCGGTATGGCAACTGTTGTTTTATATGGCCCATAAAATGGAAAATATTCCACAAGTGCATGATGTGATCCATCCATCCATACGAGTACGTACATAAATAATTAGTTGTTGGATTATTGATTATTAATTGGTGTGGGCTGAACTGCGGATCAAAGGGTTACAACCACGGCAAGAGACCCATCTCCCGGGTCATAGTGGAAGCTTCAAAGTCGGAATATCAAATCGGACATCAATTAAATAACCTTTGCGCAGACTTCTTCGAGCAATCGATTAGTTAGTTGGATTTCTTCCCAGTCTAAATTGGTAATTTGGCAGTTTAATGGACTGCTTTGGTTCCAGGAATCTGTTCATGTGGCAATGTATATTCATGAATGTGTCCACCGTGGCAGCTGCGCTTCTCCGCCAAGGCTGCGCCTCACTGAGGTGTCATGGGTGTCATGGGGTGGTGCGTTTTCCAACGGTATGATTTAAAAGTTTCCTATGCAAATTACTGCCAAAGTTGGCAGACCCACTCCCAGTCGCCGCACATGGCCAGAAACCTCTTGAAAATGCCCATGCAAAGTGTGCAAATTACACAAAGAGAAGGAAAACTTTAAGCCGTGCCACGGCTGGAAATAGAGCAGGAAGAGCGCAGGTATTTTTGCGACTCATTAGACACATGACAGCCTTCACAGGGGGCAATATGGGAGCAAAGGGGGGGTCGTCGGCATGGGGGCGATGACTGTGGGCGGAGGTGGAATGCGTGTGAAAAATCAGGCAGCAGCTGCCCACAAAATCGCTCGTCGCGCAATTAAACGGTAGCAAATAATTGCTATCGAAAGCCATAATGATGCCCAGATCCATGTATCCCTCTCTCTCTCTCTCTATACGAAGACTTGAGAGTGTGGTGTGTGTGTGTGTGTTTGTGTGCCATATCTTGATTTCGAGAGTCGAGAGCTTTGCGGGCCGTTGGCGCTTCTTATTGTTTGCACAATTTTCCCATCAACATCGATGCGAACTTTTTCAAAAATGTTTCTTCTTTTTTGTTGAATCATCTCAGCCCAAGATCAGGCTGATTCTGTCTTCTTTTTGGGAAGTGCTGAGAACGAACGAATCTCTAAAAACAAAAGAAAGAAACGGCAGAAAAAAGTTACGGCCTTAGACAAAACAAATAAACATAGAGACACCTACCACGGGCAGTGGGCTGCCAGTGGGAATGGCAATCGGGAAACGTGGTGCAGGGCCAACCCCTTTTTCGGGTCCTTCGGCCAAAGGTAAACATACATTTGCGGATTTCACGCCAGGGCTCAGACAGCATTGCTGATCCTATTAGAGGGACAATGACTATGGCCACTGACTGACTGACTGACTGGCGCCATGTCTCGGTCAGGATTCGCCTGCTCTCTCTCTCTCTCCAACCCACTCGCACTACTTCGTTCTCTCTCACTCTCTTAGCCATTACACGATGACCCGAGTCCCAGGGCCAGAACCAGAGCCACAGCCACAGCCCGGTTCAGTGCGGATTAGGGCGTAAAAGGGACTTAATCCAGTTTTGCATCGATCTTCCACTCAGTCGCTGTTATTCTTCTTTCTCTTCTTTTCTTTTTTGCAGGTAGCCGGATCGGGAACAGGTTCGTGCTCTGTTCTGTCCGTGTGCGGGGCAGGAAAAGCCAAATAAAATTATAAAAAAGAAGTAACGAAACGAAACACCAAAGCCGAAACATTAAATAAATAAAAGTCAACAGCAGTCGGCAGCTCATAAACGATCCCCAAGTCTGTGGCGGCAGCTGACGCCGTCCTAAACTTCCACTTCAAATTAAAACGCCATTGGCACTTTGGCACGCATAGACAGAGGACTCCAACTCCATCTCCATCTGCAAGTTGGACTTGGATTTAGATGGAGCCACACAAAAGGCAACTCTTTTGGGTTTCGCCGACAACTGGCCATCAGCCAATTTGCCAATTTCTTCAGCTCGTTTTGATTTGCCGCCAAAAACCAGAAGACGGACGACTGAAAGCGTAAAACAAAACCAAAACTCAGCTCAGATCTGAACAAAAATAAGAGAAAAAAAAACACCAAAAACGCCCCCAGGCAGGGCAGACAAAATCCGAACTTCCAACTTCCATTTGAATCTCTTGTTTAGGGGCAAAGCAGAAACAAAATATGATGTGTGGCCTAGACCTAGGAATGCCTTAGTGAATCAATGCTTACAGGGTGTCCAGGGGTGCAGCTGGGCAGGGTGCTAAGCCGAGAACTTGAACAAAAGGGGCTTAAAGTGGGAAAAGCTTAACAAACTTAATTAGTCTACGAAATGGATTATCAAGTAATATTTTTGCAGGAAAGCTTTGAGAAAAATAAAAGGCACATTTGCCCCACGTAGCAGGATGTCACGGAAATCTGCGCTAATCCCATAGTGTCCACGAGTGTCAGCCCATCGAATGAGGGCTTGTCTGGTGACCCCTGTTTGTGGCCCAGCCACTGCCTGCCACTGGCCAAATTACACTTATGGCCATAATTCAATCAGCGCATTATCAATCACTGCGGCTACTTGTCTTGTCCAGTGAGTCAAGTCAATCAGCCATCGCCTGTCTCCCTCACCTGGAAGTGTGTGTCCCGTCCCTGTCGCACTCGAGTGTGAAACACGTTTGAAAGTCATTAACTTAAATGATTCACTTTCTGAGCCATAAATTTCGCCACTAACTGGCGCGCAGACTGCAAAAGTCTCTGTCTCTGTGTGCGAAAAGTCATCCAGCTACCAGCGAAGAAATCTCTTCAAAAAATTGCTAAATAATCGCCTTAAATGAGTCTATAAAAATGAACACCCTGAGCCCCGGCCTGGGTTCGGATCCGACTCTGGCTAGAGCGCTCAATCGGCGATCCCAACGGACGGACGGGACCCATGGACAGAAGTAGCTCAAAAGTGCTTTCAAAGTCTCAAAGTGAATTTTCATTGCCAGCGGAAGTCGTAAATCAATTTTTTCGTCTACCAAAAACAAAACAGAAAAAAAATAAAACACAAGAAATACAAAAAATGGTGGAAAAATGTTGAATCGCTCAACTCAAATATATTTAGGCCTAGAAATCAGGGATAGACAGAAATGAAGAGAGGGTGAGAGGGCGAGAAGGGGGGCGGGGGGAGGAGGAACCCATTCTGGAAGAGCATCCGCAAAGAAAGAAACTTTTGTTGTTTTGTGGCTGGTTCCTCGACCAATTTCGGCTAAGACGACAGCCATAATGATAGGGGCCACTTTTGCCGCCACCGCTGGCACAGCCACGCAACCACGCACGCTATCGCTATGGCCAACAGCCGTGGGGCAGGAAAGGGGCAACTTGTCAGACAATGTATTTGTATTTCATCTACGTTTCCGTTTCAATGTTTTCAAGACGCCATCATGACATTGTCAGTGGCGTCGACGACGACTGGAGACATCTCACGCAGCCTTAGAATACCCTAAGCAGTCGGGGAGTGGGCACAGAATGCAAAATGGAGGTTGGCACTGGGAATTTATTATGCCTCAGACTAAAGTATTCAACTAACTTTTGATATCTTTGCTTGTGGTTCCAAATGTAGGAAGAAAGGGCTCGAACCCAACCAATCTGCAGGATCTGCAGGCACCCAAGACAAAGTTAAACAGATCAGACGGCAAGAAGATAAAAGGTAACCGTCTTAGCCAGGAATAAGTAGGTTAAAGATGTTCTGAAGCTGAATAGCGGATGGGCTCAGGGAAGATTCGCATGATATGGTAGATACACTGGCAGATTCAACCCCGTTTTACCCTTTAGAACTGTTTTAAAACATCGTAAAGTATCTGTAAATTTTGGACGAGGGAAATCCTCTCGGGGAGCCCTTGATGTTGGGAGCCAACGCCTCTGTCTGGCAGAAACAATAGATCGTCCGTCCAGTCGCAATACCATTCCCATTCCCATTCCCATTCTGAATCCCATTCAAATGCCAATGGGATTATCTATGAGCTGTGAAATCCTTTTAGGCGGAAATTATGGAAACCCACACACAAAGCGCAGGACAATGCAACAAGTGTTGCAGCAGATTGAGCAACAAAAGGTTCATAATTATGGAAGCCACACAATGCGACACATTCGAGGCGAGGGCGAGGACCTGGACGTGGACGAGGGACTGCAGCAACCCTCGCTGGCAGCGGTATGTTCGGGGTTAGGGGTCAGAGCAGTTGGCCAGGCTAATGAGTGGCCGCAAAACAAACCATAAACCATTGGAAATCTTGCACATTGATTTCATGCCCTCCGACTTTGGCGGCATCTTGTTCTTTCTCTACTACTTGACACCCTGCTCTCCCGTCCCCTTGGCATTTCCCATTTTACAAATTTATGTTCGAAAATATTTGGGAAATTAAATCATTGCCGCAGACAGTTTTATGGTCAAGGGCGTGACGAAGGGAATCGAGGAGTTCGTGTGTTTGGGGGTAAAACTATCTAACAATGACCTCTCCCCCTCTGGCCGCTCTTCCCTCCCTGCTCCAGCACTTCCAGCACGAATGAGCAAATTGGAAAAATGTCAATTATGCGCAATTTTGCCTAAGCAATTGACATTTGTTGCCGCTGTGGCTCTGTTCGCTTTGTTGTTTGCTGCTCGTTGCGATTGCACGCATACTTGCTCAAATAAATTGACAAATAGGATTTGCGTTTCTCCACATTGATACAACCTTTCCCAGGGTATAATGGTTCTCGGCAGTGCTTTGAACAGCAGAGGCAAACACGGCATTTTCATTTATTATTCTCGATCATCCACATTGCAGTTTCGACATCTTTTCAACGAAGATCATGACTTTTAGCTGCCAATATTAAAAGTAAACCAAAGTTAAAACAATTTGGAGAACTTGATCAGATGGAAGGATGGATCTGCGAGGGTATCTGAAGCTTCGGAACTTTTTCTTTCCTTGTTTTTTTTCGCTCTATGATTGTTTTCTCCTACTGGCCATTTTGAATTAATAAATTGCGACCAATTTGCCGCTAGCATTGCCAGCGTGGAAAACTCGAAAAAAAAAAACGTATATGAAAACAAAACTGTACAAATAAAACAATTGCGTTGTTGGATATTTTCCATATTTTCTATATCCCTAAATATTGACGCCTCAATGTGGATATGCTGACATGTTATCATACGACTGTTCTGCCAGCTGGAGAAATAAAATAAAAAAATCGTGTGTAATTAATGTAATTGACTTTGTTTTGGAGTGAGACATTCGATTGCATAAACCACACCGTTCGATTCCAGCCGATTGATTCCGCTTTGATCTTTGTTTTGTGTTTTTTTTTTGTGTTGTTATTGAATCAAATCCAGAACAGCTTAAAACTTGTTTTCGTGCGGAATTGTTAGTTAATATTTGCACTCATAACTCGATCGAGTCGGAGCTGTAAAAGTGAATCATGTCAATCTTTAGACTTGAGAAACTCTATCAGAAATTCAGTATGGTGGCTGCTCTAATATATGTAATTAAATATTGATATTCGCCTGCTTAATGATCCATAAGTATGAATACATTTCGAGTAATTAATGATTATTTTTCCATTTTAAATTTACACTGCGAAATTTCTCGAATTTATTGCCTACTTTTGGGGCAACAAAAATCTTTCTTTTTCTTCCATTCCAAAATACGTGCGAATATTAAACAAAATCTTGAGCCTAAGTGAAGAAGTAATTCATATAATTTATGTTCTCCCATAGATAAATATAAACTATTTGAATGAAGTTTAAAGTGTTTATAATTATATATAATTATTATATACATTTTGTTATACAAATGTATAATCCAATCGAAATTTCCATTAACCATTCCATTTACTCTCTCTTGGTGGAATTCCCTCTATTTGCACCCCTTTCCGTCTACCAATTGGACTGAAACAGATCAAAGATTAAGCGGATCGACTCCACCCTACATTCTAGTTACCATTCAAGCCGAACCATTCATGAATGACCTCGGCTAAATCAAAACCCCGAAAACAGAACACGAACCGAATGGGAAAACCTTTATCGCGGACACGCAATCGAAACGGAAGTTGGGCTCAATTTATGGGTGAAATTATCAACTAGCAGCGCTCCACACATGGCAAACGAGAGCCGCACCAGTGGACCAAGATTTGCTGCGTTGTGTAAATAAATGGCCGCTGGCCGAGGTGGATGCGAGATGAGAGATCTGAGAGATTTCTGTGCCCGATCATCATTGGTTGGCATCAGTTGGGCATCGACAATCGAATTAGAAGAGTTGGGGGGCAGAGGCAGGGGCAGGACTCATGAATGGGCAACTCCCGCGGAGTCAACGCATGACATGAGGCATGAGATCAGCATGTTCCAGCCACAGCAACGGAGGCAGCCGCACTGAACCCATTTTCTCACCTGTTAAAGTTGTAAAGACTCGAAACAACAATTTATCGTTGTTGAGATCGTCGCCTGCCGCTCCTCGAGAGGTCTTCACCTCTGGCTTCGCCGCCACTTGCTCTTCGATTGACTCTGGAGTCGGACTTGGACTCGGACTCGGCAGTCGGGCTTCGATTGCATTTGGTTTTTCGAGTTTGGGGTTTTCGGGCAGCGTCATACGATTTAATTGCTTCGATTGTGTCAGCATTTTAATACAAATACACGTACATCTATATCTGTATTTATATATACATATCTGTTTGCTACATGTACATGTCTTCATCAGGCAAACATTTCGCTGCGGAAGGGGGCGTTTTGTGGCACAGACAGGCAACCCAACCCAACCCAACCGGACTCCGAGTCTCTGCTCATAGGCGCTCAATAATTTGATGATCATAATCAATGCCCCTTGACTGACATTTGCTGCTGCTGCCAAGTCCCCATCTCCATCTCCAACTCAGGTTCTGGCTCTGACTCTGACTTTGGCTTTGGTTTCTTTTCGGCATTTCCCTCAAAAAAACATAACAAAAGGCGAAAAAAAGTTGTTGAAAGCCGATTTATCCTTTTGATGAGGCGCTCGGACGCTCCACCGATCGATGAGGATGAGGATGATGACGCCGATCATTTTTGGTTGAAAGTCAAGTGTTTTTGTTACATTCTAAAAGGGATGCCGCCAATTTGTCCTGAACAAAGCGATCAGGATAACGAGGCCACAGCTAAAAAGGAGCGTGGGAGTGGCAGTCAGCCTTAAGATCCCGAAATACCGAAACTCCCCCACCCCCCCACTCCGTTCCTATCAACCAAATGAGGCAAGAATCTGTTCTGGGTTTTTTTTTGATTTCTGATTTCTGGTTTGTGGTCTCTCAAACTTTTAATGCTCGAATCGCATGCGTAGGTTTTCTATGACGATTAAAACCCTCATATGTCAACTGGGCCCATTCATCATCATCTGCCAGAGACAGAGGCAGAGGCAGCGGCAACGAGCTGCGGTACGAACTCTGGGACAGAGGTAGCAAAACAGTCGCCAGACACTCTGCCTGATGAGCTCAAATCTCATCAAGAAGTGTCTGGCTCGGGGTTCATATGCATATATCTCTGTCTGGGCCGTATTTTTGGGGAACCAACAGCACAGCACCTACTTCACCTAGCCGAGACCTCTGACTCTGGGGCTTGATGACTTAATTTTCACTTTAGTCTGCACTGTCAGAAATGTTGGACCTGGCTGAGGCTGCTACTTCTGGGCTGTTACTTCTGATTCTCGCAGTGCAGCAGCGGGCACCTCCAACCCAACATGATCAGGTGCCTCTTCTTGGGCATAGAGGCTGTTGCTGGAGCCAGTCGACTACTTGAGCGTCAGCACAGTGACACACGCAAGTGCTTGGCCTGTCTCTGGGCTCTGGTCTGGAGTCGCGGTCTACTCCAGCAGGCAGGAACCCTCATCACTCTGGCCATGATGCAGCGGTTTCTGTGCTGCTCCTCGGTTCGGACTGCTCGCCCGGGCTTATGTTGAAGATGTTGACCATGTTGACTGCGAGTATTTGCTGTAATGATTATGGTAGCGCCTTCTGGCTTGCATCCATCGGATGATAAATCTATCTTTTATTAGCATTTCAAACACACTCCAATGAGCTGCGTTGCACGTGTCCGGAGTCCGGGGTCCGGGCCTCATTGAGTGAGTTGTTTTGGGGCTTGTTTACAGCTGTTAGCTGTTGGCCCTGTTGGCCCTGTTAGCTTGGCCTAATCCCAATTAAAACAGCATTTTTCATCGATCTGGTTTTGGGCTTGTGGATGCGCACACAAATTCAAGTGAAATCATTAATAAGCGAATAATAATAATAAAAGTTTTCAGAGATTTATAGAGAGTGGCTTGTCCCCTCCACCACTCTGCTCACTCTGGTAACTCTGCCTGTGCCATTTCCTCCTCTTGGGTCCCTATCTGGGTGTCGTATATAAATCGCGTGCTGCTCTGGAGGTCTTCAAAAACGCTTACGAGTTGATGCCCCCAGGGCACAGGCCGCCGCAACAACAGGCAGAGCCACATCATCAGCCTCCATCCCCATCCCCATCCCCATCTCCTTCTCCGAGTTGGACTTGGACTCTGTTTCTGTCTCTGCTTGGGCCTCTCAGTCATTTTGGCTGGGTGTTAACCAACCACGGAGGAAGTCCAACTGCAGGTCCAACTGCAGAGCTGAAGCCTTGCCTGGGGTCATGTGGCAGCGCTCCTGTCTGGTCTGGTCTGGTCTGGTCTGTCCTGTCCCGCGCCAAGAGCCCCAGCTAATGATGATCCCCAGCGTAGCCGCTTTTTTGTTTGGTATTTTCGGCCGCTTGCCAATATACCGAGTTGGTATTTTTTGTAGAGTGGAAGTGGAGAATGGAGAACACGAAATGCCAGCACAAGATTGATTTCCTGAAATCGAAACCTTGGGACACGCAAGGGGTGTCTGTCCGCCAGTGTCCGCCGCTGTCCGCTGCGTTGCTTTGCCCAGATCGCCCATGTGATAATGATGTTGAGAGCAAGTTTTCGTCTCGTCTCGTGTCGTGTTTTTCGTGGGGTGGTGGCTATCCATGGTACCCGCCAGCGAAATGCAAAAACAAATTGTTTGTGGGTCAGTGCCGGAGATAGGGCGAGGGCGCGGCCCAGCCAGGAGACCCTAACAAGGGCAGGACGAAGACAACGGTCGAGGATGCGGCCAAGGATGATGATGAGGATCGAGCTGGAGCTGGAGCTGTGGCTGTGGCCAGGAGGGCGTTTCGTTGTTTCAAGGAATTCAAGGGAAACAGAAACAGAAAAAGGAGCAGCAGAATGGGGATGAGCGGCCTGCCCGTAGGCGGGGAACGACCTCGTCTGCAGGCCCCAGTCTCTGTCTCTGTATCTGTCCCTGTCTTTGTCTCTGTCTCTGGCTCTACGAACATGTATCTCCGCCTCGACTCGGACGTAGCACACGGAAGCCTAATGCTTGCAATATGATTTGTGATTTGTGCTTTTGGGTTTTGGCTCGGTTTCCCTGGAAAACGCTGCGGCATTCTAGGCCTAAGCTATGGCAATGACAAACCGCCGGAGCGCTGACTGGCGGAGGGAGCAGCAACATTGAAGCAGAGGCAGCCACAGAGCAGAGGAGTCGGAGGTGCAGCAGCAGCAGCAGCAGCAGCAGCATGCTAATTTATGAAGTAGCAACTTGCAGCGACATGGATGCAGTAATTATAGCTTGGCAACTTGTTGCCAGCCAGGCCCAACTTGCATGAATGGAAAGAAAGCCAGTTTGTCTTGCCTCCTCCCGCTGCTGCTGCTGCTGCTGCACCTCCTGCCCGCCATGCTAAACAGAAGCTGTTCTACTGCAGCGTGGCATCAGGTGAACGTTGGACGTGGATGTGGATGTGGACGGGAACGCGCCCACTCTGTTAGGCCGCCAAACTGCAGGGAGACACAGGAAAGATATGAACATGAAAGGAGAGCATCCTGACGAAACGAAGCACGGCATACCTCTGGATATCTGATGTGAACTTAACTAGTACTAATAATTATTGGCCCACATGTAGGTAGACTTATTCTAAGTTGTCTGATATAACTGAACGAAACTGAGAAACTATCCCCGTCGTATCAACAGATAGGAGATGATTCTTTGCCCATGCTGCAGTTTGTTGGCCACAGAACCAGAACACCCACAGCTAGGGTATCAGAGAAGTATGCGAAGAAAAAAGCTAAGAAAAAGGTCCTACCCCGTGGCGTTTTGGCTGTTGATGGGTTGGCTCGCTGCCGACTGCTCAGCCAGCCAGCCAGTTGGAGTAGCAGCAGGCAGCAGGCGGCAGCAACATAGTTTACACACCTACCGAGGTTGGGGCTGGGCTGGGCCGGGACCGTGCTCCGTCTCTGGTACCCTCTGGCCAGCAACATGCACTTAACTGGTAGCCACAATGCACTTTATAATACCTCAAGAACATGGCTCTCGCTCTCTCTCGCTCTCTCTCGCTCTCTCTCTGTCTCTCTGTCTCTCTGTCTGTCTGTCTTGCAGTCGCTGTTTGATAGATGCTGACTTGGACTACCCGGAGCGATCGACCAGGGGGCGTTGCTGCTGTGTTGCAGCAACCAGAGCAGCATCAGTAGGCGCAACATCAGCAGTAGATGAAGCGACTGGCACCGTTAGCTGACTTGTGAGCTTAGGCCTCATTTGCATTTGCACTCGAAATTGGGCCATAAACTGGGCCACGGCACAGCGCACACTCGACGCATCCGCGTCCAATTGAAGGCGAACTTTTGGCCGGCGCTAGGCAACGGCCTTGGATTAGCTAAATCCGTTAAATCCGTTCAGTTCCGTCTCGTCGCGTCTCGTCTCGCCTTGTCTCGGGATTAATCCTTCCTTCCTGCAGTGCCGCAGCATCACGGGCAGGTCCGCTCATTAGCCCTTCCACCACCCACTCAGGTAAGGGTTAGGGCAAATGCAAGTGCAAGGGGAAGGGGAAAGGGAAAGAGAGTGTGTGGCAGAGTACCAAATTATAATTAGCAAACTCTCCTGGCAAATCTCTTTTAAATGCAGAGCAGAGCAGAGCGGCGCAGAGCAGCGGGGGAAGAGGCGAACTCCGATTGAAATTGGAGCGTAGCGGCAGCAACAGCAACAGCGGGAGAGGTGTGAAAAGTCAGCTGAATTCGTTGCAGAAATTCTTGAAAACTGAGAAGGAACTCGGAGCAGGGGGCAGCAGAACCAGAAAAGAATTAAAAGCGCAGCCGCCTCTCATCATCATCAGCATCATCCTCCCGAGCCGAGCCTCATCCTCCTCACATTCACATCTAGAGGGGCATCCACAGCCACATCCACTGGCACTCACGCACACACATCGAACCGGGGCTCTGAGACATTAAAGATGCCGACCCGCAGAGGATTTGGTCTGTGGCGCCGGCCAGGGAGACAATATAAATCATATCACTCACACAAACACAAAGCGAGTGGCCGCAGAGAGAGGGGGAGTGGAGTGCCATATCCCCTCCGTGGCATCCTTTGTTAATTAATTGTGCATCTCCGATATGGACACCTTTTCGTGGCACTGCCTTACCTTTCCATTGAGAGCGTATCCCTCAGAGCTACACACATAAGTTCGCATTGCTCTTCCTCTGTGGAAGTTGACTTCTTGGGAATAGATCACAAAGCTGCAGAGAAACACCTCCATGACCCCAGCTTTCCTTTGCCCTGAGACACTTTCCTTGTTTGCCGTATCGCTCAGAGTAAACTCTCAAATTTGTGGGAGACTATACGAAATTCTCAATGTTTATATGGAACTCAAGGGAAAAACTAGTCAACATTATTCACACGAAATAAATCAAAGTCTTTGAAGAGTGGTGCACGTCTCTTGTGGATGGTCGAGAACTGATCGAAATTGGGGATTCTGTCTGTTGTGGAAGGAATGGAGGAGCTGGAGCTCCTCTCCTCCCGGTCTTGTGCGTGCCAGCAACAGCGGCAGCATCCCTTGCTGAGTGTCACCGCCGATCGCCTGCAGATGCCTTGGTGGTTTCCGCTCCTGGAGAGCCTCTTCCTGCTGCTGCTGGTGAAGCTGCTCCAGCTGTAGGAGCACCCGCCAGTAACTTCTGCCCCGTGTATACGTGCTTGGGTAATTGCCGGTGATGTAAGCCCACAATGGAGCCGGCCCGGACGGGGCGACAAATGTCACACATGCTGCACGTAAATCACACTGGAAACTGTTTTTCTTGCCACACACGATAATTTGTCAAGGGGCTGGGGGCAGGGGGATGGGGTGGATGGTGGTCGGGCGGAGACGATTCTAATTAAATTGTTCAAATGTTTTCCAGCGCGTTTTTAGCTTTCGGGTCTGGTGCTGGAAAATCGCTGACAAATGTTTCCGTCAAAACACACACAAAAAGGGAAAACATTTTGTTTTTGATGCACCCATAGAGCACCCCCCACACACACAAACATACACACAGTGTGTGAGCACAGTGGAGCTAGGCATAAAGTACGAGGGGAAAAGTGTGAAAAATATGTGTAAGGAGAAGCGCAGCTTGGGGTGGCTCGATTATCGAGAGCACCACCTTCTGAGCTAAAATCGCAGAAAAACCCAAGATTTGTGGGTAGATCTCTAAGTACCCTCCTAACCATAGATTACTGTGTCTTATCTATACATTTTCTAATATAAGAGTTCTCTCCGCTGAATTGGAGTTTCCCTTGCTCTTCGATTCGGCACCACTGTGCCGGAGCTCTGCCCAAATACGATTCTCTGCTAAATTAAACTTTAACCCAAGAGTGTTACCGCTTGGAAAAAAGCTTCGAAATTCCAGTAACAAAATAATTTAAAACGAATTATAAGCGCAGCCATTCGAAACCTCCCAAAGCCCAAACCAAATCGTAGCCAGACGAACCCAGCCGAACGGAGCCGAGCCGAACGCATCCAATTGAGAATAGCAACAAGTTAATTTGAGCCAAGACCCACGTGCCCCCACCTCCCCACTTAAAAGGTTCCTGTCCCTGCCACTGAGAGGCAACCTCCCCCACTGCCGCCGACTCTGCTGTCACCTGTTTTTGTGGCTCCTTTTGAAAAGTCATTAGATAAAATTTCGAGTCGAGCAATTTGAATATTTCGATGGCAATGTACGCAACTCCGAGTGCGGGCAACGGACGGATGGGGGGGGGGCGTCGGATCCGCTGGTTAATTTAAGGTGATAATTGCTTTTTAATGTGACACAACTAAATTTTTCCTATTCAAATATTGTTGGTGGCTGCGGTGCCGGAAGTTTTTTGGGCCTGCGCATGTGCAGCCAAGAGGTGCACAAAGAGTGTCAGGTGAAGGGGGCGGGGAAGGGGACACACACACTTGTTACGTGGCAGCTACAACAACAATAATAAAGTGTCAACAATTATTTTCAAATTTCCAAAACATTTCATTTGGTTTTTTTTTGTTTTGTTTTTTGTTTCTGTGTCTTTTTGGGTGTACAATTTTTGTTGATGGTTTTTTGTGTGGCTTTTTTATTTGTGTTCCTTTTGAGTGACGCTGCTTAAAATGTTTCCCAAAGTGTGAAATTGTCGAGACCCTCGGCGAGAATGCTGGGGGCATGGGCGAGAGGAGCGGGAGGAACCATTAGATCGGCTATTTTCCCCTTTACTTGGATTCAGTTGCTGAAAGCTCAGCCTCGTAGAGATTCATTCAAACGCGTCTGGATGTTTGCAGCAAATCAATTAATTGTTTTATTTGCACTTGCACATTTCTTCATTTTGATTGTTAAATTTATATATTTCTCCCCTTTTCTCCCCCAGCAGCATTCAGCGGCTGAAAACTCAATTGAAATTCCTGGCCAGTTCCAGTTCCATTTCCAGTTCCATTTCCATTGTGTGTTTCGGTGGCTAATTGGCCCAGCTGGAATTTCCCCACCACATACTCGTATAGTAGGCTCAGAGCAGACCAGATCACGCGTTGTCCTCACCTCGTTCCATGCGGAGATCCACAAATCCCAGGACTCAATGAATACATCAACGGTGAGTAGTCGGGCAGTCGGGGCCGTTCGGCTGGAAATTTATTGGCTCGGGCAGTGTCGGTGCTGCCAATTAACGCCAGGATGAAAGCCAACGGGCCAGCGGCTAACAGCCAACCGTCGAGTTATAGCCACCAGCGTTGATCTTTGAAGGCAGCCGCCTGGCCGCTGCGACTGGCACTGCGACTAGCACCGGCCCGGGCGGGATCCCGGGTGGCGGGTGGCTGCAATGAAGTCGTTGGTTGGCTCTTCTGGAGTCGTAAACCCTGATTTATTTCGAATTGAATGTCAATACACGCACACACGGCAGCTGTGCGCCGTCTCCATGTGGGGCTCCATGTGGGTCCATGTGGACCCATCGGCGAAATGCCCGAAAAAGCGGAGCTCCGCCACAGGCGGTCCTGACCCAATTTGGCGCCTGCTGTGGCGCTTTCATTAGCCTCCTCGTACATCATAAACAAATTCATAAAAGTCTGCCGTCTCTTCCTCTGCCTCTGAGGCTGTGGCTGTGGCTGCGGCTGCCGCTGCTCCATTCGCGTTGCACTTCAAACTCCACAGTTTATGGCGTTGAAAGGCGCATCGAATGGGCATCTCCCTCTCTCTCCCCCCATGCCTCGTTCTGCTCCAAAGGTGAGGTTAGTCTGCAGTTTGATTTTCGCTAGTAGAACAGAGCCCCGCGCCCCGCTAACCACTGACCGCTGTCCAGCCCAACCCCTGGACTTGGACTCATTAAAATGTAATTTGAACGCGTTGCTTCGCATTTCATTTGAGTGGAGAGTCGGTGGCGGAGACGGGCCTGGGCTGGCCTGGAGTCGGAGACGGTCAAGTGAGCAAATGCTGCCACTCGGAGTCAGTTTCCATTTCATTGAGCCCGAAACAACCCTCAGCAACTAGACTTCTGACCAACTCTCTTCCCGGCTCGCTCGCTGTCCTTTTCTCTCCTGGAGTTTGATTGATTTATGTCCCGTCCCGTCCCGGCCGTTGCCTTCTCTTTCTCGCGAGGGTTCAGTCATTTGTGGCACATTATTATTTGAATGATAAATTGTATTTGGTCGGGAACTTTGTTCGTTGCTTTGCATTTCCCTCTGTAGTCGGGGTCCGCCGTCCCTGCCCCCGTCCACGACCCCGCTCTCCGCCTTTGGTTTCGTGGGTGTTTCCGTATGGCGCTTTCCCCTCGTCTTGCCCAGTCCCTTCAATGCCATCCTCCTTCTTTGGTGGGCGTTTGCGCTGTTCATTTCGAATTTTCCGTTTGATTTTCCTTGACTGGGTTTCTCCTTCGCTTTTTCTTGACCCAAAATTAATCGTCTCATTTGTTCAAATGCCTGGCTCTTGGCTTTAATTCGGGAATTAATGTTATTTGGTAACAAAATCGATTTGGCTTCCGTATTTGCTCGCTCGCTCTCACTCTCCCACCCTCTTACTCTCGTTCTCCGTTCTCATTCGTTCTCCGTTGAAGTGATTTCCTTGCCAAGTGAGATATCAAAGCAAAGCTTTGGTGGTACTTTCAATATAATCAAGTGAAATTATGGTAGCCTCCGCAATACATAATGGGAGAGGCTAATGGACGAACCGGGCCAGAAGTGCTGGAAGGAACAGGGTCAATGGTTAGCGGCTGGACGGGGGGTAAAATTAGGCAATAGTACATCTCCCTTAATCTCTCCTACAAATACAAAAAGAGCGACTACGATTTGGCATCGAAGTTCTCTCTGCATAAATTAATATTAATAGACTCGAATTACTCAATCTGTTTCCACTTAGCTATCGATTGCTCTATGCTATATGCTATATGAAGCCGTTGAATTGATCTATGACTTTTATATACGATATTCGTATCTGTGACAATGTGATAAATTTATTCGCCGGTCTGATTGACTTGCAAACGTGTTCGTTTGACATATTTGCACGTGTCTCGTGTGGCGGTAATTCGATTTTGATTTATGGGCAATTAATCGTGCCCCAATAGAAGCCACTTACACACTCTAAGATACTCGAACGCACACACACACACGGACACGGACACTGGGTGGGAAAAGGAACAGTAGCAAAAGCAAAAGCAGACTTGGGCTAATCATAATTTGCATTTAATAAATATTTCATTGAGTAATTGCAACAATTACGTGCATTTGAACTGTTCCCCTCAAATTAGTGCAGCGTAGCCGACCTACAAAGCTGGGCCCAGAAGCCAACAGTTACCCATAGCAGGGCTACAGAATAGAACAGAGCCCATAACAGAAGGTACTCATATTCACTTCGATTCGGAGTCTAGAATAGAACAGAACAGACGAGGTACACACTTTGGGGAACAGAAAAACCCGACATGAAATTTGGAACAGAACTGTAACGTAAGCAAATCTACAAATAATATTGGTGCAAGAGCTATCCTCTACGGACAACAGAACTGAACAGAATCGTACCGCACCGCACCGAACCGGACCATAGGGGGATTAACATTTCCATCGGATCTAGCTTGTCTGCTCAGCGCACAATTTGTATTGCTCTGTGGTGCATTATATCGCCGTTCGATCTGGATCTATTTACTTTATATAAATGAACTTTTAGTCGGTGTTTATCCCTCCCTGAAGCTGCTTAATTGCTGTGGCGCTGACGCTGATGCTGGTGCTGGTGCTGACGCTGGGCTGTGTCTGTCTCTGTCGCTGGCTTATGAATATGCATTTTCAACTTTTAGCGGAAATCCTTCTCAGGTGACAACTGTCTGTCTCGTGGGGGAGGGGGCAGCCTGCTCTGCCGTCGCTTTTTTTTTTTTTTGAAAGAAAACCAAGGAAAAACGATTTGGACTGTTCTCTGGCTTTTGGGCTCTCTGCGTCTTTGTCTCTGGTTTGGTTCCGTCTCCGGGCGACCGACTTTGTGAATGAAAAATGCCGCTCGAAATGCGGCCTGCTGTCGCCGGACCTGGCTACAAAGCGACACAAAGTCAGCCAAAAACAACAACTTTTTTGGTAAGGACGCCATTTTGAATTGTACCTACGCGTGCGCTCTCACTCTCTCTTGCTGCTCGCTCTCTCTCGTTCGCTCTCTGGAGTAGCAGTCGCCGTGGAAGGCGTGGCATGTGGCTCTCTTCGTGTATGTGTGTGTGTGTGTGTGCTGGAGCAGGTGAGCAGATTGTCGGCCTGTTAGACAGGTTTACAGCCGCCAAGTGCGGCCACTGGATGGCGCCACGCAGGCCAAAATTGAAGAAAAAATAAAATTTTGATGTTTTGAAGAAAACTTCAAATGGTCGCAGAAAGTTTCAAGCACGAAAACTGCACAGTACTTAAATATATTTTTGATCCCCTCTCATATCAGCCCATAAAGAGAATATTCCCAATGTGTAAATAAATCGTTCAATTCAATTCGATTTTTCACACACTTGTTAATGGTTGGTGCCCCACAATCCGGGGCAGCGTTGCATGTGCCACAGTTTCGATTTGGACCGAAAAACCGGCCACAGCAGAAGAAACAGACAAAATTACAGGTTCAACAATCAATTTAATAATTGAGACCTTTGCATTTAATCAACATTATTTAAAACGTCAAAATATTTGCACTTTCCATGGGCAGCCAGGCCCTGCCCCTCTGCCACCTCTGGCGAGCATATTGGCATGCAAATGTGGCAGAGAGAAGGAAGCCCCGAAAATCCGAATATGGGGGGGCGACAGGCCACGCCTCAATACGGGGCCCTAGACCTAGACAATAGGCAGCAATGACAGACAGCAAAGCGGAGAGTAACTCGCCCGCGCCGCCACCAACCCGCGCAGCAACTGGCCGCAGTGGGAGAATTGATGGTATTGGTTTGGCCTCAACACCACCAAAGGCACACCGACACCAGGAACCGGTAACGCCACAAACGATTGGCGGGCCCGAGCATCGGCGCAGCAGCCGTCCCGCTCCGACGCACGACCAGCCGCGAGCAGCGCGTTGCTGTTGTTCGGCTCGCACACTACAGCGACAGGGCGACAAAGCGACAGCGAGACAAGTCGGACTCGGCTCGGGCCCAGGCCGGGCAGGCAGCGCGCAATCGCGACGCGGAGGCCTTACTTTGTTCGGCACTTTGTTCGAGGGCAGTTCGTCGTCGGTCGTCGTCCGTTGCTGCTACCTGCTGCCGTCGTCGTAGTCTTTTGCGTCGGATCTAAAATCTAAAACCAAGCGCCCATCTGCACCGAGCCGATCTGAGAAGTGTTCCGATCCGATTCGTCGCGTTCGCTCCCCGTCGATTGTGATTTGATTTGAGTTGATTTGCTTTGGATTTGAGTTTGAGTTTGAATTCGAAATGTGGCCGTCGCTGTAACCGGGAATACTGAGTGCTAAATCGAAAAGCCAGTGCTGAATGAATGAATGCACAGCCAGAAATGATACAAGCTTCCTGCCCCCGTTCATGACCAGTGTGAAAAGTAATCAAAGATAAATAAATATTATATATGTATAGAGAGAGAGATCAAGATCAAGATAAATATAAAGAGAGTGCAAAATAGAGTTAAAGTGCTAAAGAAAAGCGGATTGCTACCTCGCAGCTGGAAAAGGATTTACGCGCTCAAAGTTATAGATACACCCAAAGAGAAACAACACCGAACTGAACAGCAATTAAAACTTTGTTTACGTGCAATTAAGTCGATCGCACACACAAACACACACACAAACACACCGCACACACACGCCAACCCACACACCAACAGCAATTATCGGAGTCCCAAATCATATCGACGGAAGCCTTGATCGCCATCAGATCGGATTTCCATCGGATTTCCTTGCCGCGGATCCAGCCACCAGAAAAGCCTTCAAAATTCTTGATAAAGTGGCCTCAATAGGCGCCAACACGCTCAATTTTACGGACCTAGGGAGCCCCTACGAGGGGCCTCCCAGCACCCCCCAGTCGGGCATGGACGCTCCCGATGCACCCCACACGCCCAAATACATGGACGGTGGCAATACCGCGGCCAGCGTCACGCCCGGCGTCAATATACCCGGCAAGTCAGCCTTTGTCGAGCTCCAGCAACATGCCGCCGCCGGGTGAGTGTCTCAGGATTGGACTCGATTGGGTGTGCCCCACTCTCAGGGAGCTTATCCGAAGCTGAAAGATCTCCCAGGGAAATGTCAAACTCCATGCAGAATCGAGTCTTGGACTGACTGCCACTCAATGGCTCGACTCTTGCCACACTCTAGCTATGCGAATCCGATTCCAATTTGTGCAGTACGAATCTGCCACTCCCTGAAGGGAAACAGCAAGCGTTGGGAGTCAGGGCGTTCCCTGGTTAGGCAAATTTGGTTGAGATAAAACTCAAATTGTAATTGCCAAAAGTGGAGATGTGAATGAAGATATGTTTCAGTATGAGGGTTTTTACAGGAATACTGGGAATGCTTAGACATTTACTTGCGCTTTCCTAGCCAACAGATACAGATATATTTAGTAGGGGAATAAGAACATTTCAAGGAAGAACGCTTCCCATTCTTTGTGGGTATTTATATTTTGAAAATCCGTCTTTAAATTCCTTTAAAGCTGGCTCACAAGCATTCTTAACATTTGAAGAGAATCATTAAAAAGCTAAATGATGCTTGCATTCCATAATTTATAAGTATTCTCTCTTGTGCAGCTTTTGAAAGCTTTGCAGTTAAATGAATAGGAAGCTGGGGGGATCGATCCCTTGTTGAGGTCTCGGCTTTATTAGTTTTGATTAAGAAAATCACTTCGGCTGCACTTGCCGGCGTGCAGTTCATGCTGGTGGCTCTCGATGCGAACGGAAGCCAAAAATAAATTCAATTAAGTTTAGTTGAATCTACTCCAGGCGCTGGCAGTCCGTGTGCCAAATAAAGCGAGTGTTCCGTAGGGTTCCCAACGCCATTCTCATCATAATAATCGGGGAGGGTGGATGCATAGATACATACGAGTATGTTTCGTATGTACAATATATGTACATATATCCAAGTGCAGTTTTACTGCTTTGAGTACTGCTGCCGAACGCACGATTCGATTTTTCATTATACATATTTCATTGCATTCCCCGGTTTTTGCGGTTTTTTCCCTCCCCTCCCCTCCCTCCAGGTTCCTCTGTCATTTCTCTTTCTCGGGCTGTGTGCGTGCTTAACTGCTGGCTTTTGGAATGCTTCGCTGGGCTTGGTCCGGGTCTCGGTCTTGGTCGCAGTCCCCAGGAGTTCTATCTGCCAAGTGCCAGTGCCAGTGGCAGTGGCAGTGGCTCGGCTGCCATGTTGTCCGTTGTGCGTTGCGGTTTCTGTTGCGTTTCGTTTGGCTCTTTGACCGGCTTCCGCTTCCGTGTTCCGAGTTCCGTGTTCCGTCGTCCGTGTTCCAGGCCCTACAGAGCATTGAATATTTGATGCAGTTCGTTAGGATCCGAGCATAATGCATGGGAACTCGCTCAACTGTTCCAACCAACCGCAGAGTGTTAACAAAATATTTACCACTGAAAAGGGGAAAACTCCGACCAGACCCACAACCGAAAACCAAAACTCTGACATTTGTATTGATTTTCCTTTGATATATTTAACCGCATCAAGTTCATGCTTTAGTTTTGTTTCTGTTTAAATGAAGTCATGGCAAAAGTTTCCGGGGGGCTCCCTCCGGGGACTCTGCGAGCCTTCTATTTTGTTGTGAAAGAAAAAGTTTTCGTTTCGACGCTTTTTGCATTAAACATGAAACAACATTTTAGGCTACTATTTTTTTGTGTTTTATTTTTTGTGTGGTTCGTTGTCGGCGACGTTTGAATTTAATAGTGAAAAGTGTAGACAAAGCACGCAAACTACGTGCATATATACATACATATGTACATATGTATGTACATGGGGAAAAGTGGGAAGGGAAATGTTGCTGTGTCCCCCATACACGACAATTCATTCACAGAGGATATCCTCTGTGGCCCCTGTGTTCTCCATTTTTACTATACCATTTATTGATTTTCTTTTTTGACATTTTGGCTCTCTTTCAGGTACGGCGGCATACGGAGCACCTACCAACATTTCGGTCCACAGGGCGGCCAGGACTCGGGCTTCCCCAGTCCGCGCAGCGCCCTCGGCTACCCGTTCCCGCCCATGCATCAGAACTCCTACTCCGGCTATCACCTGGGCAGCTATGCCCCGCCCTGCTCCAGTCCGCCCAAGGATGGTAAGTGACCTTCTTCGCCCATCTCTCCCCCCCTTGCAGCGCACTCAGCTCTACAACTTGCGGCCGCCTGCTGGGGCTCTTCTGCTGAGATCTTCGAGAGATCTCTTGGCCGCTTCCTCTTCTCTTCTCTTCTATTTTTTGGCGACACTTCAGCTTGAGAGCGCGACGCTTTTCGAGTGCCATTGTTGTCTTCTTTAGCGAGGTTTTTGTTTGCCTGTTCATCTCGAGATTGACTTGTCTCCGTTCAGTCTCCCAAGCCCACAAAACTCTTGTGAGATTTCAGTGTTTTACCTCCATCCAGTTTCAATTGCTTGCTGAAAAATAATCTAAAGATAGTTTTAGCAATCCATTTATCATTTAATTTCATTTTTCATTCAATTTGTCTTGGCTTTACGTGCGATTTCCTCTTTTATTTTACTGTATTTGAGATTTTCCTTTGCTTTATTTTTAGACTTTTTTTTGTGTGCAATGTGTTTTTGGCAAATGCTGTTCCCAGTCTCAGTCTCAGTCACTGGCATAATTGCGCGCTTGACTGTGACAATTTGTTGCTGTTTTCATTGTCGTTGGTGGCTCTCGCATTTTGTTGAACAACTTTGTTTTTGTTGCTACTATTTCGATGCGTTTTGGTTGAGCAGTTTCTATTTTGTGAGTGAAAAGCAATTCGTTTTTGTGGCTGCTGGCTGGCCATTGTGGCTGGAGGGAGACAAACAGCAACGCCGACGCCGACGCCAACGCCACAGTTCCAGTTCCAGTCTCAGGCCCCAGCCATTGTCGCTCATACGCAACGTGGGCCCAATTAACCTTGAGGCTTCCCTGCTTGCACTTGAAGTTAGTTCAGCCTGCTCTGCCAATAGATCGGGGAAAGCAGCTGATCGTTAACTACAGCTATATTCTGCCTAGTGTTCCCTCTGATGATTCAGGAAAGTCCTACCACTCTCTCACTCTCTCTC
Organism: Drosophila ambigua; assembly: GCA_018150905.1. Lineage (NCBI taxonomy): Eukaryota > Metazoa > Arthropoda > Insecta > Diptera > Drosophilidae > Drosophila > Drosophila ambigua. The sequence continues at coordinate 8,149,797 of JAECWS010000001.1, read as the reverse complement.
TCTGTCGCTCTGTCTTGCCGAACAGTTGTTTGTAATTATAATTGCAGTAATTAGGCTTTCGTTTGGCGCAATTAATTACACCATTCTTTGGCGCAGTTGCCTGATGGATGAATGTGTGGCAGAGAACCGTTGGCCAGGAGCTGCCACTCACACAGCCACAACAAACACTTCACGCACACTAGGGAGCCAGGGCCAGTGCCAGGGCCAGTGCCAGTGCCGGGGCTGACTAATGGGCCATTGGGTGGTCGACAATGACAATGATTGCTGCCATCTCTGTTGCACTGTTGCTCGGTTGCTCTGTTGCTCAGTCTCTAGCTCTGGCCATTTTGCCATTAAGAGTGTGCAGCACGTGCTGGCTGCTCGGGCGCCAAATAAATTCGGCCTACACCAGACACACAGATACACGGATACACGGACAGATTCACGGCACACACCTGTAACCATATTTGGCATTTAATAATAGTTTGGCGGCATCGTGTGTTATTTTTGAGCAATTAGCAACGTCAACAGGCGCTGCAGCCGCCGCTCATTGAACTTGAGCTCTACGTATCATAATCATCGTATCACCAAAGTGCTGACGATGAAGGGGATGATGATGATGATGGGGATGATGATGATGCTGATGATGATACATACATTCGTACAGCGGCAGTGCCGAGTGCGGAGTGCTTTGAACTTTCATTTCTGCAATTAACTATAATTCGTTGACATTTACAAGTTACTTAACAAATCGATATTGGATATTGGAGTCAGAGCTGAAGGCTGCAGGCTGCAGGCTGGAGTCTCTTTTGTGAGATGTCTATGGGCGGACTGCAGCGGCAATTAATTCAGGTCCATAAATGTAACAGTTTCATGCATTCCGTTCGTTGGGGGAATTTCCTCATGAATATGCATATGGCGCACACAATGTACACAAAAAAGGGTTAAGTGCGCGCCTCCCCCCAGCAGCATTCTGCCGCTCCGCTCGGCTCCATTCTGGCCATAATTTCATAGCCTAATTATAAATTCATCATTGCAAAGTTGCCTGCCATTTACAGAGCCCGAGCCAGAGCCGACTGACGGTTTCCATTCCTTTGTTCGCTTTTTGCAGACTTTTCCATCTCGGACAAGTGCGAGGAGTCCGGGCTGCGGGTCAACGGCAAGGGAAAGAAGATGCGCAAGCCCCGCACCATCTACAGCTCGCTGCAGCTCCAGCAGCTCAACCGACGGTTCCAGCGCACCCAATACCTGGCCCTGCCCGAGCGAGCAGAGCTGGCGGCGAGTCTGGGCCTAACGCAAACGCAGGTGAGTCCCACTTCATAATCACATTCAGTTTTAGCCTATCCATCCAATTAGTGCGTAACTACTTGTTGTGTCCTTCTGTTCAAGGATACGTCACTTGTGGGTCAACCATTGGGTTCTGCAAACTTATTAAACTTAAACTTATTCAAAGTGGCCACAAACTTTGAATGCTGCTCCCCAATCGATAGTGCAGAGGGCTGCACAGGCTGCAAAGTGTTGCACTTTAATTAAGTGCATCGAGTTGCGTTAATCCACTTTTAGTCTGGGATACCTTATAAGTATTTGCCCCTCCTAGACTGGGGATCTATGCATGTGTGCACAACTCGCACAATTCCCCTGGCTGCGGCAGCAATCCTTTTAGCCTTTATCTTCGCAGGGCTCGCATTTAGTTAGCATTTTTCAAATTGAATTGTTGACGTGCCTCTAATGTTGACTGACAAACGAGCAAAGACAACAGCCACACAGACAGAGGCAGAGCTGGAGGCAGAGGCAGAGACAGCGTTGCAACAATAGCAACAGCGCTTGCCTCCTACGCCTGTGACCCTCCCACTTGACTGACTGACAGACACACACACACACACAGAGATACGCTCATCCAACATGCAATAAATGGCTGCATGTGTAATACTATTATGCTCTTTTTGTTGCTCTTCCTCCACGTGTGTCAATGTCAATTCTATGAAAAGTTGCTGCTGCCCCTTGCCCTGCAGCATTGTCACAGACAACACCCACCCAAGCCCGAGCCCAAGTGCCCACTGTAGTCCCGCGAGCCCCACTTTTCATTGCTTTTGTTTAATAGTTTTTTCCCATTCGAGCAACAACAATTCGCACATAAAAACTATGCTAAAGAAGCAGCTAAGGGGAACAAAAAGCTGTGAATGAGTCTCGTTTTTAGAGAAATTTATTGATAGTGGGCGTGGGCTTCCTAATTGAATTAGTGTGCCACAAAAGTTCATGTGCCCAGCCACAGACCGGGGCAGTGGCAGTGCCACAGAGCGAGAGCGAGAGCGAGTGAGGGAGAGATGTGGCACCAGAGGGAGAGCCAGAATAATGTTGTAAAGAAAAACTTGTAAAACAAGTTGAAGACCCTGTGCTATATCTATGTGTGTGTGCTGGTGTGCTGGTGTGTATCTGTGTTGGTTGCGTGGGTGTTGCTCCAGCCGCAAGTTGTTTATCAAGATACATATTTGAATATCTGACAAGAGGCAGGCGCAAAGGCAAAGGCAAAGGCAGAGGCAGAGGTAGAGGGGCAGAGTCAGTCAGTCTAGAACGGGCGTGCCACACGGCGGCTGTGTAATAAATTCTGCTCCAGAGCTGCCCCTCTACAGCCTGAGTCACCCCAGAAATGCTCTCCATATACTACAGATATCCATATATATATATTTGTGTATATATAGCGAGAGGAAAGACGCTGATTTCCCCGAAAGCCGCGACTCTGGCAGCTGTCAATCGAGGCAACTAAACAAATAGCCACGCCCCCAGCGCCTGCAGCGACACAATCAATTTCGGTCTATCTTGGCCTGGCCTTTGCCTTTAAGGGGTTAAACAGTTGGCCCAAAGCATAAATTTATGACTGCACTTTGGGGTGCTACCAACTTAAGCGGCACTGCACAAGGAAAAGGGTTGCCGTCACTGGACTGCGTCTGTGGTATTAGCATTTAGCTGTCAGTGTCCACTTGGAGAGGCTCCCGTTTTCTCTCAGTGCTGGAGCTACAGGACCCTCTCCCCACGGGGTTTGGCTGCTTTCGCTTTCCGCAAGGAACACAACTTTTGGGCCGCGTGTTAATTAAAACCGCCCTCGCCATTTGAAGTGGCGGAAGTTTTTTATTGATTTGCCCGGTACAAAGAGCCCGAGCAAGACCAGGAGCACCAAGAGTCCCAGGATCTGGTGTAGCAGCAGGAGCGGTGGCCAAAGCCCGAGCTGGCCGGACGGAGGCTAGTCGCAGGCACACCACGCCAATGTTTGAGACGTGCAAACAGACCATTGTGCCTGGCCTGGCCTGGCCCAAAAGATTTATGCGTTACACAAACAGCAAACAGTTAGCGGACTGCAGCCTTAGCTTAATGGCCTTCAGCCACACAGCCACGCAGCGGGGCAGGAGGGGGCTTTTTGTTTGTGGGGCGTGTTATACAATTCGGTTTTTGTGGCCTGAACGTTTGGCCTGACAGCAACTTGTCCGACTCGGACCGCGGCTCAAGAGACACGTTCTAACACCTGCCCGACAGCGCACAAAAGCTGGTCTATATAAATACGTGTATATATAAAGTATATGTGTATAGTATATATTTAATATATGCATATAAAATTATAGTATGTTAATATTACCGCTAAAAAAACTGTGGCACATTGCTTGCTGTTTTACAGCTTTTTTTTTTATAATTATGGTAATTTTATTATGATTTTTTTTGTAGCTATTTCTGCTGCTGCTGCTGTTGTATCTTCAGCCACAAAAAACTTGTTTCCAGTTGCATCTTTCACTCGGCCACTTGCTGTTCGTTTGATTTGAAAGTGCATCCGGTGACTGTTAATGAGCTGCGGACCCACAGACCCCCAGACCCCCAGACCCCTGCACATACGTGTGTAGCTAACTATAAAAATAAAAACTTATTCAGCAAAAATAATTAAGTTTCAATTAGAGCGAAATCTTGGCTACTGTTTGCTTCTAACTCTCCCTTTCGCCCCTCTCTCCAACTCCCCCTCTCCCTGCTTGTTGCCACTTCGCCTAATTGAATAATTACATAGAACGGCTCCGAAATGATTGCCAAAAAGTTTTCAATACCCCAAAAAAAAAAAAACGACACTGCAAACTAAAATCTGACAGCGCGAGACAAAAGTGTATGTGCACATACACATATAGATCCCCTGCAACAGGCTTCGCTTCGCAGATCTTTATTCCCCCGAAAAAGCACAAAAATGAAAACAGAAAAAAACCAAAAAATATAAGGAAGGTTAACTGAAATAAAAAGAATACGAAAATACTTTTAAACTGCGTGTTTATGAGCTCATATCGGCACATTTTGATCTGGTTGCCCGGCTGCAGCTCCTCTCGAGCAGGAGAAGGGCGCAACAGCCAGAGAAACAGCCACGAAATATTTGTAGGAGGCCACGCTGGCTGAAAACAAAGGATTTGGCAGACGAACTGCCAAAACGGCGCTTGTGGGAGCTAAAGGGTACACCACAAAAGCCCAGCAAGAAAATGTTGGTAGTGAAGTTGCTTTAAAAAATTATATAGCCACAATATGGCTACGCTATGGAGCTTGAGACTGTTCGAGCCATTCTTGAGGCTATTAATGTTTGTCGTACTTTGATTCAATTTACCAATGCACAAAAAAGATATGGGAAGCCCAAATTTTAAATAAATTGCTCACGGACATAACCTGCCTGAGGATTCCTGCCCGTGAACTCTAGCTCGCGTGACCCCTAGATAATTTCTGCATCTACCAACATTTTGCATTGGGACCCAGCCTCTGCCGTGGCCCTGTCTTCAAAAATCAACAACGCCTGCTTTATGTGTTCCTCTGCATCTGTGTGTCTGTGTGTGTGTGTGATTCTGCGTCTGTGTGCTGTCTTTGTGTGTGGGGCTGCCGTTGCCGTTGCGATCGCAGCTTTGCTGGCGAATATTTGGGCTGTCGCCCCATGACGACGCAGCCGCAGCCACAGACGCATCGCCCACGGTGCACACCTTCGCTTTGTTGCTGCGATAAGTCTGCTCCACCCCTAACGTGCAGCGTCGTGGCCCCTGCTCTGGAACCTCTCAAAGGTCATGGACTCCAAAATAAGAAAGAGAAACCCGAACTAAAAATATACAAAAAAAAAAATAATGATATTTCGCTGGAATTTCAGGCCAAATAAAATACTTGTAACGAAATTAAAATTAATTTCCACATCAACAGCAGCAACAAAGCGCCAAGTCAGCGGGAGAGAGGGCGGGATAAAATAGAGAGAGAAAAAAAACTAGCACAACTTGATTTAAATAATACAAGTGTCTAGTTAGTATCAACGACTAAGCGAGAAAAAATGAAAAACTGGCTGACCGCATTTAAATGCTCAGCCACAGAGCCGCAGCCGCAGCCCCCTCCCCTGGCACTGCCACAGCCACAGCCCCAGCCCATGCCCCTACACCAAGCGTCGCTGCTCACGTTCGTTTATGCTGCTGCGGTCGCCGCGGAGAGGCACATCGTATATCAGTGATTGCCTGATTTACGCGAGCAATGTCAATTAAATTATGGCACATAATACAATGTAACTTAGTGGAGGCAGCAGCCGCCACACTCACGTCTTAATCGCACGCACATTGCAGCAGCAGCAGCAGCAGCAGCAACAGCAACAACGACAGCGGCAACATCGGTGCCCCACCACCAGCAGCAGCAGCAACATCAACATCGCGCTGCTTCCTTGCCTCCCTATGTCGAAATTTTTGCACCGCCAGCTCTCGTAACAGGAACTTTGAATTAAGTTTGATCAATGCTGATGCTGGTACTACTACAACAGCGGCAGCGGCAGAGGCAAAGGCAGCGGCAGATGCGGAGGCAGCGGCAGCTCGGTGGCAGCAACGGCAACAGCAGCAGCAACAGCAGCGACAGCGACAGCGACGCGACAACAAACAAGTTGCCATTAACAATGATGCATGGCCCGAGAGACAGGCACGGGGCTCGTTTCTCAATTTCTCACCAGGCCTTGTCTCTTTCTCTCTCTTTTTCTCTGTTTCTCTGACCGCATTTGCATCTTGAAGAGAGCTCAATCTATTGGCGGATAAATGCGATACTCAAAGATATTAAAAAAGGGGCAGAGACTCAAACAAAAGACACAGAGGGAGGTGTGTACATGGATATCTGGAAACTTGGATGGGCTTCTAGCTGTATAGATAATCGTTGGAGGGCCTACGTGCTGTCCGCACCATCTTGATGGCAGTTGACATAATTCGTGGCAGCAGGTAGAGATTGGCCCACAAAGCGTGCCAAAATGCATAGAAGTGAAAGAGAAAACGAGAAGAACGAACGTCTCCAGGCCAGACCCCATCCGATGAGCGTTTATGGCTTCCTCTAGCCATTAGCATTTGACCATCAAGTCCATTCTCCACAGACCCCATCAAGTTGCCACACAACTTGTGGATCGGATCGGATCGGATGGGATGGGATCCCTGCTGCTGTAAGCAAGTTTCGCGTTTCATTCACAATATTTTTGCAGCTTTCAAAACGCCAAAACTGGTCGCAGTCACAGCATCAACATCGAACCTCAGAGCCGCAGACCCCAAAGCCAGCCGCATCCGTCAACGGATTCGATCAAAATCATTGCGTACAGAAATGCTCAGGAAATTACAAAATTGGGACTGAGGCAGTGGCAGTGGCAGTGGGGAGAGGGGAGAGGGGAGAGCCAGGCAGGTGACTGTTATTAGCCTGGCCAAGTGAGAGTATTCAAATAAATAACATTTTATGATCATTGCGCATAGCTGGAGTGCCAGTGGACACGGAGGCACGGCGACTCAATTGGCCAACAATGCGAGTGTAACTGGGGGGGTTGAGTGGGCCAAGACCCGAGAAGGCTGGGTTAATTACGGTCTCATTTCGTTGACACACCGCGGAAAGGTAGACCCGACCCGACCAGACCAGCCCGGCCCAGCCCCAAGGATGCCTCCGCTCTGAAGATTTCTCCGATGCGATAATAATAATAATTATTATTTTATTACCAAGACTGCGCACTCCGTCGTCAGGCTGAACCTCAACTGGTTTCTGCTGCGGTCTCTGCACAGATACATCCAATGATGATGATGATGATGACAATCACAATGATGATGACAGGATAGCTCTGCTCTAGTGGGTGGCTGGCCAGAGCGCGGCCCGGCACGGCAGTCTCATATTATAATTGGTTCTCATATTTGCAGATATCGAGCGGGTTGAGAGCCACCCCGTACCGTTGGCCGTTGGCCGTTGGCTGCACTTGTTGGCCTTGTAAACGCGATGCCAATTAGCCGGGCTCGAATATCCTTTCCACCCAGCACCCAGCACCACCACCCAGCAACCCAAGCCAAGGCCTGGTACTCTGACACCAATTAATGCCGGATTTGTCTAGAGATAGTTGCACAGGCAGGCCGAGTGCGAAGGGCAGATCGGAGAGCAACTTACGAGCATGTAGCTCCGGATTTTCCTTCAGGGTTTCCCCCCACAGCAACAATAGCAGACAACCAACTTTTAACGCTTGGTTAACTCCCCGGGTCTGTCGCAGTTGCTTTTTTTCCACTCTTTGTTGTTTTCCAGCATTATCATGATCTCGCTGTGAAAATGCATAGGAAAATGCTGTGCTGGGCTGTGTGTAAGCGACAAATAATAGTCAGTTGACCATGATTTCATTTTGCTGCCTCGAACCGAAACTGACTACAAAAAAGACAAATAATATTTAAATTACAATCCCCGCACCCCAACAGAAAAACAACCAAAGGCCGAAACCCCTTGAAAAGAATGCGCTTATATAGTATAAATTGCACAATTAACCGCCACACTTTTTTGTTAGCGTTTTTCCTCCTAGTTTTGTTTTGTCATTATCTGACGGATGGGATCTGACCACAAAAATGATTTTTACATAGTCGAGAGGGTCGGCGGTCAGTAGGGTCTTCACTTAATTTCGCCTCCTGGTCGATGGGAGGGAGGGCCAGACCCAGACCCAGGCCCAGGCCCAGCCATGTGGAAAATGTGTTCCTTCAATTGCCCTTTGATGGGAGCTCTTCATGGGCAATGGTCATAATTGGGAGCATCTAATTGAGGTCGTGTAATTGAAAGTGCAGCGAGTTCTGGGGGAGATCTAGGAGTCGTAGTGCCAGCAATACCCAAAGTTACGGGTATGGTCGGCCCGCTCTCAGCTTTCCCAAGCTCTGACCCGCTGGCGGTACTTCCCATACAACACGTGATGTGCTATCTACTCTCAGGCATTTGCTATTCTTTTTTGTCTTTAAGCAGAACCGCATAAATATTAAACAAGTTTGGGGGTTTTCCCCGGGCAGGCCCTGCCCCTGCCCCTGTCCACAGGCCACAGCTGCAGCTAGCGGAAATCTTTTACGGCTTGACCAAAAAAGTTAGTCGATCTCTGCCCCTCCCCCGGGCCATCGGAACCCAATGACATAACTAGACAAAGTGCACAGCCGATTTTTACTGTCACTGGCTACACAGCCGAAAAACCAAATTAAAATATGACTAATATTTTGCAGTGACTGTAAAAAGCGTTTAAGACACACTCAGAAAGTACAGCTGACTAAGTCGAGTCTTGCTTCGAAAATATGTCCAGCTCTGGAGCAACGAGGCTTTGGATACTCTGCGAACAGCAGTACAAAACCGTCATGAGATTGGGATTATATTCGGTTTAAATGTGTAAAAAGCTGATTACTTGATGTACAAATAGACTGAAGCTCTGCACGCGCTGCTGTGAAAGCGGCAATACCCTCTGCAAGGGTATATGCAGCTGAGTATATGTTTATACCTATTTTCGTACACGCCCCGCTGTCCGTGTCCGCCCCTTGGGCAACAACTACTTGGAATTGCACTTGTTGTTGCCGTTGTCGTCATGAGTCGCCGTTGCTGCCGCTGCCACTGCTGCTGCTGCAGTGTTGTTGTATCTGTATCTGCTAGAATCTCACCTTGACAATTTCTGATCAAATGCTGCCGCCGATTTATTGTTGAACAATTTTCGTACGTCAGCTGCTGCTGCTGCTGTTGCTGCTGCTGTTGTATCACTTTTTTTCATCATAACTTTTCTGCCGCTGCTGTGGCTGATGGATTACAAAAGTTGAACTGAGTCAGTGTTTCAGCCGCGGAGCAGCAGCGAATTAGAATTACAAAATTTCAAGGCTTTGCAGGTGAATCAAAAATGCGCAAAATTCTCATTCGCATTCGCAGTCGAAGTCTCAGTCTCAGCCTCAGCTTCACTCGCATTCACAATCGCATTCACATTGCATGCCAGTCAGTCAGGCAAAAAAAAAAAAACACTTTGAACGCTGCTGCTTTGGGGCGTTTTTTTCAGTTTTTGTACCCTCGGCACTCTAAGGGTAGAAGGGGTATGATGTACGGGCAGCCAATCTAATTTATGATTTCTATCTGCATGAAGCACTGCATTTTCCACAGAATTCAAGGAATATTAGCAGTCTTGAATGATACCAATGCGGCTCTTAGAGGAGTCTTGTTTGGCTACCAGCTGCACCCAGCAGAGTCCTCTGAGTAGCGGGGTATCTTTTAGTCGGCATACCAAGTGCCTGTTTGAGTTTTCAGCTTTAGTTGCTGTCCGTTCGCGTTTGCTGCCGTTGTTCGGGCTTGTTTCGATAGTTCACAGCGCGCTGTGTTAGCTGAAAATGGGAACAGTTTCCGGATTTGACAACGACAATTTGTTGCACAATTGTTTTGGCCGCGAACAAGCGAAAACAAACGCTTTAAGAAGTCCGATTCCGAATGTGAAGCCGGGCTCGAGGCTTGTCAATAGCTGCAGGCCGGATGAGCGTCATCTCAGCCCATTCTCATAGGCTCCCTGTCTGCCTGTCTCCCTGCTGTCGCGCAGGCCAGGCCTCTTTAATTGTTTCTGTGAATACGCAAGCTGAAAATGGCAAATCGAGGCATTTCTCTCTGGCCTGCTAAGCACTAATTGAGTTAGTATAATGCTCGATTTGTCCTTGGCTCTGGCTAACTTTGGCAGTTGGCATGCGGCTGCACTTGTCACTCGTTTTAGCCAGAATCTCAGCTGAGCTCTCAGGCCCCAGTCTCTCTGTCTTTGTCTCTGCCCCAGGATCCGTTACCAATCTCAACCGGCTAACAACATAATTAATATGATTTTAATTTGAGTTCATCTCGAAAACTTGACTGAAAGCTGTTGAAATGCTGCGCTCAGCGATTGAGCAATCATCGCAGAGAACTGGCTCCACCGACAATGTCTATATAGAAATTAGATCAATATCTTTATTTATATACTTATAGTATACATATATCGATGGCTATAGAAATTGTTTGGCTCCTCGTTGGCGTTTCTCATTAACAGCAGCGCTCGCCAGCGATCGCATCGCGATGTCTTCGTTCCAGTCCAGTCCAATCCCAGAGCAAGAGCAAGTCCACGACCAAGACCAAGTCTGAGCATCCAGCGCTACGTTAATTGCTATTAGAGTGGGTATAGAATAGGAAGGGGGATACGCTGGTGTTGTGGATCGTCGCATATAAACATCAGTGGCTCTTCCAGTGGCACTACCAGTGGCTGCTGCTGCTGCTGCTGGTTGCCTTTTAGCCATCGTCTGGCCTTGCTTAATTGCATATTTATTGTTTATTAAGCAGAGTTTTTCCACCGCCAGCGGAGCTTCATAACTGGCCAGCTAACTCTGCCTCCCTCTGTTGCCAATCTTTTCTTTTCCATCTCCTGCTTTTTCCTCATCTCATTCACTTTTTTACGCACTGCCTATATATGCATAAATTAATGAATCTAGCCAAGATCGCTTCCAGCTTCATTCATGGCACTGACTCTATCTATGTGTGTGCCCGGCCCGGCCCGCGCCCTGCCGCTCTTGCCACCGACTTCATTGATAAAGATCAATGGCATAGCTGGGACATGGCTGCATGCTGCCCCCTGGGGGAATCACTCGCAGAGAGCACTGGCGGTGACCCAAAAATGGTCATCAGACGGCATACTTCGGCTCTGCAATGAGCCCAGTGAGCCCCACTGAGCCCCAGTGAACTTTCGCTATGCAGGAATCCATATAAACCCATACAAATGGGCCATTAATTTGTTTGTGCGGCTAGGGCCGGAATGGTGCACGGTACGGTAGCTGCTCCACGTGCGTGCCACAAACAAGCCAACAAGAGTTGCTGCGGGGTCAAAGCTGCAGCCCATCCACGTGTTTCAACTTTGAACGATGCTGCTGCTGCTGGCATGATGTTGCCGCATCGATTTGCTTTCAATTTGCTTGGCGGCGACCGGTGACTCGGTCCAGGCCAGAGCAGGCCTCGCCGCGCTGTGCTGGGACTGGACTGGAGTGGACCGGATCGGACTGCACTTGGGGCACAGACCAGCCAGTGTTAACGTGCGTTCATTTTGAGTTGGAGTTGGAGTCGGGGCTCTGGCTGTGGCTGGAGCTTGGAGCTGGGTAGCAGATTCAAGGCGTTGTTGCGTTGTTGGCCTTGAAGCCTTTGAGCGTTTTTTGTCGAAACTCTGTTGCTGCTGCCGCTGCCGCTGCCGCCGCCTGCCGCTTTCCTTTCTACCGTTTTTTCTTAGGGTTTTTTTGTTTGGGAAGGCGTTGCCCAAAACAGCCCGCAACGATTTTATTTGGAAATCACTTTGGTTGCACCTCTCTGGGACGCAGCCAGGGCCCGGCCGAAGGTTTCTGTTTGCTCAGCCTGCTCTCCCTCGTGCTGTCTCTTGCTCCAGCGCTACGTCTCGCTCTTTCTGGCGGCTCATGCTGCTAACAAGAACGAAAGACTTAAGCAGCGAACTTGAACTGACTTTTTAGCATGTGGCTTTGGCTTTAATGAGCTGAAAGTCGAAGCTGAAGTTGAGGCTGGAGCTTAGGTTGGGGCTGGGACTTGCTGGCTCTGTGGAGCAGAGTGTGCGTGACACTTGACTCTAGGGCAGGTCCAAGCTGGGACAGGGACAGGTACGGGGACGGGGGCACACGGGAAACACAAAAACCTTTTCAAAAGAAAACTTTTTTTTTTTTTTTAGTTTTTTGCCACGACATGGCATTGTTGTATATGTTTCGAAGTCATTGCCTGGCTCGAGGCGATTGTTGTTGCTGCTGCTGCTGCTGCTGCTCGCTGCATTCAAAATTATAAACAAATTTCTGCTGTTGCTGTTGCCGTACGCTCCACGTATAACAACAAACAATCGCATGCAATGTACAAATTTTCCAAGCACAATGAAAACGCCACCGACAGCAGGCAGCAACAGCAGCAGCAGCAGCAACAACAGCAACAATGAGGAGAGTTTATAATAACAATAATAAAATGAAAATGCTACGGCCGGCAAGTTGCGTAATCCGTCAACCATGGCAGTCAAAAGAGCATAGTGAGAGGGGGGGGAGGAAGAGGCACACAGACAGCGGCAAATAGAAGAGGTAGCAACAGAAACTGTGGAAGAAGCAGTCTGTGGATGTGGCACAGAGGCTGGAAGAGTGGGGAGATGGGCTGAGATTTACTGGGTCCCATTTTGGGGGCCTTTCAGCACACGCAACAATTGCTGATGTTGTAGCAGCAGCAGCAATCTCAAATTTGCAATCGTTTTGCCCCACAGAAATAAATATTTTAAATGCGTTTTTGTTTTGTTGCTTTTGTTTTTGGTTGGCTTTTACTTTTATTCGGTGCTTGTTGAGCGATAAAAATCAGGCATAAACATGAGTTAACCAAAAATCAAAAGTGCCACGCGGTTGCTGCTGCTTTTATGAATGACTGACTGACTGAGTGACTGACCAACTGACGGACGGCGGACGGCGGACCGGACGAGGAGTGAGTTAACTGCCCGAAAGCACTTGTTGCGCCAACAAACTTGTATGGGCAGCTTCAGCGACTTACAAAAAAAACTACAACAGTAGATCGAACAACTACAATAACAGCAGTTTCAGCACCACCAACAAAGACAGCAGATTCAACAACAACAACAACAACAGTTGTAGCAGTTACAACAACAGACTCAGCGCTATTTAAACTAAAAAAAGGAATTACAATAAAGAAATGCAACTAAAATCACTAGAACTACAACAACAACAGCAAATACAAATTCACCAACAACAAAAAAAAGTTACTTCAACTGCAACAACAACAACAACGCTAGCTGCCGTCGCTGGCTGTTGACGAACAACTTCAGCGACAAGATCATAAATCAAAATTTTTATTTTATTTTAGCCCCAACTCCCTCACGCCCAGCAGATCTTACCCCTCTCTCTTTCTGTTTCTCACTTCCTCTCACTCACTTACTCACACACACACACACTCGCTCTATCTGCTATTTGAAGTTTTATGATTTTCGTGATTTTTTTCCTGGCTCTTTTTTGCATAAATTAAAAAGTGCCGCGCGAGTTGCGCGCGTTTTGCTGGCGATTGCAGTGCGATTACAACCGTTTGGCCAGATGGCGCGTGCTGGAAGCGCCTCGGAGGAAAGTTGCTGGCCGTTAAAGTTAATAGAGTGGGGCAGGCGGAGAGCAGGTAGAGCCAGAAGTCAAACGAAAGTGATCGCAGGCTGGTCATCCAACACATCTAGCAGGGCGTGCGCGGAATGGAACTTTCAAGTCCGGAAAGAAGTTCAATCTGCTGTGTACAATTGGCGCCTGCCGATGGGGAATCGATAATCGGTGAATCGGTGAATCGGTGGATCGGTGAATCAGTGTACCGGCTAATCCGCCTGCAGCCCATTAATCAACGGCTAAGACAATGCCCCTGGCCGGGCCGTAATTCAAAGCTGCCGCTGAAAGAAGCCGCCGAAAATTGTTTTTCATGTTAACCGCTTTGGCCAGCAAATTGAAATTTCTCGCACCAAAAATGTGCAGCAAAAATGCTAAAATCTTGTTGCACGGAATTTATGAATGAAAACCAAGGCAGCAGCAACAGCAGCAGCAACAGCGGGGGCAACATCAGCAAACATAACAAGCAACAAGCTGAGAACAATGAGGGGAAAACTCTGTTTGGTAGCCATAAATTTGTGGCAACAAAACTGAGACCATTTCATGCCTCGCCTTTGCTCTTGCCACTGCTGTGTTTGCTGCTGCCGCTGCTGCTGGCCGGGAAAAGCTATAAACATTTTTGTTGCTTTTTAGTCAGACATCCACCGCGGGTCGAAGTGGAAATGCATTTGCCTGAGCAAGTCATCAGGAATGAACCACAGATACAGATACTCTAGAATGTCTCAAAATACCAGGGGAAGATGGACTCGTACAGGAAAAGACAAGGCTGCAGCATATATTATGCCCATGGATAATTAAATCTCAGCTCTGGGCTCAGGGTCAAAGATGTACAGAGATCGGCAATGCTCGTATCCGAGGGCAGTCCAAGAGCTTCACCATTCCAAGCTGCACTTTTCCTGCCAGAGAGTATCAGCAGACATTATCCCATGGTTCGTTTTTGGGGCGTTGTGGCTGTCATTAGGCCAAGGCATCCGTGTCCAAGTCCCTGTCCAGGGCTGTGGCTGTGACTGGGGCTGTGACTGTCTTCTCCATTTGCTGGCGCAGTGCAAATAAAGTCGTACGTTTTTGTCGGATGTGTGAGGAGTTCCCCCATATTTACGGCTTGGCTGGGGGCGTGCTGTTCGTTGGGCGATGATTTATCAGGGAAAAGCTGTGAGATATTTCCGAGGAAAATGGAAAATGGAAGTGGAAAACCTTTTCGGCCGGGTCTCCCACACAAATCAATCGATGGCCGAATGGAGGCCAGATGAAGTTATTAGATGAAGTTTTCTGAGCAATTGGCTTATCTGTTTCCCACGTTTTAAATGCTCAACTGTCAAATGAATTAGAGTCTGTCTCGAGTGGGGTGGAGTGCCTGGCCGGGCCTGGCCTGGCCTGGGGTTGGGGACACATTTGGCAATGCCCGACGAAACCAGTTAGCAGCCACGCAGGTGTCTACCTCTCTCTCACTCTCTCACTCTCTGTGTGCCCCCTCCCCATCCCCTTCCCTATGTTTCTCTGTGTATCTTTTGTGAGTAAGTTTTATCGCTCGAACGGCAAGTGTTCACAATTAGAAAGCCCACAACAGGCAGCCGGCAGCAGCGGCAGCAGCAGCCCCAAGTGGTGTCCACTCTTCGCCTTGCCCCAGCATCATCTGTGCTCCATCATCATCATCATCATTGTGATCGTCATCGTATTTTACAGTCCACTTCCACTTGGCTGGAACTGTGCCCGAAACACCGGCTGAAGGAGAAGCGCGTTCCCGTCGTCATAAAACTCATCTGTAATCTGCCTCCGACTCGAGGTACGACTCTGTCTCGGGTTGGCTCTGCGACTGCGACTACGACTCCGCGTCAGACTCTTGGCTAGCCAGCCATCAATTCTGCGTTTGACTGCATAAATTATATGGCAAGTGACATATTGCGGAAGTGATCAAGCAAGTGTCTGACCATCTGACCAGCCGCTCGAAGTGGGTTAAAAGGATAATGCCACAGAGAAGACTTCGATCTGTTGTCTGCTGCTGCTGTTGTGGCTGCTGCTGTTGTGGCTGCTGCTGTTGTGGCTGCCTCAAGTTGACACAGTGACATGCTAATTTCTTGCTGCTTTTTGCCATATTTGTTCATATGAAAGTGGTACAAATTCAGTGATAGGGAGAGAGGGAGACACAGACGGTGGGGACACCATAAGGCTGATTGACATTTGACAGACTGTCTGAGCTCTCCCAGAGACACTTTTACTCTCATGCAAACTCCTTCCTTCCCCTATTTTTTCTCACAGTGTTTCGTTTTTCGCAGGGGAACTTGTTGAGTTGATATATTTCATGTGCGAGTTGTATATCTCGTTTGTGTATCCATTTGTTTTTATATAGATGTATGTATATTTTTTTGAGATTTTTTAAGCTGACAATTGAGAGGCTGTTGGCCATTAGTTTTGACATTTGCTTAGCTTCGTTTTAGCGCAAAACGATGAACACAAAACCAGAAATAGCACTGGATATAGACACAGTTTTGGGGGCCATTTTTTGTGCCCGAGAGTACACACAGTTTTCGGGGCCTGTTGCAGCAAGGAGAACCTCGACAATATTTGATCATTCAGCGCAGATTTTTCGCTTGGCCTCCCTTGCGTAACAGCCACACATACATACGCATGTATGTATGTATATCGCATCTGTGTAGCGGCACAGACATAAGCATGTACTTATTAAATGCTTAGTATGTGATGTCTCGGCAAGTTCATGCCTTGCTCAAAGCAGCAGCAGCGATCAAGGCTCTTCTTGGGCTTTCTTGGGGCATGCACACAGGCAGCTGCCGCTCGTCGAAGTTTATCTAACCCAAAGCCCAGACTGACAAAATGCTTGCCGCTTGATTGAGCACTAAAATTAAATGGAAATGAAAATTTTACTTGTGGATTTCGGCTACCGTGCGTCGACTGGGGGCTGGGTATGCCAATGTCAATGATCCGACAATGGATTACCTCAGCCCCAGTCCCAGTCCCAGCCTCAGTTCAGACATCAGACAACAGTCAATTCTGGTAGCTATCGGCTAATTGAAATCGATGGCCCGGGCACCAGTACACAGGCACGCTCCCCTGGTGGAATGCACATAAAAGCCGAATCTCCCCAAACTGTTTTTATGGGCAGCAAAAAAACCTAAACAAAACACAGAAAAAAAAAAACATGAACCAAGTCAAAGTGAAATTTGCCAAACGTTGGAAAAAAAAAAAAGCTGAGCTTGGAGCGGCGCTACAAAAATCCAACCAACCGCGAAGAACGACCTTGAGCAAGTCTGGCCTGGCAAGTTTATATAGCTGTATCTATAGCTATATACATGCATATGTAGATATAGGTAGATGCAGGTACATGTGCATACAATGCGGACGGACGCCATGCGAGATTGCAGGCTGCAGCTACAGTTAGGAGTGCGCATGAATAGCATTAGATACGCGTCGTTGTGGCCTGATGCCTGCGTCTATATTTAAACATGCTCACCCGCAGATACTTCTACTTGAGTCACAGTCAGCCACAGATTTAGATTCAGATTCAGATTCGCGGGCGCAGAGCTTCGCTGTGCGCTATCTTGGGGCTGGCTTTCAAAAAAGTGAAGTGCTTCGGCAGCGACTCACAGCTCAGCGCACAATTAGTTCTGCGAGCAGCCGGAGCTAAAGCGGGAGCGGGATCTGGAGCTGGAGACACTCAATGATGAAAACCGAAAGTATCTGCGAGCTACATTTGGGCTGTTGGCTCAAGTGCCTGCTTTGCATTTGCCCAACAAAGATACGAGTTTCTCAGATGATGATGTAGATTCGATTGAGACATGTGTTAGACTCTCGTATCTCGTATCTCGCATAAAAGTCTATTTTTCGTGTATCGCACGCTGCCAAAAACTATAGTTTATAGAGCCATTTTCCTGCCAGCTGCTTTTCACGACCATTCACTCTTAATTGTATCTGAAAAGCTGTTTGAAAAGCAGACAGCCAGTCACCTTCCCTTCCCCTGCCATACATATATCTCTGGCTGTATCTGTATCTATTACGCGGGTTCTGCTCCGGCTAAGGATGCTGTCGATCCGCATTAGTTCGCCTACTAGCCATAGACAATTTCATTTGCATTTATCGCATTCACACGCTGATCAAATAAAGCGCGACTCATGCTGACTTCGACACTTACCACTCGCCGCTTAATTAGCTTATGCCTCATAATGATCAACACTCTCTTGCTGCTTTGCTATTGCAGGTGAAAATCTGGTTCCAGAACCGCCGATCCAAGTACAAAAAGATGATGAAGGCCGCCCAGGGTCCGGGCACCAACAGTGGCATGCCTCTGGGCGGAGGTGGACCCAATCCTGGTCAGCATAGTCCCAATCAAATGCACAGTGGTGAGTCGTCAGAGGATACCTAATCCCCACCCAAGGGAACCCCCAACTAAAGGTTCTCCTGCTGCATCTGTTCTTTCAGGCGGTAATAACGGCGGCGGCTCCAACAGCGGCTCCCCCTCACATTATCTACCTCCCGGACACAGTCCAACGCCATCGAGTACGCCCGTGTCCGAGCTATCACCTGGTAAGTGCGACCTGCCCGTTGTCTCTCCTTCCACTTGGCTTTATCCTTGGTTTGTCGCCTCCTTTTAGAATTCCCACCAACGGGTCTCAGTCCGCCAACGCAAGCGCCGTGGGACCAGAAGCCCCACTGGATCGACCACAAGCCGCCACCGCAAATGACGCCGCAGCCACCTCATCCAGCGGCGGCAGCGCCACATCATCCGCAGTCGCACCACCACAACCCGCCACCCCAAATGGGTGGCTACGTGCCCCAGTATTGGTATCAGCCCGAGACGAATCCATCATTACTAACGTGAGTTCAAAGACCACTACTCCTGCCTTAGATAATGTCCCATGGAGTCACTCGAGAACAAGCCTAACCAACACCTCTGTTACCTTTTTTTGCTCTGTGCCATCCACAGCGTTTGGCCGGCGGTCTAACAGCATCCGAGCACGCTGCCCTCGGCTGCCTGGATGCAGCACCATCACCAGCAGCAGCAGCAGCAGCACCAGCACCAGCAGCAGCAGCAGCAGGCGCATCTCCACCAATCGTTTCCAGAGCTGAGTCTGCAGCAGCACCAGCACCAGCTGCAACTAGGGCTCCAGCAGCATCGGCAGGACTATGCCAGCGGGGCGCTAGGCGGTGGCGGTGGCGGTGGCGTGGGCGTGGGCGTGGGCGGGGCAGTGCATCACACAATATCTTAGCCAATAAAGAGACCATGATAGCAACCTGTAAAATATCCATGAAACTATTGACAAAATCCAACCAGAGAAGGAGCGGAAAACCTAAAAGCTAAGCGACAATTTTGTACATTTTAAAATACCTTACTATAAATATGTTTACCAACGTGAATAAAGTCGTTCTAAAATTTAGTCTAGCTACTATATAAAATACAACAACAAAAAAACACACACAAATACAAAATCTATAAAAAAAAAGAAACACAACTTAAAAGAAAAAGCATTCCTCAAGCGAAACACACACAAAAAACACAGAAGCAAGTATGAAACGTGTCCTTTAATTTTGTTTAATTTAGCCAATTAACTTATGTATAGACCTATCTACATATACATACACATATACATATATGAAGCAAAACAAAAACATAAACTATATATAGTGAGCAACAAAAGCAACAAAATACAAAATACAAAAGCATAAACAAGTAAATCGTAAATAAAAAAAATCAAATGAAATGACAAAAATAAAAATAAAAATAAAAATTACAATCAGCTGTTGATCTTAAGAGTTTCTTTCGAAATATTTTGTTCTTGTGTAGAAAATTCGAAGTAACGAGCAACAAAAATCAGTAAAATCAGATCTCAAATGCAAGAAGAAGAATTCCCCTCGATTCTCTTAACTAATTTTTTGTTTTTTGTTTTGTAGTTCCGTAACCCTGTTTCCTTGACCCCAAACTGCACTTGGAAGAGGAGCCTACGCAGCCTTAGCGCGAGGAGCAGTTCGTTCACTTAATGTGCAATAATAATATTACATGCCTACCAAGTTTATCCCCTATTTTCCGACTACTTGAATTGTATTGTATTGTGCATTTTTGTCCAGACCACAATTGAATGTTTTGGCAGTGTCATCTGCCATCTCTCCATCTGGAAATGGAAATGGTAATATGAATGCTATTTCTTAAATGATATTCGATACGATTCGATTCGATTTTGAGCTTGCTGTAGCTATAATTATGGATTAATTTTAGTTTTAGTTTTAGTTTATGAGTGGTAATTAGTGCGTGTGTTTCACTCTAGTTTAATTTTAAAACAACAGCAAAAACCAGAATTAATTCGTAATTAATTGATAGTTTAACATTTAAAGTGCGTGTGCGTTTGTGTGTGTGTGTCCATATGTGTAAGATAATGTTTGTGAGTGCGTGTGTGTGTGCGTGTGATTGCATTGTAAACTATTAAATGATAAAGAAACAATAATTTAAAAGAGAAAGCAAATAAAAATACGTTTCAGAACACACACAAAAAGGCAAATTCATAGAAAATGTGAAAGGAACAACAATATAAAAATCATGTGCTAGCATTTAATTAATTAGTTTTAATCTAGTAAATGGGAAACAAAAAATGGTCAAGCCTAGCGATTCGTTTGCCCCTCCCAACCTCCATATGCCCCCTTTCGCAATACCCCCCTTCCTTGCCCCTTAATGTTAAGTAATTAAAGCTATTTTAAAATCGAATCAAACAAATGAAAATAAACCCGAAAAATCCAATAAAAAATAAAGAACATTTTTATTAAAATTGTGAAAATGATGATGGCAAAGGTGCGCAGGGGGGACAGAGGGCCACTTTCAGGGACATTGGCTGCCATTCAGGCGGGCAGTGGAGCAGGGGAAGATGCCACACATTAATGCATTACACTTGAAAAAGTTAAGTGGCATTCAACGGATGAGCGCGTGTATCTGTGTGTGCGAGCGCGCGAGGGAGTGCGTGAGCTGTGTGAGTGCGGAAGGAAGCGCGAAAATCTGTTCCATTAATCATAAAAGAGCGCAACAGGATATGCTTGAGGCTGGCAGGCTTTTACAGGCTCGATGAATGGTTCCATTATGTCCTCGAGCCAGCATCGTTTTGCAGCAGAGGGGGGAGAGCGAGAGATACAGGGATACAGATACAGATACAGCGCGAAAGGTAGCTACATTATCTTCCCATGGAGTGAGGCATTCTGACTCGTTGCTGTTGTACAATTAGCTAGGAAGCACACATTTTAGCAGCAGAATCCACTCTCGCAGCAGCAGCTTACAGTCCCTGAAAGTATCTCCAGCTGGGAATGTCAATCACACATTTTGTTTAGTTTAGTTTCGAGCTGACTTCCAGATTCACTCAGCGCGCAGCGGCAAATCGAATGGCACATAAAAAACAGAGTCCGATGGATGGACGCTGGACAGACAGGCTTCAACTGTCGCCTTCGGTTGGTTCTGTTCGGAGACCCTGCCTGGTCGTGGTCCTGGTCCTGGCCCTCAGCCTCATTAAATCAACACCTTTTCGACCCGGTCCGTACCCTCAGAGACAATGGCCAAGAAGAGGAATTTCAGCTCGAAAGAAGATTTTTGCATTTCTGAGCGCTTTTTGCGATTTCAATTTAAAATTTGCGACAGGAATTCGCGAATTCTCTCGGCTCAGGAGTACTCAGTGGTTTCTAATTGAGAGAGCGAGAGAGAGAGCCAGACCCAGTGGTCGGTGGGGAGCGGGACCTGCCGCTCGGCAGCTAGGAGTGCCCTGCCCTGGCTGTACTTGCGGTGTTTACATAAATTAGCAGCAAAATCGGGAATGAGGGAGGAGCTGGCTGCGGCAGCCGGAGGAGGATCTCTGGCAGCGGCAGCAACAACAGGAGGACAAAGAGCAGAGTCAGAGTCAGAGTACGAGCCCGGACCGAGTCCGAGTCCAAGTCCGAGTCAAAGGCAAAGGAATTTCCTTGTAAAAATGACGCATACCAAACTTAGACACAACGGGGACATCCAACGCTGTCGTGGCTGTCATTCGTGCGGTTCGTTGCGTTCCGAAACTCAACAAGGTTTTGTGTCAACGCCAACTCGAGCTCCAGCTCCAGCTCCAACTGCAGCTTTAGTTTCAGCTCGGCTCGGCTCTGACTTGCACTCCATACCAAATTGGTATTGGTGTGTCCGTGGGTCCAGTCCACGCCAAATACTCGTACAATAAATAACGCAGGCGGCCAGAACGAACTACAAAACTAAACAAACAAAAAAAGAGCAGAGGAGAGGCCAAGCAGAAGCTGAAGCAGAAGCTGCTGCAGTTGAAGTTATTTGTGAAATTCATCCGTCAAAGTCGCGACGGGCCCTGGGAGCCTTTGCCTCAGCCACAGCCTCAGTTTCGCTTTAGCTTCATCTTCAGTACAACGAAAACCCAAAACCCAAACCCAAACCCAAACCCGGCCCAGACATTGGGTCTTTGGCGTAAAACTTGAAAAGCGTTCCTTTCATGGCTTTTGCCCATTGTCTTGAACCTGGCTACTGGTCATGCATAGCTCCTCCTGCTGCTCCTCCTGCTGCCGCTGCTGCTGCTTCTGTCCCTGCCGCATTCCTGCGCACCGTCCGCTTGGAATGATGAACGATGTGTCGCTGATGACCTGATCAAAGTGGAGCATCTGCACGCATATCGATTGCAGAGCACTGGACCAAAGCTCAGTTCGGTGCAGCTTTGGGGACGCAACGAGCGGAGCTCTGGAGCTCCGGTCTGTTGCAATGTTTAAGGACATGACATTTTTTGTCGTACCGTTTGCTAAAATAACTTTGTTAAGATTTTTGCAACTCGCTTTGGGGCCTGCCTGCCTGCCTGGCCGCTGCCCGAGGGCTCTCTGCCTCCACTTTGCCCTGCCCTGCCGCTTCTCACAAAACGAAAAACAAAACGAAACGAAAATCCCGAAAAAAAACCAAGGGACAAATTTGATGTGGCAGGGAGTCGGAATCGAAATCGGACTCGGACTCTGGCTCTGGCTCTGGCTTTTGTAGTCTCTCTCTCTTTTCCTGAATTGCATTTTCAATGAGGCACCATAAATCTTGAGCAGCCTGGGAGCCGAAGAGAGGGCAGGCAGTGGCAGTAGTCGCTGTCGCTGTCTCTGACCGATATGACAAATGTATTTTATGAACTGTCAAAATAGGTGTTGAAAATGAATTAATTTGCTCTCTCTCACTCAGCGGCTCGGCTAAGACTTCGACTTCGACTGTGACTTCGACTTCGACTGTGACTCTGACTGACATTTGGCGGCGAACATCAGACCCGTAATGCGTAAGGTCGTCTGACATTTGCAACAGAGTTTCGGCTCCTTGTGCAATGCAATCCACGGAGAGTGGGAGAGAGGGGAGAGCACAGACGGGGGCATGTCTCACACATTTCAGCTGCTGCGCCTGCGCCTCCGTCAAGCTTCCCAAATGAGAAAATGAGAAATCCGAAACGGGCAATTACGCGTAACTGGGTTTTATTTCCCTAGCTCATAGCTAGCCCTGACTGTCGAAAACTCTGCTAATTTAATCAGGCTGGGGGCGTGCCACGCGAGGCACGTGACAAGCAGCGACCGTTTGATCTACCCAACACGAAGCGCAGCTGCTGCAGATCTAATCCGGCAGGCAACTATTACCCAAAAAGGTTCCTCAGCTGTGGGGTAGGGCGAGGGCTTCCATTTCCGTTGCCTACTTTTGCAGCCAGCTTTAGGCGAATCTAAACCAATATTCGGGGGCTACTTATGGCAAGAGTAGTTCCAATCCCAGCCACTTGGCAGTTCCCAAGCAGCAGCAGCAAATTTCCTGCCTCGTTCAATCCATCTGAATTCGCCCAATAATTCAGAATTTTATTGCTACACATTCGAGGCGACTGACAGAGAGAGAGAGAGAGAGAGAGAGAGATCTACGAGCCAAATGTTTATTCTATGAAAACTAATGTTTTATTTATTTCTGGGCTGACATTAGAAGCAGTGCAGGGGGTGGGTGGGGGGTAGAGATATGCTGACCGGGGCAGCATATGATTATCGGGGAATCGACATCGACTGGCCGGCCTCTTGACGTTTTCATAAATACATAAATAAATGTTAAGAAGCTGCGGACTCAAGTGCAACCAGTCGAGGCTTTCCCAAGCCACAGCCCCTGGCCCCTGTCCCCTGGCCCGTGGCCCGTGGCGTGAAACGCGTTTGCTGTTCCTTTACCAGTCCGCCGTCGGAGTCGCCTCATGTTTAATGCGAATGTGGTGAGCGGATCAAGAGCAGGGCAGAGCAGAGCAGAGCAGAGCAGTGGAGAGCAGTGCAGTGGCAATGTGTTGGCCGCGACACCTAACACAAGTCGAATGCTGGACCCCAGTTGCAGCTCCAGCTCCAGTTGCAGCTTCGTCTCCGTTTGTGGCCCCATCTCCTGGCTGGGACTTATGCAACACTCTGGGGACAGTGTAGCATACGCAATAAACACATTAACGTGTTATTTAGTTGTCAACATGGCCAGGAAGCGCTGCCTTTGGCTGGCTTTGATTCGAACCGCGCGACAGCCGCCATAGCAGGCAAAGCCGCGACCAACTTCGCAGACCAAGCGACCCAATCCGACCCAATGCTAAGCTAAATTAACTAAATCTCTAGCGCGGATGCGCGAACCAGCATGGAAATTCTCTCTCGCCAATTGTGGGTGATTCTCGCCCCCACCAGCTCCCATCTCGCAGACAGAGGAACCGCAGAGCCGAAGAACCCCCAACAAAACGGAGGGTTGTACCCGCAAAACAATGCCCCAAGTCGAGGCCTCCCCTCCTCGTTGGCACAGAGTTCCCAGGCAGACTGCGAAAGTGCCGCATCATCCGACTGGACTGGCTTGAGATCTTCGCTGTGGTGCGTTTCAGTTCTGGACCCTGAGCTGGGGGCATATGTCATAAATTGATTGACCCAAGTGCTGGCTGCCCCCAGTCCAGGGCAGAGAATTGTCTCCGGCTGCGGATCTGCTCCTCTGCTGCTCTGCTGCTTTCGTTGTCGTTCACAAAACTGATTTATGATTATTTCGCAGACAATTAAGACAAATAAAACGCAGCAACAAGCCAAAATTCAATTAAATCCATTAACAGAGAAGAAGCTCACTCTGGGTGCCTGTCTCTCTCTCTCTCTTCCTCTCTCTCTCTGTCTCTGTCTCTTTCACTTCTCTTTGCTTTTCCCTCTCATTGTGTTGCCTTTGGATTCTGTTGTGGATCCCACACTCTGTATAAAGACAAGCCGCCGACTGGACTCTGGGGATCAAAATAAAGAAAGAAAGCGTCTCCATGAGGGTCTCTACTTCGCTACCCTCTCTTTCTCATAGTCTCTCACTCTCTCTTGAACGCAGCACAACAACAGCAACGAAAGAGAACAGCTTGACCTCTGGAGGTCAATTAAATTGACTCGTTTTGCGGACAACTGCCGAGCGGCGCTGAAACAATTCGATTACCACAAAAGGGGCTAGGGTGGGCAGCAACAACAACTAAAACCAAGCAACAATAACCACAAAACAAGCAAGCAACAACTTTTGCTGACGACATTCATTTTGAAAGTGTTTGGACTAATCAAGATGTGGCTCATGCAAACGAGTTGAACCTAAGGTCACACACTCGTCGTAGCCAGTGCTCGGGCAGGCAGGCAGCCAGTGCCCCCTGTCCAGTGTGCCCCCAAATGGTGGACAAATCAAAGTGTTTGGCTGAACGTGAATGGATATCGTCGCGGTCTGATGGGGGCAGTGTGGTTAGGGGTTGCAGCTGGAGATGGAGACCCACGGGGGCTGACATCTCAAACAATCAGAGCACTTTAACCACTTTATTAGCCCTGGCAGTGGGTGACACAGAATGGGCAGTGGAGAGCAGCAGAACCTGCTAAATTACGGATTCACTTGGATTAAATATGTGTATGGATGGACTGAATGGCAACTTATGAAAACTAATCAAAATCCCACACATACATATGTATATCCAAAGTTTTCCATGCGCTGCGGTGCGGCTATAACTTTCAGTGTTTTCCGTAAGCCGCAACGGCTATCAGTGACAGTTTGCAGCAGCGCCGGAACCCAAATGACCTCCGACCTGACCCACAAACAAAACCACAAATGTTTGCGCAAACAATAATGAGCAAATCCAGTGCATGCCATTATATTATCCCCTGCCCTCCGCACCCCACACAATCTCTCACCATAAAGGACAGGAAGGAAATAACGTTTGCCATGCGATTGACGCTGGCGATGAATGTGTTTGGGATTGGCATGGGATTGGGAAAACTTTTTGCATTTCGCAGCAGAGAGAGCGACAGAGAGAGAGAGAGAGAGAGAGGGCGAAAAAAAACCGAAATAAAACCAAGCAAAGTGAGCAGCGGGGAGAGCAAATTAAACTACGTGATATCATTAAAAATGCAGCCGCAGCAAATAAAAAGGTGTCGCCAACTGTCAATCAACGGAGAGCACTCCAACGGCACGGCGATGAGGTGTGAGCGGAGAGCTGTGAGCTGTGAGCCGGGGGCCCCCTGCCGAGGCAAACACTAAACACACATCGGATAATACGAGTACAAATGGATGCAATGGATTGGGTTTTTCGGGTCTAGAGTGCCTCGACCACGCCCACGGACGGCCCATCTTCCTTCAGCCGCTCTATTGTTCGGAGCATGTGCACTTTTTCGCTCACGGATTATCGATGTCGCACTTCTGGGGCTCCTAATAGATCAATTTTCAATCAATATTCGTTGGCACAGCGGGCAGTCGAGCTCTAATGCACTCGCTGGCTGAAGGGAGTGCTCCCTGCAAGCTGCAAGTCTCCCACAGAGAGCAAAAGATAGTGCGAATCGAATGCTCTATCTAATGGCAGTTGGAACAAGCTGCGACGGAGTTGGCTCAAGAAATCGATTAAGAAACCCACTGGGTCTGGGTCTGGGACTGGGACTGGGACTCGGACTGGGACTGGGTTTCGGTTTGGGTATGGTCAGCCATCGATCGATAGAGAGAGAGAGATACTCGCAGAGCAGAACCAGTTCAAGTCGCAGTTCCCAGTCCCCAGTAAAATCCATTCATTCAACAGTGTTTGTTGCTGTTGGTCTTTGTTGCTGTTTTATTATTATTACTACAATCTATTGATGGGGATCGGCGATCGGGTTCGGGTTCGGGTGATGGGGTGATCGAGTGATCGCGGCGGCAACCTGTTGCTCCGATCGCGTTTTGTAATTTAATGCTCGGCTTCTGGTTAATTGCCACTTTCATTGTTCAGCGGACGTTTGAGTTGTCCGAGCCACACAGCGTACCTTGCCCATTGATCCAGCGAAGATTAACCCACCACGAGTGGCCCCCAGATGTGTGAATGGGTATGCTGTCGAGTGTGTTTGAGCTTCTGCTTTGGCTGTGGCTTTGGTTTAGTTTTGATTAATTTCCCCCGAACTGGCCACCGCTGTGAGCTTTAGCCACGCATCTCCATCGGGTTGGCTTCTGCAGATACCTCAGTGTACGTATGGTGGGATATCTGAGATCTGCGATCAGAGATCAAGTGCGGTGCTCCCTAATCGCATTCACAACGCTCTCTGAACTTCCAGGAAGCAGTCCGACCGATTACTAATAGGATTTGCATGAAGCTTTTGTTGGTTCCGTGGATCTGCGGAACCCTCCACTGTGCCTCCAATCTTTCGGATGCTAACAGTTGTGTGTCGCCTACTCCTGCAGCTGCTTGGGTTCCGTTGGGCACAGATGCAGCAGCTAAAACTGTAAACCGATTGTACAGAGAGAGAGGCAGAGAGAGGCAGAGAGAGTTGACAAATCCGAACAGTTGATCGAGTTGGGGCGGGCGAGGCAGCGTTGGCGGCAGGGTTCCGCTACAACGGGGTAAGGACCCTTGATCTCGGCCAGCAACAAAGGCCGCACTCGAGGGCGCAACAAATGTGGCAGTGGCAGTGGCAGTGGCAAGGGCTCGTCCACCAGTTCCAGGGCATTGTTTCAGCTGGCTTCCGGGCGAAGCAGCACCAGCGGTGCTACTGGCGGCAATTCAAATTGGATTCTTAAGACGGCGACACAGGAATCGTGCACCGTCGAGCTGGGCGGAACTTGCCACTCGCCTGCCTGCCTGCCAGCTCAGGCAGGCTGCTCCCGGCTGCTGCCGGCTACTCCTCTCCAGCGTCCGCTCCACACAAATCCGCTCACCTTTCGCTAGCCTAGCCGTTTGTGCCGCATTGTGTAATCCAAAACGCGCCGGAAATCAGCTAAAAAAAAAAAATAAAACTCGAGAAGAAAGCAGCGGCAGCAACAACAGAAATTGTATTTTTGGTTCACGCCCATTCGAACGTTTTTTAACAAAACCAAAACACACACAACAAAAAAATTAAAAAGGAAAGAGAGAGAGGGGGGGGGGGAGATGGAGAAATAAAACAATTGCATAAAAAGCAGCGAAGGTGCAGCTATGGAGAGGTATTACTTGTGTGTGTGTGTGTATCTGCAAGATACAGACATACATATGTACATACATACATGCGCAGCGGCGGCTGCGTAACTCTAGAAGGGAGCCGTCGAGAAACCTTTTGTCCTGTGGCAGCCACCCCTAGATGAATTTCAATCTTCGGGCGATGCCCAGATACAGATGCAGATACGGATATACAGATATGCGGATTGTCGCAGCCCTAAGCATATACTTATCTCAAAATATGTATCTCAATGTACGAGCGAATGTCTGTCAATTGTTTGCTCTCGGCTCACTAGCGTGTCGGATCAGTCAATTACGCAATTAGAGCGGGCATTATGGTCGCGGAGTAACTAATTTCTGGGCAGGCACAGGCACGGGCACCTTCCCCGACCCAGAGCCAGAGCCAGACACACGATGATCTACCGCTCTCTGCGCTCTCTTTCTCCTGCCCGGGGATTGGGGCATTTCACTTTCAAGGTCACCAGACAGTCTATAATTTACTTTTTTTCCCTCTGTGGCCTGCTGCTTGAGTGTTAGTGTGTGTGTGTGTGTGTGGTGTATGTCCCGTTCGCCCATTTGGCAAACATTAAATTATCGTGTTGCTGTTGTGGCTCACATTTTGTTGCTTTTATTTTTGGGCCAATTTGCAATTATGTTGTTGCTGCTTCTCTACATTATTATTATTATTATTATTATTTCGAGCAGACTGAAGTCGGAGCTTGTTGTCGGACATTTCGTACACTCACATAATCGTGCAATATCCAAAAACCCCAAGATCGAAGACTGAACCGAACCGAACCCCGGACAGCCGTAGCCGTACACAAAGTGATTGACTTCTGATTGACTTGCTGAAATGCGGAACAGGTTGGACCTGGAGATTGCAGATGGAGTGGTCTGGCCCTGGCATCCATTGGCTCGACACACACACATGAAAGTACAAACAATCATACATACATATGTGTAAGTCTGTGAGAGGAGCGAAGAATCGCCGGAGAGACCTTAACCTTGTAATTAGCTCAACACTTGTCGGACGATTTCTATGGCAATTAAGCTCGGGCCCAGGGATATTTATCAGCTGGAAAAAGCTGTAATTATTCAGGGCTGCTGAAATGTGCCACAGCACTAGAGTGGGCCGTACGAATATCAATGAACAATAAGCTAAACTATTGATTTGGGGGATCTCTTTCGGTTTCTAACCAATCTATTAAGTCCTGGATGGTAGGACAGAAAGGACAGGCTTCAAGGTTTAGATATGAGTTCTACAGGATTATCCATGGCTGGGCTGGGCTGTAACTATGTAAGCGAATCGCGCTAGATACGCAGCGGAGTCGCATCTGTCGGCGGAGGCTTTTAAAATTTAAATTCTTTAATGTGGAAAGCTGTCGCTGAATTGCTGTGAATCTGTGGGGCTGCCGCCCAAATTGAAATCAAGTCACGTATTTGATTAAACATGGCGACCGGCCATGTTAGACGCTGAAAATTTGCTACCCGGCTAACGAGGCGAGGCGACAGTTGCAGGAGCTGCAGAGTTGGGACTGGGGCTGGGAGACACGGCTCCGTTCGAGTCCACTCGACTCACCTTCACATCCGCTTCGAGAGCTGAGCCGAGGTGAGCTGACGAGACCATCAATGGCCTAATTGCACTTATTATAGCCATGGACTCCGACTCCAATTGAGAGTGGGACTCGGAGTGCGACTGGAACGGGGGCTAAGAAGTCATTATGAAATTTCTCATCACACTTTCAGTGGTGGCGCAGCCAAGGCTTTGTTCGCTCGATTTTTAAATTGAAATTTGAAAATTAATTGAAAATTTCATGGCAACTAATTTGAAATAGTTCAAAAGCTTCGCACAGCCGCAAGATTAGTTCCTGGGCTGGGAGTTTGTGTGTGGTGCAGGCCTCAGCTGGGCCTCCCAGACCCAGTTCCAGTCGCAGTTCCATCAGAGCACAGCTTATTCAGCTCCCCCCCTCTTCCCATCGTTGCCTCCCCTTCTTTTCTTGGTTTTTCTTTCGCCTTCTGCTGCTGCACCGCACAGCACAGCAACGCAGAGGAGTAGCAAAATAAGTTGTATGCGGTTTTGACGCTCTCTCTCTCTGTCTCTCTCCCTCACTGCATCTCTCCCTGTGTCTCCCTCTCTGTTGCTCTTGGATTATTTTGGGCTTTTGACTTGGCTTGGCTTGGCTTGGGTGGTGGTGGTGTGGTGCTGGTGGCACGCAAAACAACACCAACTACAATGACGGCTTCGTGCCACAAAAGCCATAGCCATAGCCACAAGCATTCGGCATCGGCCATAATGCGAAATGTTGCGTTACGTGCCTACACACATGGTGTATACATACATACATATGTATGTGTGTGCATGCATGCATACATACAAACCTACACACAGCTTGAGCATATGAGTACATGAGCATTGATCCTACAATTCGTATTTATGTACACTTGCATTCATATGCAGCTACATACATACATATATACATACATATATTCATACTTTTAGTTTTTTCATGCTTACGTACTTACACGCAACATGGCGTCGCAGCAGCAGCAGCAGCAGCAGGCATACATACATTTGCACCAGAGAGAGATGAAGAAGGAAAGCAACAGCACAGCAGCAGCAGCTTGAAGCGAAGAAAACGACAGAAAGAAGCTGCAGACGGGCCATAAGACAGAAGAAGATGGCAGGCAACAGCGACACACGCAGCATATGCCGGAGAAGGGGGTGGAGAAGAGGAGAAGCGAAGAGCAAGCAAAGGAAGAGCAGGAGAAGCTGCAGCAATGCTTTCGTTGGAATTCCGTTGCCTGCATTTTTGTTGCTGTTATTTCTGTTGCGGTGCCCTGCACTTTTGCTTCTTCTTCTACCTCTTCTCTTTCTTCTTCTTCTTCTTCTTTTGTTGCAGTTTTTTGTTGTTTGGTTCAACGTTTTGTAATCATTCAGCATTGTTGTTGCTTTTCGTACAATTTCTCCCACTGCCTCTTGGGCATTTTGTTGTTTGCATAATTCATGCAAATTCTTTACCAAGAAAATACTTGGCTGTGCAGGCTGTTCAGGTGGTCTAGGCCCTAGACTCTAGGCTCTCCGGATGGATATTAAGTATACGAGCCACGGCTAAGGTTACGTAAATATCGGAATTTGTACAGCAGACAGGAAAAAATGACTCAATTTATATTAATTGATTCGAACAGAAGTGCATGTCATTAAACAACACAAACAGTTCAATACAAAAATCAATATTTGCGTAGCCCGACTCAATCCGCACTGCCTTCTATTCAGTTAACTGTATGGACTTGCATGTGTTTATCCTGCAGCCCATCTAGTGTCTGTGTCAGGCGATGGATATTATGGACATTTCAATCTTTTAAACTATATAATCAACGCGCTGGCTGTCTTGGAGCTCGTACACCGTCTCTAATCGGCTATGCCAGGCCAGGCCATGCCGTGCCAAGCACACACACACATCCCACTCACACATGACCCAACTATTAAGCCAATCGCATGCTGGCCAACAACCGTGTCACTCCCACTTCTCCTGCTAGTCCTAGTCCCAGTCCCAGTTCCACTCCCACTGCCCACTGCCATTCCTTTTGCCAGCATTGGGAAGTTTGCGACGATGAGCGTATTGATGATGCACTGACTGCCGCTCTCTGATTCGGATTCAGATACAGATTCCGACTGTGAGTGTGACTGTGATTCTGATTCCGATTCCGATTCCGTTTGCTGATGGAATGCCATGTTAGATGACGGCAAACATGCCGCTCCATGGCAAGAGTCGGGGCCAGGCCGACTTAATTGCATATTTGCATAGGCGCACAGCAGAAAAACACAGAAAATACACACATGTGTACATATGTATATATACAAACACACACACACACTCTGTAAGTAGAACACGACTGTAAAAAAAGGCCATGCAACCATCAACAGCGCAACGGGCAGCGACGTTGAGGCGCCTGCTGCCTGCCTCTTGCCTCTTGCAGAATGGGAGATTTCGAGGGTGTGGCCGCGCCATGGAGCATGGTGGGTTGGGGTAGCTACGATAGAGCCAGCAGGGGGATACCAATTTGCATGCAGAGGTAGAAACTGCAACGAATGCAACTGCCAAAGAAATATGCCACCTATTTTTTTCTTTCTTTGCTTTTCTCTCTCTCCGTTTTTTGTGCTGCTCTCCTTCGTCTTGTTGGCGCAGCAGTGGAGGCGGGGAGGGGGGGAGCAACTGCAGGCAGCAGCAAACCAATACGAATCCAATTTATCCAACCAGCCATATATCCATCCATCAATCCCGCCGTGCATCTATCAATACATCAAGCAAAGCATTCCACCAATCCATTCATTTCCATAGAAATGTGCGAAGATTATATGTTTCGTCAAACGCGAAATTGCTCACGAATATGCCGGGGCGAGTGTGCCCCCATCCCATCCTCCCCCCCTGCCTTCCCGCTCCCCTCCTGCCTGTGGTTGGGTGCCAGAGTTTGCACTGTGTTCCCCTTGTTGTTTCCCTCGTCATTTTTTGTTGTTTGCCCGAAAGAGTTGAAGCAGCGTCCCCGACGCATCCCGCCCCCTCAGCTCTTGTGGCTGCCATTGTTGTTGCTGCAACTAAAACGGGGCGTATGAGTATTTCCCTCTGCTGCTCGCGGAAGGGTGTTCAGGGCTTGGCCGTAGCTTTGCTGCTGGCTTCGGCCCCGTCCTCAGCTCTTTGTTACCTTTCTGCCCATACTGCCGCACTATCCAAAGGTGTCTGCTCTCAGTTGTGGAGCTCTCAAGTTGTGAAAGCTTCTGGTGGCGCATCATTTGCATTTTCTTCCCGCGATGAACTTTCCGAGAAAAGGCGGCTTCGACACTCCATGGAAAATGGCCAAAAAAATCAATGGTTTCATTCCTTTACTCCATGCCCTTCAATATTTACTCTGTTCTGCCAGCATTCCTTTATTCCTTTAAGACATTAAGCCTTCGATTGATGTTCCAGTCACCAAATGACACAAGATCATATTTGAATGCATTTTCTGTGCACCATCAATTAGACTTAAATATTGAAGAAAGCCGAGTCCCAATTCGATTTTACCCGAAGGCAACGCACAGGAGTCAAGTCGCAGGAGCTTTGTTAATATTTTATGTCAATTTATTTTCCAAATTGCAGACACATTGTGCAGAAATTCTCATGTTGCAGGTGAGTGTCTCCCCCTAGCCCTCTCTTGCTCCGTGGGTACTTGGCTTGCCTTGGTGGCTATTGTTGTGCCCCCCTGGATATCCGCTTCCACCTCTAATCCCACTCGTCTCTCGGCTCTGGCAATCCCATGTGCGATGATTGCTCCCTTTGGATGTTACGACCTTTCTCGTCACTTTGTTTTCAAATGCTGTTCTCTCCCTGCCAGCAGTTAGTTTTTGCTCCGATTCCTAATTCCTACTCTTGCGCCGGCTTTCCCTCATTGTGTGGTCGCACCCATTGTGTGGCTTTTCTCCGCTTTTTTGCCACATTTCTGTTGCAGTTGCAAATTCAATTCCTCTCCTGCCCTGGGGTCTTAGTTATGGGTTTCGTTGTTGTTTTCAGCACAACAATTATTCCTTAACTGCACTTTAGCAGCACAAAATGTCCAAAGGCCCACTGACTGTTCATTATAAAATTCCATCAGCACTTACTCCTTCCCTTTCCTTGCTGCTTCTCCATTTTTAGTTTTTCCATATGAAGAAAATCGTTCAATAGCGATGAAACGAGATAGAGATACAACAGAGAGAGGGGACAGGGACAGGGAGAGAGTATGCAAAGAATAGAAAAATTTATGACTGTGGCGGCGGGCATTACGTGTCTGTCAAACATTTCCGCCAGAGGTTCCCTGCTCCATGATGTTCGCCATCACGGAATACGAAAACACCACAAGCAAAAAAAAAGAAAAGGAAAATGAAAACTGAAAACTGAAAGAAATGCGAGTAATAATATCGCATTCCGACTGCAGGATACCCGCTAGTCAGATCCAGCTAATCAGGGAAAATGGATGGCTCCTGCTCCTGCTGCCTGGGTTCAGTGTCGCAAAGAACATTTGGTCAAGACTCGTACGTAACGCTGCTACAATATACCCTTGAGCGGAGTATACCTCGATTGCCAGGTATCGAAAGTATTATGGAAAAAATAAGAAAAAAAAACGTTTCTTATCGCGGGCGCGCGCACACAAGAAAAAGGAGTGCAAGACCCGGGCCCCCAAAACGTGGCCAACATCGGAGGGGTGCAGGTGCAGGGCTGCAGAGGTGCTGACTTGCAGGGGGGGTGGGGGGGGGGTTAAGCCACCATGGCCGCCATCATCGCCCCGCACGAAGCATTCGCGACTCACGTCCAATGCGCGCCGCGTTCGTTCTGATTCGCTTCGCTTTTTGCATGACTTGAGATCATAAAAAAAGAATTCATATTTCTCTGCGCATTTTTTTCTCTTTCATTTTTTTTCCTTTCTGTTTTTCTGTTGTGTTTTTTTTTGCTGTTTTGCTCGGCTGTCGGCTGCGTATGGGCCAAGAGTGTGCGAGAGAGCAGGAAGCGGAGTTTTGCGGGCGTTTTTCAGAGCTGAGCTGGTCATAATATTTAACATGCGGCGGTCCCTGCTGCTCCCTCTGGGGGTTGCTTTTCATTAGGCTTCTCCTCCATGTTCCATATGCGCCGCGAAGTGCTGATGGCTGATGGCTATGCGCCATATTGGCCCGGTCGAAGGGGCTCACATGAACGGCTAGCTGGGGTGGGGGAGGGGGCCAGGGACATCCACCATCTTGCTTTGCCTCATTTGGTTCGTTATTGCTCATTTCTTTGCCTGCGCTGCCAGATTAATGGGTGCGATAAGGTCGCAGGCTGGTAGGTGTAACCCAAGCCCCGGCCCCGGCCACAGACCCAAACCCAGACGCCGAGAGGGCTCCAAGCCCAAGCTCCAGCTATCCTCCAATATGGTAGCAGCCTTCTGCACATCAGGGCCCGCATTTTCGAGTTGGTTTTCCTTTGGCCGCCGCTTGGAATGCCGTTTTTGGCCAAAACGAAGCCAAAGGGCACTCCGACTCCGACTTTGGCAGTCTTATCTGCCCGGGCAGATCTCCAGCCAATGCCGCCCAGTTCCATGACTCACAGCACAAATTTGGGCTTTGCTGGTGGTTCGGATCGCTTCGGATGGTGATGGCTGATGGCAGATAAAAAGTTCTGAGCAATGGAAACCCACAGAACTCCCTTCTTTGGGAGTGGCAGGTATTTGGGATTCCTAGGCGAAGGCAATGTGGCTGCCAGTCTTTGAGGAATGGCACTGTGAAGCTCACTCTGCAGATTCAGAGGCTCCAATGAATTAATCCCCAAATACTCAATAGCATTGCTGACCCGCTCTCCCCCGTTTGGCGATGCTTTAAACGTGTTGCAAAGCTGTCACGAATCATAAACAAATGGAATGCCCCCGGATGGGGGCTCTGCACCCCAATGGAACTCCCATTCGCCTTTTGTTTTGGGTGAAACAATTCTCTGCTCTCACCTCGCTGTGTTCTGTTGTTGACACCTTTTTGGATTGTTATCTGTGAACCCGCCAAGGCCTTCAGCCGCGTGCTGACCTCGCGGAGAACTCTCCACAAGTGTGACCCAGTCCCCGGCCTGCGTCAGTGGTTTGCCGGGCGAAAGCCAAGCCACATTTTGTTTGCACAGCTGAACCGATCTTCGGGTGGCAGAGGTGGCAGGTCTTCCCCGCATATAAGCGACAGTTTCGGCACTGGCCGCTCATTTAATTGCCATGGTAGCCATGCGGTGGCTTCGATCTGGAGATCTGTTCCTTGCCACCTGCCTGCAGCTGCTGCTCCTGGGGAGGGTGAGCAGCCAGCGCGTCCAGCCGCGCATCGTGGGCGGCACCGCCACCACCCAGTCGGCGGTGGGTGGCTATGTGCTGAACCTGCGCTACGACGGAGCCTTCTTCTGCGGCGGCTCCCTGGTGAGCAGGATGTACGTGGTGACGGCGGCCCACTGCGTCAGTGGCTACGAGGCGAGCCGCCTGACGGTCCAGGGCGGAGTGAGCAGGCTCTCCGAGACGGGGGTGATACGGCGCGTGGCCAAGACCTACGTGCCCGGCAGCTACAGCAGCTCGCGCCTGAACATGGACGTGGCCGTGATCCGGCTGCAGAGCTCCATGACGGGCAGCAATATCGCGACGATCCCCCTGTGCTCGGTGCAGTGGAGTCCCGGCGACTACATGCGGGTCTCTGGCTGGGGCGTCACTCAGTCGGGTGGCAGCCAGCCCTCCAACCAGCTGCGCACCGTTAGGCTCCAGCTGATCCGAAAGAGCGTCTGCCAGCGGGCCTATCAGTACCAGGACACCCTGTACGCCTCCACCTTCTGCGCCCGCACCGCGGGCAAGGACAGCTGCACCGGCGACTCGGGCGGCGGAGTGATCTACAGGAACCAGCTCTGCGGCATCGTCTCCTGGGGCCTGGGCTGCGCCAACGCCAACTATCCTGGCGTCTACACGAGCATCCATCGGGCGCGCAGCTTCATCGTCGGCTGCATGAACAAGTGAGCCCTCAGCCGGGCCGGAAGTTGTTACTACTCTTAATTGTTGGCTTAAATATTAATTAAAAATCGTTAAGGCAAAAGCAAAAGGCCTGCTGATGTTCAGGAAGCCCTTCTTGGCCGGCCCCAAACCGGATGAGCGTTGGGCGTTGGGCGAATGAAGATATCAGCATCAGCTGCGTGCGAGTGTCTGCTTTGGGGCCAGGCCGCATGTAAATGGGTGCACAGTGGGTGCAGAACAGAGAGCAGTGGAAGTAGATGCCGGCTAGATGGAGGAGAGCAGCAGGAAAGACACATATAGGATGCCAGGGAAGATAGCCATAGATAGCCACAGATAGATGGACGGGGAGACTCTCTGTGGCATTCAGTGCTGGCAGCACAGTGCCCTGAACCACGAGCACGCCCTCTGCACCAGTCCAAGGGCCCTGCCGCCGATCCGCCGATCCACCGATGAGTGGCCACTTCCGTTTGTTGACTTTGTTGGTCGCGCGCTAATTCAAAGTCTATTGCTACCTGCAGCCGCCGCGATTTGCATTGATTGGGTTATGGCAGGGCTGCCCTGCCTGTTCCTGTGCCCACAGCGGAAGGAAGCTGCTGGAGGGCCACCGCCGGGCGGCACGGGTCACGGGCCTGGCCGGGGTAAGCTTTCATATCCCGTCGATCGATTGCCTCTAATTTCACACAAATTAAGTGCAGTTAAAGCGCCACTTAACACGTGCTCCAGCTCCAGCGGCGGCTGCTCAACGCTGCTCTGGCGACAATCAAACGGACCACAGCGGATCGTGCTCATTTGTATAATTGGCACGGGGCCACGGGGATCACAGAGCGGTGCAGCTGGGGCGACCCGCTCATCGGAATGAGCCTATTTAGGTTCAAATTGCAATTAATAAGTTGGCATTGCGGCGATTTGCATAACGGCCCCGCAGCACCACCGGATGGGGCACCGCAAGCGATCCGCCAATCACTGGGAGATCACTGGGTGCCATTGGTGCAGCGTTTCTTGCGGCTAATGAGCTCCCCACTCAATGGAGAGCGGCAATATATTAAGTCAATTGCTGCCTCTCGTAGATATGGACAATCAATTGAATTTGCGGCCAGTGCCAGTAGGAGTAGGAGTAGGAGTACCCCACTCACATTGTCAATCCATCGGGCATTGATTCACGCAGCCGGAAACCGAAATATAGTAAAGTGCTAATTGCTGCGAGGCGCTGGAAAACTCTGACCAATTTGCAGCCGAAAGCTTTTCCCATTGTGCGGACAGACAAGGGCCACGCCGGCGGGCAATTGACAGCCACAAATACACAAATTAGCCAAAGTTTGAATGGGTCTGAATGGACTCGAATAGGTGGAAACGAGCCAGGTTCCACTGATTCCGCTAATCAGCTGCCTAAATTATTATTATTAATCCCGCGCGCTCGCTTGGGCCGGGCCAATTATCATTCCGACAGTTTCTGCTGCCAGTGCCGCGCGGAAGATTGAATAAAAACTTCTGCCGCTGTCGATGGACAATTGAATTGCAATTACTCGCGGCTCCTGCGGCAGGGGGCGGGGTTCATGGAGGGTTCCCTGGCGGGGGGCGACAGGTGCTGAGGTTGCTTATTAGTTTGTTACATCAACAACAAATCTGAACGAGCGCTAATTAAGACACAAATAATCGAACGTGCCAACACTGAAAGCCAATAATAAGCCGTATTGTCTGGCCAAGGGGCGGTTGACACACAGCGCGGGGGGTAGTTGTCGGCTATGGCCGCAAGGGTGCGGTGGTGCGGGGGTCAGCTGGTGGTAGCGGTTGCTAATGGGCGGCCGAGGCGACGGCAGCCCAATAAAGTTGTCGAGGCCAAAGGGCTGCCCACCGCACCACTCAGCGGGAAAACTATGCAAATGTCTGGGGTTCAATCAGCGATGGGCGATGGGCCTGAAACGAGCCAG
Source organism: Drosophila ambigua (assembly GCA_018150905.1). Classification (NCBI taxonomy): domain Eukaryota; kingdom Metazoa; phylum Arthropoda; class Insecta; order Diptera; family Drosophilidae; genus Drosophila; species Drosophila ambigua. The sequence goes on along the minus strand of JAECWS010000001.1, from coordinate 8,111,559 downwards.
CGCTGGCACTTACGTTGGCTTGGAAGCAATCCAATCCAACCAGTCGAGGAATGCCTTTGATGGTACGAAAAGGACTTTTGCGAGAGTCCCAAATCCAAGTCGAAGATGCAGTGAAAAGGCGCAAATTTCAGCCAAAGAATTCCTTAAATTTGTAGACATATTTTCTTCCCTGTTTTCCTTTGGTTAAATCTAGCTTTTTTCCGGCTGTCTGCCTCGTTGGCTGCCCAGCTCTGTTGTGCGGCGTATCCCCTCTTTTTGGGACCTTTTTGGGCTTGCGTGAGCAGCCCGTCTGGGACGAACGTGGAGCGAGCACAATGGATGGAGGAGCCAGCGCCACGCCACCCACGGGCTGCGGTATTTGAACGACACGCCCAAATCGTCCAACTTTCATTGGCAAAGGGCAAACTGAAAACATGGAAAACAGCTCGGGGGAAACGGTCGAATGGGTGGCAGGGGCAGGCGGCTCTAACCCTTAGAGGAAAAACCAACCACCGCGCAGCGAGTGAGCGACCGCAGCCCGCAACCTGTAAAAAGTAAACAGCAGTAGAGGGAGGGGGACTGTGAGTGGGGGAGTAGAAGGTGGAGGTAGTGGTGGATATTGCTATAGGTGTGTGCTCTGTGTGTGTGTGTGTGTGTGTGTGTGTGCCCTGTGGTTGCGGCAATGGCGCGCAATGGCATGAAAATGTAACCGCAACAGAAGCGATAAAGAAACGAAAAGGGAAAGGGGAACAGGCCTGGACAGGCGGACAGGCCCGGTCTGTCTTCTGTGCCACCCCCCGTGCAGCTAGGTGTCTAGGCATAATATATATGTACACATAACGGTTATAACAAAAAGTACATTTTCCAGACAGAGAGGCAGATATTCAGTGGCAGAGAGAGGGAGAGAGGGAGAGGGAGGGAGCAGTCGCCCATTGAATCTTTTGAGGTTCTTTGGGGACCGTCGCCCGAGCGGAAGTGAATGGCACATTATGTTGCCGCTGCTTGACATGCTCCTGTCGCTATACCCTGCCAAAGGATATGGCGATTGCGACTTGCAACATGCACAGCTGCCACTGCAACGATCGTTCTGCTTGAGCTTTGAGCTTAGCCCAACCAAAACACTGATGTGGAGAGTCGGCTAAAACCATTGAGCTGTCAGTGTGCCAAACTATTCGGCCCCCCGGGAAAGCCTTTCGTAGTTCTTATTGTTGTTGTTGCTGTTGCTGGGTGCATCCGGGCCGGGGCTCTAAAGAGCGTCAGAAGGCAGTGGGAAGTGGCATGGTGGGTGCCCCCTGGCTGGTGGGGGGTTGTAATTGGACGGGCAGACCAAGGAGACCAAGGAGGACCTGTGTATGTATGTGCCGTGGCCATTATGTACTTGTACGCATTAGAGCGACATAATGCGGCTCTTCTCCTAGTCCTGCCAGTCCTGCCAGTCCTCCTAGTCTGCCCAGTTTAAGAAGTTGAAGAAGTACTCCTGCAGTCTGCCGCCAGTGCGGTTTAAGTTTTCACAGAAATTTGCCTGCGCCCAGACTATCCACAGTGTGGCTCCTTTTGGACTGGACTGGACTGCTTTTTTGGTAGCGACAATTCGATTGAAAATAGACCTAGAAGTGTCACAAATGAAAGGGCGAGACGTGCAGTGAGGGGCAGCAAGAGGGGCAACGGGGCAACGGCATCGGCATCGGCTACATTGTCATCATCAAAATCCCATTAGCAACGTATTCAAATGCGCTCGAGTGTAAAACAAGCCACATTCAATGCACGCACTCCCTGCCGCCATGCCGCCATGCCACACTCCACATGCCACATCGGACACACACACACACACACACACACGCACGAACATTCGAGTTCAGCTCTCGGACTCATTCATTTACAGTGGCGACATTACGCATCCGTTCCCCCCGATCCCTTCCCCACCGCACCCCTCCAATTTGCACTGATTGGAGTGGGGCGAGAGATCCTTTAAAATCACTGAAAATGCTAGCCTACTTATGGGCCAGCAGGCAACCCGAAGCCCTTTTGAGTAGTTGCAGTTTATTCGAGTCCATTGCCATGTCCATCCAATCAGCCATGCCATGCCATCCCATCCCATCCATCAGTTGATTCCAATTACAATCCCAAATTTGGTTGTTGTGCTCCACCCACCCACACCGTTTTAGCATTTCGTTGGGAAGTTGGGGAGGCTTTGGTATGTGTCCAATATTTTTACCATTTCCATGTCTAATTTGCAGTAGGCCCATGGACTTGAGTCGAGTCTCTAATTTGTAAATTTGGTTATTATGCTGGGGCCAAGTGGGTGGGTTGTGATGTTTGGGGATCGTGTGCAGGGGGGCTAGATCTTTGATGTGGCTAATTAAAGGGGCGCCAAGGCTTGCCATGCAAATGTGGAATATTCAGTGCTGTGCGGAGATTTCCCATGAAGTCATTCAGCAATCAATAAATCAAGCCACATTGGCTGTGCGGATACCAAATAATCCGCAGATCATAGTCAGTGGTGCAGCAGTGGAGTAAATATCAATTATTGTTCTGGTTCTCGTTCGCTGCTCCACTCTGTCATCTACATACACACATGCATACATGTATGTACTCCCGCACGAGAGCAGCCTATGCAGCCGTTCTCTTTCGCCTCTTCATCACGCGCCCTGCTTTGCCATCGCTCTCTCTGCCTCTCGATATGTCGCTCTCTCGCTCGGCACGCCTGCCCTTGGAGTCAGTCGGGGACCTAGCACTCACTTTTCGCATAACGAAGACCTGATCTCTTCGGATCTTTCGATACTACATATCTATATGCTGAACTGCACTACAATAAACTGTGAATATATTAACTGAAGAGGCTCAGTAGCTCAACAGACACCACCATAAGGATTGCACATAACAGATTTGTGTGTCGTTCTCCAAGAGATGCGACAATGCTACTTATTGATGAAATAAACCAACAAAATGCGCAAAGAATCAAAGACTCAAAAGTTATCAGCCCAGCGATAAACCTCCATTACCCCATCTACATAATACAATCTGTACATTGTAATTGTGCAATCCACTGGGCCCCTTTCGAATGGGGTCACAGCTAGTGCGGCGAAATGAACCAATTGAATGAATGACTTAACGATGTCATTGATGATGCTGTGGATGTCAACAAAAGGGGCATTATCAAGGCGCCCAGCGACCCTGAAGAGCTTTAAAGCGAATTAGCAGACCACACGCGTGAAGCAGCCGCCCCCCAACCCATCAGCCAGCCAGCCACCACCCAGTCGGGCACCACCCTCCAGAGTCTGGCGAGCAATTGCTGATTGCTTCGGAAAAATGGGAAGCGGCAGGAGCATATGCTGAAGGTCCTTGGGAGACGAGAGACGAACGCGCTGGCTGAGAGTCCAGCCATCCCGCTTGCTCACACACGCTGCTCTCGGTGGTGGCATGCCTCCTGCTCTCTTTCTGCCCCCCACACCGCCTGTCCTGTGGTGCGGCATATGCGTGCGATTTGGATTTTGATTTGATTTGATTGCGGCGTCAACTTAATTAAGCGACCAACTACCAACAATGGGCAACAAATTGAAACAGCAGTCGGGCATTTGAAGTTCAACTGAGTCGTGCCGCGCGAACAGGGGCTGGGGCGGTGCGTGGAGAGTGGGGCAAGCAGCGGGGAAAGGCATTTGTAATTCCTTTTATATCGCTGCCGCCAAAAGTCATTGAAACGTGTAATCTGCAGCACGTGCGCAGAGATGCCGCCACCTCAAAGGCCAGGACAGGCCAGGCCAGGCAAAGCGGCAGGGACTTTTACATTGAGATAGACTTAGACGTAGACGTAGACAGACTGCCTGAGAACAACTTGAAATTCGGCCAGGACGCTGGACTTTAAAGGAAGGCACCATAATTCATAGAGCTGGTGGCGGTGGCGGTGCAATTAGACGGCGGCACAGGTTACCACCTACCGGATGGTCGGACAAGGATGCGGACAAGGATGAGCAGGAATTCGGCTGCCACCGACGTCGCTGGCGCTGCAGCCGCCTCCCGTGTAATTAGTGTCAGTTGCGGAGTCACATTTGGCTGTCGCTGTAGCTGTTACTACATTGGGCAACGCCTCCGCCAGCGAAGGCCGGCTGGCCATGGGCAGGGCTCGGGGCAGGGGTAGGGGTAGGGGCCCCGAACAAGATGGATTCCCTAGATGCGATGTGGATGTGCCGCAAGGACCTGGACTTGTGCTCCTCCCCTGCGCTGCGCTCCCTGGCCTGCTCATTCATGCATCCGTCCAGATAATTATTATAATTACCTGCGTGAGTGTAGGTTTCCATAGACCAAAACCAGAAACAAAAACGAATCCAAAAAACCCAAGAAAAAACTGCCACCAGCAGCAGACGCAGCAGTGCACAGTGGGACGAAAATTGAGTTTGAGTTTGGTTTTCGAATGTTATCCTAAGCGGCAATATAGTGGCTTTTTCTTCCCAGCTCCGTGTTAAGTTCGAATCAACGCTAAGTTTTTATTTTTTGGCTGCTCTCCATCAGTGCTCTCTGTCCGTGCCACACTGTGCCTGGGCGGCATGCAAACAAAAGGTCCAGTCTCATTTCTATGTCATTGTTTGAGCCAGGTCTACTCCCTACTCTCTCTCTCTCTCTCTGTCATCTCAGCCGCCTGCCTGCGTGCACTTTGCGTTTCGCATCGCCTGACCCACAGCCAGAGACACATCTGCGTGTGGTGTGCGGTGTGTGTGTGTCGGTTAGTGGGTGTGCGTGTTCGTGTCTATAATTATCTGCCGTTAATAATATTCAAATAGCTTCTAAATATATCCGAGGCAGCATCGTGCCCATCGACAAAGTGGGCTTAGTCGCTAAGCGCAGCCATTGTGTCTAATTGCAGAGCCCGAGAAAAAAAAAAAAAAAAAAAAACAGGGCCAAAACGGAACTCGGCCAGAGCCTAGACCCAGATGCAATCGCCCGATACGCATTGAACCGCACACAAACGCAGAACCCAAAACCCAAAACCGAACGAACTGATTGCCTTATCAACGATGAACCCGATTGGGCAGTCCAACAAATTGGCTTATTTGTCGCCAAATGCAAAAGACCGCAGCACCGCCAGGGGAACAGGGGAACCGGGGAACAGGGGAACAGGGGAACAGGGGCCAAGCAGAAGGTTAATAAACTTGACCCAAGAGGAAGGCATGGCAGGGTCTGGAGAATGGTCGGAAACCGCTAAACAAAATGCGCCGGGAGCTGCGGAGCGCAGAGGCACGAGAAATTCTTATCATGCCGCGGCACAGAGAAACGCCAGGAAAACTTCAGTCGGTCGCGTTTGCAGTCCGTCGGAGTCGCAGTCGCAGTCACAAGGCAGCGGCAGAGTCGCATCTTTGATGTGTTGCCGCCTGAGAAGAGGAGAGCAGGAAGAGTGAGAGAGAGAGCGAGAGGCGGTGCTGGAGATGAGATGTCAACGGGGCTAGCTGGCCCGCTCGACTCGCCTGACTGGCCCGAAATTATTTTATTTTTTCTCTCCTCTGCTGCTGCAACTGAAAGTTTGCATTCCACTTGTTTGTTGTTAACAAAACGCCATCCGTCGAGGCCTGTCCGGCCACAAAGCAAATTCTCTCCATTCCCCGCTCTCTTCGGCGACATTTGATTGGGATTTGAAGCCAAAGCTGAGGCTGACACTGAAGCTGCAGCTGGGCCAGGGCAGAGCCGATCCGTCTTGACCAGAAAGCTCTCCTCACAGGAACTAGTTCTCCCAGCTTGGCCAGCGCTCATGACAATGGCTGGCCAAGCCCTCACCGGCTCGTCCAAGTGAATGACTCGAGTCGCCTTGAGGAGCTTTGAATGAATGCTGCTGAAATAGCTTTGGACAGGCGTGAGTACATGTGCATCTGCGGCGACAACACAGCAGAGAGAATGGAGCACAAAACGGGCCTGGGCTGGTCATGATCATCCAATGGATCCGACACCATCTTTGCCATTGACGCCGACTGGGCCCGACTGGGCCAGTGCCGAATTCTGTTCGGTGCGTGAGCAGCAACTCGGCCTGCAATGGCAATCGCAATTGCAGTTGCAATTGACTCCAACGCGGAGTGTGGCGGGGTGGAGTCGAGTGGAGTGGAGCGTCGGCATTTCTGCACGTTTCCCAAAGCGAGGAAATGCACAAGGCCAGGCTAACCTAACCGTACTCTCTCGGAGTCTTTGTAGTTGTGGCGGCAGCATTTGAAAAATGTCACATAGTTCGGCCTGAAAGAACTGACCGACAGAGCAACTGCATCTCGCATCGCGCCGAGATTGCAATTGCATGCCAGCGGACGGCGGTCCCGCCCCGCTCATAGCCACTAATGACTTTGTTTTTGCCCCAACACCTGACTAAATTCAGGCAACTTCTTCTTCATCGCATCGCCCAGCGGAGTCCACTGGCGGCCAGGCTAATTTGTTCACACGCCAAAACAAAAAGCCAACTCTCCCACTCTGCTGTTGCCGCCTTTGTCTGGCATCAATTAAAGCGCATAATTAATTTATTAGCCGCTAAGAAAATTCAACTTTGCTTTGGAAACTGTCGCTACAAGTTAACAAATTGACAGGCAATTAAATTGCTCGAAATATTATCTAAAATTCACGCAGTTGGGTTAAGTCACAGGTGATTTAATTGCGCTAACTTTGGAATATTTTATGTAATTTTTGTATAAATAATAAATTATAGATAGACGTTTAAAAAAACATATGTCCGAGAGGCGTCGTCTCTCCTTTTCATATTAAATCCGACGGCGCCCTAAACCCGTTTCGAACCGTTTCACACTGCTTTTGACTGCTTGTGGACTGCTTGCAGCACTGCTTGTGTACTGCTTTGCAGCAGGACATATTTCAAGGTGTGCAACCGCTGGCGCCAACATTTGAATTCGTGCGTAGTTAAAGTTAAAGCGCATTTGTGTTTTATCATTATTTTTCATGCTTATATATTTAAATGTAATGAACGAAAAATTGAATCTGCTTCTATATTTGTGTTATTTCCATAGCCCTTCATATGCACACTCCTTTTAGGGTTCATGAAGATTAATTTACTGCATTGCACCATTATCTTTAACGTTCAAAACCTTTCAACTTAATACGAGGTTGAGATTGCAAAATGCAATTGAATATCAAACGAAGTCGCTTTCCCAGAACCGACTTTGATGGCGATTCCTGGTATTGAATATGCCAGTCAGGCTCAGCATATGGGCATAGACCGTATGGTGTATGCGATGTATGACTTTTATTATGAAAATTAGCCATAGGCCATTCTGGTCGGGACAATGCAAATTACCATAATTGGGCGTCAATATTTGAACAAGTTTATGACTGCGGCATATTAAGAAAACTACAAGGGTTGCACTGGAGAAGGGAGTGCGTCACTTTGTTTAAATAATTCAATGTAAATTGATTTCAAATGTTATGGGACCATTGAGACGAGGGCTACGCACTGTCCTGTCCTGTCCAGTCCTGTCCTGTCCAGAGCAACTGCACCGCCAGGGCTACATATGTCAGACTGAATTATTCAGTGCAAAGCTATAGCCGACTCTTGGACATTTGATAGCTGGCCAGAGTAATTACAGCCACAAATGTCTCTTGCGATACGACATTCATATGCATACAAGCCATATAAAAACAAATCAAACTAAACCGAAACGAAACGAAACGTAAAGAAACGGTACGAAACAAACCGAACCAAGTCAAGGCAATTTACCAAATCGTTGTCAGCGAAATTTCGTTGACATTCTAATGAGTCGCCGAACGGCTTAAGACTAAGTCGAGACAGTTGGGCCGGTTGGATTCGATTCGATTCGCTGATGAGTTTGCTGTGACAGTTTGTGCGAGTACCGCAATAATTTCAGCAATTTCATGGCTGGTTCGGGATGCGTCGCATGCAAAAGTTAACCATGAAATGATTGCAGCAAATCGACACAAGACCTGAAGCCCGCACGGCGATCTTCAAGATCAGCCACTGAGGCAGAGCCGAGGGACCCCAACCACAGCCCACTTTGCCAGGCCGCAACAAAAAGAGGAGGGAGAAGCAGCAGCAGCGGCGGCCGCGGCAGCCAGAAAATCCAAATCACATTGGCCACTCCACTTAAGTGTAATCAGAGTCGAAAGACAGGGGCAGCGGCTGGGGCTGGGGCTGGGACTGGGGCTGTGGCATAGTCGTGTGGCACACTCCAAAGCGCAACAATTGCAGCTCATTACGATCGTCATCGTCATCAGAGCATTATCATTATATCTTATTCGATCTTAAGCGGTCCGAGCCTCGAACCTGTACCCGCCGCCAGCCCAGGGACGCACGACAAGAACGCGCCGCAATCGAGCGATCCTCAATTTTCGATCTGAGCCGAAAATTTGTAGCACCCGCCAAATGAAATTGGTCAATAGAGATGTGCTCGTCGAGAGCGATGGGGAGCGTGGGGGAGCGTGGCCAGGGGAGACATTCAAATTGCTCTTGGCCTGGTCCGCTTTTCGGGTGGGGGGGCTCGGCCTCCTCCTCCTCAATGGCCACTTGGCGCCAAATTTGCTGTTGCCCGCCGTCCGGATTTCACTTTCCTCACTCGATTGCCATCAATTTCATAGGCTTACTTTCGCGGGGGCACGGGAGCATGGGCTGTTTGGCCATAAATGTTATCGTTAGAGGATCCGCGGGGCTGGGGCTCCTACAGAACCATCGTTGAGATGGCTGAGAGTTTTCCCCTGAACTTCCCCCTCAGTGCCCCATCAGCAGTATGCGTAGGCACCGCCAGTATGGGATCTCTGCTCTAGACCCAATTGAGTCATTAGCCGGCGGTGACCTCTTAGCATTCCATTAGCTACACCTACGTACAAGTCATGCCCATGCGTACCGCACGGTTCCCCCTGCCCACACAGGCCCCAGCAGCAGCTGCTGATCGTTTGGCACATCAACACCTCAGCCTCTGTCCAGGATGGGGATGGGAATGGGACGGCGGATGAGGATGAGAATGGAGATCAGGCTGGGCTGGGAGAGGCGCAACCAAATCATTTCTCACATCAATTTCTCACGCACTAAGTGAGCCACTTAGCGCACATCAAAAATCAATAATCGATTAAATAATTAGAAAATTGTGAAAATTACTGTAATTTGGAAATCAATTCGTTGCATGCCACCACGGGATTCATCATGGGCCATCGATCGATCCATCGATCGATCGATCGGGTGTCAAACATCAGTCTGCGCTCCAGCTCAGCTCCAGTCCGCAGTCCGCAGTCCGAGGAGCATAAATAATCACATTATAATAAAATAATGCAAAGCCCTCGAAGGAAGCGAGGCCCAGGACCCACTCCAGATTCAATTTAAATGGAAAACACTTTCCTATCGGGTCGCTGCAATTAATATTCGCTGCGTGCCGCGATCACCGCCAGCTGATAAAGTGCGGCTCATATATTTTGTCATAAATTTCAAACGCGCTCGACAGCTGCTCGACTCATCAATCAGCCCCAGTCGCAGGACCCCGGACCCCGGACCCAGTCGCGCAGTGGGCCGGCCCCCATCGGACGTGGAGCGTGCGGACTGGACTTTGGCAAACACTCGATTAAAATCAACTTCAATTTGTAATAAATCAAAAGTCCTATCAAAACTATATCCAAGGAATACCGAAAGAAACGAGGCACCCCAAAGGGTTGGCCACTCCAGCGGGCCGCCTCTCTCTGTCCAGGCCAATGAAGAAATTTGCAACGTTCTTCTGCATCCCGATCATGTGGCAATGGATCCAGGCTGAGGCTCAGGCTCAGGCTCAGACCTGTATGATGAATGGTTATTGATTCGAGAGAATCGCAGGCTTCTCCTCTCCTTTTATCCCTCATCCCACTGCTCTGCTGCACTCTCTGTCAAGTTCTCTTCCCGCTTAGTTAGTAGCTCCAAAACATAAAACAAAACAGAGTTAAGGATGCCCCAGCCGGATATACCACACTTTTGGGATTTGAATATTCAAATTTAATCATTTTTATAGACAAAATATGTCTTTTACCTACAGATTGACTAGCCTGTGTCAAATGGTATTTTATTTCAAGATCTAGCTATTATTCTTTGGGTTATGAGCAGCAGCTCTGCAGCAGTCTCCAACTAATGAACATTAAAGCCTTCTTCTATGCATACACTTATCCCATGGGCCATGGGCCATGGTCACACTCCTCTCGCCTTATCCCCAGCTCTGCTGTGGGGCACTCTGGATGCATGGAATTAGCTCCAGACACAGCAACTGAAACCGAAACCTGTCGTGTGGAACAACTCATCAAGTAGACACTCAATAAAAATGTCAGTAGTTGTTATTGTTATTGCTGCTGCTGTTATTATTATTATTTGTTGTATTCCGAATGCATTACAATGTTATGTAGTCGTATAGGTACATACTATATAGCTATCTATATATATATATATATGCATGCTGCTTTTTTTGTATCGCCTGTGTGTTGGCGTTGATTTGCGGACTGACTTGGGTCGTGCTCGTTGCTCTGGCTGTTGTTTTTTTTTGCTCTTTCCAGTTGGGGGACTTTGCATGAGTCATGTCGAGATGTCGTGAGTTATTTTATACATTTGCCAAAGGAGCTCCAAGCCCAAGCCCCCCACATACCCGTACATGCCCGTGCATATGTGTGCGCTTGTTGCTGTACTTGTAGTTCGTTATCTTGGCACGAAACGTGGCTCTGACTCTGACTCTGACTCCGGCTCTGTCGCTGTCGCTGTCGATGCCAATTGCAATGTGAAATGTTGCCTTACAAAATGCCGCGCGTCAATATGCAAAATGCTTGCCACGAGAATTCACGGCAAACGGCAAATGGCGACGGCAACTGCAACTGCCACAAAGGCAAATTGAATTGCAGCCTCAGGGGCGCTGGATAGAAGGAAACGACTTGGCCAACCAGGCCACAGAGTTCTTGGCCGGTTGTAGCCGCAGTTAGCCAACCGAAAGTGAAAAATAAAGTAGTGGGAGTTGGGGCCCAGCAGAGGGCCCGGGGCAGGCGGCACCACAGATAGATAGAAGCACGATTCCGTGTGATTTCTTTCCTAGAGCGTTGGCAGCAGAATGCAACGCCATCGAGGCAGCACAGCTCTTAACCCACTCAAAGCCAAGAAGCCAAGAAGCCAAAGCCCAGAAAAAGCCCTCCTATTTATTGACTGGAGTAGCATGAATTTAATTAATTAATTATCCATATGCTAAGCCAAACAGCAATTGGAAAATTTAGCAAATACAAGATATGCCTTTTCCAGACTGAGTATTTACTGGGTTTCAATCCATTGGGTTTTCAGCCCGCAAAAGACGGTTCCCATCTACGGCCAGCGGGTTAAATTCTCCGAGGGGCAACTCTGAGTTTTCCTTGCGGTTTCCAACACCCCGTTGATCATGATCCGCCGCTTAGCGCCAAATCGCCGAAAATACGAGCATCGACAACACAAATCAAAGTCCATAATTAGCCCGATGCAAAGCGGATTCGATTGGATCGAATCTCAGATGGGACTGCAGCGGATCGCAACGGATCGGATCGGATCGAATTGGATGCGATTGTATCGGGTTGCCTGTGCCTTTGCCAGTGTCGTGATGTGATTTGCTTCGTGTCCAGGCCCTGGCACTGGGCACGCAAGATGGGGGATGGATGGATGTGATTTGAAGCTGCGATGGAGGGCAGCCGTTTGGGCCATGCCCAAATTAAAGTGTCTGCAGACCGCAAAACGTCCATCAAAGTCGCCACGGAAGGACGGGCAGGAAGGGCAGGCCCTGAGCGAGCAGAGAGCAGGCAGCAGGCAGGCAGCAACAACAAGAGAACAGGCCCAGAAATAAGCCAATAAAATTGTCATGCATTGACAAATAACATGGCCGGCAAGGCTTAGAAAAATAGACAGCCACATGGTGGAGACACATAGGGGCACGGGCACAGAGGCACAGAGGAAAGATGCGAACGAAGAACCTCCGAGCCAGGTCCAAGCCGAACAAAGCCAAAGCCAAAAAGTGTTGCCAGCAACGAAAACGAAGTCAAGGGGAAAAATGGCGTTTGCCGCAGCCAAAAGCCAACAGCCAACAGCAACAAAGTCCCAAACGTTTGCAATACCCTTGCCAAAGGTGTTCTGGCCTAAGTTGATGCACCTGCCACATGCGAGTCGGCGCTGCCACGTAGATCTCACGCCCCTTTGTCCGCATATATATGCACGCAAACTGGTCTAATAAAGCTTAAGTAAATGTCTACATCATATAATAATTCCTGTGCAAGTGTATCTCTAGCTTCGGCACCAGACGCAAGGGTTCCTTCGTGGGTTTTTATCTGAGTTTCGTTGCTGCTCTTCTGCTTTTGGCCAGAGTCAGAGTCTCGGTCTTGGCCCGGCTTGGCGGCTGAGTCTTGGCTGCAGTGCGGCTCCCACGCCTTCAAAATACAATATGTTAACAAACACGCTGCCAAGTGGCTGACAGCTTGCCGGCAGTGGGGGAGTGCAGCGCTGTGCTCTGCTGTGCTGGAGGAGGGAACCAACGCTTAAAAGATTTCTTGTGAAACACAGCAACAACAGCAGCAGCAACAACAACAACAACAACAACTGCATTGCAGCCAAGCCAAAGATGGAGGAGAGCTTCGTTGCTTTTCTCTTTTTTTTTTGTATGTTTTTTGGTCTTCAAGGGCCCCCCGCAGCCAACCAAGGCGCGCATAATAACCTCGGCCAAAACGTGCGCAGATTTCCAGCAGACGATAAAGCACAACAAGAGGGGCAGGCCCAGGCACAGGCAGAGGCAGAGGCACACGGCACAAGGCACGGATCGGAGGGGAAAATAAGATGAAAAATAAGCAGGACAGGACCAGATCGGATCCATGGCTGCCATGGGTGCATGGGTCCATGGGTCCATGGCTTTGGCAGCCATTTTGCTGCCGTGGCCCTCAACCGATGGCTGTGCAGCTGCAACAACAGCAAGTTGCATGCAAAGCAACAGCAGCCGCAGCCTCAGCCAATTTGAAGTTTTTTCTTTTTTCGTATTTCAAGAACACACAGACAGACACACAGACAGACAGACAGACAGATAGATAGACAGACAGACGGACAGATACATGGCTGTTGTATGGAGAAGTATTCGTATCTGTCAGATGGATTTGCCGCATCTGCATTCTGTCTTGTCTCGTTCTCAGTCTCGGCCTGCCTCCTCGCATCGATCAATGTTTGTCTTAAGGTCTGCATCTGCGTCTGCGTCTCGACTTGACTTGACTTAACGCCAAAGACTCGTACTTCAAGTTGTCTCTGGGACTTCCTCTGGCATCCATTCGCCATTTGACATTGAGAGACGCCGACACCTTTCGACTTTTCAGCTTGAACTTTGACTGCTGCCAGAAAGGGCTTCAACGCTTGCTACATACAACATGGGGAGACCAGGTGAACTCCAGTAAGAATATGCTAAAATCCTAGCCACATAATTTCTAAATCAATGATTCAGTCCTTTCTGCAAACATTTGTTTTAACCATGGCATGGCTGCATTTACAGGTTGTATTTCGCAGAAGGAAGTATAGACCCCCAAAGTATAGACATATATTGATTGATCGGCCACGCTGGGAGACCTGCAAGCTCCTGTAAAGAACCCGGCAGAAGGGAAGTGCCACAGCGAGTGACCATTTCCATTTCCATTCTTCAATCAGAATGTTGCTGCTCTATTCACTTTCTTGACTGCAGATGTTTGCTCAGTGCGATCCATTCGTTTCTTATTGAAGTAAATCCCTTGCTATTCTATTCATTCAATCGACACTCAGTCAAGGTAAGTATCTGAAAGATTTGCAATGCGAACTGGGGAAGGACAAGCCCCTGCAAATGATGATGTCCTCCCGGTAGTTTGCAGTGGCACTTGCAGCTGCCTTTGATGTGCGAACTGCCCCCAAATGCTGCTGCTGCTCCACCTGTATCTATTAGCAGGGGCCGCAACTATTACTTAATAGCCAATGAGCACGTATCCTCGGCAGGGGTCTGCTCATAGGAGCAGCGCCGCTCCTTTGGGCCACATGCGAAATGCGTGTAATTAGCTGAAGCATTTCAAATTGCAAACTGTAAGAGCGGCAACTGCAACTGCAACACCAACAGCAGCAGCAGCAGCAGCAGCAACAACTTCAACCAGATTGCATTTTGCTCGTATAATTTCCGTTGCGGCCTGGCGTGGCTCGGTGCGGTGTGGCTTAGTGCGGTTTTGTGTGCTGTGCACTTTAACTTTAAGTTTCAGCTTTTTGCATCTAATGATCAGTCTCTCTCTCTAATGCACATACACATGTATGTATGTAGTAGGTACGTAGTCGGACTCGGACTGGAAACTAGTTGGCCCGATACATCAATTAAATTTGCATTTTAATTTGACGTTTCGTTTTGTTTGGCCTGGCCCGGCCTGCTCCGGAGCTTATGATTTATATGGGAGCGGGACTGGAACAAAAAGCAGTTGATCTTGTCGCGGGGTTAGCCAAACGATCAAGCGATCAGCCGATCAGCCGATCTCGACCGATATCCGCGCGAGCAGCTTGTTTAACTAGTAAGTCCATGGGTTTTCTCTCGATGCGAGTCAATGGAGCAGCTGCAGTGCCATGAGCTGTCAGCGTTTCCGCTGCACGTTGCAGAGTGCCAGATTTCGGTGCAGGCCTGGCGCCCGCCATCGCCATCGGACAGGCTGCGGGCTGCACTGGGGGGTAGTCTGGTCGGGCCTGGCCTGGTCTGGTTTGGGGTCACAGACGCATGCAATTTGAGCCGCGGCAGGCATAAATTGTTGCATGTTAAAAGGAAGTTAGCCCACAGCCCATAAACATTTGCGCGCTGGCCAAAAACAAAACAAAAACTTGCGGCACAAACCACAAAATGAAGGCGCGCAAAGACGTTTATATAACGGGTTAGCTGGGCAGCCCAACACACCACCCACCCCGCCCGACAGTCCGCAGCAGTCCGTTAGCCAACCGACGTGGCTTACAGCCAGTCAACCGCAGACAGGCAGGTCCCGCAAACACCTAACAACGCCCACACATCAGCAGAGATGAGCAACTTTTTGGACTTCCAACCCGAAGTTATTCGTCCAAGAACTCAATGAACAAATCTTATGACAAAGAAGAGTAATTGAAAGTAAGTTTTGCCGATGTATCGTACTTATATGTGAAGCGACATTAATGCCTTGCGTTGAACACTGAGACAATCCCATCAGAAGACATACCCCGCTGCACTTGCTCATCACTGGCAGCCCTTGCCCCATGCATGTGCCTCTTCGCACAACATCAATCCCCCCGCACTGCACTCCACAGGCGTTCTCCTCCCCCTGCACTCCGCAACAGTCGCCCGCGCAAGCGACATGCATCTCTGTCAAAATGCAAGGCGCGAATTGTAAATTTGCAAATGCCGGAAACGCAAATTTTCCAAACTTGTTACCCGGCACCACAGTCAGCCCCCCCCCAAAAACAACCACAACAACCAAAAACAGATGCAACCAAAGCGAGAGAGAGAGAGAGAGAGAGAGTGGGAGACAGACGGCTGATAAAAAGAGAAGTTAAATTAGAAATTGGCCCAGGCCCGCGGGCAAACTGCGTTGGCGTTGGCGTTGGCGCTGCAAGTCGGCATAGAACTTTGCATTACAATTGGCTGGCGAATTCCGTGATGGGCTCCTGGCACGCAATGGACTCCGTGGCCGTGCAGTGGGTATCTCAGCCCATCTGCAGTCCGCATGGCTGCCGAAAAGGAGCAGATGAAAGCATGGGAAAAGCGCACGGATCCGACGGCTGCATAAATTTTGGCTGCCCAAAAAGAATCTCGGCAATTAAAAGGCTAAATCTAAACTTGACGCTTGGCAGCGATCAGCTGCCTGGACTGACCTATCATTAGAGCTGGCAAATGATGCACTACATCCGCCAGGGAGTTCACCAATAATTCTTAACCCCCAGCCAAGTCAAGCCGAGCCGAGCCAAACCAATCATTAGGCGTACGCACGAAGACGACCCCTGATCCGGGCAGACGCATATATCACATGTGACGCGGCAGGAGGGGGGGCAGGCAGGGAGGCTGGCGCGGATCGTACTGACTGACTGAGAAATTCCAGCACGTATCAATCTGAAAATGGTGAAAAATGCGCCCAGGCCCAGCGGATCTGCAACCTTTTGCATACTCCCTGCAAGTATCTCTGTATCTGGCGGCTCGTACGTGTATCTCTTTCTCGTTTCTGTATCTGCTTCGATTTTATGGCCCGTTCGCAGTCATAAATCAGTTATCCTAGGGCCCCGGGCCGCGATGTGCATATTCATGAGTTTGATTGAACTTATAAATCAGAGCCGCAGTCCCCCAGAGCTGGCCAGGTCCCCGGCCAGACGAGACGCCTGCGTCACCTGCTCTCTGACCCAACGGTCGTGCCAGAAAACTTAATTAATTTGACACATATCAAGGGTCGGCTGGCGCTGCGCTGTGCTGCCATTCTGCCATTCTAGACCCTCTAGTTTTTGCCTCTGCCATCGGAAGAAATGCGCTAATGAAGCAAGCTGAGAACTTTGTGTTGTTGGGCTTTTGTGGTTTTCGGTTTTTCGGCTCTTCGGTTTTCAGCTTTTCGCGCGGGACCGCCAAAAAGTCGCCAAGGCATAATTAATCATGCACCAACATTCTTTCTGGGCTTAGAGTTCCGCTGTGTTACCTTTTTTTTGCTGCTGCTGCCAGTGGCTAACTGAACTGAAACGCAGTTACCCCGTCTCCGAGCTGAGCGCAAAAACAAAAGCAGAGTGGCCATAGCTAGGAGTGATATTAACATATCATTATGATAGCCATTAGCACTTTTAATTGATGAGTTTTTGCTGCCGTTGCCGTTCTTTCCCTCTCTTCTCTTCAGTCAGTCAGTCAGTCAGTCAGTCCATTCCTCCATTCCTCCATCACTGCACTGTTGCCAATCATTTGTCAATGGCATGGCCCGGCTCAAAAGACAGGGCCCGACGCGACGGAGCGGTGCCCAGAACGTTGGCTGAAGATGGCCGCAGGTCGTGAATACCGAAACTCTCAATCGAGAATTGAGAGCTGAGAGCTGAAAATTTAGAATTTAGAATGGGAATTTTCGCTGTTTTCGAATCCGCAAAGGTCAGCTGGGGCTGGGGCTGGGGGGCAGAGCACCAGTGAATGGGTTGAATGGGTGATGGAGTTGTCCAGATCTCGCTGCGAATCGCGCGCAAACAGTTTGCAAGGCTCTAAATTTAGATCTAATATAGTTCCGATTGAAACCGGCCAACAGACTCTTGGAGTTGTCATTGCTGCTGCCTTACAGTTGCGAAACGCGCTGTCGCACATATGTAGAAAGTTTTCGCATCGGACCCACCACGACGATGTTCTTTATTTGCTGCCAAAGATGCCTGATATTGATACGGATCTGTTCCGCATCTGTTCGATCCGGTGTTGGTTTTAGTTTGGTGTCTCCGACTGGCGCTCTTTGAGCAGTTTCGAGTTCATTGATGAATTTCGGCCTGAGTTTGGGGCTAATGGATGTGGATACGTCGGACCAAGTTCATTAGTAAATGAGGGGGGTGGCAATAGTATCGAACAATTAACTGATTTGCCACCTTTCCCTTAATGAGAATGTTTTGGCGAGGAGCCGCCACATTTGATGGCTGGGCTTCCATTTCTTTGGGCCTTTTGGCCTTTGATGAATCACATTTGCTGTGGCCTGTGGCATGTGGCATGTGGCCTGTGGCGTGTTGCATGTGGATACATGGATGCCTGAAATTCTTTTGAAGTTGCTGCGGAACATGCAATTAAACAAATGTCTAGAGCAGAAGTACCGTTAGGGCTGTTCGCTCTCCTAGCGAAACTCCACCGAAAGAATATGCCCCAGAGCCCAGTCCAGTCCCTCTTCAAAGGGTTTCTGCCAAACACGCCTTCTAAGCTCTGCTCTGCTTGGCGGCTCTCTGGCACATGTTGGACACAAGTCTTGTGGTCGTCAGCCCCGCCTCCAGACGCCAATTATGCGGAGAGGCCCGGCTCAAGGATGCAGGACTGGACAGGATGTGTGCGCTAGAAGCCGACGGCGGCAACCCAAAAGACAGCCAAATCCAAAGAAATCCAAAACAGCAAAAGCGAAAGTTTGCCTAAGAGTTGGGCCAAGCGAAGCCTGCCCGGCGGCCTTAACGGAAATGGAAATGATCGGAGCGGCCAGGAGGAGGCTGCTCGAAGGCGGTCGTGGGGGGGGGGGAGGGGATCAGGCCTGGCGCGGCGCAGAGGCAGCAGCGAAGCAATTAGGCAGCGCCTCTTGGACGTGAGCATTAAATTTTGAGCCGAAAGTGGCAGATACATCAAAAGTGAACGCAATCCATCATCTTGCGAATCACGCCGTGATGAGAGCAGCGCCGACAAGTCCCCCCACCCCCCATCCAGAGATCCATCCTTTATGATGATGACCAAAGAGAGCTGTCTGGAGCTGGAGCTGGAGCTGGCGCGCTCGCAGCACGAGCTAAAAGAACTTCAAATGCAGCGACCGTTAGATAGTGCGGCTGGAGTGCGGGGCCCTGGTCAAGGTCGTAATTAATTGGATACAGATACAGAATGTTTCTGGCGCGGCCTGATCTACTTCTGAGACAGCACAGTCGCAGCGGCGAAGGGCAATTAAAACAATTACGATTACCTGGGGACTGCGAATGGGACTCTGTCTGGTTCGGTTCGGTTCTGTTCTGTTACTGTTCTCTCTTCAGAGCCAACTGTCTGAGATGGCTTTTCGCTGGAACCGCACGCCCATTAGCGACAATCAATCTCGGCCACGCTGCAACGAACGGCTATGATAACACAAACATAAAAGCCACGCCACGCCACGACACACACACTCGCATGCATATAGGAAACGTTTTCTGCGCTTGTTTTGGTTTTATATTTTGCCGCGATTTGTGGCTTATTTTTTGTGCCCTTTCGGTTTTTTATTATTTACGAATGCCACTTGCCAGATAACCCATAATTATGAAATTATTATTGGAGCGCCAAGAAATCGCAGAGTATCGCTGCATCCGTAGCTTTTGCGCCAAATTCTGTGTGCCGTCGGAAAAGCACAAACTCATTCGGCTGCGGCAACAGGAAGTTTTGTTGGCCCTCGGGCCGTGGAAGTTGCAAGCGAAATACGAAATACGAAAACAAAGACTCGAATCGAGTCGACTCCAAAAACTGTTTCATGCCACCTTTCGATTTTCATATTCGATGATGAAATTGAGATACCAACTGAAAATAAATGAAATGAAATTTAGCTGGTCGTTTACCTCTCCTGTTACAGCTTAAGTCCGCCCTCGAAAGAACCCGAAATGAGGCAGCAGCCGCAATTTATGTATATGCAAAACCGCCGCGGGAGGCAGTGGCAAACGGCAAACAAACAAAATGTCCTGTCCAAAATGCAGACGGGGAAAAATTAAACAAATGTTGGGCGTTCTAGGACTGCGACTGGGGGAATTTTTGAATATTTATGAAATGCCAAGGGGAATCCTCCGTCATCAGAACCGGCGATCAGCGCGATCCTGTGGCCTGTACACTCCAACCAAATGCCGTTATGAGAGGGGAATACTGAGGGGTCTCTTCGCAGGCGGGCAACCTGTTGGCCAGTTGGTTAAATGTGCTCTGCTCTGTAAATTGATGAAGATGGATCTATGAGGGGCTCACCTCACCCTCACCTGCTTCTCCCATAGCTTTGCTGTGCCTGCGATAGATGCTGCTTCAAATGTTGCAGAACAAATGCAAAACTGAACCGAACTGGAACTGGAATCGTATCGGCGGAGGCTTAACCACAAAAAAAGAGCGACTGACAATAAGAAAAATGGCGATTCTGCAGCAGCAGGGGTAGGGGGTAGGGGTAGGGGTGCAGCAGGATGGGGCAGGATACTTTGAATGCGAGCAAGAGAGATGTTCATCGGAACGCATGTTCTTTGAAAATTGCCCATAATTATGCGAACGAACTTCAAACTGATTGTTTCTACCGGCAGCAGCACCCATACCCATACCCAGACCGAGACCCAGACCCAGACTAAGACCCAAGTCCAAAGCCAAGTTCCAGTCCCAATCCCAGTCCCAGCAATGGACCATTGAAGAGCAAGCAGCCTCTGCTCTGTCCGAAAAACGCGCGTCTGTTGCATGCAACTTGGATGGGACCGACGACTATGGCTGTGGCTGTGGCTGTGGCTGTGGCTATGGCTATGGCTATATGGAATAGCCCGTTTGGCTGCAGTGAAAGAGAATGACTGTAATTACGCATCACTTTTTCTTAATTTTCATGCTGTGCATCTTCTTGCTCTTCCTTCTCCACTCGACTGCTGGATGAGGATGAGGATGGGAGCCGGACTCAGAGTCGGGGCTGCTCCACCATCTTGTCGCCTGGGAAGTGAAGTTGTGAACGATTTGAACACTGAACTTGACCCACAAGACGAGTTTGCGGCTTTTTGTGGGGCCGAGTTTTAGAAAATTGCCCGTTGCGTGCATGTTTCCCAAAATGCGACCGACTCGAAAACATTTTGCGTGTTTTCTGTTTTTGTTTCTGTGTGTCTGCTGCTTCCCTCATTGAGAAATCTAATTTAAAAGATACAAAATTTTAAATTATGGGGTTTTCTTGACTGCCAAAAATGTTTTCGTTGTTTTCTCCCCTCCACACATATGATTTTTGATTGCTCATACGTGCTGCGAAAGACACCCAGACACCGAGACACTTGGGATGCCATGCGGCGGCGAACGATACGCAATTTCGTGGCGGAAATGCTGAATGTCAAAAGCAAAGCTTTTGGGATAGAGGTTACCATAGCACGCAATTTTGGGGTCCCAAACTTCAGCTAAGACCTGAAACCGATCTTGGATACTTGCCAAGTTATTTTCCCAGGCTGCCTCAAAGTTTTAATATGAAGCCTTGGCGGGCAAAGAGCTGATGATGGCGCATAAGACGACGCCCGCTATTTCTTCAAACAGAAAGTCCAAAAGAGAAACTATTTTAACAAATTCAAGTTGCGCGCCGAGTTTCATAGCAGCTAGTTCTTAACACGCAATTTTTAATATGTAAGTGTGACCAAAAAGTTATATTACGGTATATTACTGAGATTCAGCGGTATATTTTATCGATTAACCCATATCATATCTTGTCAGTCAGTATATTTACGGTATATTTTGATAACGACATTGTATATTTATGAGGATCAGATGGTATATTTGATCGGTAAGCCCTCGGTCACTCTGCACTTTCGTTTGTTTACTTGTTTTGTTTTAAACAAATTTTTAGATTTTTTTCTGGCCTTTCCACTCCATTCAATTCGATATGGAGAACTCTGGCGGCATGGCGGACTTGGCCAGCGTCTCGTTCGCCGACTTTGAGACAAAGACCACGGAGGAGGATGCGGCCTGCTACGAGAGCTACGGACAACAACAGAACAAACATGAAATGTCGCTGAATCTGTCCTTGAAGGAGAATTTGTTTGCTGCCGATCAAACGCCCACACCCACGCGCCTCATTAAGAACTGCGACGAAGTGGGTCTCTTTGAGGACTTGCAGCATGTCAATCCCTTCGACATTGGATTCCAGCGGGCGGCCGAACAGAATGTGAGCGGCACGCCGAATCGTCCAGAGGCTCCACAGAATGGTGGCGAGTCCCTGCACACACCACAAGTATACCCCCTGGAGACGGTTTCGGTGCACACTACTGCCCCGCCTCCCGTCCCAGTGGGAGCGGTAATGCGAAGCGAGAGCTGCAGTTCGATTGATGTGGAGCAGCTGCTGGCCAGTGATACCCCAACTGCAATGTCATCTTCAACTCCAGTTGTCTGCACTGATGGCCCAACGCCCATACAGTTGATTCAACCCCAAGTCATCGCTTGGGTACTGCCTGCACAGACAGTGCCCGTGGCAGCAGAACTCCCTCGTGGAAAGCACCTAACCAATTCCATTCCCGTACCATCCGGTCGCCCGTTTATACTTCCCAAGCCTAGCACAAGGCGCAATACCCCAGCCCCGTTGGTGGTGTCTAGCAATCCGCCTGCTCCGGAGCCGAGCAGCGCCAGCCTGACGCCCACATCGCAGCTGCCCATAAAAGAGCGCCTGAAGGCCATTATCCACAGCAACAACCAAAAGCGCAGCTTCTCTGCACAGCCCAAAAGTGTGCGAGCAAAGCCGGATCGGGACGAGGATTGCATGGAGCGGCGTCGAGCGGCTGCCAGCCGCTACAGGAACAAGATGCGCAACGAGCAGAAAGGACCTTCGGAAGCAAAACGCCCAATTGCAGCAGGAGAATCAGGATCTGCGCGAGAGAATAGCCAGGTTGGAGAAGGAACTGCAGCAGCACAACAACAGCATGGCTGGTGGTAAAGTATCATTTATTGGCAATTCGGAATCCCTGCTAATTGTCGCTTTTTCTCCTATGCAGTTGTGGCAAATCAACTCAAAATTCCGCCCTCGAGCATTCACCTGCTCATCAATGTCCCCAGTATGCTAGTGCCTTCGTCTGCATCCAACACGAGTGTGGATAAAAAGTAGCAGACGCAGATGCAGCCTACCCCCTAGGGGCAAACTCAAACGAATTATGAATTTGTTTGATTTTATTTACACATTTGTATGCTATGGTGCCATGATAATAATTCTAGCTTAGACATTTATGTATTTGTACAATAAGGCCCTATTTTGTTGTGCTTTCATCTAAGAAGTATTGCTTTTACGTTCCTGATCTGTCAGTGCTTATTATGTCTGAGAACTCTCGCAGGATTTCCGCAATGGAGCTTTCGATGGCCACCAGCGGTGATTGCATTAGCTGTGATGAATCCGTTGGCTGCGCTTTTTCCATGGTCATCTGCAAGGAAGATGTCAAACGGACTTATTCGATATACTCCCAAGAGGAATCAGAGGAACATACCTTGCGCAAGTTCTTCTGCAGATGGTCGCGCTCTTGGCATAGTTTTTGAATTTTATCGTAGTACTTCTGGGCCAAAGGCGCACCCTCGCACTCATTGAAGTAGCGTTGGGCCAAGAGGTCCATTTCCTGGTTGTGAATCTCGTCCTCGGCCAGCTGCATCTCTTGGTTGTGGCGTCGCCTCTCCCGCTCAATGGTGTGCATAAGCTGGTCTATGTCCTTCTCCATTTCGATGACCTTGCGTCGCTGCTCGGACTCCTGCAGCTTTGTGATGACTTCGCTCTTTCGCCGGCGAACCTCCATTTGGTATGTAACCAGCAATTTCCGCTGGCAGACGAGGCGCTCCTCCTCCCGTTGGATGGTGTGGGCATAGAGTTCCTCCATTTTCTTGACGCGACGAGTGTGCTCCTCCTGCTTGAGGCCGTTTTCCAGGCGCTCCATCATGCGGACCTCCTCCAGTTCTAGTTTTCGGATGCGCGCATCGATATCCTGCTGTGACTTTTGAATCTTATCCGACTGCTCCTCTTGCTGCTCGATCCATTCGCTGGGATAGTTGAGGAACTTGGGATACACACCCTTGGGTATGGGTGTGAATCGTGGAATGAAGCGCTTAGGATGCAGGGTGGGATCACATTTGGCAGCCAGTTTGCGTGCTTTCGAAATAAGCTTGCATATATCAACTGGATTCTGGTCGTGAAAGAACTCGACGATGGCCCGCTTGTCTGGCAAGCGAAGGAGAACCTCTCGCTGAACCAGATTGTAGGCCACCACCAGAAATATTGGGAAGAATGGTGGCTCCGTGACAATATTGTCCCATAGAATGAGCCACTGCTGCTCCTCCAGGACCTCCGCAAAGGCATTACTGAGCAGAGACCAGGCATAATCCTTAGACGACACCCCCAGGGACTTGTAGTACTTGCAAAGCTTCTCGTCGCTCCGCTGCAGGAGATTCTCACACATGGCCAGATAGTTGGAAGGCGGCAAGGGATGGAACTCGAACCACAAGTGGAAATGGTTCAGGATGAGCGTCAGAACAACTTCAAAGGAAACCAGGCCGTTCTTGGGCAACTGCCTCACAAACGGGTAGATCAAATGCGGCATAAAGTCCGCATAGGCAATGACCTTGCACCACTGGGCGAGACAACCCCAGACCTTGATCACTCCACGCCTCTGGGAATCGTTGCGAATTTTCAGATTCCTACCTTGATTTCGGACATTGGCCGATGTACCCAGCTTGATAAGCGACTGGAACTGGCTGCCATTGCAGGGCAGCTCCAGCAGAGATGTCCATATAAGAAACCGATATTTCTCCGGGTAGCAGCCGTATTCCTTGAGCATGGCCTTCAGGCGATCAGGCTTAAGTAGATGCCGCACCTCTTGGTTCATGCAGCCGCTGACAGTGCAGGTGGGCAGAGGTGCCAGCTGCTTGAACGTGGACTTCAGTTTGATGAGGCAGTTTGTCTGGGCCTGCAGCGCATTGAACAGTCGGCAAGTCGACCACACATTTACCTCGCCACATTTAGAGATAATACTGAGCAACTTCCCATCCCGACTCAAGCCCAAGCTGGTCGCTTTCGAGCGCTGCACAATCAACTTTTGATCCGTGTGGGCCAAGTCTAGCATCACAGCTTGATTCCTGGCTGTTATGCCGAACAAAATCCGCTCCTTGGGCTGCGAAAGGAAAGCAATTTTCTTCAGAATGAAGTCAGTCAGCCGGTACATTTTCTCCAGGTCGAAAGAAGCCGTGCTCAGAATGAGAAGATAGCCATCCAAGGCGCTCAAACACAGCTTGTTGCCATCGGGTGTGAAGCAATAGCTGAGCAGGAGCCCATCGGCAAAGTCGTGGTCCTTACACTCGAACGCCAGCTCATCCTCAACGTCACTGTCGTTGGGGCCACGCAGGGTGATCTCTGGCACGGATTTGCCAGCGGGCAGCAGCCTCAGCCTGCGATCTCTGGCCCTTATGGGCTGGGCTGACCGCAAGGTGCCCAAGGAGTGCGAGGACCACACATGCAGCGAATCGTTGGTGAAGCACGTGAAGAACTGATCCGAGTTTGGCAGGAACCCGGCAAACTTCAGTGTGTAGCGCGACTCGTCAAACTCCAGCTGATGCGACACCCTCAGCGTCTTGAGATTCACCAAGACTGCTTCGCTCCCAAAGCGCATAAGTGTGGTCCACTTTCGAGTGTCCTGCAGGTCATTGCTGCTCCAGCTGAGCTCATCGATGGCTCCAGTGCCCACCTCGCTGCAGGTGGACACAATCGAGTTGTCCACATCGATAGTGTAAATTTGGCCCAACTTATTGCCCACAATGTAGTCGTTCCTGTGCAGGGGCGATGGGCGGATCAGCCTCGCCTTGGGCATGCGAATACTGAGACGCCAATAGCGTTTGCTAACAAAATCAAAAACGAAGATGCTGCCACTGGGGACCAAGCATCGGATTAGCCCCAAGAATAGTTTTCAAGCTCGCCCTGATCTTACCGCTTGTCGATGACAACCAGTTTGTTGCTCTGGTCATTGAAGCAGCAGGCTGCAATCTGGATGCGCAGTAGCTGGCCATCCTCCGTCACCGTATGATGTACAGTGAGAATATTGCTGGAGTTGGAAAAACCCAAATCAAATAACACTTTAAATTCGTTTGGTTGGTCTGTAACTTACCCAGACTCGTTGTGCTTGAGTTTGAATGAATACTTGCGGAGTGCGTCGTCCGAGGGAATGCTCGGAAAAATGTTAAGCTGTGAGGGGATCGATTCGTCTTCTGCTTCCACATCCTGAACGCTTTCCTCAAATGAAAAGTTCTCGCTTTCCTCAAATGAAAAGTTCTCGTTTTCTTGCTCTTCGCTTTCATCTTCTTCCTCGTCCACTTTACTCTCAAAGAATGACGGTCCTCGGAGCGTAGTACGGCCCTTATGCTCTGGGTTCTTTGCCACCAATCCCAACCTATCCATTCGAAAAAATTAATTAATTCGTCCTGTAGAGGTAATTTTCCGCAAAGAGGAAGAATAAATACAAATTTTCCATTTCCTAGTTCAGTGAACTTCGAACCACTGTCTATCGCTGGCTCACATATCGAACCACCGAAATGAACCAGCATAAACCATATTATTTTATCTACTTGTTTATTTTGACTGCCGTTAATGTTAATTTGAATACACTTGATTATATATGAGATTGGTTGATGTCTGCAGGGAAGAGTGCAGAATGCCTGCTTAATAGTAAAATGCGTTTAGTTCACAGCCCCGGCCTAGAACATGCTTCCATAAGGTTCATCATCTCGCATGGTGTAGCCGAAAATGGTCACATAATTGATAATATTGCTAATTAATGTCAGGGTGCAAGCTGTCCAAGTGATCTATCCAGGTGAAAAGAGGGGAATATGAGTATTCTTTATGTATTCTATTCAGGTGCACTACACTCAACACTCACCACCGCCGAGTGGGCGAGAACGATGGGCAAGGCAAAGGCACTCAATACCATGCCAGCCGTGAGGAACAGGGCAAACTCTGTCTTTGGATTCGTCTCATTCACCGGCGTTGTGCGCTTGGCTATGAAGACTGGAAGCACCGACAGTGCGTAGAACAGCAGGACGAAGAACGGGTAGAATATCTTTGGTGTGGGCACGGCACAGGCCAAGATAAGAAAGGTCATTCCCAGACATGTTAGAAATGCGCAGATAATCAACCTGAAAAGACACCGTCAAATGTTAGTTCAATCGGCAGGGGGTGGTGGGTGCGCGTCTTACGCTGTATTGTGTTTTCCGAGACAGGTGCCCGTCCAATAGGAATGCGATCATGTGCAGAATTAGCATGGGAGGAGACAGAATTGAATTTCGTATATTTTCTAAAGGGTGTTACTATCCATAATTACCTTTTAAAGTAGCCATTGCGTTTGTTTATGATTGATTTTTTTTCTTTGTGGCAAACCAAAATGACATGACTCACTAGAGATATACCGAAATATACATTTTACTTTCAAAATATACCGTAAGCATACTGACGGACACGACAAGATGCGTTTGATATTGCTCGATTTTTATGTTCGGTTTAATATTGCTAGCTAGCTAGGACCCCCAGCATTACACACATAATTTTACCCGATTGATGAATCAATTTCCCACGGGATTAGTTAATTTAAAGGACTTCTTTTTATTGACTTCAAGCAACACAAGTGAAAACATAAAACGCCAGTGTGTACGGAATGTGGCTCCAGTGGATGCGGTTCGATTACTGCAAGCTCAAAGTTTAAATTCGAATATATTTCTGTGGGTTGTATCTCAGCTGAACTTTTGTAAAAGTTTAGCCGTCTAGCTGTCAGCTTTTGCATAACATCCTCAAACTACGAAGTGAATGATTTCCATTTGCAGCCTTTTCATGAATGGGTAATCCCGAAGGAGTTGGGGGCAAGCCGGTCATTCTATTCTGCTATATAAGCTAGCTGCTCAGAAAATTATTTTCTTCATTTATTTATAGAAGAGTGTTCCTCTTCACTAATGTACTTCAGTTACAGCTGGAGCGTTAATTACCGATCCTTCCTTGCTATTTAGGGACCTCCCAATCCTACTTACACATTCATCTGCATAGCAGAGCTTTTGGGCGGAAATTTCATTGATAAAAATAAGCGAAAATGGCTCGCGCGTGCCCACCGGAATTCTTGTGGAGCCGGGGTGGAACTTTCGGGTGGGTGGCCTGTGGCTCCTCTACTTGCAGACACCGAGTGTGTGAGTTTGTTTGTAGCAGCCACCTGCTAGCTGATGGAGAGTCGAGTCTCGCCTCGGCTTTTTCATGAATGCGGTCCCCGTGTTTATTCAAAGAAACGTGGTGGGACGTGCAGAGCTTTCTTTTTTTGCTGGCGCTCGCTCGCGCAGGCGCCTCTCGGAGGGCTCCATGGGGCATTGTTGTTGGACAGCGATAGCCCCCCCAAAAGCTACCCGCAACATTTAACAGCGCGGGGGCGGACAAAAAGGATAACATTTGCGTCACAGCTCGGTGGCTGTTGCTGTCTTTGCCTTTGCCGCCGCCAGGCTCATTCAAACAACGACGAACGAAGGCAACGGACGGCAAACGGCAAACGGATCGGACTTGCGCATCCCACAACCATCCATATCCTTCCATATGTATCTGTTTCCCCATTGAAGACCAAGTTTTCCCCCACTGCAATCTGAAAGAAAACTGCAACATTTGACATTTTTACCATCCAGTGACACTGCAACGACATCTTGTGCAACGCTAGACATTAAAAGGAGTGTGAAAAAGTTCCATTAAGTGTCGAGAATTGTGCAAAATACTTTGGACGCCCACGCGTCGCGAAAGTTGTGCGGTTACGGTACGGTGTACGGTGTATTGGTATACGGTTGTACCTTGTCGTCGTTCAGTGCAGCTCAGCTCGGACTCGGGAGCAACCACTAGCAGCTGGCAGAAATTTTCCCGTTTTATTCGTACGAGTGTTTGTGTTGAAAATCAATAAACTCTGTCGTCGTCGTTGTGTAGGCTGCTCTGCACTGCTCTCTGCTCTGCTCTGCTCTATTGAAAGGGCAAACCCGTCAACGTCGACCCGTCAGTAGCAGCCACCGTTAACCGGCCATATGGCAACTGTGCATTGTTAGGAAATTGTCATAGAATCGCAATAAAGGAGGGGATCAGCACTCAGCAATCAGCAATCGAGTGCCTGAGGACCTAGAAATTGTAGAATTGCAAAGTGCCCGGGGAGCGTTGCAATATGGCGTCCAGATTGGAAATAAACGTTGGCATGGCACTGCTTGCAACTGTGCTGTGCAGCATAGTGGGTCATTGCGAAATGTCCGTATACCCAGGTATGGCTAAAAATAGCACAAATCCACTTACACACAATCGTACATACATACATACATACATATATACTATATAGTTTTAAGTTTTGTGCGTCGTGCATGGCGCAGGAGGAACGAACGAACGAGCCAACGAGAAGGGCCAAGCCAGCAGGGCATTTGCCACTTCGTTTTGTGTATACTGTGCACTAGATATAGGTACATTCATACATTTATAGATATGTATGTATATGCAAGTATGTACTGTGTACAGTGTACTGTACACTGTATGTATCAAATATTCACGAATCAAACCAAAACACCCACGCGCCCTTTGACTTCGGGTTCACGTCAGCCTCACAGAGTACATACACATACACATACACTGGTATATGTAGTATATGAAATGCAGCGTCAGAGAGCACAAACACACACACACATAATAATTCGATTTACCGTTACATAGGTGTGTATGTGGGGTGGTGCGCTTTGGTTGTTTGCAATCTGTAAAAGGGATATCCGCTTGAATTTTTTTTCCCCTGCTGGGCAGCTCCCGAAGTGGAGCCCCCTTCTACAGAGTTTGCCCAGGTTCGTCTTTAAGTGTAAGCGCAACACATACCGGAACACGAAACGCGATAAACTTTTCCAAGCACGTCACAGGCCGAGCCGAGGCCCGTACTGACTCCTGACTCCCGACGTCCACTCCCCACTCCCCGCACCCTTCAACACTTTCTCGGCTTTTGGCGTGTTTGCCTTTGGCCAGGGCGCGTGTGTAATTGGTCTATTTTTAGGCCATTGGCAATTAAATGGACTTTTGTTTGTCTATTTCGAATCCTTTTTCTGGTATTGCCTTGGCCCAAAAGAACGTGCGAGGAGGCGAGGCGAGGTGGGTGTGCGGCGGCGGGTCACAGACCGTTTCGTGTTGCGGCTATTTCGGACTGCTTCTATTTTCCGACTAGCTTTCTATTTTTCGACCGCTGACACGCAGCACATTTGTCATTAAAATAATCACACCACGCCTCTCGTCAAGCCAACGCCCACTAATCAATTGCTCCTTTTGCCTACCTCTCTACCACTCTACCACTCCACCAGGACTACGTCGCCGACCCATACAGGCGCCCGTTATGGATCCGCAGAACGAGCAGGAATACGCTTTCCTGGCCCAGATGATGGAGCAGTACGCCCGCCGCCGTCTTCAGCATCAGTTTGACCAGCAGCTGCACGAGATCAACATGAAGCTGGAACGCCAGCGGCAGCTGCTCGAGATGGAGCGGTACCGCCAGCGACAGCAGGAGCTGCAGGTGGAGCGCGAGACGGAGGACGACTATGACGGCGGTCTCAACAATCTGAACAACCAGCAGTACGACCAGTACGACAACGTGGAGGCGGAGCCCAGCTACGGCAGTCCCATCAGCAATTTGCCCGATGTCCACTCGCCGGTGTATCTGCCAAGTCTTCCCAATCTTCCGATTCTGCCCAGCCGCCACGGTCTTCCCAATTTGGGTCGCAATAGTGTCCCACGCGAGAAGATTCCCTTCGCGGTGGGCCCCAACGATGCCCGCTTTTTCGACAACCCGAGCGATCCGTCAGGTGAGATGGACTCGCGTGCCCTAGAGGACTACGAGGAGTATGCCCCGATTCAGCCCACACCCGAGGTGGCGACGGCCACCATCAAGACCATGATCGACACGCCAGTTCCTGCACCTGTGCCCGTGGAGCCGCCCAAGCTGCTGGATGCCGCCAATGCCAACTTCCATCGCATCAATCCCAACTCAGCGGCCGCCGCAGCTGTGGCAGGAGTCAGCATTCCGCAGGGTAAGGACCAAACACCCCACAAGCTGAACGCTCTGATCACCAAGCTGCAAAAGCAGAGCAAGTCCCCGCATGTGACCCTGGTCAATGGAGTGGGCGACGCCAACTCCGAGCAGATTGTGCTCCGCCAGCACATGGGAATGAGCAGCGAGATGGGTGTCTACATTGTGGCCCTAATAGCGGGCATGAGCGCTGCCGTGACTGTGGGACTTCTGGCCCTAGGAGTGACCTGGTAAGTCATCCCACCCCCCACCGGTAGAGACGGAGTCGGGACGGAAGTAGTAATGCCAATTATTTTCAGGGTGCACAATCGCAGCAAAGCCGCAGCGGATGTGGACTATCCGGCGTATGGGGTGACCGGACCCAACAAGGACGTCTCGCCCTCGGGCGACCGCAAGCTGGCCCAGAGCGCCCAGATGTACCATTACCAGCACCAGAAGCAGCAGATCATCGCCATGGAGAACTGTCAGGCCACCGATGGCAGCTGTGGAATGTCCGACGTGGAGAGCGATGACGACAACGAGGAGGGCGACTACACGGTCTACGAGTGTCCCGGCTTGGCGCCCACCGGCGAGATGGAGGTGAAGAATCCACTCTTCCTGGACGAGACGCCGGCCACCCCGGCCAACAATCTCTCCTCGGCGGCTGCTACCAACAACAACATCACCCAGGCCACACCCCAGCAGCCGCCCACCCTGAAGAAGGGCACGGTCAAGCCGAACATGAATCTGTTGAATGCCGCCGCCACCGCTGCCGCTGCTGCTGCAGCCGCTGCTGGTGAGGAGTCCAAGCAGAAGCGCAAGAGCAAGAAGTAAGCCAGAAGATTGAACTTTTTCCTCCCCCCCCACCACCCCCTTGGAAATGCCCGCAGGACGTGGCAACTGGTAAAGTTTGACTGATCCATTGTCAGCCAAAAGGACACACCATACTTACAACAGAAACGCAGACCAGACTAGTTATATAATCCATGGAATCTAATTCCCCCGGCTGCAGCTCGCTCGCTCGAGTGCAAGGAAGCGTAGCGTACCCATAACCATCCCGATGGCAAACACAGATACTCGTACACACACACACCAGATGCCACACGGCAACTGTCTCGTCTCTTATCTTCCCTATGAATAAGCACGCATATGTGAGTCCTATTACATGTGGCATTGTATTGTATTGTATCGTAATCGCATCGCTATGGTATAAGACAAGCCTCCGCAGCGCATCTGTATGTCAAGCCCCCCATTGCAAATCCAAGCCCCCCAAACACACACCCCCAACCCCAATCGAGTCCAGCTGTCAGTGGCACAATGGGGAACCAGGTTATGACATGGCATGGCATTGGCGGCATAGCTGTGCCTGTGCCTGTGTCTGTGCCCATTCAACTGCAACTGATTTCCTGTCTTTACAATCCAAGATGTGTACTTATTTATGTCATGGGACAAATACCCACACATATATGTATATTATATATTGTATATCAAACTCTTTTTTGGTGTCTGCAACTGGAATCAATTTATATGGGAAGCATACTTTAAAAAAAAACCACAGGGCAAGCAACCAACTAAATGCTAACTAACATATTATATATTATTATATACATACACACACACACACACACACATATTGATATACACATAGATATATATATATTCATGTAATTATTGTAACATATATACATACATATTAACCGGGAGCGGAAGCGGAACCGGAACCGGATCTCCCCCCCTCTTTTAATTCGTAACTATCTTTTTTTATTTTTACTACGCTTTGTGATCGAATCCTAAATTATCTGTGTCAATTTAGAAATACAATTCTGGTAACCAAATCCAACACCTATACACATACACACATATTGTCTACTATTAGATTGGAGAAGAGATATGTACTATGTTTTGAGGGAGCGGAGCGGAGATGATGTTTTTTTAGCGGAGAGGAGAATTATTTACAAGTAAAACTTAACAATAATTTCCCTGCACATTCATGTAAAGTAAATGAAAAACGACTGATAACACACAAAAGATAACACGCGTCTATTGTACAAAAATGAAAAAGAAACGAAAAAGAAATGAAGTGAAGGAGCGTTTAAGAGAGATACGAGTACAATTTATTTACTGTCTAGCGAGAGATTAGCAGAGAAAACTATCAGCGGAAACAAATCTCCAACAAAACAAACCAAAAAAACCCAAAGAGAAACAATTATAAGAAACTGTAGCTAAACATTTACTATTACTAAAACATATTCCCAATTGCTGTAAATAAAACATACATGAAGCGTTTAGAAGAAGGTAGACAGAGAGCTAACTAAAGCTGGGAAACCATTGCGGCCGAAACA
The DNA here is from genome assembly GCA_018150905.1 of Drosophila ambigua. Taxonomy (NCBI): domain Eukaryota; kingdom Metazoa; phylum Arthropoda; class Insecta; order Diptera; family Drosophilidae; genus Drosophila; species Drosophila ambigua. The sequence continues at coordinate 8,078,859 of JAECWS010000001.1, read as the reverse complement.
ATACACTGAAGACAGAACAGAATGGAAGAACCTACGAGTTGAAAAACCAACCAAAACAAAAACAAAATCAGAGCCCTAAATGATTAATTTACTATTTATTGATTACTAGAACATGCAAAGCATCTGGTGGAGTGGAGGCATTGGAAATTGAATTTGAAATTTAAATCGAATCTGACTTGGCAACAATAAACATGCAAGCAGCATATGTACGTTGAGCGTAATGTTGAGTTTGAAATATATATTTTATGGTGTTTGGCTAGAGACACGACAAAATAATCTGATGCAAACAAAAATTGATACCAAAAAATGTAACAAAAAAAAAGTAAAAGTAAAAACGACACAGAGCCCTACTTATATTGTGAATAAAAAGTATAATTTAATTTATTTATGTATGATAACCGTAATAACACAAATTATACAATATGCATACAAAATAAACTAAACTAACCCAAAAAGAGTTTACTTTTGAATTTTAACTGGCACGAACAGCAGCGATGAATTGGATATTTTTGTCTTCAATGGCTGCAATGAAACTATTACTCTCAGTGTATAGTTCCTCATTAGTTTGTAAATCAGCTTATTTTCCAAACAGTTAATTTTGTATAATTCAAGGGCGATTACTTTTCAGAGCACTTCGAAGCAAACATCGATAGTCGTATTCGTAAATATACCGAGCATATATTTACGGTCTATTATGAAAAAGATAACCTTTATTTCGAAATTTCAAAATTTGCTTTTTTTTAGAGGTGAAGAGAGCGTTTTCGTGGTGACTTTTCCCTCATTTTCGTTGTGTGAGCCACATGTTCCTAACGGGAATGACGATTCATTGTTGCGACGTTCCTACGCGTTCCCGTAAGATAAATTTGATCAGTATGGGACAAATTTCAGCAACATGGGGAAATGAAAAGGAAACATTGTTGTGCAACTTTGGCACGAAATGAGCAACAAATCTGCATACCTTGAGAAAATGGATATTATAGATTGGAGATATTGTTTGCAATTTCAGGCTCCAATTAATGCAGAAACTACCCAGTCTCTGTTTGAAAGATAACGAAATTTTTCAGTTCGCGGGTACCAATAATAGGTATCAGAATCGGTATATGCATATGTATTTATAAAACGCAAAACATATGCATTAATAGGTAAAAAACGCTGTCCATAGGATAAAATCATTATAAATGTTTCAATGGAGCTTGGAACAACAAATTTGACATCAATTAAAGGAAATAAGGTATACAAAAGCCCATACACATAGAAGAAACTTGGTTGACAGGCAACACTGACGTCACATTTAGTCAGCATTTACGTTTTATGCTTTGGCTGTTTTTGTTTGAACGTTTTTATGTAAAAATGCAATAAAAAGGACTTCTGTGAACTAGCCAATCCTGAACAAAATTTATTGAGAAATCGGATAAAATTATTTGTTTATAGCTGAGAGGGCCAACTAGCTAGTAATATTAAACGGAATATCAAAATCGAGGAATATCAACGTTGAATGTTTTGAAGAAAACAATCGATACTATCGTAATGGAATCGGGCTCAAACAATTATTAAAAAACCATTGAAACCTTTTAGAAACTTGTCCATTGTAAAAATTAGATGCCACCTGTCTATTTGTTTACAAATTTGTGTTTGTATTTTAGAGCAGCCAATCCAAACATATCAAGAGCGCAACAACTGTAGCTCGATACTATCATACGGATCGATACTAATAGTCGCCAGACCGCCGATAGTAGCGGATAGCAGCAAAACATCGATAGTATCGATAGTGCGCTCGACGGTTCGACACCTCTATGCTTTGCTAGAATTGTTGTCGCCCGAACGTCCCCCTCGTTTTCGTCCTCGACGTAAGCCAAAAAGTTATTAATTTAAGTGATAATAAATGCCTGATGCCTGATTATGTAAAATGGACAAGTGCTGATAGTGACAGATAGTATTTCCGAACATATGGAAAGTGGACAGTTTTGTGATGCTTGTGCGTTTGTGTGAGAAAGTGAGACAGTGTGGGGCTTCCGTGTCGCCAAACGAAATTAAATTTTGTTGTGTTTGACTCATAATATTCATGAGCGGAGACCCGAGCGCGTCATGCGTTTTATATTGAATTATTGCTGAGCCTGGAGCTATAGCGTTTAATTTGATTGCCAGAGCCAGTCACACAATCGAATTAGTATGCGAAACCAGAAAACTATAGAAACAAATATAGACATGGCGTAATTGAAGAGCGAGAGAGGGCTGCTGTGTGTTAATTAATTAATTGCTCATACTTGACCTGGACACTAGCCAGAACCAGAACCGAACCGAAAGCAACAATAAATGTGTATTGTGTATGTATGTATGTGTACACCAGAAATTGGGTAAAAGGCGAAAAGTAGTGCGTGTGTTTAGTTTACGTTACGTTACGTGAGCCCACCGTGTGGTAATTGTAGTTGTAGTTGTGTAGTTATGCTGTCCGCCTGTGTGTGCGTGCGTGTGTGAGCAAAGTTTCTCTCGGTAGCTGCTGCTTCATTTCGTTATAATTTCTTTTTATTTACTTTTAGTTCACACAGATCAGGTTTTGTTCAGCTGCATTCTTTACCCTCCAAGCGTCTGCCCCTCCCCTTAGCATACTTGAGTGTTCTAAGGTGCAATAGCCATAAAGAAAGAGAGAGAGAGAGAGAAGAGACAAAGAGAGCAAGAAGGAGAGGGACAAGTGGCTGCACTTGCCACGCTTGACTTGACCACATTCAACTTGCAGCAGCAGGCTGCCTGCATATGATGCGGAAACTGCAGATAAAAGCGTAACACACAAAAAACCAGATAAAAAGAGGCAATGCGATCAGGCTGAAGCGGAATAACTGCAACGATCGCAACAAAGGACTGAACGAGGGATAGAGCGAGAGCCAGATCCCGATCCAGAGAACCTTTAGCATACATTTCTGAATGGAATAATTATGTGATGGGCTCGTGCTCGTGTACGCGGCGACACTTTTTGTTGTCAATATGCTTCCTGCAAGTGGTGAGTATTTGCTGGAAAACCAGTTGTTGTTTTTGCTGTTCCAATTAGCTGCATATTAAAAATCGATTGCATTTCTCCTCCTCGGCTTGCTCCCCATTTCACAATCAATAGATAACGATTATCGAACGCCAGGTATTCGACTTTCTCGGATACATGTGGGCTCCCATACTGGTGAATTTCTTCCACATTCTATTTATCATATTCGGATTCTATGGCGCATATCACTTTCGGGTTAAATACATCATCACCGTGAGTACCCTGCCCCCAATCCCTTGGCCCCCATTATCGTATCTCTACGATAACCCAAATTTATTTTCGTTGTGCATTTGCGTTTGACTGTGGCAGTATCTGATATGGAACTTCCTATGGATCGGCTGGAACGCCTTCCTCATTTGCTTCTATCTGAATGTGGGGCAGTTGGATAGGGTGAGTATTATTAGGCAATGAGTAACTCTGGATACTCATTCGGACATATCTTCTATATGCATGTGCGAAGCAGGACAGTGATCTACTCAATCTGGGCACGGGCAGCGTTTCCTGGTTCGAGGCGAACGGTTATGGCTGCCGTCCCACCTACAACATGACGGCGGATGATCCGTTCCGGCCACAGCGGCCGGAGAGCGTAGAGGGCTGCCTGCTCGACTATCCGCTGGTGGAGATTATTCATTCGGGAGTTCAGTGCGGCCTGGCGGTGAGTGGTTAACAGGCCTTAAGTGCCCTGAATTGTTGTAAATTGTTTCGTCTCTCCAGCTGCTCGGTATACTCGGTGCGATTCTAATCAGTTGCATATTTCTGGACGAGGACGACAGATGTAAGTGGCAGCCAGCAATTCTATTCTATGTCGTTTGTCATACTCTTTCATTAACTGGGACCGGCCATTACCGCTAACAGCATCTCTATCCTGTTTTGTGTATCACTCTGCACGGTCTATGGTACTGGTACATCATATCTATTGTCCCCTTACCCCACCCTCGTTTCCAACCTAAACCGTATTTCCCTAGGTGAATCGATTGTACCTATACCGAATGTCAAATGCGTACCTAAAGTTATCTATGTGTAAGCTCCCGGCATCCAAATACCCCTACCCCTGAATGCGATTGTACCCATATACATACATACATACATTACATATAAATCGCATCTGTATATACATAGTACATATATGTACGTGTTGTATATCCATGATTAAAACTTCCCCATTGTTATCCCCCTATCCATGTGAACTGTGAGCAACGCCTCATAATCATACATATTATATACTCGTACATTATATGTATACTTGTTACTGTAATCCATGTTATATGTCTAAGCCGCCATCCACTCATAACACCAAGAACAACTACAACATTGTGTTTGCTTATCGATAACGACACTGTGCAACACAAAACAAACAAGAGAAGAGACATGTACTCGGTACTGGGATTTTAATGAAACTTTTTACATGTTCAGTGTTCTTGGGCATGGCATCCAAGAGATTCCGTTTTTTTGTTGTTAAATAAACTGGAGATTGTAGTTCCGGCTGGACTTGCTTTGAAAACTAATCGAATGAAAGATAATTGCCACAGAAATGCATCTTTGAGTGCAACCAAATTCATTTCAATCCAGCATGTGTACCGAGTGCGGCAATCAGCCGAAAAAGACAAAATAAAATGAGTTCGATCTGTTGTCGCTGTTGCACAGTGTCTTGCGATATTCGAAGTATCTACTGGATTGTTAAAGCATCTTTAATCAATTTCTGGTTTACAGTCGATTTCATGAACGGCGACGCGAAGAGTCCCCAGCACACCGTGGTGCACCCAATGTACGTGAGCTATACAAGTATACCCACAACATCCGCAAGCGCCACAATGCAATCAAACAAGCATCTGCAGCTGCAGCTGCAACTGCAGAGCCAGAGCCAGCAGCAGCAGCAGCAAAACTCACTGAAACTCTATCATCATCAGCAACAAGTACCACACTTCAACCAGAACTACCAACTGAACAACAGCAACAATAATACACTCAACAATAATCTTCACCAGCGTCAGGCGCCGCCTCAGCCGCCGCTAGACACAACAATTAACCACAATGCATCATTCCAACGCCACCACCAATCAGTCAACCATCTAACCCAGCGCACAAGTGGCGAGAACAGCAACAGCAGCAGCCTGAGGCGGCAGCGCCACCACCAGGCCACCGGTGGCTCCGGTCCCAGTCCCATGTCCCCACAGACCACGCCCTCGCTTTCGTACGCCTCGCTGCAGAACTCCAACTCCAATCCCTATCTGGCCAACTCGCTGAGCAACAGCAACTATAGCATCTTCCAGGGCATCCCCGAGTGCGGGGGCAGCAGCACGCACTTTGCCCGCATCCATCACAAGGCCAAGGCCCCCAAGTCGGGGCTCATATCATCACCAGGCGTGGGTGTAGATTCAGGTGTGGGCATTGGCCTGGCAGGCCATTCCCCAGTCCGTCCGCTCGAACGTCTCTCGCGCAATCTCGAGGAGGAGGAGGACAACTTTTCGATGCAGCAGCTCTCCCCTGGGGCAAATGGCGTCACTTATGTGCCCTTCAGGAGTCCCACGCCCAGCACTCTCTTCGTGCACGAGAACAACAACAATTCTCAGCCACACATCGTCTTCAACTCTGCCACGCACTCTAGTCCCAACAACAATGTGGCCTTTCCCTATGAGCAGAATGGACTGCCTTCCCCATTGCGTGTGGGGCCCAGTCCTAAGGCCCGGCGACCCACACAGATTCCGCTGCCCACAGTGCCGCTGCACACGTGCCACGTGCTGGACGAAGACGATGATGAGGAGGTAAATGGGGATCACATGCTGACGCCACCGCCTCCACCCGTGCCCCGTCCGCACATCTTCCATCAGCGCCTGGGCCAGGCGCCCTATCCTGATCTCTCGCCCGAGATAGCCGAGAAGTACGCCATGCCCACACAACATGTGTCCGTGCCCTCTTCCATTCCCGTTCCGGTGCCCCACGGCTCGCCGATGGTGCGACGCACCCATCGCCGCCACCGACCCGCCATTCCGGCTCAGGCCAACTTTTGCGATCAGATCCGAGCCCCTCCGCCCGGCTACGTGGTGCGCACCCAGAGCGACGATCGACTGGTAGAGCCGGATCAGCAGATGGAGGCGGCTCCCCGCGTCAATCGCCGGAGCAACAACAAGACCCGTCCCCGCTCCTTCTGCAGCTCCATTGTGGGCGTGCAGGCCTAGATTCCGGCCAGCGATGCCTCCAAGTACGTCCAGCTTCCTTCACTCCCCTCTCTATCTGCAATCGCCTCTCTGTAATCCTCTCTCTGTCCGTGCAGGTGCTGGGCCCCCACTGCTGCCATGTCTGCCTTGTTGCGAGGATCCCTTTCCGATCCACCCACACATATACCTATACCACACGTACATACATTTTGTTGTTTCTATGTTGTGCCTAACGACCAGACATCAGCCATGGCTGATGGCTGATGGCTCTTCCTCTCCGGGAGGGAGCATATCCATAACCGCAACCATAAGCTTCCAGCGCGTGTGCTCATCGATTCGGACTGTGCGCGGATTCGGCCTAGCAAATGTCTAACTTATTTAACCAAGCCAAGTATTTATGTATCAGCCAGAGCACACACCACACGCATGTCCAACATACATACATACCTAGAGGGGGTCTTTCCCGTCGACTTGTGATAGGAAATCGAAATCGAAGTGCGGAAAGGCCTCGGCTCCGGCCCCACATACAAACACAAACACAAGAGAGCCTACATAATTTTATGTTGATCTGTGATAACTCTAAAAAAAGAAAGAAAAAATAACGACAAAACGATTAATTATATAGCCGAAAGTGTCACAAACAAAACGTTGAACAAATTTGTTGAAAATTGAATGAAACTAAAAGAGATAACGAAAAGAAATTTATAGAGCCAATTGCAACCAGATGCCTTGGATTAAGAATGGATTAGAGATTTACATATACATATATACAAAACTATATAGATGTGTTACAAAATGTGAGGGGGAGTGCGCAGCCTCCCACCTGCAGCTGCCTTTTGTTGTTTAACTAATTAAAATACGATTTACGATACATACATATGTAGAAGTTAGTTTGTGAAACTAAAAAGTTGCCTAATGGAATAAGATTCGTGCAAGATTCGTTACATAGACAAATAATTACAAGTAAACGATCGATCTATATAGATATCTACTAGATATACTAGATACATACACACAGATACAGATACAGATATATGAATGTTTAAGTTTAGTGTTAAGCTTGAGGCCACACACAAAATGCAGTTGATAGTCGCGCAAGCAACGCCAAGCAGAGCAAATCCAATCCATAGCTTAGTAGAGTATCTAAATATTTACCGCATAGATTGCCGCTCTGATCTAGAGAATGGTGCGGATTGTGGTGCCAATAATCGAAGAGATTCGAAAGCGTTTCCAATAAATGTTCATTTACACCAAAACTCTCTGCAGTCTCTTCTCTCTCTCTCTCTCTCTGTATCTCTTCCGCTCTCTTGTATTTTCTAGTCTGTAATTCTCTCGCAATGTATATGGATATAGGCTCTACAATATAGTATCACCTGGTAGATGGCTTTCTGTAGCATTTGTGGCTCTCTAACCAATCGCTAACGACCTTCTCTCTCCGCCCAGTAGCTAATACAAATTACTTAACAGCTCCAAGCACACAAAAATCAAACACTATCAAACCTAACCCCAGGTAACTGCCATTAGATATTGCTACTTATAGAGTGCCCATCACGATCCGCTACTGACATGACATCTTTCTATATAATATAGTGAAGCATATTAGCAAGCAGTCGAAGCACCGCCAGTCGCTGTACTCGATGGAGTTTTGCAGCAGCAGCGACACCATCCGGCATGGCAGCAGTCACACCATCATGGGCATGGGACTGGGGCTGGGGCTGGGCGATCCACGAGGCGACCAGGATGGCGGTGAGCTGAGCCCCAAGCCGATGACACCGAGGCGCGTGAAACGGAGGTCGGTGATGGCCAGAGGCAGCCAGGGGAGACAATCCAGTGGTGGAGGAGGCAGCAGCAGGCGCTCTCATCATGGATCCAGCGGCACACTGAGATCCAAGCATGGCGGCGGCGGTCATGGAGGTGCAGCCGGGGACAGCAGCAGCGGCAGCTACGTGAGGAGCAGCACGCGCAGCTCCCGCAGGAAGTACCAACAGAACCCGGTGACCAAACTGATCGACCAACAGCAGCTCCAGCAGCAGCAGCAGCAGCTGCAGCAGCCCCACCTGGGCTCGTTCCATCGGCAGGACAAGCTCTCGCTGACCGTCTCCAATCTGCAGTCGCTCAACGATGACATGCTCAACAACACGAACATCCCCGGCAGCCAGCTAGGCAGCCTGGCAAAGAACAATGGCCACTTTTATCACAGCTACCGCAAGAACATTCCCCTCGATCCCATCTACTACAACACCAACGGGCAGGGCATGATCCAGCAGCAAGAGGAACCACCCGTCTCGCCCACCCTACTGCCCCCACCGCCGCCGCTGCCAGCTGTGCCAGCTCCAGCAACGAGCCTCCATGGCGGGGGCCACTACAATCCCAGTTACCAGCACTCCACCACCCACCTGAACGATGTGGGTCACGGCGACGAGGTATACAACAATCGGCCGCCTTCGGTGCGCTCCAGCTACTCCAACTTTCACGGGTCCCGGCCCTTGTCCACCGCCTACGCCAATGCGGGCGAGAACGTGTTCGTCGGATTGGGTGGAGCCAATGCCAGTCCGCCGCAGCCTCCCTGCACGCCACCCCTCTACCAGCAGCATCCGCTCCATCAGCAGCAGCAACAGCAACAGCAGTATCTTCCACCGCCCCCAATGGAGCCAGCGCCAGCTTATGTGAGCGCCATGTCCTTCTCAAAGCGCACCGCCTCGCGGGAGAGCATCCGCTCTATGGCCTTCCTCAACAACGGACCGCCCGCCTACAATCTCAACTACCACACGCCGCCGGACTCGGAGACAACAATGTGAAACCGGTCTGCCGGTCCATCCTAAGCTCTCAGCTTCAGCTTCAGCATCAACTTCATCAAGGATCTCGGAATCTATGGAGCCCAACACTGTCATCATCACCAGCCCGAAATTATTTGTACTTGTGCAACAAGCCACATCCATAGCCAGAACCTAGCTGCACGCAAATGAGTGCCTTGGCCATACACATGGAAAGTGTATACTTAATCCCTAACCATACGTACATATGTGTAGTGCCTAAAGTAGATCTAAGTTTCTGTCGTTTTACCAAAGTGCCTTTGTAAATAAACATCTAAACAATTATCGAGAAGAGAACTAATTAGGAGAAAAAGAAGGGCAAAGCAAAGGATTATATTATGTCGATTGTGTTTTTAGTTCTTTAGTGAATGCTTGTAGGAAGGATATATAATTATAATTGAAGCATCAACTTGGAGATTAATACGATAAGTGAGTAAGTAAGTTGGCCCATTCTGGGCTGCGGGCATTACTCCTTTCGGCATACTGTAAGACAGACAAAATCAATGGGATAATCCAGACAAATGCCGAGCTGCTCTACTCACAATCGTCGGCATCCCAGCCCGGCTCGATGTCCAGCTGCTTGTTGCGCTCCTTCAGCCACGTGAAGAGCGGTGCAAAGTACTCCAGAATGCCGCGGCCACTCAACTTTCGCTCCCCCGTGGCAATCTCCATGACATCACGCCAGTGCCGCGTGGCCCCCAGCTTCATCATCTCGCGCATCAAATCGCCCGCCTCCTTGCTGTCGTAGAAATCGCAGTTGTGCAGGGGAAACTTTGGATCTCCGGGCTTGTACTGTCCGCTGACCAGGCAGAACGACCGATAGAACTGGAAGCCCAAGATCTCCGACAGAAACTTCCTGCAAGCACAGCGAAGAGAAGTTTCGGCTTAGTTGAGTTCATCAAGGCAGGATGATTCACTTACTTGGTGTTGGAGGTCTCTGGGTTCATGCCGCGATAGAACTTGAAGTCCGGATCGAAATCCTTCGATGAATGCAGAGCCGGAGGCTGGACGCCCGCGAACTTGTCCTGAAGGCGCCAGTAGGCGCAGTTGTACTCCCTCACCCCGATCCGACCATCCATCACGTCCACCAGGAACTTGTCGTTGATGAAGTACTGCGGCACGGCCACGAGGGTGTGCACCCCCATGCGAAACAGCCGATTGAGGGACTGCTCCTCCGAGAGGCTCTCGTTCAGCAAGATGTGCAGCCGGTGCAGGTGCCGGGCGGTGCCCGAGGCCAGGACCACAGTCTCGGCCAGCGCACTGCCGAAACCCGGACAGGGCTCGACGTCCAGGCCAAAGGGCAGATCCCGCTTGTAAATGTTGTACTGCAGCTCGGCCATCGTTCCATGGATCTGCATCATCTTCTTGTAGTCCAACTTGGGGCAGTAGCGCAGGGCCACGTTCGGCGGGAAGTAGTAGACCTGCGACTTGCAGTCCGGCCCGCCCTCGTCATCGTTCATCCGCCGAGAGTAGCGGTCGTAGAACCCACTGAAAAGGAACAAAGAGATCAGTTTTCGCGGCGAACGGATAGATCCTCGAGGCTTGCGGCTTGTACTCACTCGGTCATGTTGTTGAGGCCCAGCGACTCGAAGAACTCGGCCGCCTTCCTGTTGATCTTCACGGGAGTGACGAGGACTTCCTCCAGGCGACGATGGACGGACGGCAGCTGGTGCTGTCTGCTCGGGTGCGGAGTGCGGAAGAACTGGTGCGGATACCAGTCCTGCGACAGAATCTGATCCATAACCGGCGCCACAATAGCTCCGTCGCTCTTCGTGTCCGCCTTGGGGTAGGCTACCTGCACCTCGTGCCGCAGATAGGCGTGCAGTTCCCGGTAGAGCGGCATGATCTCCCACACAACCGCCTCCATCTCGGCCTGGAAGTTCTCGGTGTCGTAGTTGAGGTACCACGTCCTCGATGGCGTTACATGTCCATTGTAGGTGGCCGCAATCCTCAGCAGCCGCACGTAGTCAATGAAGGTGGACTTGGCGGTGTCCTTGTCGTTGATGGCTCGCCGCCAGCTGAACCAGTTGAGAACCAGATCCTCGTAGTGCTTGGCCCGCATGTTCTTGTTGAATATGTGCGGATACATGGCCAGGGGGCGACGCGTGGTGCATTCCTCAAAGGTGCAGACAAGCGGTCCGCTCACAAAGTTCCTCATGGCCCGCAGCAGATCCTTGGCCTGCTCGTAGTCCTTGGGCCGCAGCCCCTTCAGCTGCAGCTTGGCCATGCGCTGGACGCGACGTCGCAGCATCGGATCCTCCAACTGATTGACGGGCACCACGCTCAGATTCGCGGCCAACTCGTACATGAGGCGATAGGTCTCCATTTCGACCTCCGTCTTGCTTGGCGCCTGTCCGCCCAGCGGTGACTTTCCCTTGGATGTCAGCTGAAGGAATATTCTCTGCTTCATGTTCCAAATGGTTTGCATTCGCCTGGTGGCTTGCTCCAGGATCTCCCGCGTGGACTGCTCATAGTTGGCCGAGTGGTTGGAGGTGGCTTTATTGAAGCTGCAGTTCACTAAGCTCGGAATCAGGGCCACTACCAAGACCAGGATCAGTCGAAGGTTCTTCGTGGAGAGCCCCATTGCGGCAGGGGCTGGCTTCCGCTTTTGGGACTGGGTTCTGATAAGCTTATCGCTTTGGGGCACTGTGCTTTGCTCGCTCTGCTTTTTGCGCTGTTTCTTCCGAATCGAATGAAACTGCGACGAGAACTAAGCGCTGAACGTTCAGAACGGCTTGAATTCGGTTGGATCAGACAGTGCCACATCGATAGGGTTAACTGAAAATGAAATTCCCATCTAATATGCATTTCCTCCCAATATGTTTCTTAGCTTTAGCGTTATTTAAGGTACGTATGGAATTGTTCTACTCTTTGGACCATTGTTCACTTGTGTGAGTGTTCACTGCAGTCGCTTATCAGTTGGAACAGGGTTGCCAAACGAGCGTGGGTTATGAAAGAGAACGCTCTGAGCTTGATCTTTAGATCTCTGCAACGAAATATTACTTATACGAACCGTTGGAGCATTACGTATACGCCGAGTGCGCCTTAAGATACGGAAATCGAATTGAATTACTGACCAGACCTATTCCCCGAGCCCGCTTTCCATGGACATAGATGAACAGTGGCAGCTGCAGCAGTGGAAGGGGCAGCATTGCCTCCTCCTGGCTTTGTTAGCCAGTGGCCCATATTCAAGCTTAATCATTTTGACATTTTCTTAGGGTTTGTGGGCGGTGGCGGGAGATGGCGGTGGCGTGTACATTTGCCCCGCGGTGCAGCAGTGGCAGGCAGCAGCAGCAGAATAGGGGGAAGTTCTGCCAGAGCATAGCATGTGGCATGGCATGGCATGGCATGGCATGGCATTTGTTTATGCCGGCAGGCCTCCGAGATATATAGAGAGAGAGAGAGAGAGGAAGCGGAGAAGAAAAAAGGACTCGTTTCGCTTTCGCCTGCTGACATTTTAGTTACAGAGAGGAACACAGAGAGCGTGGGAGAGAATTTCCCTGGCTGTTCTTTTAGGGCATTGGGGGCATTTGGGGGGAATTTTCATTGGCCTGCCAGTGTTGCTGTTGTTACTGTTGCTGTTTCATCGCTCTGCATCGCGGTTGTTCTGCAGATTACGTCAAACGGCAAGGAAAACCCGTTTACAGCTCAGTCACACGACGAACCTTAGAGTAAACGCACGCGTCCTTTAGAACGTACGGTATTCCTCAACTGCCACTCACACACACACACACACACGCACGCATACCCATTGAAAAGGAACTAAATGAAAGCCCAAGGAATATTGTATAAAAAGAAAGGACGGAGCAGGGAAAAAAATGTTTAAAAGGAAGCCCCAAACTTACACAAACACACACGTGGATGTACATGCTGGCAAATACTGTTACACACGAACAAGTGCAGCGCAAAGAAAAATTCTTCAGCGCCCAAAAATAGAGTGAAATGTGCTGCATGATAGTGCCGTTGTTGTTGCTGCTGCTGCTGCTACTGCTGCTGTAGGACAGCGCAGGAAGGGAAGAGTGTGGAGTGCGGAGAGGAACGTGGGGGGGACACAACGGAAACTAACCTACATTTTCGCGCTCTTTCGCACGCTTTCGCACACACACACACACACCACGCACATGCAGAGTCAAGGTATATTCGATAGGAGGTAACACAGTCCGTGAGAGCAGGCAAACGGAGAGCTGGACTGCCGTACATTGTATCAAATATAACTTGAGCAGAGCAGAGCCAACTGTGATGTGACGCTCGCTCTCTCTCGCAAAAGAAATCAACAGTAAATTGTAATAACACTTCTCAGGACGAAGCCTGTGTGCGAGCGAGCGAGCGAGCGAGAGTGTATGTGTGTCAAACAATGTGCGTGCCTGAAGTTTTTACTTTTGGTTTTGCTTTTGTTTTTGTGGCTGTGGACGCCTCCCACTCCAACATTGTTGCTAAATAAAAATGTAATTAATGTAAAATAAAATCAAATAAAACACAACAACAACAGCAACAACAACAACAACGATAGGCATAGTGTGGGCCCCGGCCAGTGTTGGGAAGTGAAAGTGAAATGCAAAACGTGTGAAAAACGCATGAAACGAAACTCCTTTTGCGGGGGCTTTCTCTGTTTGTTTGTGTGCCATGCAGCCGAATAAAACGCGTATATAAAAATAGAAATACTGCACTCACGTTCAACGATTACATAAAGTGGCAACATCATCATTTATAACACATCGACAACACACATACAATACAACAAAAGGAAACAACAATTGAAACAAACTAAAAAGTAAACAAAAATTGAAGGAAAACTTTTAAAGGTAAAATCGAACAAATGCTAAAGAGAAAGTCAGAGTTAGAGAGAGAGAGGGGGGAAAAAGCTTGCCTTTTGCATGAGTGTTTGTGCAACCGACAACAACCACAACACAACTCATGTGTTGTGGCATAGTGTGCGGCATCGACAGGATTGGGCCATAAATTAGCTCTTGATGTGCACTTAACTAGGCGGCCACACTTTTCGTTCGCTTTCGTGCGAGAGCAAACAAAGAGTAGTAGCTGGCTGTGGCATGTGGCTGAAGGAAGCACCGTCAGTGGGGGGAGGGGGCACAGCCAAATTTGTAGCACAACTTTGGGGGCCACAATGGCAGAGAGAACTCTGCTTTTTCCCTTTTATGGGGCAACTTTAAAACCAACCGCTGGTCACGCCCAAAAAAAAACAGCAGCACGGAAACAACACCAGAAACCGCTAGTACTTTCCCCTTGGGGCAGGCCCCCTTTCCAATCCACGACCCTCTCATAAAATTGTAAGCCAACAACACATTGTTTAATGCCTTTGTGGGCCTACTCTTCTCTTATTGTTGTAATAAAAATATTTTTGACGATTTGTGTGTAACGCAAACAGGGATGCAGGTGAGGATTGTACATAGGTGGGAGATCTTCTATGGCATCTCGGGCGCCTAATGGCTTCTGGCCCAACGTACCGTGGCACACGCTTCACCCTCACGACACCGCCCACAGCAAATTTCCGCCAGCAAACATCACCTGGCGGCCAAGAGTGGATATAATGGTAGAGGTAGAGCAGGGGGCAAACTTGATATTGAATATTTTATGGGCGCCTTCATCTAACGTTTTTGCCATTTTTGCCCGTCCGTCAGTCGCTGGCGCTCGCAGCGTGCTCAGACGTGTCAAGAAGTTTGTAAAACACAACAGGAAGAAGGCCTACAGCAACGCCAGCAACAATGGCAGGAGGAACATCAAGAAGAACAGCCGACAGACACAAAGCACCGAGCACCGAGCACTGAGCAATGAGCAGCTTCCAAGCATGTCCTCATTTACCCACCCACCAGCCCAGAAATTCGCACACTACGCCACTGCCCCACTACACCACTACTCCGCTGCCCACGCAGCCTCATTGCTTTCTGTTGTGCGCCCATTTATCAATTCTTGTATCTTACTTTGTGCGAGCATCGAGTAAGTACATACATGCATACATACATACATATGAAGGGATGCCGGAATGTGTGTATGTGCGTGTGCTTGACGCCCATAATGTTAATTAACTTTATCTTTTTAAGCTTCAAGTCTTAAAGCGGCCTCGTCTCGGGCCCTCGTCTCAATCAGCTCTTAGTCTCAGCATTTCTCTGTCGCTCTCTACGCCGTTTCCTTCCCATCTTCCCATCTTCCCACCTTCCCACCTTCGTGGGTGTGTTTATCTCTTCCGTTACGCACATATACGTTATGTGAGTAAGTCGTTGTGTATGTGCATGTGTGCACGAGTATGCAGTGTGTACGGTACCGTTAGTGAGCAGCGCTCGTAAGCTGCCGGGGATTAGCGCGTTGCCAATTACCGTTACATGACACGAAGAGCAATTGCGGCGTCCATGGGCTAAAGACCTAAGAGAACAGATTTAATTTACTTTTGCTCCTCCAGTTGCTTTGCTTTGGCATGGGATGGAGGCATTATATAACTACAAATCTCTCCACTAGCACATGTATTTCTCCAAACGCTCTAACCGCTTTGTATATCTCTCCCTCTTTTTTCCAAACAGACGCATCACAAAATGTAAAGCAATAATCAGCACAAAAGCCAGCAAAAGCTTACAATAGAAGTAGAAGAAGAAGCACCAGCACTGCTTGGTTCAGCTTGCGGGGAGAAGAGTGCTGGGCAGGAGGAGTAGGAGAGGAGAGGAGAGGAGTGGATTGGATTGGCCGCAGCGATGCCAAATGCCATTATTGGAAACTGTCGTAGTCATAAGATTTGCATACTATAGCAATAGTAGCAGCATCATGAAAAGCACCAGCGTGATAAGCACTACAACAACAGCAGCAACAGCAACATCAAAATCCAAAACTGAATCTGAAACTGTCCTAGCAGCAGCAACAACAATCATAGGAGAAATAGCAACAAAATGGTTAACAAAGGGAACGGTGACAATATTAAACGGTAAACGAAGCGATCCGCATGCATGAAAAGTGAGAGTGAGATAGTGAGAGATATATGTATGTATTCAAAGAAGAGCTTTGAGGGAGAGAGACAGACATGCAGCTGCGCTGAGGAGGTAGGATATATATATAGCACATAGGACACAGGATACAGGATACAGGAGACAAGAGCATTAGCAGGAACAGCAAGAACCGCCAGAGCCGCAGAACAACCAAAACGACGACAATCAGTCAAGATGAGTGATGATCAAGCCGGGGCCAATGATGAAAAAGGTGAGTCTGAAATATTAAGCTGCACCTATTGATAGCCACCCCACTCCCAATCCACATACTAACAATCTACACATTCCCCACCGGCCACATAAATGTTATGCTCGGGGTGGGCAGGGCAGGTGGATGGGCCATCAAATCTGGATACGATACGAGGGCATGCATACGAAAGGAGGGCCAAAGGCGAGGGCAGGGCCAAAGGCTGCTTCCTCCTCTGACACTCTGACAGCGACACCTGCACGCCAACTCAGCAAAACATGCGGCACAGTGGTCGTCATCGTCATCAGAATGTTGGACCTTTTCCTGGGGCTGTTCGCTCAGACGCCAACCACTGTGCCAGGAGGTAGAGATTGGAGATTCAACGGAAGGAGCAGTAGGAATTTGTTCTTTGTGCGTGTTGCCTTTGCCTTTTTGGGGGCTCCTGCTCGGCCAGTGCTCATCAACATAATTAAATAGCATTGCTGGCTGTGTGTGCCCTTGGTTCGGCACGGGTCTGGCTTCTGCTTCTGCTCCTGCTTTGCTGCTGCTGCTGCTTCTATGTCTGGGCCGATAAAATGTGGATCGAAGCAGCTTAATGGCGGCCAAGACTTGTGCACTGGACCCGACCGACCCTAAGGCCGGCGCCATTTAAATAAATGATAAACAAATCGAAAATGGGAAGCACTTCCCCCTCCAGCCGCCGGATAAACTTTCGACTGATGACTGGCCATAAGTTACGCAACCGTTTTCCACAGGCAGAAACAGGCCGAGGCAGAGGCAGAGGCGCATGCACAGGGACAGGAACAGGGCCAGGGAGCACAGCACCGACAAATTTTCCTCTCGCTGGATTGGGTGGGTGGCGGCAGGCGATATGGGGACGGGACCATTGTAAGTGGAGGATATCCATGGGGGGGAGGGTTAACAATGCCAACTGCGGATTACGAATATGAACGGAAACGGAAACTAATTAAATATGTAGAGCAATGGCTGCATCTGCCTTTATCCTCCTCCTCCTCCTTTGGCCCATTCTTTTTATTCGTTTCGTTTCGCTTCGCTTTGGTCTGTTGTCAGTTTCAGTTTACCTTGTGCCGCATTCTTTTCCTCATTGTCCGCCTCGAATTGGATTCGCATGGGGCCAGAAAGCGCGCCCCATAGAAATCTGCATCCATCCCCATGGAGAAAAATGCATCAGCAGTCTGTAGTCTCCCCTCATCACTCATTTTTCATCACCAATCCCAATCGCATTCCCATTTCCCGTCACCATTGAACTTGTGCAAAGGTCTGAGCAATTGCAACTGCAACGTGCCACCACACCCCCCTGCGGTTGCTTAGATGTAAGTAATTTAGTGAAAATCCAAAAGACTGGCTACTTTCTGTGTGTGTGCGTATTTTTCTCTGTGCTTATGGGCCCTTGGGGACTAATGATTGAATTATAATTGCCCCAGCAGCCTGTGGTCTCGGATTCTCATCAACCAACTTCATTCTTAAATCCGAATAGAAATTCCAATTGCAAGCTCAGTACCATTTCCCGCCAGCATGGACTTGGACTGAAAGTTAATTTCCTCACTTCCGTATCAAGATGCGTGAAGCATCTATCAACGGGGAGCAACAACTCTCCTCTCTGTGGTTTAGTCTCAGTCCAAATTCCAATCTCACTATCATTTCCCGTCACAAAGGACTTTTGCAAAACTCTGCGCAGTTGCAACGGCAGCTGCATCGTCACCCCCTTTTGCGGTTTCTTAGATGAAAGTGATTTTGGGGAAAATTGAAAGACTGGCTACCATCGTGTCTGTGCGTAATTGCCTGTTTTGTTTCTGGGCCCTTTGAGTCTAATCATTGGGAATAATTGCCCCCGCAGTCTGTGGTCTCCCGCTCTACTCATCTCCTAGCTTCAATCGAGAATTTGAACACTAATCCAATCCCAATTAAAATCTCAGTAAGCATCTCCTTTCTGTGGTTTAATCTCAGTCCAAATTCTAATCTCACTACCATTTCCCGACAGAAAGGACTTTTGCATTGGTTCGCGCAGTTGCAAATCCCAACACTTTCTACCCCCCCTTTTGCGGTTTCTTAGATGCAACTGGAACTTCGGAAAAACCCCTTTGGCTGCTACCTGCTGCCTGTTCTTCTGCTCTGGTGCGTGATTTCCGTTTTGTTCTTGGGCGTTTGGAGATTGTCTATTCCGTTTGGTTTGGTTTGGTTTTCAGTTGCATAGAAAGTGCATCTCCTCTCCATGGCGTATACATAATTGCAGCACAGTCTGCAGTCTGCAGTCTCATCCATCTCCATCTCCAATCCCAATCGTATTGCCATTTCCTGTCACCATTGAACTTGTGCAAAGGTCTGCGCAGCTGCAACGGCAACAGCAACAGCAAAGGCAACTGCAACGTGCCACCAGTCCCGACACCGCCCCCCCACTACTTTTGCGGTTGGTTAGATGCAACTGGTTTTTTGGGAAAACCAAAAGACTGGCCGCTTTCTGTGTCTGTGTGTAATTTCCTTTTTGTTTTTGGCCCCCTTGAGAATGGCTTTGCTTCCGCATGAAGATGCGGCAAGCGGCCCGACCTGGTGGGACCATTATGCAATACGGGGAAGATGCGTCTGTGTTGCATATAATGTTAATGTGCGACCGCCAACCGGTTGCCTCCATCATCATCATCATCATGAGCACCGTGGCCCTCGGTTGGCGGCTTGCCCGAAGATGTAATCCCCATGGAGTGTTGCACGCCCGCTTTCCTGTTAATGAAATGCATTTTCGAATGCCACAGAAAGAGACACAAACACAATCAGAGTCGCAGCCGCAGTCGCAGTCGCAGACTCCGATCCGATTTCCAGTCGCACAGATCCCAACAGCAACATCATTATTATTATGATTATGATTATCATTATCATTTGATTGGCAACAGCTGGTTGCGTTGGCGTCGCTCTGGTGGCACTACTACTACTACTACTGGTTCCTTATGTAAGCAGCCATCCAAAACATTGAGGTGCCATTCCATGCCACGCTTTTGTTTACAAATTTGACTGAATTTAAATGTCTATTAATTGGTTTGGCAATATGAAAGGGGACCGATGAGGAGATGAAAGATGGGAGAGATGGAAGATGGAAGAAGATGGGGCTGAGGCATGTTAATCAACTGTCGGGTGTTCGTAATCGAAATTGCCATATGGCCCCGTTTCCGATGAAAATTGCAGCCCCGCCACACTCCCCTCCACCCAACAAGCACTCAATGCTAATGAAAACTGTAGCTAATCAGCGGCGAAAGCAAAACAATGCGCTGGGAAGGGATAGCGAGCGAGACGCAGGGCGTCCGTCCAATGCGGCCACTGGCCACTGGCCATGACCTCGCCTCTCCGCTGATGTAAGAGCGAGATGATGAGCGAGCAAAAAAGCTTACGGTACTTTTTGTTTTCTGTTTCGCCAGTGTTGCAGCGCCCCCGAGCATGACAAGATAGTTTTCTGATGCTGGCGCTGGGGATTCGCTGCAGGCGAAGCTTAACCCAATAACGAGACGGTGAGCGGAAGAGAGGCGGCGGAGGGAGTCAGAGGGAGGGGCTCTCAACGCCAAAGAAGAAGTTACAGACAATGACCTAACCCAATAAACCATAAATAGAACAAAACCTGTTATTGTGTGTTGAAGAGCGTGCAAGAGGGAGTGTAGTGGGAGTGGGAGATGGATGGCGAGAGAAATGCTTTCGCTCCAGCATGCCAGCAGCAGAGTAAACAATGTTATCGGGTTAATTTCCGGCACGGGAATGGCCATCAATGGGTTAATGACAAGCGACGACCAGCAGCAAGCTCCAGGCAGGCGGGCGGGCAGGCAGACCCTTGGCTTGGCCAATCCGTTATGTTATGCAAGTGCCCAGACATCATCCAACAATAAGGAATTGCCAATAGGAAGTTCGTATCGCATTGTATCTGCATAAGCATGCACAAGCCATACATAAACATGAACGAAAACTACATAACTAACGGTTAACGGCCAACACACTGGCTGGGCCGGCCCTGGGCCACGACTTGGACTGAGACTAAAACTGGATCTGGAATTTCGATGATTATTAACGTTTTTCGGCAGCGAACCCAATAATAGGCAGCCGGCTTAGGGCTATTCGAATTTTCTCCCCGATCCAACGAAAGTGGAGCACAACAGAGGCAAAGCAAAGTGCGGTGCGAGAGCAGCATTAGATGGAGACTGAGAGTGAGAGTGAGAGTGATAGAGAGAGCGAGTTTTGGCAAAAGGGCAGTCAATGATGGCAATGATGATGATGAGGCTGATGTGAAAGGTCAACACTCTCGCCGATCGCCCAGAGAGTCAGAAAGTGAGGAGTGGGCAGAGTGGAGAGAAAGAAAAGGTAAAACGAAACAATGTGGCCTTCAATGGGTCGAGCTTGTTGGTGGTAGCTCTGCCCCAGCTCCAGCTCCATCTCCAGCCCCCTGCCTATGCCACAAGTTCAGTTGAGCTCGTCATCAGAGAGATTATCGCCTGCACTTGCCACAGCGACCGTCGCGCCGCACCACTTACATAACCTCAACTCCACAGCTGGAGAGCGCTCTGCTCGAAGCGCGCGTATAAAACGGCGCGCAGAGACGATTGCCGAATCATTTCCAGTCACATAGTTCGTAGCCCAGCAGCCGGCGAGCTACAATCCCAATCCTTGGCAACTTTCGACATCAGGAGAAATGGCAGCTTGTTTTATTGTGAGTTGGCGGTGGACTCCACTCACCTGCGAGCGAATGCGGATCCTAATAGTGTCACCTTTCCCTTCCCCTGTCTAGCTGAGCGCGCTCTTGCTGGCCAGTCCGGCGGTGTGGGGCAAGCCCTCATTTGGACGGGAGCACGTCCACATTCGCATCCACCTGCCCGAGAGCGGCGGAGATCATGGTGATCATCACGGAGGCGGTGGTGGCGGCGGAGGAGGCTATGAGATTCACTCCCATGACGGTGGCCATGGAGGCGGTGGTGGCGGCGGAGGAGGCTATGAGATTCACTCCCATGACGGTGGCCATGGAGGCGGTGGCGGCGGCGGCGGAGCCCACGTCAGTACCTATGCCATAATCACCGAGAACCACGGAGGATCTGGTGGCTACAGCTCTGGTGGACACAGTTCCGGAGGCTATAGCTCAGGAGGAGGCTACAGTGCCGGAGGACATGGCTCTGGCGGACATGATGACGCTCAGATTGCGGCCATCGCAGCTGCTGCAGGCTCATCCTCCCACGGCTCCTCGGGTGGAGGCGGATACAGCTCTGGTGGACACAGTTCCGGAGGCTATAGCTCAGGAGGTGGCTACAGCTCAGGAGGACACGATGACGCTCAGATTGCGGCCATCGCAGCTGCTGCTGGCTCATCCTCCCACGGCTCTTCGGGTGGTGGCGGATACAGCAGCGGAGGATACAGCTCGGGAGGCTATAGCTCAGGAGGAGGCGGCTACAGTTCCGGCGGACACGACTCTGGCCATGGCATCGCCAACATTGCGGCGATTGCAGCTAGCGCTGATACCTCCTCGCACGGCTCTTCGGGTGGTGGCGGATACAGCAGCGGGGGATACAGCTCCGGAGGCTATAGCTCAGGAGGAGGCGGCTACAGTTCCGGCGGACACGATGATGCCCAGGTTGTGGCCATTGCATCCGGCGCGGGCTCTGGCGCTGGAGGATACAGCAGCGGAGGCTACAGCTCCGGCGGCTACAGCTCAGGAGGAGGCGGCTACAGTTCCGGCGGACACGGCTCTGGGGGCTACAGCTCCGGCGGAGGAAGCAGCTACGATAGTCAGGTGGTGACTGCTGCTGTCGCTTCCAGCGGAGGTTATAGCGGTGGCTCTCATGGCGGCGCCTCCTCCGGCGGTGGAGACGGTTACAATTACTCGCCCCCAGCCGTCGGCGGCTGGTCGGGATCGGGCTCCAACTGGTCTTAGGCTCCGTTCCCCAGCATTGGCCGTCCGGCCATCTAGTCTATTGCTCATTCCCACAAGTTCGCCCGACTCCATTGGACTTTTAACTTATAATACTCATATGGCATGTTCGCTCATCCACATTCCACATGTCCACATCCGAAGGGGGCACCGCTCCCTCCTTCTGCCGCTCCACAACGCTGCCGATGTACAAAATAAATCATGTTAGTGTAATAATTTAAACCTTTCCCGTGTGTCCCCCGTGTCTTTGTCTGCTTGGGTCAGCTGTGGGATGGGATGCTTGGGGCTCACAATCGACACAGAGTGCGGTTGCTGGCATGGGCACCCACATGGGGCATCTTTATTAGGTCCAACTGGCCTTCTTGGGTTCGGCCCTCTTGGCCAGCTCATCCTTCAGACGCTTCTCTTCCCGGTCCTGCGCGGGCTGGATGACGAAGCGGTTAATGTAGTCGTAGATGGTGAAGTAGAAGGCACTGGATATGCCGGACTTGAGGAGCGTGGGGCTAACGCCCTTGTAAAATCCGGAGACGCCCTCAGCCTTCAGGGTGTTTATGAAGCATTGCTTTGCCGACGGACAAACGGGATTCCGACCGAACGTCTGGCGATCCTGCTGAAAGCCATGCAGCTGAATGCGCTTCTTCATCAGATCTGCAGGATACACCAGTAGCTTGGAGGCCACTCCGGCTAGCGCTCCATTGAGGAAGAGAAAGAAGCCGGGAATGTTGTGGTCGGGATTCGACTTCTTGACGATAAACAGGACAAGGGCGTTGAGGTACTTGTAGATGAGAAAGTTGGCGCCCACCAGCGGAAAGATCTGCGCCAGGGTAAAGATTAAGCCACGGGACAAGCCTCGCAGTCCTTCAGTTGCGTGCACAAAGCGCACACCTCTCAGGGAACCCATTCGACTCCTCTTGCTGCTGGGATCGGCGGCCACCACTTGAGTGCGGATCACGTCGAAGGGCTGGGCCACCACGGTGCCCAGACAGCCGGCCAATCCACCGCACAGAAAGTACAAGAGCATCGGTCGGTCGTCGAAGAAGGCCATCTTGTGGGCCTTGACTCGAAACTGCTCGTAGGACCAAAACTGCACCACTGCATAGGTAATGCTCAGCACCTGGCCGGAGTTGTGGCCACGCCAGATTCCCCGCAGTCCCTCCTCTTTGTAGATGTTACCGAAGGCGTGCATCAGACCCTGGTACTTGGACCATTGTTCGTGCTTGCCCACTGGCTCCACTTGCATCTGGAAGCGAATCTTAATCACGTCGAACGGCTGCACCAGGGCTCTCGTCAAGCCCCCGGCGACACCGCCGCCCAAGGCCTGCAGCACCTGTATGAACGCCGTATTATTATCACTCATATTGCTGGAATGGAAAGGGCGGGTGATTAGCTAAACTCGGGTGGGGTGGGGTGGGGTGTGGCACTAGTGCCAGTCCATTCTCAACCAGACCACGGTACACCACTGATCATCTTTGTGCTTCGTCTCTTTGCAGCTATTGCCAAACACCAGGTCGTTGCCTACACGCAGAGGTCGCAGGTCAAGCACGAGAACCGGCACATCCAGCTGGTGCGTGAGTACGGCTTCCACCCACGCACCAAAGCCTCCGTGGAGGATGGCGATGTGCTGCCGCGAAAGTTTGAGCCCTTTCCGGAGGATATGTACGGCAAGCCGCTCGAGGAGATTGACACCTTCATATACGAGGAGGTAAGTGGCTCAGTATCCATTATCCGCATACCCAAAATGTGCCGGGGCCAAGCCATGCGAAGCGCTGCTGCCACCCCATTTGGCCTCCATTGCCACTAATTAAAAAGTCACACACAGACGCGACCCAGTCGCAGTCCCAGTCAGAGCCAGGGGCAACAATCGAGGGGCGGTGTGGCGGGCAGGACAGGGACAGGGGCATGGGCAGTGCAACTGCAACTGCAAGTGGCACAACGGAAATGGAACGCGACGCGACTTTGCTTTTGTTTTTTCTGTTGATTTTGTTGCATTTGCATTTGCATTGTGTGTGCACAAGTGGAAATGCACTTTTTCCTGGCAAGCGGCCAGGGGGCGAGGGGCGAGGGGCGGGGGTTAATGGAAACGCCTAGAACGACCCTCGTGGCCCTCTCGAAAGCCGAAAAGGAAATCAGCGTAAATGCCGTCGCGGCGGGCTCGTTAAATTTCAAAAGTGAGAATAAATTTTTGGAACTACGGCAAACAATGAACCAAACACACACACACACACACACACACACTCACACACTGGCATGTACTTTAGTGGCAGGAATATGGGTCATGACATGCACGGGGTACGGACTCCGGGTCGGTCGGACTCTGGGGCAGAGGCAAAGTTGACAGCCGTATTTACGTGACTCAAACAAAACTGGCCAACACAGCCGCAGCAGCCCGCAAAAGGACAAATTATAGACGAACATGCAAGTGTACTCAAGACTTGGCGGCTTTTCATGCCACGTGTCGTGGCGAAATATTTTTTCAAATAACGGCACATACATGGACGGGGCCTGGCAAAATAAACATGCAAGTGACCAGGATGGGAGATGAGCCGCCGCCGCCGCCGCCAGCTGTGTCCAAATATTACCTGACATCGAGCGATGTTCCTCATCGATTGGGCCAAGTACTCGCAAGACAAGTAAAAGGCAAACAATCTGGTAATCTATAATTAAATCTTGTTGTTTGCCTAAAGCTTAGTCAACCAAAAGTTTATAACGAACAATGGTTGATCCAGTCACTGTTAGACCAGACCATCCATGTCGTGACTATAAAATCACGGCACTGGCTCATCTCTGTTTAGAACATGTGCCGCAATGTTGCCGGACATTTGCACGCATCCATTGGCAACGCCAATGCAATGTTTACACATGCACGTACATACATGATTGTGTGTGTTTGTGGGACAGAAAACCTATACAGATGAAGGGCGGAGGAGAATCAAAGTGCTTAATTGCATTTAATGGGACACTCTTTATGCAAGTGGCAAGTGCCGGCCAGGCAAAGCAAACAACTGAACTGCCTTTCCTTGCCTCACTTCGCAAACGATGGCGACGACAGTTGTCTGCTCCAGTGATAAGACACAGTTACAGCCACAGCTACAGACACCGCATGTTTGCCCGAACAAGACCCTACACAACTTTTCATGTTGTGCACTTAAAAGTACACATGCTTATCCTCCACAGCTCAGCTCCACTCGCCACCCGAGCCACATCCATTGCTTAGAATGGAAGGGCAGGACGGGATGGTGTGGTGGAAGGGACGACGACGACGACAGCGTAACCAAAGGCGCATGCAAATTTACAGAAAAGGCACACAAAATGCTAAATGGCAGACTGCCACCCAATCGTAATTTTTGCTTGTTACATTAAAATTTCTGCTTACTCGGCTGAGCGACGTTTATGAGTGTATTACAGTGACAAACGACCTTCAGAATAGTGGGGGAGTGGCGGGCAGATAGACAGACAGAAACATCATCCTTAGCACGGAAAACAGGCAGGCGGGCGGCGGCAGCAAGCTGCTATGACTGGCACATCTGCATATATAATTGAAGAAATCAAGGCGCTAATGAACAACACTCGGCTCGGCTGCCGCTCGCTCTGGTTTCCTTCTCCGGCAAACAAATCGATATTGCCGAATGGTGCCCAAGGAGCAGAACGGAACGGAGCGCAGCCCGGCCAATCTGACGAGCGCACGACACGCGCTCCCAAGGGGCTCAGGGTGGGCGGACCGGACAAGCAACAGCAGCCCATGGTCTGAATAATTGTATTAGCCGATTAAGTGGAAAGTTACTGCCTTGGCCGCGAGCACGATGATCAATGTTTAATGTGGTCAGTGGGTCGGTGCGTCGGATTGGTCTTGGTATTTGGCTGGCGTTGACCGCCAAACGCTACTCACTCTCACTAATCTTCTTGGTTCAAGCGACCACGCTCTCCAGTTTTCTGCCGGCACCGCGTCATAAAATCCAAACTTGAGCCAAAACTACTTGATATCCCAAGATGAACTGAATTCAACAATAATCAAAATGTCGAAAGCAAAGTATTACATTTTAGACAAAACGTGCTCTGTGCACTAAAACACACACACGCACACATGACATACAAATGTGGTTAGGTTGAGGCAGCACGCTGGATGCTCAGATTTTCTTCTTTTTTTTCCTACCACTCTTATTAAGAACACATGAGCAAATTCAGTTGGAACTTTTGTGAAAATCCAGTAATTTATTAGAATCAATTTAAACGTGAAATTCGGAAGTGTATTTTAAATGCACATTTTCTGTTTTGCGTGAAAACTGTTTTTGCTAAATTACTTTCGGGCCTCAATGTGGTGCCCAGACGGCATGTTTCAGTAGTGGTGTGCTTGCAAGTCAAAAGTTCCTGAAACGAGCAGAAAACGGCAAATTAGTATCTTGCGTGTCGCTAGGGCTCCTCTGGCCAAGTGGGTGGTTACTTACCATTCAGTGGTCGACGGTGTGCTGTGCTGCGCCTACTTGGAACGTGCACGCATCTTTCTGCGCTTACGCTTCAACCTACGCATACGCTTCTTACGCCACTGAAAACGAGATAAAAACACAATTAAATTGAAGTCTAAATCTGCATCCACTTTCACTGATGCTCAAATACAAGTATTTTTTCACTTATTGCAATCTTTAGTCTTTTCTAGTTCACTTGGTATTGAGAAAATTACCTTAGCTCTCATTTTCCGTCTGGTCGGTTTGACTGGTCGAGAACGAAAGAACGATTGTGTAGCGGAAATTTGGCTCGAAGGCTAGCGTTTTCTTTGACAGCGCACATATCGAGTAGTTATTTGACAGCCGGCTAAATATCGAGTCCACGGTTGATTTCGGGAATATATCTATTGATATTGTTGTGCGATAGGCGGTAACCATCGCTATGTCACTATGGGCGGTAAACCTGAAAATACAAAACGGTCGAGTGAAATGCTAATTTTGTCGCTACAATATTATAGCCGAGTGCGATTTTTATTTATCTAAATTATTTGTATCTATTTTAAATTTTGTATTAATACATTTTGTAACCATCAGATCCAGTTCTATAATAATTATGATTTACTTGTTTTGTCAACATTTTGCGGAAACCAACTATGTTTTGGCAATGTTTATTTTATCCGCCACACATCTAAAATAGAATTAGAAATATATTGATTTAGATATTTTGAAAAAAATTAAACAGCCCTGGAACGATTGTAAGCGGAAGTAGCTCTGACAGCTTGAATATCGAGTAATATCGGCCAAAATATCGAGTCCAAGGGTGATATTTGTGTTAATCGATACTTATATGCGATAAGCGGAATTAATATTTATTCGATGGTCTTGCAGCACTGGTTCCAACTGTTTTGATACCCTATTCAAAATTCCCTATAAAAAAGCATACCTTCCATATTTCAGACATTCTGTGTGGTTTCGAAACGCTTCCGCAAGAACTACATCCATCGTTTCACAGGCACCAAGAGCCTATTCTTCTTCCATCCATGGAGCCCAGCGCGGCGCGTGTGCGTCTATATCGCAACGAACCAATTTTTCGACTACTGCGTCATGGCCACCATTCTGTTCAACTGCATTTTCCTAGCCATGACCGAGACGGTGGAGGAGGCTGAGTAAGTAACTTAATAACGAGTGGCCAAGGGATGCTTTCACCTTCAGAACTTCTTTTTCGCTAATCCACCCACAGGTACATCTTTCTTGCCATTTACTCCATCGAAATGGTAATCAAAATTATTGCCAAAGGCTTTCTGCTCAACAAGTACACCTATCTGCGCAACCCATGGAATTGGCTGGACTTTGTGGTCATAACTAGTGGCTATGCCACCATTGGCATGGAGGTTGGCAACCTGGCGGGGCTGCGTACCTTTCGCGTGCTGCGCGCCCTCAAGACGGTTTCCATCATGCCCGGACTGAAGACAATTATCAACGCGTTGCTTCACTCCTTCCGTCAACTGGCGGAGGTCATGACGCTCACCATCTTCTGTCTGATGGTCTTTGCCCTCTTTGCACTGCAGGTCTATATGGGCGAGCTGCGCAACAAGTGTGTGCGCCAGGTGCCCTCCGAGTGGACTAACGTCTCCCATCTCGACTGGCATATGTATGAGGGGACTTCTATTTCTTGGTTGAATGCGAACGCTAATGGAAAGATTGTCCCTTTCAGGTGGGTCAACGACACGGACAACTGGCTGTACGACGATGAGGAGATGCCCATGCTTTGTGGCAACCTGACGGGCGCCCGTCACTGCCCCCTCGGCTATGTGTGCATCTGCGTCGGCGAGAATCCCAATCATGGCTACACCAACTTTGACAATTTCATGTGGTCGATGCTAACGACCTTTCAGCTGATTACATTGGACTACTGGGAGAACGTCTACAATATGGTCAGTGTAATCTTTGCCACCATCGTCAGGACGATGTCTAATCAATGTCCCCTTCCGCAGGTGCTGGCAACTTGTGGTCCAATGAGTGTCATATTTTTTACGGTGGTTGTGTTTTTTGGCTCATTTTACTTGATTAACCTGATGCTAGCCGTAGTCGCGTTGAGCTACGAGGAGGAGGCGGAGATAACAAACGAGGTGAGTGCCCGCGACTCTTTCCCGCACCCTGATCCTCTCATCGAACCGCTTTATTCACTTGCAGGAGCGGAAAAAGGACTTGCTGGACCATCGCGAGGATTCCACGTTCAGCTTTGATCCGTCCGTGCTGAATGTGAAGAAATTGAACAAGAACAACAAGAAGAAGATCGACTCCCGGAAGGGCGTCCTGCTGGCCTCGTACAGCAAGAAGAAGACGCGCCGAAAAAAGACCAAAGGCGGAAAAGAAACGAATGGCAATGGCAATGGGAATGGGAACGGGAACGGCACCAATGGCAATGACAATGATGCCAACAAATCCCATTCCGCCACGCCCAGCCCGGGACCAAGTCCACGTCACAGTGCGACAGAGCGTCCATCCGCCCTCACGCTGCAGGCTCAGAAGCAATACCAGCAGATGGAGCAGCAGCAGCATCAGCTGGCCAAGGAGCCCGCGGCTGCCACAGCCAAGAACCGCATTAGCTTCCATGAGGAGCCGCAGAAGAACCCCAATATGCTGTATCCGTCGGACTACAAGGGCCAGCTCATCGCCAGCAGTCGTCAGGCGAGCTCCAATTCGAGTGGCGTCAATCGCGAATCCTCACAGGATGACTCCGGCGTGGTCGACGATCACGAGGAGCAGGATCCGGCCCACGAGCTGGGTCACGTGTCCACCGTGGAGCTGGCCCTATCCCCGCGTGAAGTGCGCCTTATCAAGTGCAACGGGAACATTGCCCGCATCAAGAATCACAATGTTTATGCCCTGCATCAGGAGTTTTCCTCGGAGGTGGTGGTTATCGGTGAGTTCTCGCCACGAACTCTTTGTGGAACAGAAACTTTAATTGATTTCATTTGCCCCTCTCAGATGATCTTCCCGACCGCAACTGCGATCGCTGTGTCCACTGCTGCGCCGACTACGAGAGCTGGCTGCAGTTCCAGAACTGCCTCTACAAGGTGGTGAGGGATCCACTCTTCGAGCTGGCCATCACGCTGTGCATTGTGCTGAACACAGCCTTCCTGGCCATGGAGCATCACGGCATGAGCGAGAGCTTTCGCAATGCCCTGGATGTGGGCAATAAGGCAAGTGGACCAAGAACCCCAGACCAAAGAATTTAATAAAATCGTTTTTTTTCCGACAGGTTTTCACGTCCATTTTCACCTTTGAGTGCATTGTGAAGCTGATGGCCCTGTCCAAGGAATTTTTTCTGTGCGGCTGGAATATATTCGACCTGCTCATTGTCACGGCCAGCCTGCTGGACATCATCTTCGAGCTGGTCGATGGCCTGAGTGTCCTGAGGGGACTGCGACTGGTACTGCGAACCTCCGATATGAAATCGAAATACATAAATTAAATTTGTAACCTTTGCTCCGCTTGCAGCTGCGCGTGCTGAAGCTGGCCCAGTCGTGGACCACAATGAAGGTGCTGCTGAGCATTATCATATCGACAATTGGGGCGCTGGGTAACCTCACGCTGATCTTGGTCATAGTCATCTACATATTTGCCGTCATTGGCATGCAATTGTTCTCCAAAGACTACACGCCCGAAAAGTTTGACCCAGACCCAGTGCCAAGGCAAGACTTGAGCTATTTCTTTATACGCTCGTTCATTGTCTTATCTTCGTTTGTGATCTCCCTTTGCAGATGGAACTTCAATGACTTCTTTCACTCGTTCATGATGATCTTTCGCATATTGTGCGGGGAATGGATCGAGCCGCTCTGGGACTGTATGCGTGCCGAAGAGGAGGTTTGTAGACAGACAGCTTGGCAAGCGGCTGCACAGATTGTATACTGATCATATCTTGCAGCAAGGGGCCTCCACATGCTTTGCCATCTTTCTGCCGACCTTGGTCATGGGAAACTTCATGGTGCTCAACTTGTTCTTGGCCTTGTTGCTCAACAGCTTCAATTCCGAGGAGCTCAAGTCGAAGAAAGAGGCAAGTCACAGGCTCTGCGCCCGCACCCCTTTCTTATGTTTCTAAACGTTTGTGAATGTAAATGTCGTGTGTCTTGGTGTGTGCCAGCAAAAGTTACTTAAACAATCTAACAACTAAACGTGAATAGCTCCGGAATGGACAGGAGAGGAATAATTTCTCTTCTCGTCATAAACTCAATCCATTAAATGAATATTTATATGTGTTTATTCAGACGAACGCTGGCTAGATCGTTTCCTAAATGTTTTATTTGCACTTTGATGTGATTTCCGGTAACTCTATTTGATCCTTAATCTGTGTCTGTGTCTGTGTGCGTGTGTGTTTGTGAGTGTGTTATCTTAGCCTTCATCGTATTTATCACCACACAATTGAACCAATTATATCATACACCATACGATCGGGCACTCTACTCTTCAGTTCGGACAAGCAAATTCTATTCTACGTTTCACTCTTTTGGCCAAAAATACCCATTAAAAACCATCACACTCTGCATTACGTTACTAACTGTGCTAAATGTTTGTCTTCTACTAAACCTGAAACTAATTTTGATCCTTTAAATAAGACCCAGCACAAGGTGTGTTGTCTGTTGCCTTTTGTTGGGGCTGCACAGTTCGGCTCTGTTCGAATTTTGTTGTTGTGTGTGTGTGTGTGTATGGGGTTTGTTCAGGTCTCTAACATTAACTCTACCATTTCGTATACTGGGACATACTGAACAGACCCGCATACTCGTACTCGTACCCGTACTCGTATCTAGTACCTATCTATCTATCTATGTATGTCTCTTGTCTAAGTATCGATGTTAAAAGATTCTCTGAAATGCACTGAATAACCTACCTAATCGAATTAACCGAATCTTCTGTTGTCAACTTTGCACCATGCGTTTAATCTTAATCTTAACTACTTACCACACAAAATACACACCACACCCGAAAACCTGAAAACCTGAAAACCAAATCTAAAAACTCAAAAAACTGAAACAATTTAAATACACAAAACAAAAACCGTTAACAGATATTCAAGAAGAAGGTAATTTTTACTAACTAAATCATTTTAACTTGCTTTAAACTTGCTTGCTTCGTTTAAGTTAGCCAAACTGTAATCTAAATCCCAGCCAAATAAATGTGTATATACTTCTAGAGTAGCCCAAAAGCTGATCAGGCAATATATATATATATGCATTATATACCTACAAATATATGTGATAATCTTTTGTGTTGCCTGCCCTTAACCCTTACTTTTGTATGTATTGGAACCCCCCGATTCTGATTGTAACTCCATGTCGATGTCTAAACAAAACAAAAACCAAACCAAAAAACTCTTGTAGCGAACTCTCTTTTGTTGCTCTGCCCTGGGTGCGATTTGATTGGCTAATGTGTTCGTTTTGTGTTCTTTCCCCCGACACAGGAGGTGGGCGAGGAGTCCAAGCTGGCGAGGAGTATTGAGCGGGTGCGCGATCTGATAAGGAAGAAGAGGCAGGAGCGCAAGGATCGCAAGGAGCGGAAGTTTGCCGAGAAGTTCCAGCAGATTGTGCTCGAGGCCCAGGCCCAGGCTCACGCTCAAAGCCAGGGGCAGGCACAGCTCCATTCCACGGGGGGTATGGAGATGGACAAGTCCAATCTGTTGGCCGAGACCAAGTTCCATAGACTGAGCTACCAGGTGGGTGTCCGCCGTTGAACTCTCCCTGCAGCGCGACTAATTGACATTCTTCTCCTTCAGGAGTCTATGAATCGGCCTGTCTCGGGCTCGGACTTCGGCTTCCAGATACCCCTGAGGGACGGCCTGCACACGATTGTGGATGGGCTCGAGTTCGACGAGGCCTCGGATGTGCCCGAGCAGATACAGCTGCAGGATCAGCCACTGCCACCAATTACAGACTCGCTGCCGCCCACCTACGAGACGGCCATCATGTCTACGCACAGCAACAACCTGACTCCGTTCGCCCTGGCGGAGCGACGGCTGCAGCACCAGATCTCCTCGGGGGTGAGCACCCAGCAGAACGACTCCAGGGACGAGGCCACCTACACGGAGTCGATCGAGCTGCGTCTTCTGGGCCAGTACAACTCCACGGACACAGATCCCTATGCCAACGACCAGCGAAGCGGCTCCTTTAACCGCGGCGACTCCTTTCAGGACAATTCGTCGCGGCGCTACGGCAGCGAGGAGCACGACGAGGCCTACCTCAAGTACCAGAAGTCGCTGCTGACGCGCTCGCCCAGCTACAGGAAGTCCCTGGACCGGCTCTCCCAGTCCAGCGGGCACTCGCAGCGCTCGCTGCTCAAGTCGGAGGAGGCCGAGATGCGGAGGCACTCGAGTGGCCACTCCCTCAACTCCATATCGATCGAGCAGGACGAGCTGCTCTCCCAGCAGGGGAATCTGCGCGAGGAGCTGCTCAATTGCGAGCAGAAGGAGCTCTTTCAGTTCCTGCAGGAGGACGACGAGATGCCAAAGTCCAATCTGAGCTACATCTCGTCGAATCCCATGCGCTCGCGCCGATCTTCCAGTCAGGGACAGCAAGAGAGCGAGGCACTGGCGGAGCACTCGGAATTCGATAACATAATCCAGAGCTTCGAGAAGGAGCTGGAGGAGATCAAGCGCTCGACCACCTCGCTGGAGCGCAAGCTCTCCACCCTGTCAGAGCCCTCGCCGGCGGCCGACGAGGCCACCAAAGCGATCATGGAGCACATTGCCATCATCACGGGCGCCTCAGAGCGCACGACCGCCGATGAGGTTGTGCATCCACTCAATCCCTATGACAGCTACGACCTGTCCAGCGTGCCGAGACGCTCCCAGTCCGTCAGCTCCGCCGCCCAGCGCCAGTCCGTGAAGATCAAGCGTCGCAGCCTGGAGAAGCAGCGCAAGATCGACGAGGACTTTAGCATATCGAATGAAATACGCAAAATCTGTGATCAAATCCATGCGCCATTCGTGGCCATGGAGGCCATGGCAGTGGCAGCCACCAGCCAAGGTCCGGGCGCCAGCCAGTCGCCCTTTACGCGCCGCAAGATCGATCCGTTCACGGTACAGTTCGATCGCTTCAAGCGGCTGTCGCTGATCGAGCGGCTGGAGGAGCTGCCGGAGGAGGAAAAGCCAATCTCCACGCTTCGCATCGAATCGGAGAAGATGCCGCGCAAGTTTCTCAACAGCGAACAGCTGCGCCTCGACAGTCTCTCGCTGAAGAGCACCAACTCGTACGAGAACCTGCTCATCCAGAAGCAGAAGCTCGTGCTGCCATTGTCCACTGGTGTGCCCGCCACGCCACCCACCTCCTTGAAGTCGAGCATTGAGCCACCGACACTGGCGCAAATTTCATCGCTAAAGGCCACGCCCACGCCCCCGCTGGCCGCCCTCACCGAGCACCAGCAGCACTTTCATGCCACGAGCATCCAAACGGCCCCCTCCCATGGTCACGGCCAAAGGCACACCCATGGGTCTAGCCACGGTCACGGCCATGGCCATGGCCACGGCCACGGCCACTCACAAGCACACCCAACGGCTGGGCAGCGGCGACGCCCCATGGAGCATCCACAATCGACTTTAGACAAAGCCGCTTCCTTCCAGTCCGCGCGCACCGAGTCGCACAGCTCGGGCGCGGCCGACAGCAGCTCGGCCCTGGCCCTGGCTCTCGCCCACACCCACAAGACTGAGCAATCCGATCAGCCGGAGAAGGCGGCCCAGAAGCCGTCGGCATTCACTCGACTGACCGAAAAACCATGGCATTGTTTGGTTTCCTACGTAGACGACCTCACTGTCGGTGGGAGACGTAACTCGCAGGGCGCTTACAATGATCCCATGACTTTTCCGAGCTACGGGCAGGCGAAGCCGCCGAAGGTGCCAGACGATTGCTTCCCCCAGAAGTGCTACGATCAGTGAGTATTTGAGACTAACCCAAGACCCAATTGCAGCATCTTATGCGATTTGCATACTGTGGCAGCTTCTACTTCCGCTGCCCTTGGTTCATGTCCTGCATGGACACGCCGAGCGCCAAGCAGTGGACCCGCATAAGGACGGCTGTCTTGACGGTTGTCGATACTCCGGCCTTTGAGTGGTTTGTGCTAGTGCTGATCTTTGCGTCGAGTATTACGCTCTGCTTCGAGGACATCTACCTGGACAGCAACAAGACGCTGAAGCGCGTGCTCTACTGGACCAACTTCTCCTTCTGCCTGATCTTCGTGGTGGAAATGATACTCAAGTGGCTGGCGCTGGGCTTCTCCAAGTACTTCACGAGCTTCTGGACCATACTCGACTTTATCATTGTGTTTGTGAGTACATCTACTTGAGCACTTTCATGCGCAATCTCGATTGTGGTCTGATCTTGTGGTTCCTCAGGTATCGGTTTTCTCGCTGCTCATCGAAGAGAATGAGAACCTAAAGGTGCTGCGCTCGTTGCGGACCCTGCGTGCCCTGAGACCCCTGAGAGCCATCTCTCGGTAAGTTCGACCAGTCGCTGGTCTAGTATATAGGCCTGCACCACAACCTTCTCAAACATCTGTGCATCCAGTGAAGTAAGAGCTGTCGGCTGTCCACGTAGGCCACTCCACTTCTTTGCCTCTTGCAACTACTACTACTGCTACTCGTACCTTCTTGTGTCTCTTACTATTTCTGGGTTAAGTCGGTCAGCCCTCGCTCGATCCGGCTGTCGTCAGAGCTGTGCAGT
This sequence comes from Drosophila ambigua, assembly GCA_018150905.1. Taxonomy (NCBI): domain Eukaryota; kingdom Metazoa; phylum Arthropoda; class Insecta; order Diptera; family Drosophilidae; genus Drosophila; species Drosophila ambigua. The sequence goes on along the minus strand of JAECWS010000001.1, from coordinate 8,043,629 downwards.
GTTTAATACAATCTCGTCTTCTTTATGGATTTCGAATAGAAATACGTAGAACACTTTGCATTGCATCCACCTCGCCTCGTGTCTTGTCTGTAGCCTGCAGCCCCCGACTTGTCTATCCCCCACCTTCACAAAAACTACCTGCATACTCGCATATGTATATATAAGCTCAAATTTATGATAAGTAGACAATGTACATACTCGTAGGCGTAGATAAACCAAACCTACTCGTAGCCCGTACATTGCAAAAAGAACTCCACTTGTATGCACCAGAACCGTAACCAATTAGCACCCATTGCCAGATGCAACGACGCGACGAGATCCAGTATCCATCCCAGTAATGATTAGCATTTCATCCATTCCATTTCTATTCCAGGTGGCAAGGAATGCGGATTGTAGTAAACGCTCTCATGTATGCAATACCATCAATTTTCAATGTACTTTTGGTTTGTTTGGTTTTTTGGTTGATCTTCTCGATAATGGGTGTTCAGTTCTTTGGTGGGAAGTTTTTCAAGTGCGTCAATGAAATGGGAGAATTGCTGCCAGTTACTGTGAGTACACTCGAGGATGAAGGATGAGCAGGCGGAGGAGGAGGACCTCTACCTGTCCTGTTATGTGCGCCCTTACTGATATTTGCTTCTCCATTCATTGTGTGCAGGAGGTGAACGACAAGTGGGACTGCATCGAGCAGAACTACACGTGGATCAACTCGAAGATCACCTTCGATCATGTGGGCATGGGCTACCTGGCCCTGCTGCAGGTGGCCACCTTCGAGGGCTGGATGGAGGTGATGGCGGATGCCGTGGACGCCCGGGGCGTGGACCTGCAGCCGCAGCGGGAGGCCAATCTCTATGCGTATATTTATTTTGTTATATTTATTGTGTGCGGATCGTTCTTCACACTCAATCTGTTCATTGGAGTTATCATTGATAACTTCAATATGCTCAAGAAGAAGGTAAGTCCATTGGCCTATGGTACATCCGGGCCCCGGCATCTGGGCCCGATCCTTACTACACCACGTATATCCATCTATGTATATCTTTTGTGTAAATGCATTATCTGTACATACAAACATAGTACATGTATCCATCCATCCATTCACCAGTCACCACCGATCTGTTTGATTGCCTATACAATATTCTATTCCCGAAAACGCTCCATCAATATGTGTACCCACACCCGATCGATCGATTCTTAATGTATTGCTGATAATGATAATGATATTGATAATGTGTTGCTGATCTGTTGTCTCGAGTTGTATATATAGAGCTTAGAGCCTAGAGCGTTACGTTACCTAAATGTGGACTGTATATATATGATTAAATGTTCATTCTATTCTCATCACTTTTATATAGTATGAAGGAGGAGTGTTGGAAATGTTTCTCACCGAATCTCAAAAACACTATTACACGGCTATGAAAAAATTGGGACGAAAGAAACCACAGAAAGTTATTAAGCGACCTATAAATCATTTTTTAGCTATGTTTTATGATTTATCCAATTCGAGAAGGTAAACAAACCATAACCATATGATCAAATCCAATTTAAAAAACAAAAAACCAGCTCAATCTAAGACCAGCAAATTACGTATCCCTACGAGTATCTTATAGTTTACTGCCTACTATTAGTTACTATTACTAACTGTCTCTCTTGTCTCTTGTCTCTTGACTACTCTAAATCTAAATCTAACTTTAACTCTAACTCTAACTGTAACTCTTACTGTAACTGTAACTATTAGTTGTCTATACGGTTAGGCGTTCACACAACTCTCGGTTGTTTCTGATTTGGTGATAAAAATCATTTGAACACTTGAAATTCCCAGCATTTTTGATCATCACCAGGGTGTTTGCCGCCTCTTCAGTGATGGAGAACCGGCCAAACACCATCAAAAATGCCTCCTAACTCTCTCTGTATCTCTGTATCTCCGTATCCCATATCCCGATGCATAATTCCTCAAGTAATAATTGTAGAGCACCTTTTATTTACTATGATACTACGATACTTGGAATACCTATTCTCTGATACTTACCCCTAATACCCAATACCCTACCCAATACCTTACGCACTCTGGGCATGAGTAGCTGTCCTGGGGCTGTTCGTTCAAGTCATCCGTATGGGGGGGTCGGGTTTTACCTCTTGGTGTGTTTTAAATGGAATCAGCATGTATATACTGTATGAACTACTTAGAGTTAGATCTAGTTTACTCTCTCTCTCTCTATCTATCTATTAGCAACCCATGGTGCTCCTCCGCCTGCCTGTAAATATCCCACCCCCATTCCTTGTCTGTATCTGTGGGGAGCACCACGACTTCGGCTCCACCGAAGCTCCCACTTCGAGGACTAAAATTAATGAATCTCTGTGGTGTCTCTCTGACGATGTGCAGGTTCGAGATCGCGATCTTTGTACTGATTTTTCTCAACATGCTTACCATGGGCATCGAGCACTACGATCAGCCACATGCGGTCTTCTTCATCCTGGAAGTGAGCAACGCCTTCTTCACCACGGTCTTTGGTCTGGGTAAGGGAGCGAGCCGGAAGCCAGCCAGGGGATAGCTTGGAGCCATTGCTAATCTATGATCCCATGGCTAATCTGTTTCTTCCCGCAGAGGCCATTGTGAAGATTGTGGGACTGCGGTACCATTACTTCACGGTCCCATGGAACGTCTTCGACTTCCTGCTGGTGCTGGCCTCCATCTTCGGCATTCTGATGGAGGACATCATGATCGACCTGCCGATCAGTCCGACGCTGCTGCGCGTAGTCCGAGTGTTCCGTATTGGGCGCATCCTGCGCCTCATAAAGGCGGCCAAGGGCATAAGGAAGCTGCTGTTCGCCCTGGTGGTGTCGCTGCCGGCTCTCTTCAACATTGGCGCCTTGCTGGGACTGATTACCTTCATCTATGCCATACTGGGCATGTCGCTCTTTGGCCACGTCAAGCTGCAGGGCGCCCTGGACGACATGGTGAACTTCCAGACCTTCGGGCGGAGCATGCAGCTGCTCTTTCGCTTGATGACATCGGCCGGATGGAACGACGTGCTCGAGTCGCTGATGATCCAGCCGCCCGACTGCGATCCGTTCTTCAACCGCCAGACAAATGGGGACTGCGGCCACCCTCTGCTGGCCATTACCTACTTTACGAGCTTCATCATTATCAGCTACATGATCGTGATCAACATGTACATTGCCATCATTCTGGAGAACTTCAACCAGGCGCACCAGGAGGAGGAGATCGGGATTGTCGAAGACGACTTGGAGATGTTTTACATACGCTGGTCCAAGTAGGTGTTTCCTCCCCCCCCACTAGAGTAGCAGGAGAGCAGCGGCTAGATGTGCGAGAGAGAGAGAGCGATGTTGATTAATGGAATTCGCGATTGATTTAATTTCAGATATGATCCACATGCCACCCAGTTTATACACTTCTCGCAACTGTCCGATTTTATTGCCTCTCTCGATCCACCATTGGGCATCTCGAAGCCCAATAATGTCGCTCTAGTGTCATTTAATCTGCCCATCTCTAAGGGTAATAAAATACACTGTCTCGATATTTTGCACGCGCTCGTGAAGCACGTGCTAGGTCATGTCGAGGAGACCGATAACTTCAAACAGTTGCAGGAACAAATGGATGTCAAGTTCAAGAAACAGTTTCCAACGCGCAAAGAATTGGAAATTGTTTCGTCGACGCGGATCTGGAAGCGCCAGGAAAAGGCGGCCAAGACCATACAGACCGGCTGGAAGGACTATTTGCGGTACTACACCCCACACCACACCACAACTCCAGTGCAAATCTCTACACTGAACACTCTTTACTCTTTTATTTATCTAACAATTCGTATTCAAATGATGTGTCTAACGCCTGCCTTGTGGTGTCTCTTCACAGGCGCAAGAATGAAAAGGAGCGCTCCAATTCCGGCGACAGTGCCACGCAAACCTCCAGCCCCGGCGGATGGCAATCGAAGCTCTCGGCTCTAAACTTTTTCCACCTGCAGGTGAGGCGCCAGCGCATTTATTATTTGTATATTTATGGATAAATTTTCGGATTTGGATTGGCTTGCAGGTTAGTCGTCGGGGCACCGCCTGCTCCAGTCGTGCCTCGTCGCGAAAGTCTTCGCGTGCCTCGGATGGCTCCGATCTGAGTGAATTAGCCGGGCCCTGGCTGAATCTGCCGCTGATGCTCGTCTCGGGGGCCGATGATGTCGTCAAGGATATCAAGCAGCAGGGCGACGAGATGGGCAAACGGTAGTTATCTCCAGTTCCAGCCACACACACACTGCATCCACACAGACACACGTACACACTCATCCAGCCACACACACAAACACACACACAGACATTCCATATATATATGTGTATGTGTATCCATGGCTGCGATGAATTTGAAATGCAATTTATAGACGAATACGAAATTGAAAGGCTTTCCATGCTCATGCCGCGCCTTCCAACCATGCAACAACCATGCAACCAGATAAACCAAATAACCAGATAACCAGACAACATACCCGTCGATCCATGCTCGATAAATTTAATGTTTTGTGTGTCCACAGTGTACCTATATGAACTTAAGCCCTATTTCTAGCATATCCTCTTGTATCTCCCTAAACTATGAGTCCCTGCTCGCAGATATGGTCACAGCGGTACTCAGAAGTGACTCCCAGCCCAGTGGCTTGAATTACCTAGGTAAAGGCTCAAGCTCAATCACTCCAATCCTATCCTATCCTATAATAGCTGCTTAGCTTAGCTTAGCTTAGCTAGCAAAAACCCCACAAAACGTACAGTCTTCAAAACCAACAAAAAACAACAATCAGAAAACAATCAGATCTACTCAACCAAATAAGCAATCTGCAATCTTACAAATCCTACCAACTCTCTTTAGTTCTCGTCTGCAACTCACTCATATTTGTTATATACTCTGGCTACATTATGTATAAGTATATGTACTCCACTATCCAGTACTCGTACCAGTCGACTGCTCCAAAATGTATCTTATCTAGTTGCTCCATCCAAACTCCAAACTCCAAACTTCAAACTCAACTCAAGCTCTATTCAGATCATTAAAGCGAACGCAAAGACTCTGTCAAATACTCATTAGCCGCTCTCTACAACAACAACTAACTAACTAACTACTCAACAACTTTCCTATCTGAACTATCTGAACAACAATTTGTAATGCATAATGCAGTTTAAATGTACAAATTCGAGTGTATTATTCCGACTTTGTATTTGATTTGTAAGTAGTGGCCTAACCGGAAACCGTTGAACTTGTAGATGAACCCCTCCCACCTCCCACCTGCGACCACACCCCCCCACCCAACCCGACTCGGACTCCGCCGACTCGCTCTCTATGGCATCGAGAATGCGCAATTTGAGTTGATTTTTATTGGTTGCCTGCCCTTAAATAGATTCCTAGTTATTCCTAGTTTCGCTAAGTATTTTCAGTTGATTTGATTGTAGCAGCATTGATACGTACCAAACCATCCAAACTCACCAGGTAAATTCGGAATTACGGAGCTCTGAAAACCCGCAGAACAACCTCCAACCCCCAGACACCCAACCATCCACGTTCATGCATAATGATGTACAGCTCAGCAACTATTTTCTCCTATGTAATATCGTCGAAAAATTGCAGAACACATAATGCCACGGAACAATGGCTCTCTCCTGATCTATAGCTATAAGGAATCCCACTATAATCTAATCTAATCTACCCGTACCCAAACATTCTATACACATTCTCTCGCATCTGAAATCTCCACATCCAAATCGAAACCAGATCAAATGACAAACCAAACTCATGTTTATGATTGTTACTATTACTGCTATTTCAACTACTTAACTATTACTATTATTAGCGGTAGCATATTTGTGGAAGCGCCTAGAGCAAGTCGTCGCCGAAGCTTTTATAATTTCTTTTTGCGTCATCAGGATGCTGTCGATGACAGCTTAACCTCACCTTCAGTACATAGAAAAAGTAATTATTGACAAGTGCCTTATCACCCAACCACCCACCAATCCACTTCACTTCACTCCACTCCACTCCTCTCACTCAGTTAATCATTCACGTTCTGCTGTTTGTAAATATTCTCTCTGTACATAGCCATTGAAACCACCGAAACGACAACCACTGCACCTGAATCTCAGTCTCAATCCAAGCATCAATCGAGATCATATCCATATTTGGCTTCTACTTCTCATTGAAAGCAATCTGTTCACTCTCAACCGATAATTATCAGTTTTTCCTCATGCTCTCGCTCACTCTCTGACATATATGTATAGCTCTCTATATGTATTCGTTACTGTATTTGTATCTGTATTTAACCTATCCACACAACCTACTTTTTTTTCGTATTATTCTGTGCGTTGTGCCACACCACAATTGTCAAACACTAATGCGTGCCTTTCACCCACAACAGCTGCTATAAATACCACGACCAACACAACCACCTCAGCCTCAGCCTCTGTCTCCGTGAGCGCCTCTGGTGCGGCCTCCGGCACCGCCACCTCCACTGCGACAGCAGCATCCGCCACCGACAGCGACAGACAACAGGTGGTGGGGGGGCCGGTCAACTCACGTAAGCGCGCCTCTAGTTTCATACGCAAGAAACCCCCCCTCGAAAGAGGTTTGTCAGCACAAAGCGCTTTAAGAGTTAACAAGAACGCTTTTGTCTGTATGTGTAATTTGTACTTGAGATACCCGCCCCGAGAGCACACCCCACTAAAGTCGTCGTTTTTTACCGAACTTGCAGCGGAGGGTCCTGCCCCCGAGGTGATCGTCACGCGGCCATCGCCGGATCAGCAGACGCATCCGCACATGCATGCCATCGGGCTGCGGCCGGACAATGCCACATTGGTCCATGTGCTGGTGCACCGCGAGAGCGAGGAGTACAAGGAGGAGGACGAGGGCAGCCTCTCCTCCACGGGCAATGGCAATGGCAATGGGCACGAGAAGCCCAAGCCGCCGCAGATACGCATCAGCGCGGGCTCGTCGGAAAGCGCCATGGACACGTGCCTGATGCCCAGCGTGCAGATAATGGTGGACAGTCCCAAGGAGCCGCCACGCGGCGATTTCAGCACGGAATTGGCTGCTGCACCCGCAGCCACAACGATCGGTGTCGAGGTGGATCCATCGCCCATCGATGTGAATGTGCAGGGGGACACATCGCAGGTGTTCTACGACTACAATCCCGACACAGCCACTGGCAACGAAATTGTCGAGATGGACTCACTCGCAGAGGATGAGGAGCAGACATTAGCAGCAAGAGAAAGCGAAGCACATGCACTTCCAGCGGAGGATCAGCAGAGATGACCTTTGGCCAACAGTCGGCAGCAGGATTCCAGCAGCAACAGCAGCAGCAGCAGCAGCACCAGCAGCAGGATCAGTGCCTGCTCCTCAACAACAACATCAACATCCTCGGCTGTCGCTGGTCGGCGTCCAAGTTGACAACCTCCGGCCTGAGCGCAAATCCGATGCCGATTCCTGTGTGCATTTGTCTCAGAACTTGTAGTTTCTTAGGCTTAGGCTTAGGCATAGGCGGGGTCGGGGTGCCCCTTTGTTATCATAGTCGATTACCTATATATATATATACTAGTCGCTTTATACGATATATACACATATACAGATACATATACATATACATATACGGAACTATCCAAATTTATATACAAAAAATATCAATCTACAATCTACGCTGGCCAGATGGAGGATGCAGGATGCAGGATGCAGGATGGAGGAGGTGGACAGGAAATCAATATTAAACTCTGTGTTAACAAAAACGTGCATTAAACAAACCGTACACTGTGTACACACACGCGAATGGTACGCGAATCAAATCAAAAACAAAAACAAAAATCCGAATAAGAATCAGAATCATAGATTAACTTATCACAATCAGAATCCGAATCGGTATCGGAGGAAAGGGCATGTCAAAACATGTCAATAGCTTACCGGGCCGTTCGGTTCTTAGTCGTAGTCATATCGGGGTACTTTCTTGGATATTTTCGAAGGTTGTCTTACAAAGAGATTGGAATTACATGCATACACACACATCTATACACACACATTTATACATGCATACATACATACATATGTAACTAACTATCGCGGTCAGATCTAGGCTCATGGCAGTAGATTTATTTTCTCAATTATCGATACATATGGAATATATTTTGTACATATGCCAAAGGAAGTATTTTAAACTAATGAGCTAATACTATACTTACTTATAGAGATAGGGGATAGATAACGATAACGATAACCTTTACCTTTACATAGCGTACGCCGTGCGAGGTCTTAACATACGTACATATAACATTAGTTAGTGCAAATTTAATGAAATATTTATAAAGGTTTTTCGTTACGACTACGATAACGCATACAATTACCGATTATCGATTACCAATACGATTACGATAGCGCTAGCGATAACTATAAACGATTATTATCCATTACCGATTGTTCGAAGTACAAAAGCGAAGTATTAGTAGATTTGATTATTATGTATTGTGCATGCCTACATACATACAGACATACATACGAGTATCTGGTTATCCACACCATGATACCCGTGCCCCCGTACACATGTCTCTCTATCCATCTCTCTTCTTCAGCATTCTTCAGTAATAACATAAGCCAAAGAACAATGTCAAGTGAATGCAATCTTAAGCCCAATCGGGAAATTAAATATGTACTACTATCCAGCAAGCCAGCACCAGAATCGAAAGCGAACCAAACCAAAACCAAACCGAAATCAATCAGCAATCAGCCAGATGAAGCGCAGTCCTACCTAACGAATAACTTTTATTGTTGTGAACTAATGATTAGTTAATTTATTATATGATTTAGAGTAGCTTAAATCAAAACCAAGTTGCAACAATTGTGGTCTCCTATGAAACAAAAGAACAAAACAAACCAGTAAGCTTCCACAACAACTCTATTTTAACATAATGATTTACACTTTACACCTATGTATGTACGTGACTTCTTTGTACAACGTGGATGAGGTCGGTTTGTTTTTAAGTCGTTGGGGCCCTGGGCCCAAGAAGTTTCCAAGAAACTTGTCGCGTTTTTGTTACATTTTAAGTGTTGTCCTCTCGCTCTTAAGTCGTCATTGTGATCGCATTAAGTTTACACATCGAACTGGAGTTTTTTGGGGTATGATTATTAACGATTAACGATTATTATTATGTATATACATACGAGGAAAACCGAAACCGAAGTACACCAGCAGCCTAAAAAGCAGCAGCGCACACTCCACTCGACTTAACTCTAATCTTACTCTTAATCTATTTTCGAAACCTAACAACAGACAATCAGACAGCGATTGATAGTAAATTGAAATTCTATGGTACCAACTAAATCGTTTTCTCCAAGAACAAACAAAATAACGTACACACAACAAATTAATTGTGATTTTAACAGCAATTTTTACACAGAAAACAAAACAAAAACAAAAGCAAAAACAAAAACATAAAAACCAAACTAAAATCATAATTTTTAATTAGAAATGTTAACAGAGATAGATGAAATATGAAAATGTGAAAAAAAAACCGAAAGCAAAAGCAAAAGAAAACCAAAAACCAACAACAGACAGAAACCAAACACTCGTCAATTAAGTGATATTTAATATTGGTACATTGCCTGACAGTTGCAAGGATTATATATTGTATGACATAGGATTTACAATATTTAGTACTCGTATTCGATTGTACATAGACGATAAACGATAATGATTAACGGTAACGAAATAGCAATAGAACCTCTCATCCGAATCATCAAACAAAATTGACAAGCCCAAACCAAAAGGAAGCTTTAATTTGAGTTATCTTTCAAATAATAATCGCTTCAAACGATATTTACTTACGATTAGTGAGCGACGCGAGACGAGCCAAGCCGAGCCGATGCAATGATGTGGGAGGAGGTTTAATTTAGTCATAGAGTATAACGACAATAAAATGAATGAGGCATATTCAATTATATAGACATCGTTACCAACAACCGAAACCAACTCAAATGAACAGAGATCAGAGATCAGGCCATAAACACAGAGAAGCAACAGGAAGTGAGCCGAATAATGAAGATTAACAAATTACAAATTTAGATATTTGATATTCGAATCGAATTGAATCGTACGCGGCGTAATCGCAGTAGATAATGCTTTGATCCCATTCAAGTCGAGTCAAGAACCAAATCAATCGAGCAAATGCAGAAATACAGCTGGCAGAAATTGAAACAGAACCGAGTCCTATGCATTTAAAGCTCATGGCACCCGCAGCAAAAGCAGCAGCAGCAGCAGCAGGAACAGAAGCCCCTAGTCAGACATGCAGCAATGGGAGACGAGACGGACTAGGGGCTGATTACGTATAGTACATACAGATATACCTATAGTTAGCAATACTGCTGGTTTGATTAGGCATGCCTTACAGAATACACGATTTTATTTATATATACATATTGTTGAGATTAAAGTATATATGGATATGGATGAGGGATGACGGATGACGGAGAGGTATTGAGACGTTTCAGCGGATGGAAAAAGGACAGATAAAAAGGGAAACAGAGGAACACAAAGCAACAGCAATAAACATAAATATTTAATACGTACAGAAAATGGAAAACAAATGCCATGGCAGAAGGCGTACAATTGTTTAACATGCTCTGAGAACTAAGTCAATTATTTTGATTTGCCGCCTTATTGGTCGTCCTAGTCCTAGCCCTAGTCCTAGCCCTAGTCCTAAAACCGCAGTAACAGTAACAGCTATGGCATAATCAAAAATCAATTAAATATTACCAAAAACTAAAAAAGAGACAATGCATAGTTTTATATAATAATTCCTATTCTAGCTTAGCTTAAACCATTGCTCCACGCTCCACCGGATCAAATCAAAATTTCCGCTTAATTTGTCTCTTTCAAAACTGTGCGATAATTGGGCAGCAAATTGTTAACAAATTATTGCCGCGCATGGTTTGCATTTGCATAAATTTCCATTTGGATTTTCATTGCCATTGACTGCCTCGTTAGCTTAGATTAGCCCCCCCTAGACCCATCAACTTTTGATTGATTTGATCCGCTACGCTCCGCAGTTCTGCTAAGCATTAATTTATAAAATAAAACAAAACAAAACAAAAACAAAAGATATACAAAAAAGGGTAATAAAAGAGTAACGCAAAAGATTAACCATAATACGAGTGTGTGGGTAAACAACGCACACACACACACACACACACACATTTTGAACCGAATCATATCAAATGCAAAAACAAAAGGATTAACGGAAAACCAATTAATGATAATAACTATAATAATAACGAACGGAACATAAAATAAAAGAAAACGAAATGAAAATTCAAGAATCCATAAATCTAACATTTGCAATTACATACAAAATATTTACTCGGGTACAAAATGGTACGGTACAGTAAAGACATTCGTTTATACCATATTTACTGTCTATATAACCATTATATACTACTTATGTACTTACTGACAACAAATTATTAAGGGTTTTGTTCAATTTCATTATTCGTATGTTAATAAAAACAATTTCTGACTTAAACCTACGCTTCGAGTCTGCTCTGAATACGGATTAAATGCTCGGCTAACAGATGATTAGTCGTTCAATAAATACTATAGCTTAGGCAGCCCCTGCACTGGTTCCTCGGGCTTCAAGTGCGCTCCTGTAGCACTTGCAGCAGATGGTCCAGCTTCTGTTCGATGAACTGCAAGTTCTCCAACTTATGCTCGATGATCTGCAGCCGGCGATCGCTGATCTGGTCCCGCTGGCGCCGCTGTTCCGCATTGGACTTCTGATCGATGACGGCCAGCGCGAGCTTCACGGTCCGGCCATCGATCTGGGAGCACTTGCCGGTCAGCACGGAGCAGCAGCAGGGCATCAGCTTCAGCGGCGGATCCAGCAGCTTCTTCTGCGTGGCGCTCGTGGGCAGCTGCTGGAAGCTGGCCGGGCTCTTGCCATTCAGCGGCTGCAGCTCGAAGCCATCGCTCATGGGTATCAGCACCTTGTTGCCGTCGTTGGGCAGCACTGAGATCTGGCGCAGACTCAGGTAGTTCGGGTAGATGTTCATCAATCGCTGGCAGATGCTGCGGAAGGGTTCGCTCCCCACAATGAAGCCTGCGTGTCCATCTCGGCCCGTGAGAACTTGCTCGTAGCGGGTCAGCAGATTGGTCCGCACGATGGCGCCGTTCAGTTCCGCCTGTGCTTTGATGGCCTGTGGGCGAGGGAATAAATTGGTCACAGTTAAATAAAGCCGGAGAAGAAAAGGAAATATATTTGAAAGCCCACCTGAGTGTCGCTGACAGCCAGACCATTCAGCAGATTGAACAGCACAATGGTCATGAAGAACACGAAGAGCAGGAATATCAGATAGGTGTAGACGCTGTCAAACTTAATGTCTCCGGCATCGAACTCGCCCGTGAGCATCACAATCGTCTTGATGAGCGCCTCGATGGGCACCGAGAAGGTGTTGAAGTGGCCGTCGTCCTCTCCCTCCTTGGCGGGCTCTGGCGTGCTGTCCTCCTGGTCCACCTGGGGCTTGCCAAACAGTATGTAGAAGCACAGACTGAACGTGAGCACAAAGATCGAGTAGAGGGCAAAACTCTTGATGAAGCTGCTGGAGACGGCGCGCAGCATCAGCATGTGCGTCGAAATGGAGAGCACTGGCAGGGAGCCCACCAGCAGGCAGAACTCCAGGGACACCAGCAGAATGGTGAAGACGGCCAGAACGCGCTGCGTCTCCTTGTCGTAGCTGGCCTCCATGCAGGTGAGGATCGACAGGACGATGAGCGCCACCTCCATCAGGTTGGTGATGGACCAGAAGTGCAGCAGCGGCGACATGGCAAACTGTATCACCTCCCGGATGATCAGATACGCAATCCCTATCCAGGAGAACAGTCCGAAGAGGGCAGTGAGGGCCGTGTGGTCACTCTCGTGGAACTTGAGGAGCGTGTGCGTGATGATGGAGGCGGTGAAGAGGGAGTAGAGCAGGAAGTTCAGGTAGAAGATCACCGAGAGGCGGTGCCACTTGAGGAAGAGGAAGCTCGAGATCAGCGGGTGCTGCAGCAGGTGGCGCAGCTCCTTGGTTTCGGCAATGTACGCGATGGGAGTCATCTCGTCCTGCAGCTGGTGGGGATGGGCCATGGCCGGCTTGTCCGGACCATGCTCCCGTCGCATCAGGTTCTTGTAGTTGATGACGATCTCGAAGCCCTGGTCACCGGGCTTCTCCCCGTTGGTGGTGATGCAGGAATCGAAGTGCTCCTCCAGTAGTTTGGGGTCCATCTCCTGTATGGGCAGCTCCCCGAACGCGCTCCTGGCCCCGATGTACGCTCCCTGGCGTAGCAGCTCCTGCGCCACCTTTGTGTTGCGATACTTGACCGCATAGGAGAGGGGCACCTGGCCACCCTTGTCCGCCTCGTTGATGTCCACACGGTCGCTCTCGAGCAGCAGCTGGAAGCAGCGCTGATGGTCGCAGAAGTCGTCCAGCGGCTGCTCATCCACGCGACTGATCACCGCGTTCAGCAGCTTGGAGTTCGAGGTAAGCCTCAGCTGCGGATGCTTCAGTAGCCTCTCCAGCGCCCGGTGGTTGCCCCAGATCACGGCCAGCTCCACGGGGCTGGTGGCATTCAACTTCGTTGGATTGATGTTGATGCCCGTTTCGAGGATGGCCTCGAGGGCGCGCTGCTTGCCCCGCTTGATGCTCTCCACCAGGAGGGACAGATACTCCTCCTGGTTGGCGTTGCGCTGGTTGTCCGCGTTCCCGCTCAGGTTCTGGTGATACTCTGCGAACTGCTGCTCGAACTGGGTCTCGTCCCCATCCCGCAGCGTGCGCAGCAGTCGCTCGCAGTCGATCTCTGCGCCGGCCTCGCGCAGCTCTGGCAGTGGCAGGTCCGGGTACTGGTCCTTCAGCATCTGGCGCACCTGCCCGTTCCGATAGCTGTCGATGTCCAGCTGGGGTTGGGTCAGGAACAGCCGGATCAGCTCCTGCTTGGTTCCGGCCTCGATCTTCCTGTTCTTCAGCACATGGTGGAGGGGCGTGAACTCGCCCTGATCCACCACATTGGGCGAGGCGCCGTACTCGAGCAGCAGTTGGATGCAGCTGCCCACCGGCGAGGCATTCTCCGCTGTGAGGTTCTTGGCCAGCGAGTTGAGCGGCGTCAACTGGCCGTACTTGCGGTCCACCTGGACGCCCCCGTGGCGCAGCAGCACGGCCAGATTCGATGGATCCCGCGAGTCTGCGGCATAGCTAATGGCAGCCTTGTTAAGCTTCTGATTTATCTGTGCGGGCAATCAGAGTTCGAGGAGTCTCTTAGCAGAAGAATGGAGAATGGGCCACTTACATAGTTCACATTGCAGCCGTGCGACAGGCAGGCCTCGATAAACTGTGCGCACTCCGGTGTGGAGAGCGCCTTCTCGTAGAGGGTGGTGTGTCGATCGTCCTGCAGATTCGCCTGGGCACCGTTGTCCAGGGCCGTGTGAAATTCCCGTATGTCCCGCTTGGCCAGCGCTGCGCTCAGCTGTCCCTGCGGATCGATGAAGCCGCAGTTGTTCAAGTCCATTCTGCTGTCTGCAAAGAGTCGAGTGGCAATGCGGCGGATGAGCAATGTCTATGTGGGCTTTTGGGTTAATCTTAGCCAGCCCACGCTGCGTATGAGTAACTTCTGATGCCAATTCTATGGAAATGATGCCAGAACCCGCATTGCTCGCGCTCTGCTCTGGTCAGTGGAGGGTCAGACGACTGACGGTGTCTGGCTAGACCTTGAAATGGCCAAAACAAAAGCATGAGAGTGGACCGACAGCGACCCCCGCAACAAACGGCATTTGACAACGCTTCATGCTACGATGATTTTCACACAAATGACTGTCTGTCTGTCTGTCTGTCTGGTTGTCTGGTTGTCCATGGAGCTGGCCAGCAGCTGGTGGCGGAGCTGGCCACAGCTGAAAGCTGCCCCACAGGTTTCTCGAAAAACACAAACCAAAATCTTCGTTTTGGGGGCAATTAAAGAAAGCGTCTTTAAGTGCTTTTTGTGGTACAGACCTACCGACTTAATTTGCCCTCCCGTGTAGTTATTAAATCATAACAATACGTACACAACTGCGGACAAGACAAGGTCTGAGAAGTAATTACAGAGGAGTGGCTTGATTGGTCAAAGTGATCTACAAATTTGAATCAAATTTGGGGCTCGATCTCGCTCTCGCAGTTTTTGGGATATCAAAATTTAACGATCATAAAGAATAATCATAAAATAATCGACACATCAATATCAATTAGCAATCAATTGGTTACGCTTTATGCTTTGAATACTGTTCCGAATGGAGCTTACGATAAGGCCCTGGGGGAGTGCTGAAATCTTGCGATTTATAGGCGGCTTTTTTCGTAAATTTCAAGGCGGCTTCTTCTGTGGGATCGATCTCCAGCCGCCAGCTTAACTTATTCTCCTCTCTGCTCTGCTCTGTTCCGTTCTGTGCTGTCTGCTTTGATGCTTGAAATGTGTGAGAAATCGGCTAATCACACATGAGATTTAACTAATTTGAATATTCCCCCACTGATTGTTTATCAATAGCTCAAGAATGGGCAATCAGGAAACATCGTCTCCACTCCATTGTGGGTAGCTCTTTGGCTAATGTGGTTTTAGTATGCAAACAAAAACGGCGCCGCTGGTGGGCAAAATTTGTCGTTGATAAGATAAACGGAATCGCACAATCACCTTCCCTAATTGGCCCTTTATTTGGTCTTCACTTGTTCTCCCATCCAACCAACCTCTTCCCCACTCCGCTATTTCTTTGTCCAACTGCGAGTATTTGCCCAAGCAATTGACAAACAGCCAGCCGCATTGTTTGCCCCTGCTGAAGCTCGACCCAAAGTCTTGCTTAGTCTTCGGTTGACAGAATGGCGCAATGGAATAACTCGCAATAATTAACAGACAACTTAAAACGATTTTCAAAAGTGAGCAACTCCTCTCTCACTCGCATCTGACCCAGGAAAATAGGAGCACTGCTCGAAGAAATATTGATGTTATACCATCTATACTGTTTGGAAAAAGCTTTGCCACCGATTTCGCAATATTTGTGGCACTTAAACATTTGCATCATCTACGGAAACCCGTCGAAATCGCAGAGTATCCGGAGGCTGTAGACTGTAGTGGAATGCAATCACAGCCTGTCAGAAGAAACCCGTTGATCAGGTTTGCAAGGGAAATGCAGCAAAAAAAAAAAGAGTATGAAAATAATTGCAGTCAACGGATCACAACTCTTGCACAACTCTCAGCTGCAGACAACAAATCGGGGATATAAATATCACGAGAAGTTTAATGATTGTCAGCATTTTTTTGACTCCGCGCCCCCTTCTCTTGAAGCTCACAGTTATGTACACCAAAACACTGGTAAAAAAAAGTATTCGTACTGAGCATGAAGTGTGTCAAAAAGGAAACGCAAAGCCACAAAATTCTTATCCACATTATGGGGCTGATTAATTTGAGTTTTACATAAAAAAAGTAATACGATTATTTTCGACGTTTCATTTTTCTCTGAGTGAATATATATACTCGTGCTTATTTATATATAACCTATCAGCCCTGTTCTCCTTACTCTTCTGGAGGAACATCTGGAACTTAAAACAGAGCTGAAGCCCCTGGAATTTTCCAACTAAATTATCTCCGAGTGCCAGACCGAATCGGCTGCTACAGTTCTTTGTGTAAAATCAGCAAATGCCAACACTTCGGAAAGAGCAAGTAGCGTGATTAATGTAAAGTTCTTCACACGATAAACTATATATATATATATGCATATATGTTCAGCTGTGCAGGATCAGCTGAATTGCTCCGTCCGTCTATCAAGAATTTATATACGAATGTATTCTCATACACTGCTATACAATTCTCACACGATACGAGTGTTTTATCATACCCTTGCCGAATACGTGACGTGATCCGATCCGATCGAGTGCTGAAATTTCGGGTCTAGCAGTCGTGTCGTGGGAGGAGGAGATCAGAGTAAACACTGAACTAATTTACTTGTCCATAAAGTTTGTTTATTGGCAAACTGTGCTCGGATTGTTTATTCAATTTATGGCATTATTTTTATGCATTCTCAGCGTTTTTGTTGCACTTAATGAACAACAGACACGGCGATGGTCTGGTGTTTACACTTGGCATTAAGACTGGAAAAACAAAAGGAAATAGCCCGAAATTCCAGTACAAAGAAAAAAGTACCTACTTGGGAGTGGCAGAAGAAACCACAATCTTGATCTACAATTAAAGTTTTTTGTTCGTAGTGAGACGCAGCCCCCGAAATTGTCATCATAAAAACTTCATAATTAAGATGAATGCGTGCGAGAGATGGGGCTGGAGCTGAGCCCAAGCATGACTTCATGCTGAACTGCCTCCGAGTGGCATCCGCGGAAAAAAAAACAACAGCAAAAAAAAAACAGCAACGAAATATAGTTGTATACAAGAAATGAAATGTTTACGGACAGCTCACAAACACATGGACACATGCTTAACTTAACTAAAGTGGATACACACACACACACACACACACACATGGTGCGAGTATATGCTCTATATTGGGTATGGTATATGCTACCCGTACTCGCTGTGCACTTCATAAACAATTGGCTGGCCTACATCATGTACTCGAGCAAAACACACAACAAAAGATTTGGGAGGGGAGTGCAGGCGTGGGGGGATGTCAGTCAGTGCCCCGCACGTTTCGATAATTTCGAATCATTTAATTAAGTCCAGGCGTGGCCGCAGTCCACAGCTGATTTTCACGATTCTCCCCGGAACTTTCAATTAATCAAGAAGCCCAAGAGCCCTGACAGATTCCCGAAAAACTAATTAAAGATCACTTTGATTTACAGTAATCGTAGAGCACCCCTTCTGGGACTACGCCCTTGTGCGCCATGCTAAATGTAGAAAACGAATAAACAAAAAAGCTTTGTGGGCGGAGCTAAATCGGCAAACGAATGAATTCCAGTCAACGGTTTGGGTAGTCGGTCGGTCGTCGTATATGGGGAAGGAGAATTGGGACCGGACCCTGCCCATCGTCTCTCCCCATATCGCCTAATCGATGGATTATTTAAGTGTAATTGGTAATAAAAAATGCAAATTCAGCTCTCGGTACATGTGTAATGTGAGGTATGGCATGGTATGGGAGGACGGAAGCATTTGACGCCGAAAGTACATGCAAATGAAGCGAGGCTTGGATTACTCCTGAACTCGATTGGGACTCCATTTACGCGCCTGTTGCACACAATCAAAGGGTATCGAGTACCTCGTTTATTTCTTCATTATTTGATTATTCTCCTGAAAGAAACCATAGCACAGCACAAATAGCACTTGAGAGAACGGGCCACCGCTGGCGTTGCCTTTTAGGGCACATCAAAAAAGTGATCGTGACCATTGCCGGCCCACATTAGAAAATCGTTTTTCGAACACTTCGTTCTGGCGATGATGTCACAGTTTGCGTGTTAATTCCAAATTTTAATCATTTATCAAATGCAATTCAATCAATTAATTAGCTGCCGGCGACGTCACTAAAACAAAGGAGGATTTTGTATTATATTTGTTGGTTGCTTTCGCCGTGGGCGCCGTTTTTCTGCAGTTTTTTAACCTTGATTTGACGTTAAATGTTTTAAAACTTGTTTTGCTGTCGCTGTTGAGTGGGCTGGCAGTGAGCAAGCTGATCTTTGCAACTGCGGTTTTACTCATTCCTTTTTTGATGCATTACACACATGATTCATTCACCGTAGCTAATAATAAATTAAAATCTCTCCGCGACTCATCAGCTTAAACCATGTCACAGCACAGCATCACTCAGTCCGGCTTTACATAATCGTTGGATGATTCATTGATTTGGTTTGTTGGAAACACCTCGGCGGTTTTTCAAGTTTCGGTTTTCGAACTATTTTCCAAAATTCTTAATTTTTGTTTTTGTTTTGTTTTAGCACTATGGCACGCACGTTACCTTCTTCTTGCAAATGCAGCTAACGAATGAAGCATTGAATACTTGGCGGGCCGTCTAAATAAAACGGCCGCTGATCGTTCGAGGGCTTTCCGATCGATATATGCGCTATCGATAGTCCGCAAAAGCTTCCATTTTCGGTCGGTCACGAGTAGCACGAGAGCGCCACTGTGAGCTCATTCAGTGCGCAGAATTAACAACAACATACCTCAGGGGTTTTTCAACACTACGCAAATAATGGACATATTGTTTAAGTTTAGTCCTCAATGCTAGTCATCGACAACAGTAATTCAAAAGCCATATCACTGAGAAGGTCATTTAATATATTGTAGAGTAACGTATAAAAGTTCTAAATATTTGCACAGAATGAATCAATGTTAAAACAAAGAAAATAACGAATAAATGCTAAGTTAGCCCGACTCTTAAGTGGAATAAGTGTGTGTGTATTTCGATGCAGTTGCAGACTAGCCGACAGACCTCATTTGGCAACAAAGAGGCCATTCCGAACGAGTTCGATGAGTCCCAGCTTTTGGGAACACCAATAAAGCAAGCCCGTCATGATGAGCGCCTTGCAAATACGATCCAGGCAGTACAAGCTGGAATTCGGATGGTTTAGGCAGTTTCATATAAAACGAGAATAATTACTAACAATCTCAGCTGTATGCGCGCCTTGGGCAAGGAGGTGAGGGGCTCCTTCATCACGTACTGGCGACCGCCCAAAATGCTGTGCTTCATGTACTCAAAGTCGTCAATATCGTCGCTGTTGATCTTGAAGCTAGATTGGATTGGATATAGCATTGAACGGATCATAGGGTAAAGCTCTTATTTTGTGTGGCTTACATTTGGCGGTCTGTTTCTCCCAATTCCTGGTAGATCTGCTCGAAATGCGTCGACCTGAAGTCCCAGTTGCGCGTGGTGAAGAATTGCAGCACCTCCAGACCCATAGAGACCTTCGTCTGTACCCGGACCATGCTGAACGAGGAGTGATCAGATCAGAACGTGACCGAACAGTGGGAATCACTTACAAGCGACGCTGTCCGAAGATGAGGAGCAGAAAGTCAATGATGTAGGCTGGCAGCCACATGAACATGATGGTGCAGAAGGTGTGGTACAATTTGCTGGACGTCATATTGCCATCGGGGTACCAGAGTCCTGCTTCGAACGGATACGACTTGCCGAGATCACGGCCCACGTCCATTACCCACTTCCAGGTGCGTTTTTTGGCATCGCCCACGGTCAGATTGTAGACTGGTATCTGCAGGGGCCTGTGATGAAGGCAGGCTACATTAATATCAGCCCGTGGTAAGACGACCCCCAGGACTTACCTCTGCTCCACGAAGCTGTTGTGGTAGGGCAGCAAAATCAAACCGTTGATGGCTATATCCACTGGTATGACCTCCGATCTCAGCTCGCCATTGCATATCATGGATCGAATGACGCCCTTGCCGGCTCCAATGAGCACGCCCGTGGGTCCGTTCATGTTGTCCACCCAGCCTTGCAGGGGCTCAGCCACAGCGGGCGTTACTGGTAGAACAGAGAAAAGGTCAACAATTCGAACAGACTCGCAGCTTAATCTCTACAGATCTACACGTATCAATGCAGGGGGAGGGGCAGGCAGAGCAAAACAACACGGGATGGAGATAGATGTGTATGTACAACAACCTAGAATCATATTTATTTGGAATCATAACCTCGAATATGCGTAACTATGACTAAGATTTGTGACTAAGTAAATGCCTGTGACCACCAAACCAATGAGAATCCAGAATCCAGAATCAAGAGTCCAGAATCCAGAATCCTTGGCATCAAAACAGGGCCAGCACCCCCGTCCACTTGAGGACATAGTATAGGAAGAGACCCACAATGACGGTCTTGCACACGACATCCACTACATATTGGCTGCAAGGGGAAGGGAGTCAAATCAGAGTTAGTCTGTGGCGTCTGAGCAGTGTCTGTGCAGGATCACTCACATCTTCATGTGCAGGCGAGCAGAGGGCAGGTCCTCCTCCTTCTCCTTCAGGATGAACTTGCGAGCCCCGAGGGCACACTGCACCATGTAATCGTCTTCGGTCTCCTTGACGTGCATGTTCATGTTGAAGCTGCCATGGGAGGGAAAGAGGGAAGATTAGCATAGACTTTGATGTTGCAACTGAGCCACTTACATTGCCTTGTCCTCCTCGTTGAGTTTGTCCCACAACGAGCAGTACAATTCGGAGCGGAAGGACCAGGCCGTGAGTGTGAAGAACTGCAGCACGCCCAGACCCGTCGAGATCTTCTCCTGCACCCTCACCATGCTAAAGGGGAGAGCAGAGTCAGTCAGTCAGTTGCCGTTGAACAGCACTTTCAAAAATGGTACTCACAATCTCTTCTGGCCAAACAGGAGCAGAAGGAAGTCGAGGAAGTAGGCGGGCAGCCAGTGGAAGAGCGCCACGTTAATGTTGTGATAAACTTTGTTGGTGGTCACACAGGGGTCCGGGTACCAGAGGCCTGCGTTGAGGGGTATCTGCCTGTTGATGCGCTTGCTCAGCTCCACGACGGTGCCCATGGTCATCTTCCTGTGATCGGCGTTGGTGATGTTGTAGACGGGCACCTGGGAGGGGCGCTTGGCCTGCTTGTTGAACTCGTAGGGGATCACGATGAGCCCGTTGATGGCATAGTCCACGGGTATGACCTCCGCCTTGTACTCCTGATTGACCAGCACCGATCGGATGACGCCCTTGCCGCAGCCGATCATCAGACCCGTCGGTCCATTCATATTGTCCACCCAGCCGGGAATCGGCTCGTAGGCAGCAGGCGAGACTGGTGGGGGGGAAGAGGCGAAGGAGTCCGGTTAGTGGCGGCGGAAGAGTGCAGGATGGAGATTCGATTCGATTCCAAGTGATTGATTGATTGATTGACTCTACATACCACGAAAGCCCCGAGCATGATGATCACCGAAGCCGTATTAAGTGTGTGTGTGTGTGTGTGTGAGTATTTGTTTGTTTGTGTGTGTGAGTGTGAATGGAGTTGAATGAATATATATGAGTCGAATGTATATAGCTTGTTGTATATGTTCCCTGTAGAACAGGAGAAGAGGGGGCGATCTTTGTGTCTGTTTTTGTGGGGATCGATCGACCGATCGTGTAGTTCTGTTTGTGTTGTTTGTGTTGTCTCTGGAGCGGATGGTCCTCAGCACTGGATCAACACTTGGATACTTGGCACACATACACAGACACATAACACACATATATATTTTGTTTTGTTTTGTTTTGTTTTTTATGGATTTTTTTTGTTGCTTGATTTTTGTTTTGATTTTTGTTTTATTTCACATGAAACATAAAAGATCACTTAAACTAGAAATGAAAACCAAATCCGAGGCTCGAGTGCCCCGAAAGTAGTGCCCCAAAGCGAACCTAAGCGGAGATTGAGATTGAGATTGATTTGATTTGATTGAGGAATGCGCGCAAATGAATTTGAGAATTGTTTGGTCCGACTCGAAGCCGAAATCGAAGTCGGAGGAGTCGGGGGCCACCACCTTAGATGCCCAAGAGACGTGCCACCACACCGTAGGTCCAGTAGCACAGGGAGCCCACGATGACCGTCTTGCACACGCGATCCAAGATGTACATGCTAAAAATTGAAATAGATCAGAGTTCTGGGCAACTGGAATCGGGAGCGGGGTATGGGGTACGGAGGCTCTCTTACAGCTTCAGCTGCAGCCGGGCACGGGGCAGGCTGTCGGGCGACTCCTTCATCAGATACTGCCGCCCGCCCACGACACACGACTCGATGTACATGGGCACAGTCTCGACGGGGTCCATGTCCATGTTGAAGCTTTTGAGTGAACACTTTACTCTCTACTCTACTCTCTACTGCTCCGTACTGATCGTGTACATACTTTTTCTTGTCCACATCGTTCATGATGTTCCAAAGGGACGAGTAGGCGTCCGATTTGAAGAACCAGGCCCTCATCGTGAAGAACTGCAGCACCTCGAGACCCACGGAGATGCGGTTCTGGACACGGACCATACTAGGCGAGGGGAGAAACGAGGGGGGGAGTCAGGCGAGGCTGGCTGGCTGGGTCCTGGGCGACACTTACAATCTCTTCTGGCCGAGCAGCAGCAGCATAAAGTCGATGAAGTAAGCGGGCAGCCAGTGGAAGAGCAGCACGTTGATGTTGTGGTGCAGCTTGTTGGTGGTGATGCAGCCGTCCGGATACCAGAGCCCCGCCTCGAACGGGTAGCGATAGCCAATGTCTTTGCTCATCTCGATCACCTCGCCCCACTGCATCTTGCGGTGGTCGGCGCACGTGATATTGTACACGGGCACCTCCGCGGGCTTCTCCTTCAGCCCCGTGAACTGGTAGGGGATCACGCACAGCCCGTTGATGGCGTAGTCCACCGGTATCACCTCCGAGAGGAAGCGCGTGTCGATCAGCATCGAGCGGATGACGCCCTTGCCAGCGCCCACTATCAGGCCGGTCGGTCCATTCAGATTGTCCACCCATCCGGGCACGGGCTCGTAGGCCGACGGCGACACTGATGCGATGCAGTGAACGGTGGGAATCAGTCTGGTCTGGGATACGGGGATGGGGATTCGATTCCGAGCAGTTTGTATGCGTGCTGTGCCGTATGCCGCCCAGACAACAGGAGCCGGAGCCGCGAGGCAACAGGCAGTCTTGGGCTGGGCTGGGCTGGGTCTTGGACGGAGGCGAAGGCGAAGGCGGATGCGAAGGCGAAGGCATGGCTGTGGCAGCGTGTGTGATCAGGCGGGTGGGGGGTGCTGGTTAAGCGAGGCTGATTGTTGTTGTTTGCATTGCATGCTCATTGAACTTTTTGGTCAATGACGATGGATGCCGTTTGTGTGCTGTGGTTTCTGTTGTTGTTGTTGTTTAAGCAATGTTTTTAACCATGTGCCATGCCATGTAATTTAACTTTTTCTTTTTTCTTGGTTTTTTTTTTCATTGGTTTTTGTTTTAAGCGCTGTTTTGTTTGCTGTGATTTCTGTTTCTGTTTGCACACATTGCTTGTATTTGTTGCTGATTTTGTTGGTTGTTTTCTTATAGAGAAGTTTCGCAGCAGAAGAAGAATCTTCAGCGGTGGTGGAGGCGGTGGCATAAGCGCAATGTGGGCAGGCAGGGCAAGTAAAGGACAGGAGCGTAACGAGGTGGTCGGGTTGTCATTAAAAATACACACATAAAGCATAAAAAAACACACACAGTTGACCAATTAGCAAGAAGCATCTTAAACGTAGCCCCCAAACAGCCCCACCAGACCAACCCTGGCCACTCCCTCCTCCAACCCCGTCGCCTGGCACATCATTCATCATCATGCAATCGCTAAAAAGCTGTCATTTTGGGCGAACTTTGCCATGTTGCCAGTTGATTGGCAAAAATGAAGACGCTATTTACCGAAGCAGCCGGGTCAGCTGCATGCCTTGAACCCAGTCGCAAGTACTGACAGTTGGAGACAGATTCTAGACAGAGGCGTAGCCCAGCCACTTGGCAAGCGAAGCCGCTGATTAGCTCCATTTACAGAGGGGATTCCGTGGGGGAAATTGCCATCGAAGTGGCTCTTTGCACCAGTTCAAGTTGAAGCGTTGCTATAATGCGGTAATGGAAACACGTTTTCTGTTGATTAATTGAGCCTTTGGCTTCGGGGCGATTTCAGTGCTAAAGTTTTTCATTTATACAATCGGACTGTATACCTCGATGAGCAGAGAGGGCGACTCTGATTAAGTATAGGTCGCATTACGTACGTTTAATCAGCATTAATGGCAACTGGCAGCCAATAAGTGCGATTTTTAATGCGAATTTTTATGCATGTCTATAGGTAATTACACATTGGCCAATAGGCCCAGACGTTCCCTCGCTAATGCGTCTCTTCTCAGATTTCTATCTATCTATCTTTTATCAGGTTTTGGAACACAATTCGCAATCGAAAAGTTAAATGGGCAGACAAATCGTAAAGTTTGCAAAGACATTCAAATAAAACAAATCTGCAGGTGGCCAGAGAAAAGCATAAGCAAATGGCCCCAGGCAACCGCAGACACAGAGCCCAGACATAATAATAGACATTTACACAGACATAGACCGAAGGCAAGTTAAGCGGAGGCGCAAGATTAGTTAGCAGCAGCAGCGGCAGGAGCAGCGACTACAATTTCCCAGTTGCCAGTTTCCATTCCGATGGCAGCAGCCCCCAGGCACCGCCATAGACATGGAAAATTAATCACATAAATAAATCCTATGTGGTAAAGCTGCAAGCCAAAGCCACCAGACAGCAGACAGCAGACAGCAGACAGATGTAGCGGGTAGAAGCCGTATTGGGCCAAAAAGGTCACTTACCGATGCTGGGGCGTGCAATGATCACCGGCATGCTCTCGTAGTGGTCGCGCACCAGGAGCTCGGCCAGGCGCTTCGAGTAGGTGTAGGTGTTTGGGTGCGGCTTGAGGAGATCGGGGGTGATGGTGTCGAGAGTCTTCACATCCATCCACTCGGCCATGCGAATGAGATCCTCGGGCTTGTGGGGGAACTCGTAGACCTTCTCGTACATCACTTCCTGGTCGCAGTTGCAGAAGGCCGTCGACAGATGGATGAAGGCCTCCAGGTGCTTCATCTCCTTGGCCACTGCCAGGGCGCGCTTGGTGCCCACCAGATTCATGTCGATGGCGTCCCGCAGATTGCCCTCCAGCTTGAGGGTGGCCGCCATATGGAACACGATGTTCGTGTTCTCGGTCACATGCTTCAGGCTCTCCCCGCTCAGACCCAGCACTGAAATTTAAACAAAGGAGCATCAGAGCAGTTCCGACCGGACCGAACTCGGCTCCAGTACTTACAATCGAAGGTAACGTCGCCCTGGTAGATGGTCACCTTCTTGAGCATGTGGGGCCGCTCGTCCCGGATGCGCTGGAAGATGGGCAGCTTGTACATCTCCTCCAGACGCGACTCTGGGCTCTTGCCGCGCTTCGGCCGGCAGATGATGATCACCTCCTTGAGCGAGTGGCAGGAGTAGAGCAGCTTCTCCAGCAGCACCTTGCCCATGAACCCAGACGCTCCAGTAATGAAGATCGTCTTGTCCTTGTAGTACTCCTGCACGGGCGATAGATCCACCGTCATCTTGCTGCAAGCAAACAAACGGGAGAGAGAGGGGGAATCGGGTATTAGCACACTGGATGGCCTATAAGTGGTGGATGTTGCAAGAAGCATTCCGGGAACGGCAAAAACCAGTCACGGGAAAATTCGCAATCGACTCGCAGAGTGTCGCAAGCAGCTGGAAAAACTGGGGCTAATTCTGTGCCGTGGCACGCGTGCCCCGCTTGCCACAAAGCCTGCCACCTGCTGCAAACGGGTTTCAGATTGGACTTTCAGTTTCTATTTGGAATTTCGATTGCGCCTGCACTGTGGACTCGCATTTCTTTGCGGCATTATGCAACGGCCAGGGGGGTGGTAGGGGGTAGACTGTGGTTTTCATATCGCCCCCACTCCACTCTGCTCGGACGGGGACTGTTGCAAGTTGCCGTTGCCGTCGCCGTTGCTCAATCTGCATTCGGCTTGAGTTGCAGCCGCGTTACACTTGGCCACATCCGTGTCTCCGCCTCTGGGCGATCTCCGCCTGATCTCAGAGCACGCCCTGCACTTTGGCCATGTCACGACATTTCACGCAACACCGAACGGACGTGTTTGTTTGACATCCGCCCAAGCATAGCCCATAAATCATAGCCCATAGCCATATCCATATCCCCTTCAAGCTAAGTGTTTAGTGTGCTCTTTGGCGATGAAATTGCAATGAAAGCATGACACTGCAGCTCTGCAGCACTACACCTTGAACTACACAAGCTCGAGGCAGAGCTGAAGCTTAGCCACAGCCACAGCCGGGGGCTGAGTGTTAGAGATTAGTCGCTGTGTCTGTTGCTGACGTTGGAACTTGGCTCAGCGGCAAATTGCGGTTCTCCTTCATCACTTAGCACCTGCCTTTGGGGGGCTTGTTACCTAGCCTCAGTTTCGGGGTTTATTGCCAATTAAAACGCGTCTGCCGAATGTGTGAAGCCAGCAAGAGCAAGCGGCCAACAGTCAACAGTCGACAGCTGCTGGTGGTGCCTGCAACTTATGCAATCCGCGCAGCACACATTGAGCCAAATTTCGAGAGCCACAAATAGAGCCAGCCAGGTCGAGCAAGTTGTCAAAGCCAAAATCATCAGCATAACAACACACAAGCCCAAGCTAAAACAACGAAGATTGGACGCCCAATCTGACAGCAAACAAAACACAAAAGACTTGGACAACGAACTTGAGGGCGATGCTTGAAAGAAAGCCGCCAAAAGGAGCGGAAATGGCACGGAGGGAAGTAATATTTAAACGCAGGCAAGAACAGATAGCCAATGGAGCAAGCTGCACAATTTAAGCTAGTTAAAAGAAGAACTCAGTGGGATTGCAAGTAAATTTACAATTAATGCACAACATATTTGTTTAG
Organism: Drosophila ambigua; assembly: GCA_018150905.1. Classification (NCBI taxonomy): domain Eukaryota; kingdom Metazoa; phylum Arthropoda; class Insecta; order Diptera; family Drosophilidae; genus Drosophila; species Drosophila ambigua. The sequence goes on along the minus strand of JAECWS010000001.1, from coordinate 8,016,222 downwards.
TTAGAGTTTTTAGGGGACTTGGAAAAGTTTTAGTTATCTTTCTCGGCCATTTTTAAGCTCGTTTATATTTCAGTATTTAGGTTTGCTCAAATCAATCCGCTGAAACTTGTTTCTAGCAAAGACAGTGAAATTTTGTTCACGGGTTTGTATCTCAAGAGCCACTTGAGAGCTACTTATACGCGTACTGCAGAGTTTTTTCGAGAATACCTGACCCTATTAAACAATATCTTTATAAATGTATGCTATTTGGATTCGCTCCGAAGAGTTGTCATATTGTCAAACCGGTTGGGTTACCCATTCATTTGCCAGTATAAGCATTTTTAAATCTTTGTGTGTCTGGCTTCCTCTTGTTTGCATATTGCAAATGCTAAAATGGAAGTCGCATTTTTATTAAAGTTGCTGCCTCAGAACTGGCTATCGATGATAGATGGAGTGGGTCCATTAAAACGATCGAATGTGCATTACCCAGTCCTCCCATTTGTCTGTCAATGCGTCCGATGTTGCAGCTAATAAGCACAGCCACATGAGTGATAGATTGAGTGAATGGCTGACTGATTGACCTCTGGGCTAAGGCTTCTGCCGCGAGCTGAAGAGCTCAAGCGGCGATCGTGCGTTTGTGTAGGATCATTAGGAAATCCACTTGAGGCTCTGGCATTAAAACATGAAGTCGAACAAATTTTAAATGTTTGGCAATTCTTCCATTCCATTCCCCCATTTGGCCTTTGCTGGCGCAGGTCTCACAATAATATCTGACACAAATATAAAAAAAAAATATTGGAAAAAAAAACCCCCCTGAATATGTAAATTGCTTTTTGTATCGGATCAGCCAGTGGCCATTGATACAAATGAGATGAAGCCAAGACGGGCATAAAATTAACAGAGCGACAACGCAACGCAAGGCAAGGCAAGGCAAGGCAACGCTTAAGCTCCGAATCAAATTTATGCAAAGGGCTGCCTCTCCCTCGCTACTCGCGGAAGTTTACCAGCGTAATGTGTGTATAAATATTTAAATATTTTGAAGATCCAGTGCGATAGGTCATGACACGACCCTGACACACACAGACACACGCACACGCGGAGACTTGGAGACTCGGAGATCGCAGTCGCAGTAGAGCAGTAGAGCCAGCTCGATTATAAAAATATGCTTATATAATCTCCAATTAAACGCTTCGCTGGGCAGGTAAATGTTTCAAATTGCTGCTACTGCTGCCTGCTATTGCAGACCAATTGCCCCGAAAAGCGAGAGACAATACCTCAATCAAAAGACAACTAAAAATGAGTGTACATCGAAAGGCAGACTCCAAGAAAAACAAACAAAATTACGATCAACTGCAGATCCGTCAGTGGAGGCGGAGGTGGCGTGCAGAGAGCGGCGAAGTGACCACCAATGCGCTTTATGGCGAATATTTTGGATGCATTCAAGTGTTTCAATTACCTGTGGTGGTTGGGATTCTTCTCTTCAATTAAAATGCTTGCAATATCGTTGAAACAAACACGTCACACACGAACGCGATTCGATGCAATGCGAGACTAGAGACTGCAGCGAAGTGAGACGGTTCGGATCGGATCAGATCGGGTCGAATCGAATCGGATCGGATCGAGATGGAGACTTGGAGAATGTACGATGTGCACGCTACGACACTCGACAGAAGACTGAACGCGGCCAGGCCAATGCTTGCCAATATGAATAACTCTCGGTATGGGCTGGCCTGGTGTGGGGGCTCTGCGGCTCTGGCCCAACTGGTTGATGTTGTGGTTGAGGCACTCGCTCTGGGATGTGGCAAACCAAAGCGAAACGAGGCGAAATCCACATGGCCTGCCTGGGGGAAGGTGTTTGTTGGTACAGAAACCCATATATCTATTAGTTTTGGCCAGGTATCAGGTCTCGGCTGTCCAAGTGCTGGGAAAGTGGCAGTTCCCTTTTGGGCACTTTGTCGCGGCTAAAACATTCCCACATCCCAGGGCATATGTAAACATATTTGATGGACAATTAGATGCGCAATTTGGCCGAGATTTTATGGTCTTTGCAGCATTGTTTGAACTATGACGCGGGCTCTAGATAAATTTGCATGCATATTTGGGTCATTATAGATGCAAAATTATCCATGGTCGGTCGGATTCGGTCTCCATTACACAATGGCCAGCGCTTTGCATTCGCTTGCTGCTTCCATTTTGCTGAAACTAATTAGGTGGTTATCAATCTCCTATGCAAATTGCTGTGTTGCCCAATATTGCGAATATACTTAATCAATGCTTACGCTTTTTCCTCTGCTTTTTGCAAATTGGCAAAACATAAATTCAGCACATTGCCAATATTGTTGCACATATGAATATACAAGTCCGTTATTATTGCTTATTCAAATATTCAAACCGCCGCCACATCCACATTATTTCTTAGTGCGATGGCACTAATCGATAGCATTGTGTATCGATGTCTATTCCAACATATCTATCGAAGTTCAGTGGTAAAAATCGCTTTGTGTGTTGAAAGAGACAAGAAAATCATCTGTTTCCCCTCAAGTTACGTCACATATTTTTAGAATCTATACTCAAAAATTTTCGTCATGTCATGGAATAGATTACAGCCATCTGCTATTCTAAATTAATTTTACATGGACTTTAATTGCACAGTGGCGCCACAGATTCTTAAGTTGCTATCGATAGTGCTATCAGTAGTTCCCCGCCTCTACCAACTCAACGTGCTAAGTTCGCTGTCGCAAATTTTTGTTCCAAATTTTAATTGCAAAACATGGCCGAACTTGATGATTTTTTCGCGAAAAAGGATAAGAAGAAGTCTAAGAACAAGACCAAGTTTGTGACCGCCGACGAATTGGTCAAGAACCTGGAAGACAACACGAAACGGGAAGTGGTCAAGCCAAAAAAACCCGAACCCGCAGCAGCAGCTGCAGCAGACGATGGCGGCGTGGCAGTAGTAGGCGAAAACGAGACCGACACCAAGGTGCCAGAGTCCGTAGCGGTAAGCCTGGTGAAATCAGCATATCAAAAAGTTAATTAATTGATTACAACTGCTGTCGTTTGTTTTCGTGTGCAGCCCGTCGAAGAGGAGTGGAATGAGGTGGAGCCTGAGCAGCGCAAGGATTACAGCGGGCTGAAGATTGGCCAGCTGAGCTCAAAGTGAGTTTCCATTCTGCTTGTGCATGTATGCGTATGCGTTCAATTAAGTGGACAATGGCAATCTTTGCAAGCTGCAGTCGCGTGATTCTAACGCGGCGAACAACTTCTCTCCCAGCTTGAACAGTCAAAATGGCATGCTAACCACTTTTCTTCTCGTAACAGCTCTGCCAGGGAGTCCGAGGAGGCTCGGGCAGCACGAGTTGCAGCCGCTAACGACGCTGGCAACTACGATGAAGACGACGATGATGATAGCAATGGCTATGAAAACGTGCAGGGCGGAAAGAGCGCTGGAGGCGGTGGCGGCGGCGGGAAGAAACCCTGGAAGAAACTTATAGCTGCCGAGGATGTTACGCAAATCCCAGTGCCGGTGGAGGTTGAAAAGTCATCCTCAAAGCCCTATATTTCACCCGCGTTACGTTACAGCGTAAGTAGCGATCACCTGACCGCATTGATCATTAGTCGATTTAGCATGTTACCCTTTCGTTTTCCAATTGAAATTTGCAGCAAATCAGTGGGCTAGGAAGTGGAATTGGCGGTGGACCGCGTGCGCGACGCACTGCTCCGGACATCACCAATACTGAGTTCTTCCCGACGCTCAGTGCAGCGCGCCCGGAGGAACAGCGAAAGAAGAAAAACGAACCCGCCTTCGAAGAAGTCCGTCACGGCGGACGCTTTCAGCGCGTGCAGGAGCCGACATCCGCACCCGTGGCGGCTACCAATCGATTCCAGTCGCTCGACGATGAAGCGGACAGCTAGGTGCCAGCTCCTGCCGAGGCTGTTGCTACCACAAGAAACCGTTTTCTACCACTGTGTCCACTGCTGAGCTCGCCGCAACAATCGGCAGCAAGTCATTTACAAGTTCGTAGTGTACGCACGCATATGTCAACTTTTTCTAGGCTTTTTGATTCATCTTTGCCACCTCCTGCTACTGCTACTCCTAATCCCTATACCACATACACTATTGTTCATTTCGTTTTGCATTTTTGAAGTATGGAGTCAATGTAATAGAATATGAATAATAGCCATGCGTTGAAATCCGTTTATAAACGTTACTTTTGTATAACCTCGCCGGCTCTCGTTTTGTGTTAATCATCGTCGACAAGGTCCTCCGGACGGCTGTCACTATAGCTGCAAGAGAGTGCACATCAGTAAGAGAGGTCGTCTTTGGCCGAAATGGCGGGATCCCGCACTGACTTCTCACTGTACGGCTGCTCGGGCGTGTTGTGGTACGTACTCAGCTGCGGCTTGGCCAGCATCTTCTCTGGAAAGTTCCGTATTAGGTATAGCCAGCACTGCATTGGTCTGCAACAACACACAGATAGGGATTACGTCAGTGGAACATTTGTTTGACCAGATGCTCACCCGTCTGCTTCCGTCCGTATGGTCTGCTGCTCACGATCGTAGTAGTTGGGGTAGTCCTCCAGCTGGTCCAACTTGGAGAACATGGCCTCGTCCACCTCATAGATCTCGCCCTGTATGTTGTGGCCATCGCCGGGCCTGGCCAAAAGGAATGGAATGTTGTACCGGGTTCCCACAACCAGTGGAAACTTCACCGCCGTTGTCCCACGGCCCAGAAATCGTGCCTGGCCGTTCTCCTTTTTGGTCAGCCAGTGATGGTTTGGCTCGCCGCTCTTCAGCGTGCCGTACACAAAGACTCTCGCTGACATTCTTAGCATTAGAAGTGTGCTTTTCCGCTGGGCTTATCAGTTGCGCGGGCTAACTTGTTCATCTACGTCGACCCAAATTGCTGTCCAGTCGTCGCAACCCATTCGCTCTTCTTCTTGTTGGCAGTCGCTTGCCATTCGCCGCGCGACTTGTTGCCGTGCACTAAGAGAAATCGGCGTAATCGCATGGTGTTGAAGAGGGAAATTACTGTTTGTGGAGCCATATCATATGTCCATATTTATGTTTATATAACATCATCGATTATATTTACTACGAATTGCTTCAGTTTTATTTGCTTTTGTTTGTCGAAAACTTATGAAATTACAAACTACGTTCGCTAAAATCTAGTTAATGCGTACAGTACATATCAGTGTATATATCAATTGCCCATAAATGTATATATGCATGTGTATATATCAATCTGTTAAGTCTGTTTCCCCAGGGGGAATCAATATTGTACGGTCTACAAATGCAACTACCGGTAATATTATATTAATAATTGGCCAGGCTTCCCAGAGCACATCACATCACACAATGGAGAAACCACTTAGTTTTGGGCCTCATAGGTCAGATCGTCCTGGGCCGGATGCTTGTGGGTGCGGCGGTGGCGCATGATGTACGGGTGGGTGGAGCTGTTCTCGTAGCTGGACAAGTACTGCAGGGACAGCAGTTTCTCCGGATATTTTTGCAGAAGATAGACCCAGCATGGGATGGTGCTGCAAACAAGTGAAATAATTTGATGTACGTAAATACACGTCGATCAGATGAATGACGTCAATGCTCACCCCTCGCCCACGCCGATGTTCATGTCCTGCTTCTCGCGCGTGTAGATATCTTCGCAGTCCTCGAGGTTGTCGAGAGAGTTGAGCATACGGTCGTCCACTTCGTAGATCTCACCGGTTACATAATAGCCGATGCCCGGCTTGTTGAGCAGGAAGGGAATGTTGTAGCGCGTGGCAATGACCAGCGGCAGCTTCTCTGTGGTGGTGGCCTTGCACCAGAACTTGGCAAATCCGTTGCTAGAGCTGGCGAGGATCGAGTTGCTCGGCTGTCCGTACTTCAGAGCTCCGTAGACGAAAAGTTTGCTCAGAGCAGTTGATGCTTTCTGTGTGGGTGTGGCAGAGCAGAAGTAAGGTTAGGTTAAAGATCCGATATGCAGAGTTTAAAGAAGTGTGGCAGGTGGGCGGCAGGCTTGTATCTGCTATATTAATATCGAAACCTGTGGCAAGCTTATCACTGATCTGAGTATTTTCCATTATTTAATGCCCCCTACCAACTTGCTGATAACGCGCCACACACGAGCCAGACGTCTCCGTCTCGGCGAATATATTCGGCCGTTTCGTATTTATTTATAAAATTTGTGCCGCGTTGTTCTGTTGCCGGAGAAGATGAGTGTATGGCAATGGTTGATTTAACCGGTTTGGTGCATTCACACTTGTTTTGTTGTTTGTTATAGCCCCATTGTGTTATCGTGGACAATATAGAGATATTTTAGGTTTCGTTCCTCCAAAACTGCGCAGCAGCTACATACGCCTCCATCAAAAAAGAACAAACACATGTACATGTCCATATGCATCTATATAGTATATGTATGTGCGCGTGATTAGGTGCATAAATAATTGCTTAAGTCGGTCTAATCATTTACTGTAAATGAAAGCCACACGCTATTGCTAGACAACCTATTATCCGGCCTTCAATCAATGTCATTACTAAATGAACCGTTGCATTGAGGCATCTGCTTACATAACTCTCAGAACAAACGCACACATAAACTGTACACCCACACATGTACTAGAACATTGGGAGACAAAATTTCAAGATAACATTAAGAATAGCACTTTCACGAATTGAAATTTCATCTTGAATTGAAGTTTTCCCACGCTTTCTTCCTTTTTGGGGCTGCCAACTTTCCAAAGCCAAAGGACAGCAGGATATGCATATGTATAAGCATATGAATGTGTGTGTGTGTGTGTGGAACGCCATCCCTTTTACGTACCTTGACTTGGCCCATTTTTTTGCTTTTATCACGTTTCTTCTTTTTCAGCAGGCTGCCTTTTAAGTTAATTAAAATTGCAAATTGCTGCAGTTGGCAAGAGAGACAAAAAATATACGCTCCTCAGGATGTGGTGAAAGAGAGCTCCAGCTAAAAAGTCGAACCGCGCCGTTGGAAAGCAAAACTCCAACTAAAACGCGACGGAGAACACAACTGGTACTGGCCGCTTTTTCTGTTGGGGCCCGTCGGTCCGTCCCCCTCCAACAACAACAATATGAAAACACGCCACACGCGCGCCTTTAAAGACGCCAACGCCTACGTCGACGTCGCTGCCGATGTCAATTCTTTATCTAACAAATAATACCCTGCAGACAGCCAGGGTGTGTATTAGTTCAAAACTAGTCAGATTTAAATACACAGTTTACAAAATTTGTCTTATCGGATAAATAAGACAACACATACAGGCAAACAGGTAGCTGTCCCTTTCACTCTCACTGGCTTCCATGGAAGTCGAATAACCCCCGTTTTGGAAACTTAGCGAAAATTTCCACAGCTACGCCTCTGGAGCGCACGTACGCATGTTTTACTTTTGTCAGCTTAGTTTAGTCGATCAGCGTCCGATTAAAGATATAATTAATTCAAATTTTAAAGCGACGGGCCCTTCTTCCATGTGCCAGAAACAATAACAAATTCGCTTTGTAATTTAGCGTTGAATACGCTCTCTATCCATCTTTCCGCTTCTCTCTCTCTCTCTGTACCTCTCTCAATCTTTGGATGCCCTACAATCATTGTGTGTGGCATATTAGTTCGAACAGTAAAGCATTCAACAGATGTTTTTTTTAAGCGAAATATGTACAAATAACTTAATTATATTATTTTCAATGGCAAATCGACGAAAAAAATTCGAACGAGTGACGTCAGCGGTAGAGGAACTAAAAACAGACCCCGACGACTGCAGCTGTTTTTCCCCAACGTTAAAAGTCTTTGGTGCAAATGCCCTTACGGTCATAATGGTGGTTCTTGTGTCGGCAGGCACACATGTTGGGAGCGAAACAGTAGGCATGGGGTCCGCAATCGCTGCAAAGGATTCACAGATGAGAGTGGAGCCAAGATAGGGATCGGTTAACTTACTGTTGGCAGATGGGCGTGCACTGCTGCCCGTGTAGCAGTGTGGCGCGGAGTTCATAGCCCTGGGCACAAATGCATTGGCCATCGTATGAGCACCGCCCGTGGGTGCATCGCCTGCAGCGGAAGCAATTAGAGATCACCTCCAATCCGGCTGCAATTCAACTCACCCGTGGCAGGGGTCCAGAAGTCGTGCACCCCGATGGCGGCAATGACGGGAAAGAGCATCAAAGTAGAAGCGCTTGTCCTTTCGGCACACACACAGATCGGGGGCGGCACAGTATCCACCCGCTTCCCTACAGCCGGGCAGACACTCAGCAGCACAGACTAGTCCGTCCGGATTGGCCCCCACATACTGATCGGCGCACGGGCAGTCGCCATCCTCAAAGCACACGCCTTCTGGGCAGACAATGTTGCAACGTCGCACACACTGTTGGGTGTTCACGATTAGCATCTCGTAGTCGGAGCACAGTGGCGGGGGCTCATTGATCTGCCAGTAGCCGTAATCATAGTAGTAGTATCCTTGGACCAAGACGTGCTGGAGCACCAGTTGAACGAAAACCGTCCGTACTAGCATCTTTGACAATTGCAAATGATCTCCTGGACCTCATGGGATACCGATCCGACCCGGCGTGGGCAATGAGAGTGAAAGTGTTTTCCGGAGGCGGCGCAATTTGTGTACAGAATCCATTAGTCCCGTTATTGAGGCGGTCACGATCGCCATGTGTAAACATTACGCCGATGATGCAATGGACAACTGATAACCGCTCGCCCGGAGAGCCTCTCAATCTGAATTTAAAAAAAAGCATTTGCATGCAAACGAATCCAACAGACGCCGACGCCGCATTACTCATCGCAGCAGCTGCTGAGAAGAGAGAGAGAGAGAGAAAGATCCAACTCCGACATGTATGCACACCCAAGCGAGCGCTAGAGATAGAGAGGGAGACCCGATGAGAGCGCAATTCTGGAATGTCTGGATTCCACACTCTGGCTGGCTCGGTCTTCGGTGGCGTCTCCGCTCTCACCCCCACCGCATTGCACTGCAATTGGGGGACCCCGGCTCCGACATCGACTCCAACTCCAACTGTAGCTGCAGCTGGTTTGAATGCGCCCCATTCATTCAGTCTTTTGGGGTCCGAGAGTAATGTCGGCCTCCCAGTCCCGATCGGGCAACGGCAGCGATAAAGACAAAGTCAGCGGCACGACAGAAACGGCGACGCCTGTGCGAACGGAAGTTCAAAGTGTGGCACAAAGTTGCAAAATCGAAGGCAATCGGTGATCAGAGTGCGAATTCATTCGGATTCGAATCGACATTGGGAAATTGGAGAACAATAAAAACGCAAACGCATCAGAGTTCTCTATTTTCAGTGGCTTTTCTTCTCCATCCATCGACGAACGAACCGCTTCAATTGCAATTATAAATTGAATGCTTGATTCTCGTTCTCTACCCACTCCCCCCTGCACCATTCACAGCGTGCTTGCGAGTGTGTGTGTGTGTGTATCTGTGTGTATGGGGTGAATAACATAAAACAGACAACGGGCGAAAGCATAAAATAAACAATACCATTTCGGGCGGTCAGCTGGGAGGAAGTTCTGGCCCCAGCGCTGCTGGTGGTGGCGCAGCGCAGCGGTGGTGGTGGGTGTGGGTGTGGGCCCGTGGGATGTGCTCGTTGTGGAAGTGCGTGCTCGCGCAAAGCTAATGCTTAGAATCTATTATGTATCCGGCAAGTGCTGACGCGTTCGCCTTCTGACATCGCCATCGGACAATCTCTGAACTCTGCGAAAACGAATCATCCAATATGTGCTACGTTATCATCACAAGCGGCAGTCTAGTCTGGTTCCTTTGCACCCTGGTTGCGGACATGCTCATAGCGGCGGCATTGGTCACGCCCAGGTGGCTGATTGGTCCCGTCCAGCACGTGGATGGGCTCTCCTCCGTCGCCAGCCAGCGCCATTCCTCCGTGGGCATCTACACCCGCTGTAAGGTGATGCACCAGGTGGGCTACCACTGCGGACGCTTTGACCTCGATGGCCTGGCCACAGACAGCAGCGTCTATCCTAGCGAGTGGAAGGCGGCCATGTTCTTCATCTCACTGGGATTCGCCCTGCTCTCGGTCACAGTTCTGCTGACTCTGCTCACTTGCTGCCGTCAGTCGGCCTTTGGCAAGAGCATCCACAACATGACCGCCTGCGCTCAGGTGGTGTCAGGTGAGAACATGCACCACAAGTTGAATACAGACGAGACCTTTTATATGCTTGCATTCCAGGAATCAGCGTGATGTTGGCCCTCTTTCTGCATCCTCTGGGCTGGCGAGCGGCTCGTGTCCAGCGGTTGTGTGGTCCGGAGGCAGAACCCTTCTATCCGGCCGACTGCAGTATAGGTACTATATTGGCTTGTCCGCATACGCGAGCTAAAATTAACCCGTTCCCCCATAGGAATCTCATTTTACTGCGGCGTCATCGGCATACTCCTCACATTCGCTGCCGCTGGCATCAGCTTAAAGGCGGAGTCCTCCAACATGCGCACGCGCGTTCGTCGACGCGTCGAGGAGGGCAGCAAGCTGGTGTGCATTCCATAGCTGTAGCGGCCCCAGAAAACTGACAACTTCCATTTAGCGAGAATACTTAACTTCATTTGCGAATTAACTGAAACTAGTATAGCATAAATAAACCTCTAACATTTCTACAATATAATGTACAACATCTGGCGGAGTGCCATTCTTTTACTTGTTGCGCTTGCCCTTGGCTTTGCCTGGCGGTTTGCCCACCACATCCGGCTGGGCCTTTGGGATGTAGACGCCGTGGTTTGTCTTCTTCAGATGCGCAAACAGTTTGTTCTTCGAGTCAAACACGAGGCGGCAGGTGACGCAAGTGTGCTGTGGCTTTGTTGGATCGTCGTCTGGATCATCTCGTTCCTCCTTGGCTACGACTGCTGCTGGTGTGGCTTTGACCTCTTTGGGTGGATCGGGCACTTGCTCAGCAGGCTTTCCCTTGGTGGTCGTTGACTTTTTGCTTTTGCTCTTCTTGGCTGACTTTTTTCCTTTGCTCCAGTCGTCTTCAGAGTCGCTCTTGGCTTGGTTAAGCTGAATAGGATCATCGGGGACATCGCTGTCCTCTTGCTGCTGTTGCTTGGCCACAGCTTTCTTTGACTTTTTGTTCTTCTTGTTGCGTTTGATCGCCGCTGAATCCTCCTCACTAAGCTCCGCCTGCTCCTCTTGAGCGTCCTCCTGTTCGTCGTTTAGATGCATTTCATCTAGTGCTTCTTCGACATCAGGGAGACTATCTGCGGAAGAGACATCATTGAAGGCTTCCTCCTCGGCCTCCATCTCCTGGCGCAGACGTTCTACATTGTCTCGGTGTTTTTTGCTCTCCTCGTGATTGGCCCGCGCCTTGGCATTTTTGAACGATTTGTTGCAGGCCACACAGTACAGGTCGTCCACATACTCCAGCTCATACTCGGCTCCTTCGGCATCCAAATGGCCGTTGCTGTCTGCCTCAGAGCCGTCCCCGTCTTCATCATCCTCATCCTCTTCCGTGTAGTCGTCCGAGTCGCTGCCGTATGCCTGTTCCAATTGCCTAAGCTGCTCTTCGTAGCCCTCATTGTAGACTTTGTTCTCCTTGGCGGCGGCCATCTCCTCCTTGCGCTTGCGCCACTGCTCCCGACGCTTCTCCTCCTGCTTCAGCCGATTAGCCTCGGCTCGCTCCTCCAGTACACGTCTGTAGGCCAAGACACGGCGATCCCGCTTGCGCACAAAATTAACCAAATTACGAATCTGCAGAGAAATACTCGTATTAAACAAAATTGTTTCGACAAACTTGTGTGTTGCTTACCTCTTCGTTGCGGTCCCTGCGGGCGTTTTGAACAACTTTTTTCATTTCTTTTTCCACCTTGCGGAGAATGAAGCGTTCCTTGATCTCCCTCACGTCGTACGGGCACAGCCATTCGTATGTCTTTTTGGTGCTGTAGGCCGCCCAGTAGGCGTAGAACGGGCCCACGACTTCCTCATAGCTGCTAGCTGAATTGCCGAACGGGGGTGCGACTCCCAGCTCGTCATCGCTGTCCATGAACTCAAAATCCTCTGAGGCGATCTGGACGAAGACATCGGCATAAACTTTGTAGAATCCCTTTTCCCCATCACCGTAGCCTTTGTAGCAGGAGTTGGTGAAGTATGGGAAGACATCCAGGCAGTTCTCCGAATACTCAGAATTCTTGCCCCGCAGAATCTGCTCGCGGTGATTGTCGTACCAGGCGCGTTCCTGTGCGTCCGAGAGCACTTCATAAGACTGTTGAATCAGTAGGAATTTCTCCTTGGCCTCAGCCAAACTGTCTGGATTCTTGTCGGGATGCCAGCGGAGCGCCAATTTGCGATATGCTGTTTTGATTTCACTATCGTTGGCGTCTCGTTGGAGCCCGAGCTCCTCGTAGTAGCAGCGCATCTTGAGCTTTTTTTGATTATTTAAATCACGTTTACAAGCATGTTTACAAGAAATTTCGATGCCTTGCGGCAGTGTTGTCTTACGAAAAAAAGCGTAAGCAGCTGCTGCTCATAAATGCGTTGCACCTTAAGTGTTGCAAAACGTTGCGATAAGCAAACATTTAAATAAATAAATTGCATACTTTTAAGCTAGTAGCTACTACTACTTTAGCTAAGTTTTCCTTCCAGAAAATCCTAATTGAAAATTATGGCTATGAATGTGCAATAAAGTAGAGTCCGTAATTTTCAAACTTGCAACGGAAATCTTGTGTGTACTCTGTTGTCGCTGCTCTGCGCATTCCTTCTTTCATTAGCTTTTTTTTCTTCGGCGGCAACGGACGCTCCTTTTCTCTGTTGCCGCACATTCGTTCGCAGAAATCTACCGCACGCTTTTCTCGCTACTACCACAAACTTATATACATAACAGTTTCAACATACAATATATAAAAGAAATAAGAAAAGGAGAAGATAACTAAGCATACCTATACATAATTCGCGTAGAAATGGTAGTGAAAGTACTTAAAAAGTAGTGAAAAAGTATATTCTCAGTAGAAACCGCAGCAGCAGAGGCAGAGGCAGACTACTACACTAAAGGAATCTCGCAGTGGTTTTTCTCTTTGGATGAAATCTTGCTTTTTACATATAATTTGCCGAGAACGTTTACAAATAATTTGCATGAAATACACATATTGACTCGACCATTGCCAATCAACAATAACAATACACATAAAGTGCCAAAATAACGTAAAGCATTTGAGTCTGCAGCAAGTGAAGAGGGGGGAAAATGGAGAGAAATAGCTTGACATAAAAATTCACAGTTACGTCGGATTTACAACCCGTCGTCAGCCGTGCAGAGTTGATTTCGGCGGGGGAGGTTTGCAAAAGCACACAGACAACGCATACAAGCCCACGCACGCATACAGTTACTCCAGCGCACAGCACGACACGAGGAGTGGAGTCGAAGTCCTTGAAGCATCGTTAGGCAATAGAGGAGGCCAGGAAGCATCTCGACTTACAAACCAAACCACCCCCAATACCGTGGCCCAAACCGTTGGGTGCGTCGTTATTCGGCCTGAACGGCCTGAAAAAAAAAAGAACCGCCAACAAAAAATAAACAAGCGAAGCTGTCTGTATGCACGCAAGCGAGTGTGTGTGTGCCATCGTATAGATTTACCGTTCGTTGGTCTGCCTTTCATCTCGCGTATTCGTGTGTGTTTTTCTGTGCGCCGCAATAAAAAAACAGACGTAAAAGGAAGGAAGAAAGAAGGATATTATGAGGCGGCAGACAAAGATAGCCGCATTTGCGAATAAGGTAATTTCGCATAAAATTCCAACACACCCACACACACATTATAGGAAGCATGGGAATTGCAAAAACTATTGAAAATGTGACCCTGCTCTGCCTGGAGTCCGGGTGGGCTTTTGTGCTGTCATAAATGGATTTTCTTATCAGTCCAAAGTGGTCCCAGGAGGCCGCTCAGCCTCTATTGTTGCAACTAAATTGCAGTTGAAGCCAGAGCACAGAGTACACCCTAAACGCACTCGCTTTCCCGTTTCAGTTATATCAGCAGCAAACACAATCCGTCCAATTTCGTTAAGATTAGAAGCTAGCACTATGTTTGGATCCAAGCTGCGCTCCTGGATGGAGACGCACATCGTGCGTCCGCGGAAGAAGGGAAACAAGCACAAGCAGGCAGCCGCAGAGGCTTCGCACAGTAGCAGCACCGCCACCACTGGGAATGGCAAGAAGGCGGGCACACTGCCTCCACAGGGTAGCAACCTCACTAGCCCCGTGCTGACAAGTAGCGGCAGCCACAGCATCGCCAGTCCAGTGCGGAGGCGCGAAGTATCGCCCATACAGTGCCACGTAAGTAACTTTTTGAGTACATTTCTGTGAACGTTTCTGACCCGAAGATCTTCCTAAATTGTGTAGCCTCCTAGTCGGCGGTATGGATGGCAGTCACCAGATGAAGATTCATACGTCATCACATCACCCAAATCGGACAATCTGCTGTATGCCCCACAATGCTACCAGCCACATCAGCAGCTGCAGCCTCGGCAGCAACAGCACCAGGCCCATCACCTGAGCGTTCCCAACTGCAAAGACATCTCCAGTGCAGAGAAGTCACCCACCAAAGTGAACTGTTCCTCTTCGTCTATTTCGTCGCTCTCCTGGTCGACGGGCTCCAAGGAGCCCTCGTCGGGCAAGCAAACTACATTCAAGGATCAGCAGTCCAATGGGGAGTACCACATTCCACCCGAAGAGGAAGATGAGGTGGAGTACGAGGAGGTGGGCGCCCTGCTGTTGCGCCCCCAGGCTCCTATAAGGGACTATCAGCGTCCGCAATCGGAGAACTTGGCGGGCATGCGTCTGATCTACGAGGAGGAGACCAAACCAAACTCCAATCATGTCCGTTACGGCCGTCTGCTGCCCTCGAAGCTGGCTCCTGCTCAACTGGGAGATTCTGTGGACAGCCTGATCACTGCCCCACCCATTCCACCCGCTGCATCCACTGCAGCCGCTGGCTCGAGGATTCGTACACCACGGGGAGTGCAGCGCACTAATTTCATGCCCGGACCGCGTCCCCATAGTCTCCCATCGCCGGAGAGCGCCTACTCCACGGGCTACTCCACCGACGGCACCTCGCCATGCGCCGCCAGCAACTACAATCCCCCCGAGTACTACATCAACATGCGCTCGGGCACCCACTACTTCCCCAAGAGCGTCAACTCGCTGGCCATCGAGGCGCAACGCTACAAGTTCGGCTTGAATCGCATCGAGGAGATGTCACCGATGGACCCGTTGCCCAAGAGCAACTTCGCTAATGCCATTCACGGCCTGGAGTCGTCGCCCAGTCCCCTCGCACTTCGGCAGCAGCCAAAGCTATTTGAATGTGAGTGCAAAATGTTACGTTTGGTCAGCTCCGCTGTTGGAGAACTCGCCCTTCCTTTGAATCGCGCGACCCAGCCAACAACAAACTGAGCAATTAACCCATTTAGAGTCTCGGCTCAACTCAAGTGACATCCCACTCACATGAGTCCCACCCTCATTCCACACCCATTGCAGCTCCCTCGCCGAGACAGCGCTGCCGCATAAGGACCAATCCCTGGTACAACACGGCCGAGCATTTGCCACCCTCCTCATCGGCGCCTACGCGTCTGGAGCTGGATGCCACCAGCACCACCTCCACCACATCGTCGGGCATTAAGTCGGGCAATGAGCTGGAAGTTCCGGCTGCCAAAACAACAGCAGCAACAGAAGCAGTGACGGGAACAGCATATGCAACCACCACCAGCTGCAGAGGCACTCCCAGAAAGTCTGCTAGAGTTGGTGTGGAGGGTGGCGTTGCACCTGGGGTAGCTGGGGGAGTTGCTTACGAGTCCTCGGAGGGCTCTTCGTCGTCGACTGAAGTGGAAAATCTGCATGCCCCACACACCATAAAGCGGCGCCACTTGGAGCACGTGGAGACGACAACAACTTCGGCCCTGGTGGCTGCTGGCGGTGGAGCTGGAGTAACCACCACCTCCTTCATGCTCAGCGACGATGAGGCCACGCTCAACGAGATGATTGGCAAGTTTGACGAGAGTTACATCTACGAAAAGGAGACCGACATACTCAGGTGAGTCAGTCAGGCAGTCCCCAGTTTCAGTCCTCCCTTTCGCGTGTTTCTCCATTAATTTGCTTATTTTCCGCTTCGCCCCTGCAGCAGCGACTCTGATCCCACAGACGACTGTGCCTCGGAGCTGGACACCGGGCAGGATGCGGGCGATGAGTGTGATACGGACGAGCTGCTGGACATCGACTTTATTGACACCTCATCCATGCAGGAGGTGGTCCTCGACCGCCACGATCTGGCCCGCAATCTGGGAAGCTGCCAGTACTACTTCAATCAGCCGATCAGTCCCTTGATCAAGCGCAAGTCCTCGACCCGCTCCCGTCGGAAGAGTGGACAGGAGACGGCCGATGGCTCGCAGCAACGACGGCGGAAGCGTTTCCTCAAGACGCGCAAGAAGAGCTGCGAAAACCGCGAAAAGCTCCCGACATCGCCTCTGCGCGAGCCTCGCGGCTCGCGTAGTGTGGGCGGAACGCCAGTCTGTTTACGCCGCAAACTGCTGGGCCCCAAGGAGAGGTAGGATGAGCGTGTGTTGCAGATTCATTATTTGTATTATTATTTAAAATATTCTTCTTTGGCTGCCAGGATCTACAAGACATCGCCACTCTCGAATCGCTCCAATTCCCTAATCTTTGGCAGCATCAATGAGAAGAACTCGCTGACCATTGCCGAGAGCGAGAAGGCGCTGCTGAAGGCCGACTTGGAGGCGGACATCAAGTACAAGCAGCTCATCATGGAGGCCGAACAGATGCTGGAGTCTATGAGAAACAGCTTGCAGAGGTATGTAACGCCTGCAGGATTCCAGAGCATTCGATTCTACTAATCAAACATTTGCAGTATACCGCGGGACACACCCGTCGCCAGTCCAAGGCGCGTGAATCCCTTGGCCAACAAGCGCGTGGAAATGCTCAAGCACGGCGAGGTGGACTCAAAGAAGCAGCCGGCGCCTCCGGCCACTCCTCCGTCGGAGCACGAGCTGGCCGCCGCCATCAACAAGCGCATCGAGATGCTGAAGTTTGCTGAGAATTCTACGGCGTCGTCGCCACCCAATAGTCCCAAGCCGGGCCGCTGCAGTCCCCGGAAGACGCATCTCACCAACTTCATTAATCAGAATGCTCCGCCCGAGCTGCCGCCGCGCAAAATAAATGGCAACCCACCCACTGCTCCGCTCTCACCGCAGCTGCAGTTGAATGGGAGGCGACTCCAGGAGAGTCCCTTGGGCAAGCGGCGCATGATGACGGTGACGTCGACGACTACGACCACAGTGTTCAGCTTCAATGACGATGACTCGGAGATGGAGTGCATCGCAGTGGAGGATGTAGGCAATAACAACGTGGAGGAGCCTCTGTCAGCACCGCAGAGCAATAACAACAATTTCTATTGTCCACACAGCGAGCCGCTCAAGCGAAAGGTCTACAAGGGCAGCTCCTCCTTTGAGCGCATCAAGAAGAACTTTGACTTGGAGCTCGGTGAGTGCTTTGCATATGGCTCTGCCCTTCTACTCTGATTCATCCTTCTACTGATCCAAACCACAGAAATAAGCGGACGCAGCAAGTCAAACGAACGTTCGCAATCCAAGTTGTCGACATCCGTCTCGGCCAAGAGCTCGATGCATGATGTGACCGGCAATGAGGCGAAGGCTCAGGCAATGGGCGGCGGAGATGGAGGCAGTAACCGAAAGCAGCAGCTAATACTGAGCACCATTGTGGATCTGAAGCGGAGTCTGGAGCATCAGAGCCATCAGCTGAGTGGCTTGAACGGTGACTAGACTGCGCGTGGACTGACTACAGAGGCTAAGATCATCATTATCATACGTAACCCATGCATAATCTAGATTCTAAACAGTAAATAGCTTGCGAAGGCCTAAGCTAACAAGTCCAACCGAATCCCTCAGACTAGACACTGAAACTGAGCGCAATAACTTTCTAAATGATAAGAGAACCCGATTATTTACACGATATACTCAAGGGTCGAAATGGAAACTATGGACTGGTGCAGAAAGTTATCCCTAAAATACGTGTAGAATGTAGTTTGTAGTTTGTTTTCAATGGACTATGTATGTTTTAACCGTAGACATTTCCCAAGGTTTATGTTCTTTTGTATTTTGTTTATTTAACATTTGTTTTTCCCTGTTTGAACAGGGGTATATTTCAGCTGAGATCCAACTGAGATTTGATGTTTTAGCTTTTTGTTTGCTATTCGTAATCAAGTATTATATCTCTAGAATTGCATTTATGTTATATTAATATCATTGAAATCGGATAGATTATTTCGTTGGGTTGCCAAGCTGCAAAGGTGTTCTAAACACCACATCCTTGGTGCAGCCTCTAGGCAACGCTATCTAATCCACTCATACCATACTATACCAAAAAAATCATAGCTTGAATACGTTGATCTTAGACATTATATGGAACTACATGTGTCAATAACTGATATACTTATCCTTAGTTATACTTATCGAGCGTTTGTGTGCGAGTGTGGAGACTGAATCCTAAGCATATCCCACATGAACAGCGAGATTTATAGAACTCTGCTCATTACTAGAATGATTCACTTAACCAGCATTATCGAAGATATTCGGAACTAGATCTTTAAGTAAACCAAATTATTATCCATCCAAATGAAAATTGTTTGTTTTAGCCAAATTGTTTGTAGTTTAATCGCAAGAAAAAAAAACTCAAAGAAAGTTTGTTCAACTGTTCTGTTTCCTTAGTTGCGTAGATGAACCGATATCGTATTGTATTATCTATGAATTTTAAATTTGTTGCAATTGGCAAAGCTTATGCTGATTTCCAATTCGGATAAATTGGTTGTAATTTGGATAAATCGATTGTGTACTACTAGTTCTGTTCGGAATTATGTATTATTGTGTTGTGTGCCCCCATTATTATGCATATAGACGCTATAGAACCCACACATAGCGTACATACATAATCTAAGTCAATAATGTAACGTGATAATAAACTTAATGAAAACCCCCAAGACCCTCAATTAAAGCGGCAATCGTAGTAAGTATGTACATACATACATATGTACCGTATATAGAATAGCTATAGCTAAACAGTTATAATTGTGATTTATTGTTTAACACCGTCTTTTTACACTAGCTTTGTAGTTTTTGTATCCCGTCTCTCCCCTTGTTTTTGAAATTGCAATTAGTTTTCATTTTCGCTTACGTACGAGCCTCAGCTCACAGAGTGCTCACAGTCGATCGTTGCTAGTCAAGGGCTGGGAAGTGGTGGGCTAGTCGTCTGGAATGCCGTGTTAAATTTACTTAATTAGCTTCACCCAAACGCGACACTTGAACATCGACCGCGGACAGGGGCACCGAACGACGTACGAAAAAATTGTATCGAACTTTAATTTGGACACGACGCCGATGCGTAGTTCCAGTCCGGGACGTTGACGGGGCCGGAGCCGAGTGACGGCTTGAACCTTTGGCTCTCAGCTCTCATGTTAATTAATTTATGCGCCCTAAATTCAAAATATTCAATTGGATTTCCGATGTGAAGCGACCTTAAGACAATCCAACGAGCTTTCTGATAAGACAATTTACAAAACACAATCTAGACAAAGACTGCAGCGTGGCTCACCTTTTAATGGGTGCAGCTAAATTCCCGTAACACGTGTGGTATGCGCCATGCCCTCGTTATGGATGTGTATCCAATATCCTATCACAGTCTACACTCGTATAATTATTGTACTTACTTATAATAAAGGACCAATTTTGTGACTCGCCTCCTATCTTAATTGGCGGCAGGGGCAGGGGCCCCATCGCCTTGAGTATGAGTGCGGAATTTCCAGAGATGGCGACGTATTCGAGATTCCTCCGATCCCCGTTTCTTGTCATCTCGTTCATTATTATGCCTGGCTGTAAAAAAGGTAAAAATAAACTCGACATGTTCTAAAAATCCCCAGAAAAGCATCGACAACGGAAAATTAGCAGACAGATCATGGACTCGTGTGGCTGTTGTGGCTGCTGCTGCTGCTGCTTCTGCTTCTGATGCTAATTATGCAAATGGAGTGGCGGAGAGCGGGTGAGGAAGTGCCCAAGTGGAATACCAAGTGACCAGGCCACGCTTAAAACATCAATTCGACATCAACATCGGGCAAGCCAGAAAACAAATCGTCTACAAAATGAGGCTCTGGCTGGGCCCGTGGCCCAGTGAAGGAGGCACGACCTGCTGGGGGCGGCAACGGAGTTGCAACCGAACATGGTCCAAACTGGTTCCACATCTCTTGTGTGTCGTATGCCCCTTGTGACCAGGAGGCTCAGTGCAATGGGTAGGTAGGTAGGGGCTGGTCCAAAAGCTTACACATTCCAACATTGCTTTGTTATACCCTAACTAGAAAGGGTATGCCGAATAAATGCCAAAGGTTGTGCTGTCCGGAAAGTGTACTTGATGCAAGAAACATTCTGTTCTTCTTTTCTTGGCTAAAGCAAGTCCGATTTGGATTTGGAATATATTTCCATAACACATTATCTAGGGTATTGCTACGTTCGGTGCTCTAAAATAAGTGCCGTGAGAGTGAGCAGAGCAATGGATTTGCTATTGTATTGATTGTCGATGCTCGATGCACAGTTTTTGAAAGCTTTCAGCGGTTCGACTTGTTGGCTGTTGTTCTTATTGCTTTTGCTTCGCCCCTTCATGCTGTCTGCTGAGATTTTTGTTGCTTTTTAACGTCTTTCTCGATTATTGTTATTATTATTGTGATTCTTGTTGTTGGTATTTCCAACGTTAAGGCAGTGGCTTTTTTTTTTGCCGTAAAATGTTACTTTTGTGTTGACTCTGCTCGCCGGCGCTGTCGCAGTCGCTGCCAACGGAGCCGTCGCTGCTGTTTTTAGCCGTGAAGGTCATGCCCAGGTGTATGGCATTCAGATTCACCTGAGCTCCGGCCCGAGTCCGAGCCGAAGCGCTGCGGCACGGTACGGCGTGGCTGCGCTTGCGCTCCAACGCTAAACGGGCGACGGTCATAAGGGGGGAGTCGTTGTGGAGGGGCTTGGGAGGAGAACCAAGGGGGCATGTTGTTGTTTTGGCAGTTATGAAACTAGTCCAATGACTCGCTCTGTATGAATTTGTGTGTTTGTGCGTGTGTGAGAGTGTCTATCCGTGTGTGTGTGTGTGTGTGCCAACTTTGAGTTTTTGCCTTTGCCTCGTCTTCTTGTAAGCTTGTAATTACGCGCACATCTCTCTGTGGTTTGTCTGCATAGAAAATTCGTGAAATAAAAATAAACTCTGAGCCAAATGCTTGTCAAACCATTGAGGCGTCCCCCAAAGCGCTCAACGTGTCTAAGCACCAACGCCCTGCCCTGCTGTTGAATTGGCAAGTTCTCAATATTTCATCAGCTCACTTCAGCTGTCTTTTCAAAAACGTGAGACAAAATGTGCGCAGTATCAAAAGCCCCTGGACGTAATGACACAGAGAGCTGGTGATAGAGAGGTGATGAGGTGAGCAGTCGAGAAGAGAGGCTGCGAGAGCGGGAGAGAGATTGAGCTTTTGGGATGAGAACACACAAATTAGAGTTGACAAAGGAAAAAAGAGCAGAGTCATACTGAATATTAGCGTTGTCTGCTGCGTAGCTGATTGTCCGGTTATAATGTTTGGCTGGAACAATCGGGAGGAGGGAGAGCGGCAGAACTAGCTCGAATGGGAAGGCCCTTCTGCACTGATCTCATATTCCTCCTCCCACTCTTATTGTTTTCTTTTGCTGCTCTCTGTCCGTAAACAGGTCACACTGGGATGTTAATAATGATGATATACTCGTAAACGGTAGCTGCTGCCGGCCAGCTATGCCAGCTTTTAGCATTAATTTTTCTGACAGATCATGCTGAGTAGAGCTTGCTTGCTTCCTCTTTCCTCTTTGACCCTGTTCACGTTCGGGTTCTTCGCATTAACATCAAGTGCCGCTGATTCAGATGCTGGTATTTTTTTTTATATTTTGGGAAACCTTCCCTGACCTGGTCCCTGACGTCACAGCGACGCGTCGCTCTTTGAACTTGAGCCAAATTCCCCTCTATGTGTGTGTTCCCTTTCGCTATTCGTGTGTGCTTTGAGTGTGTGTGTGTGTGTGTGTGTGGAGTGGGCCAAGCTAATTAATTTCGAGTATACTCAATTAGCGCTTGTGTACTTGTGTATTTCCCATTGACTCTGATCGGATATCGAGACGATCTTTGAGTACTTCGGTAAACTGTTTCATCCCCCGCCGCTCACCTGTTTTGTGTGCATCCCGGAACCAGTTGGAGGCGTACCATTTTTTTTTTTATTTTCAACAATATTCAGTTGTCGCAGAATGTTCGTGAATGAATCTTTGGCATGATTTAGCGCTTTGTAATATCTGCTTTATGTTTGTACATACGAGTATTCATGTTTCTGCGCGTCGTGTCGCTTACTCTACCTCAGACTCTATCTCTGTTCGTGTGTAAGTGTGGAATTTCGAGTTTTTGGACTTTGTACCAGTGGCTAGCCATGAACCGCTCCGCTCTGCTCTGCTCTGCTCTGCTCAGCTCAAGCACTGGCCACCAACACACACGGGCAGCGTCCAAGTCCAAGCCCCCTCCACTCCCTTGGTTAACGTGATCGTGATATATAGCAGAGAGTGGTTTGCCATCTATCCAAACAGCTCTCAGCTGGGATGGGTACCTGTACCTACATACATGTGTATGTATATTGGGGGATCGGAATGGGGCGTGGGGCTCTAATTATTCCGATAATGTGACGCACTGTAATGACAGCATAATGCGGAATTCTGTTCCCGATTTGGTTGCAGAACCCTAGCCGGACGGACAGTCAATGCATATGTACATTCCATAGCGAGATCAGCCGTGAGCTGATCGCTTTGGAAATGGCAAGCAGGAAGTCGGCAACGCTACGCTGCGGACTGATGTGGAGGCAACTGTTAGTTAATAACCGTTCGATGTTCGATAATAGTTGGAGCCGAACAAAGATCTTTAGCGTTTCCGCCTTGAATGGGCGGGCTGGGGCGGAATCTGAGGCTGGGGTCAAACGGAAGTGTTTGCTTGCTGTACATATGTATATTTTCGGAAATCTCATGCTAATCTGAAGCGGAGACTGAAGATGAAGTGCCGTTATTAATTAATTGCTCGTTTCGATTTGCATGCGCAGTTATTTTCGGAGCTCGAGTTCGAGTTCGACACGTGATAAAATGTGATTCCGAGTTTCGGCCCCACTGTCGGCGTGGCTTCTGTGATTTATGTACATACAAATGTATTCATTACCCCCCTTCCCCCTTCGGCACTCTGCGCTGGTGCCACTGTTGCAGTTCAATGCTGCAGAACCGAAGAACGAACCAAGCAGCCTTGGGAGACGAGACTCAGTGTGCCTGACGACTGCCAACTGCCAACTGCCACTCTGTCTGCAGAGACCTTGGGGCATTTACGAAACCGCGTGAGAAGTTACAAGCTGCCCAAACTGCTGAATCACGCCGATTGCGACTTTCTTTTGTGGCAGAACAGGTCGAAATGCGATTGGATATGCTAATTCTGGCTGGGATGGGAACGGGAATGGGAATGGAGATGTGGCATCGGTATGGGTATGGGGGGATCACCGATCAAAGCTCGGCTTAGTTGGGGCTCAAGGTTCGCCTTTGGTAGGCGGCGGCGGGGTCAATAAACGGAAATGAAGCATCAAAATCACAATAAATCGAATCTTCTGTCTTCGATTTGTTGGTGAATTATGATACTTCCGTCTATCTCCAATTTAGTCGTGGGTTAAGGCGAACCGCCGGCAACAAGAGGCGGAAGCCAGAGCCCCACAGCCCAGAGCTAGAACCGTAAACAAGTTTTGCTCCACAGCCGCCGAAAATCCGAGACAATCGCCAAAACAAATATATGTATATAGTAGTAGTCGTACAAAATCAAGTGAGAAATACTAGCTTCCGCAGGCCGAAGCTTCAAGTACCCTCGTGGGCCTAATAACTATATGATCTGAATCTGAATAATCTTGAAAGGATTACAAAGACACAAAAAATATATGAGAATAAGAACATAAGAACAAGAACAACATATAGCTGTTGCAGTAGCAAATGTTACGGCCACAGGTAGATATCTTTCGCACTGAAATTCTATTCATAGAAACCAACTAATGGACTCCGGCAATCAGTGCGGGGCACGAATATAATTTCGTGTGCATATTTATAGTTTATAGTTATAGTGGGGGGCTGGGAAGCGATGCTGCAATCTTCCGGGTAAAACTCTAATACCTTCGGCAAGGGTATAGAAACGAAAACGAAAACGAAACTGAAGCTGTTTCGGAGACTGACGCAATTTGCAAATGGCTTGGGACTTTAGACATCCACGTGCCTCACCCCCTCCATTCACGACCCGTCGATGCGGAAGCCTTAGCAAAGGCGTTAATTGATTGACTGGGACCACTAGAACGAACCCCCAAGAATCAGAATCAACGTCGTACTCTGCCTTTGCCTTTGCCTCTGACTCAACTGTGCCCTGTCGGAGCAGGGACTGACGGGGCCCTGGAAACCGCTCAAGTGGAGTCCGCTGATAAAGGCTAAACAAGTTCATGGTTTCCATTAGATTTGTCGCAAATTCTCATCATCGATAAGGCCATGTCCACAGGCGAAACCAAAATAGAAACCGAAACAAACACAAACCAACAGCAGCAACAGCAGCAGCCACCGCGGCGGCATCGGCAGAGGACAGAGCCGAAAACAGAATTATCTTGGCCCAGATACATGCCAGAATGGCCTGACATTCTGTTGGCCCCCAATCGCTGTTAATAAACATAATCTCGAGTTGGGGACATGTGCCAAGGAAGTGCTTTCCATACAAGTACTTCACAACCTGAAGAGACCCATTTGGAAATGTTTGTGTTGCTCTTTACTCGCGGTGCAAGTACCACGATCTCGAGTGCTCATTTCCTTACCCTTCGGCTGCCCTGAACTTGATCTGGTGGCTTACATTACTGGGCTTGGTCATGAGACAGCCCCATGATCGATTGTTTTTCAGGGGCATTGCCTATGACGTGGCCTGGGGATTACCACCTACTTGTATGTGGAGCATTCTTGCATGTCTTGAGCACATGATCTATGCCTAAGATAAGATCAATCGGTTCCGTTCAGTGACTATCGATGTGTGGAGGAAAGAGAGGAATAAACCCAATGACTTTCCATCATTGACACGCGCCGCAATCCGCAATCAGTTCAGCTAGAATCAGAGATTAGATAGTCGAATTTCCGATTTCGGATGCACTGGAAAATTTATGGCTACGAAATGGTGGATCTTCAACTAGGTCTTATAGGAAATTTCCATCCATAAGTATTTACAGTATGTACTTGAATGTGTACAACATAAAATGAAGAGTTCCAACTTCAAGTGTTATCCAGTTTCCGGTATATAGAAACTTAAGGAATAACTCATTTGTTTGCCCTCTAAATTAGAGATAAAATAAAAAAAAATCGTTTGGGTTGTTGATATCCATACAAAAATAATTAATCTAAATTGAAGCTTTCTTTGCAACCAGATAAGATAGAAAAGCCATCGATATGAAGGTAAAGAGTTTATTTATATAGAATCCAGCAGGTGCTACAAAGAACAGAAACATACATAATGTAATTGGTTTGTTTTCCGGAGAAAGCAAAAACCTATAGAAATATAATGAGTACATTTAGCTGGGTTTCACTGTCATCTATATGGTGCATTTACGATGACCATTGCCACTTGTCCACCGTGCGATTCGACCCAATTGGCCTTTGTACCCATCGCACGAGCCACAACACACTCCACTCCATTCGATTTCAGCTCCGTCGGCACTTTCTTTGCCGTTCCGATAAAAAGCCGCACACACAAAAGCAACGGCACGAGCATGAAGAGAAAATAAAGAGAGACAAAAAAACGCCGAATGTGGTATAGATGTATTTTCTAAGTAAATTTATTTATTATGTATAAATAATTCTCATTTAGCTCGCACAAGCGCTATTAACTTTAGTAATTTACAGTTTGATCTGTGTGCTTCGATGGCCTGGCCAGCGATATGCAAATGGGTTTCTAGATGACTTTTCGGGGAGATTGTCCGATCGATATGATCGGATGTGAATCCCACCCCTTTTGTTGAGCATAATCACTCGCCGCTGGTCTGTTTGCGAAGTGAAAAATCGAACGACACATAATAACGGCACAAAATAGTTGGCTTAAACAATTACAATAACAATTTTGGAATATTTATTCTTGCATACAGGCTAAGAGTGAAGTGAAGATCCTCCCCTTCCCTCCCTCCCTCCCCACCCTCATTCTTATTGTGATTGTGATCCCCTAACCCAACCCAACCCAACCCATTCCCCATACCCATCCCCATCCCCACTTCACTCGTATTCGTATTCGTAATTTAGTTAGAAATTAGATTTCTTGTACTTGTTGAACATTGTTTGCTTCAGTGGTTGTATCTTGCAGTTCCTATAGCTTTAAATATATATATGTACCTCGAATAGCTAGCTGGGGGGCACCCCTATACTAAGATTTGACTTGAGCACAGTTGCAGATACGAATACGGATACATAGACAAATAGATAAAAACGAAATGGTTGCAATTTTAACAATAGAAAATGGGTTGATTTGTTGCTGTAGTTGCTTTAGTTGCTTTAGTTGCTGCACTATCTATAATATTAGAGACTACCAACTGTTTTACATTTATACAATCTTCCTCTGGCACACATATACAATCCCCGTGTGTCGCACATAGCACCCCCTCGTGTTACATATACATTAGGTATAGTTTTAGGCATAGGCATAGATATAGATATAGTTTTAGATACAGATAAAGATACTCGGAACTCCGCGAGAGAAAGACCTCGCCCTTGCTTCGATCGACACTAATGAGAGTAAACAGACCCGCCCACTAAACAGACTATGGTATAAAGTATTAGCCCCGACCAGTTCGAAGGATTAGATATAGAAGGAGAAGAAGGAGAGGATGTTGAGTTGGACCTCCTAAACGGGCCCAATATCACTTTGGTATCTGGCGGTCAGATAGTTGGCCGCCTCTGTCATTTGTTCCAGGCACTGGTACAGACCGTTCAGGTGTCTCCGGCAGCGTTGCGCCAGCTCTGTGGCCTTGTCCCCGGAGGCCTGCTTGGACTTGTGGCAGGCGTCGTCCACAATGTCGCTGCCATCGGTGCTCTGGGCATGATCGCTCTTGTTGCCGTCCGACTCCAGGCCCGAGTCGTTCTCCTGCGAGATGTCCGAGTCCGAGTCGCTCATGTTGCTCACCGACGTGGTGGACATCATCGAGGCGGTGGAGGTGCGTCGCACATGGCCCTTGCTGCTGCTCGATGTGGATGTTGTGCTCGGGTTGCTGGACTCAGTCTTGCTCTCGCTGGTATTGGCAACGGGACTGGCATTGCGCTGCTGCTGCTGCTGCTGGTGGGACCCGATCTCGACAGCTTCATCGTCCTCCTGGTTGGCGGTCCAGAGCAGATCCTTTTTCAGAGCGTTCAGCATGCTGTAGAGATTGAAGAGCTCGGAGGCGCTGAGGAACTCGTGCACGTTCTTCGAGTGGGCCGCTCCCCGCTTGCCCTGGGCACTGGAGCTCTGTGTCAGCTGGTTGGCGGTAGTGTCCTTGCCCGAGGCTGGTATTATGTCAGTGCTGTCACCGATCTGCGGAAGAGCAAACAAGCAAAGAAGTGGGCATACATCAGTTGGGGCTGTGATCATTTAGGGGGCGGAGCAGGAGTTTTTGGGTAGGTTGTGTGAGGGTCGGCTGCCGTACCTGTCGATCCATGAGCCTGCATGGCACCAGTATGGTGTCGTCCATAATGCTGACAGTCTTCACAAACTTCTCCATCACATTGACGATGCTGTCTTTGGAGAACTGCTGCTCATCGTGACGGGCGATGCGGCGCAGGCAGTTCCTGAAAAGAGCACAAGAGGAGAAAAACGTTGATAAAGATGATCTTGAGTTGGGTCGGTCGGCAAAACCAGTAAGGCGGGGGGGAAAACCAGTTTGAGACAATAGATACCATAATTGGGGGACCCATGCCACATCAGACCAGACCCCAGCAGACCCCAGCAGACGCTGACCATTCTCAAGCGTCGTTAAGTCTGCGCCGTTTAGACTTCCGCCACTCGAAAGCCGAAATCTTCCCATCTTTCGGATGGGTGATGGGGCGGCGGCTCTGGTATGGGTGCGGTGCGCCCAGTCGCCTGGACAACGTGGCGCATGACAGATATGAATTGGTTTCTATGCAAATTAGCGAATCGTTGTCGCAAATTCAATTTGTATAAAATAGAGAAACCTGTTGGCCCGTCCACCGCCGCCCTGGCGGTCTCTGCTATTGTACCTGAAAGTGCTCGTGCGAGTCTAAACCAAAGACCAGTCGGACGGACGGACGGACGGACAGAAAGATTTCTATTTCTGGACATAAAAGCCAATTTGACCCAGCCACGTGCTGGGCTGCGAGCGCGGCAAGAGAGTAAAATCGGCAGAGCTGAAACCGCAGCTTGGAACCAACTAGAGTGCTGCGAACGGACACCTTATGCAAGCCTCGCCGGTCAGCGCGGGGTCTCTCATTAAGAGCTAATTTCACGTTGGGATCGCGTAACAGGCATTCCCCCCCGTCCCCCCGTCAAGCTCCATTAAAAAGCACTCGCAACTCGCAGGCACTTGACAGCCATTAACCCCCCAGGGCGAGAGCTTAAACTAGTACGATCCAAAGGTCCGTCCTGACCCGGCTTATCGCCCGCAGACAGCCCCCAGACGACGTAGCAGCTGGAGGAGCATGTAGCTGCGTATCTGTATCTGGCTCTTGTTTGGGTGAAGATTGGGTGAAGATTGGGACAGCGACAGCGACAACGACCCAGTCAGTGGGTAGCCGCGTGATCGCAACTATTGTAGTTGAGACAGCGTGAAAGGCGAGCAACTGATATAAATTTAGTTTTCAGTGACTGCGCCATTCAAAGACCGACCACCTCCGCCCACCCCCAGAGTCAGCCGCCTAGGGAAAGCAAATATGTACATACATATGTACAACGTATCTGTATATTGATGGTTCGTTCTGGTGTAGCAGAGAGTGAGGGATGGGGGCGGGCCACGCGACCACAGCGTGCTCCAACGTCTGACCGACTATCGGTACCACAAGCAGAAGCAGAACAAGTGGCAGACGCAGACCAGTCCCGCTTGTGTCAAGGTTTGTCTGGCATTCCAGTTCCAGGGCCAGAACACTTGGTGTCTAGGGGGAGGCGGGTGAGAGAGTTTCCTACGAGTATTCCACACAAATGACTAATTAACGTAATTGAGTAGAATTCCAATCACAGACAAACAGACATACCAACAGACGGAGGGGAGAGCGTAGGAATGCAAAAATAATTTTCATCTTATCAACGATTTCCAGCTTCGGACACTTGTGAGGCACATACGAGTAATTTTGAGTACGGAACCGCCCCAGAGGTGGCAAGGGGCGAGCATTAAATTTAGTTGATTGTTGTTTAATCATCTCAATTTAGTTTCAATTATTTGCGAGGAATGCGAAGATACCGCTTTACTTTACTTAGATGGCCTGTAATCAGGCGACACTAGATTGTTGGCCACACGCCAGACGGCGGGAGGGAGGGTTCCCGCCATTGACCTTTTGTTATAAATACAACAATTGCTTGCAGGCAAGCTCTTCCCAATTGTCCCCTTTTGATATCCTATCCCCTCTCTCTTTCCCAGCAAGAAGAAGAAATGCCGGCATGAAGAACACGCCACATTGAGCCAACCAATTGGAGAGCAGCATGAACAGAAATCTACTCGGCTCCATCTTCTCGGTCTCTGCTATAACAACAAAGAGCAGCACTCTTTCTCTCTGTCTGCCCCCCCTGGCAAACACCTGGCTGACTGTGAGAATTGGGCTAAGCTGAGGAGGAGGCGACGAGTCGAGACGTCACGCGACATGCGCAAAAAGAAGAGGCAGTAGCAGAGGGCAGAGAAATGGCATGTACCGCATACAACGCCGAAATCAGGCGATTATTTTCATTCAGTGGCGGCAGACAGTGGGTGGTGGTGGTGGTGGTGGTGGATGGGCTGTTGGGTTGCAGCATTCATAAGCTGGCTCTTGCCACAAAAGAGAGCGAGCGGCCGTTACGCTCAAACTGTGGTGCTCTCTTTGCCCGAACAGCGGGTTTCTCTTTACTGGGATTCGTGTGTGTGGCGTGATGTTTCCGAGCAAACTGTACGGGCGATTGTTAGAGTAAGAGACGCGGCTGCTGCTGCTCTCCGCCTGGTGATATCTCCCTCCCTCCCCACAACAGTCCTTCTTTCTTCACAGCTGAGCGCGATGAATGAAATCGTTTGGCGATGCGATGCTCTTCTCTGTGACTGTTGTTGTTGTTGTTGTTGTTGTGCTGCTGCTGCTAGTGGTATGTTTATGTGGTATTTCTCGTATTTGCAATGTTGGGCAATGGTCATATACATACATACATATGTTTATACAATACACTCTTTTTTTTTTGAACCGAATTGACCAATATTTGGTTTTGTTTTGCCTTTGCTTGACTTCGATTTGGCCCCTCGCCTGACCTCCATCGCTGCAGCGGTGTTGGGGTTCGGGCCTACTAAACATAATCGATATTTGATATGGGCCGCCCCCCGCACACTACAAATTTGATATTCTAGCTTCGATCGAGACTGGCCAACGGCTACACACACACACACACACACAGGTGTGCATATCTGTACGTGGCAGTGGCCAGCAAGGGGGGAGCGGAGATGGGTTTCGCCGTAAGTTTCTGTTCAAGGCGACACTTGCCACAAAAGCGTCGTTAGTAATAGTAATACAATCGCGGTGACACACAAAACTATCCACACATACCATACAAACATATATTTACATACGAACGTAAATATGTAAGAGCATGAATCAGAGAACTTTTCTGTGATTTACCAAGGAGGAGGGCCGGACTGGGCCGGGCCGGGCCTGAGGTGGTCTGCTCATGTGGCAAATATAGCCCTCGTATGTTTGTGGATGAGTAATAACTATTATCGAGTAAATGGCAGGCGAGGTGGTGTCCGTTGATTAGAGCAGGCGGAGGAAGTGAGTGCCGCCGCAAAGATAAACGCTTATCGCTGATCTCCGCTTTGGCTCTGGTATTAGTTTAGTTGAAACGTTTAAACAAACAACACGCTCATATATGTACATACATACGTACTACGTAGCCACAGACAGACGCTCGCAAGCAGCGTTTACATATTTCAGAGAGCAGAGAGGTGCACGATATATAGATATAGCCGATTGTGTCATATTAGCAGCAGGCAACGGACAGCGGGCAACGCGGCGGCTTGGTTTTTTCTTTCGTGTTTGAATTGCCTGTCCCTCCGTCTGTCCGTCTGTCCGTCCGTCCGTCCGACCATCAGTGAGTCCAACAAAATCGTACGATAAATTTCTTGTATCTCGTTTTCGGTGCAAACGAAAGAGAAAACACGCATGGAGGGGTGCGGTTGGTGCTGCTGAGAGACAGAGAGAGAGAAAGAGAGGAATTTATGACTCTCTTTCCCGCTGCACTGTGCTCTCCAACAATTTAGCATCGCTTTGATTAAATTGAACTTAAGCACTTTAACTAGCGAACTGGATTTGATGCTTACCGACTAGTCTCCAGCTTGGTGAGGTCTGTGTATCCGCTCATTGTAAATCGCTGTTGCTTTTTTGTGCTGGTGGCTTTGGGTATAGTTGCTATTTTTTAGCTGCTTCTGATGCTTCTGCTGACAACGCAGGTTATAATTGTTATAGGAAATTTTCTGGTTGCCTCCGCTCTTCACAAATACACGCGCACTTTCACTTGGCCGTTGGCGTTGCCTTCAGCTGTTTCTCGGACCCGTATTCTTGCTTTGCTTTTGGTTTTGGATTACGAAATGCGCTGTCCAACTGCAGTTACAGGTAGTTCAGTTCAGTTCGATATGCAGCTCTTGTTTTAGTTAATTTAGTTTGGTTTCGTTTAGTTAGTGGCTGGATAGCTTGAAGTAGCTGTGGCCCCGGCGCGATTGCTATTGCTCGGATTTCAAGAAGTCGCGGCCGTTTTATGCCAAAAAATTTGCATGCACGCACGGTGTTTCGATTGGACAGGCGGACGGGACGGCCTATGGCTGATGATCTTGTCCGATTCAATTAATTTATATATCAGAATTCTAAACAGTTTGCACGCGCACGGCTGCTGAACTGCTGGACTGATGACGCTGACGATGATAACCACGGACGACGGACGACCACAACCGCAGCCAACGAGAGAGGAAAATTATTTAAATTTGAAATAGACAATACATCTAGTGATGTCATGTCATGTCAAATATACTTCAATATATCGATATATATTATTTGTTGATAATATATTTGTAGGTAATTTTTTGTGTGCTAAATATGGATATATAAATTTACAGCAAAGCGGAATGTTATTTTTGTTGTTTGACGTCGTTCTATTATATCAGACATACCCGCGACTTTTGTTTCTAATTTCATCGATGCGATGGTAGTTCAAAAACAAATATCGATATTTTTGTGCGATAAACAGAACTCGAATTGACGTTATGAAATTAGACTTTGCCAACTGGCTAGCTGACTGCACGAACAGAGATAGGATATATTCGCCACAACGACAGATTCGCTGAGTTCTCATATTATACGCTTGCGAATACCTGTACAACAAAATTAGATTTACTAATTCCACCAAAACGAACAATATTATCACCATACAACATAGAACACTAAATTCCGAGAGACATTTCCTGTGAATTCGTTATTCGCATATAGGACCCTTCATAATTCAAAACGCAGTTAGGAGCCCTTATTTTAGATTAGGAAATCAAAACAAAAATCAAATAAAAATACACATTAATAAGAAAATAACAAACAAATGTAATCATTAACTAGCTAACATCTATATTAACTTTATTAATGATTATTTTAGCATTAATACTATCGATGGTTCCGTCAAAAATTTGCTAATAAAACTATCGATGGGTACCAACAGCTGTTCCCCTTTGAAATGAATTCTGCCTGGCTTGTCTCCAGCACTTCGTTATTTTGCTAGCTAAAGCCTGTCTCCAGCGCCACGGAAAATTCCTGCAAGGAATTTGCTATAATTAAAAAAGGAAAAAAATGCACTCTGATGATGAAGTGATTGTGCTGGTGGCGGCATAAATTGTTGCAAAACAAAAAAGAATTATTTTCATCTCTCTTTTTGGTTTTGCGGACAGTTGTTGCCTACATATTGCGCCATTCACTTCAGGAAGAATTGTAAAGGATATATTTCTGAGCTGGGTATCAGCTGTTCCTGACTGTTCCTCACTCCGCAGAGCTGGATATGCTATGCTTAAAATGGAATCATCTGTTGGACGTTAACGTGCAATGGTTGTTTGCAACATTAAGTGGCCCTAGCGACACCAAGCCGAAGCTTGTTTTCCTAGTTTTCCTTTTTGTGCTTTATTCTCCTCGGGGTTATTTCCTTTACGCCATAATCGGGCGAGATTTTGTCAGGCGCTTAACACACTTCCGTTTTGGATAAAACTTTCGAGGGGACGAACTTGCGATAAAAATGAGTTCCTTTTTGTGACCTGTCGAAAATATAATTAGTTTGATATAATGAGGGAACAAATCCGGCTTAATATTGCGGATTCACTTACTAAAAGCCTGCAGGACAGTCAACAAACTGCGATATGTGGGTTCTTTATCCGCCCTTCTTAGCTTTTCCGACATTCCTTGGACACATCGAAACATTTCCCTTACTTGATCCGTTGTATAGATATCGAGCATGTTTAGCATTGGATCCCAGAAGAAGTTTAGTCTTCCGTGGCTCAAACAATCCGTCAACTCTTCGAACATCTAGAATGGAAGTTGCGTGGATTAGCAAGTGGTTATCGGGTGTGAGAATTGTGATTAATACATCGATCAATATGACTGTGAGCGGTTTGTTCCAGTAATCCTCCGGTTCGGACATAAACTTCCAAAGAAACAAAGTCTTAATAAAATAACTTTTTAAATTGTGCAAATTAGTTTTAACATCGCGAAATTTCTTTATGTATTTGATCCCATTCCGGAAATTTTCAGGTATCCCCCTTAAAATTGCCTTCTCGTCCTCGTAGAAGGAAGATCGAAACGAAATACTTTCGGTTTGACGCGGGTTTTTTGTAGGTTTGAGTATTGCTTCCCAGTAGGGTGTTTTCGACTGTTCGGACCGATACACGTTCTGCTCGGCATCCAGTCGGATGGCAGGAACAAAATCAACGGAATATTCTATTCCCTCGACCTCGATGGTGTGGGCCGGCCCACACATTCGATACTTTAGTGTGTACGCCTGGCCATCCACTACGACTTGATCGCCGAGCCGGTTGAGAGCACGACGGAAGAGGCTTTGGAGCCAGTGCTGCATCTTATCCACGATGAGGAAGTTCTGCGCGTTTACGAGTGATTTTAAAAGCCGGCGGATGTTCCTTTGATCCTCGCGGGGATCGTCTTCAAGTAGCTGCAGCACGCGCGTCATATCGAGCAAAACATTTCCCGGCATTTCCGAATCCTGCGACACGATTATTTCCCGGTAGTGCGGAAACTCGAGTTTAAATACCAAATCGAATTCGTTGGGCTTCGCGATTTTTAACATATCTCCGGAGCTTCCTGAAAGAGCACAGCAGACACTATTCGAATTAAAAAACGCGCACGCGATTGATTCTATTGCGGATACGAGACGGCGGGACAAACGATCAGCACCGGGCCCACGGACGAGAGAGTTATGGTTTCACCATATACCGAAAATAAATATTATTATAACACGACCCCCAACGGGTGGGAATGCAATACTCTGGACCGGATAATGCAAACAAATTACGATTCTGACCATGAGCACACGAAAACGTACTACATGGACTATTGATTCTATTACGGATACGAGACGACGGGTCAAACGATCAGCGGACGAGGGAGTAATGGTTTCACCGAATACCGAAAATAATTAATATTATAACACTACCCCCAACGGAGGGGGAATGGGATGCAATGCTCCGGACCGAAAAATGCAAACAAATTACGATTCTGACATCAGCGCACGAAAACGGATTGGCCGGACGGATTGGGTGTGGCTATTGGCCAGTTAGTGGCTATTGATAAAGTGGGTGCACTTGAAACGATAAGAAACTATGTACATATTTACTACTGAGGGCCAGAATACTGATCCAGGGGACAAGTATGGTGGGCAACAAATAGGGCACCTATGGGAAGAAAAGAAAAGATTATTACTGTTCCAAAAAACAGGTCTTACCTTCCAAATTATATTCCACAATAAGAGACGCCAGCGTTGAGTTTTCTTTTAGTTTCCCAAATATTGTTTTGTGTAGGGTCTCGAAGTGCTTAAAAAATACTAACCATTCCGACTCCTTAATGTGTATATATTTTCTGCAATGCCTAAGGGCAGAATTCAGTGATGTCATCTTAACGATGTAAAGATTAAAAAAATACTAATATATTTCTGAACTGTTGGAGCAGCGACGCGTTGAACGATTGAAATTGGACTAAATATAGAGAAATGCATCAGAGTTTTTCTAGCCGATCGCAAAATAGCACAATCAAGGCATTTTCGCGATAGCTACAGTGGCTCTTGTCTTATCGCATAAGCTGGCTGGTTGTCTTGCTGTCTAAATAATTGTTAAAAGTGTTTAACATGGCCCCGCAAGGCAAGCAAACTACTGTCGAACTGAGACAGCTAGTTGTAAAGTTTAACTTGGACGGCAAATCTGTTCGGGAAATCGCGGAATTGGTAGGAAAAAGTAAATCGACTGTCCATGACATAATTAATTAAGGTTCCGGGATGGATTTAGGCTGACCAATAAAAGTCGAGAAGGTCAAGGCAAGATATTAAACGAACGAGAAGAGCGTTCCATATTGAAAGACGTTAAGCAAGATCCTTTCCTTACCGCAAAATAACTACAGATATCGTTAAAAAAAACGATCAGGAAAAGACGTTTGTCTTAATACAATACGTAGTACTCTTCATAAATATGACTACCATGGGAGAGTTGCCAGGAAGAAGCCATTTATAAGCCCCAAGAACAAACTCAATAGAGTAAAATATGCTAGAGAGTACTTGCTTAAAAGTCCAGACTTTTGGAACACGGTAATTCAATTCTAAGTTTTATTTTATTAAAGCCATTCATTATTTAAAGGTTCTATTTACGGATGAAAGTAAATTCAACTTGCATGGGTCCGATGGGAAGATGTTTGTGTGGCGAAAACCAAATGCCGAATTTGATCCAAAAAACCCAAAGGCCACTGTGCAGCATGGCGGAGGTTCTGTGATGGTTTGGGGCTGTATGTCCAGTGCTGGAGTAGGAAGCCTGCATTTTATAGATGGCATTATGAACAAATTTGGTTATTTGGACATTTTGAAGCAGAATGTGAAGCAAAGTGCTGAGAAATTGGGTATCGCGACTAACTTTGCGTTCTACCAAGACAACGACCCGAAGCCCACATCAGGCGTTGCAAAGCTTTGGCCCAAAACTTGTGCAAACGCCTGCACAGAGCCCAGATCTAAATGGTATTGAACATCTTTGGGAAGAACTAGCCAGGCGGGTGTATCAAAAAAAATTTAACACGCTAAATCAGCTTAAAGAGGCCTTAGTAGAAGCATGGAACTCTATAGAGCCCCAAGTATGCCTGAATTTGGTGCAATCCATTCCAAATCGCTTGCAGGCTGTTCTGGAAACGAAAGGATACGCAACAAAATATTAATTACACTACTAGTTAATTTTTTCCAAAACTTTTTGGAGGCGTCCGATTATTTGTTGAGTCTCCAAAAGTGACTTTATATCGTTATAAATTAAAAGTTACCTGTTCTCAATAGAATGTATGAGTTTTTGCTTATGATATAGATAGTTAATATTACAAAGTTATAATGAAAGTGAAAAAACATAAATTTTATCGCATTTCTTTATAGCACATTTTGAGCACATTCGTACTGGGTAAGCAAGTGTCCGATTATGCGATGGAGCCACTGTATGTGTATGTGTGTATGTAATCTATATGGTTATAAAAACTAGTAAATCACGTTAATTCCGCACCATGGGTATGGTATGCACAGTTGTGTAGTCAATGCAGCCAGGTGGATGCCGTCGCGCACTTTACAGGTTCGAGAAACCTTATTTGCATTGGAAAAGGTTCGCTGCAGCCGGATCAAATGCAGCCCCCCCCCCCCCACGATTGTTTTAGCTCCAAGGGGTAAACACCTTGGTGGAGTAAAGTACTGATAGCGTTTGGTTTTCCTTGTTGTATCCAATTTGAAATCAGAGATAAATGGGTTTTCGCGTTTGTACAAAATCATTTCGTCCAAACTAAAGTTTCTGTTTTATTCAGTTGATAAACAATTACTATCAATATTATGTGCCTCGACTAGCGAGGCGTGGACTCCTTAATGAGCAGCAGCGGCAGCCTTGGCAGCGATCTCGTCCTCCTTGGCGTGCAGGGCAACGAGCTCTGCCTTCTTGGTGGCAATGCGCTCCTCGCGGCGCTTGCGGGCCTCGCGCACCTTCTGTCGCCTGGCCTCGGCCTGGTCGGACAGCATCTTGCTGCGCTGCTTCTCGGCCTTCTTCTTGTGGATGTACTCCATCAGGACGCGCTTGTTCTTGAACACATTACCCTTGCACTTCATGTACAGATCGTGGTACAGGTGGCGATCAATCTTCTTGCTGTCGCGGTACTTCTTCAGCAGACGACGCAGCACACGCTGACGTTGCATCCACACCAGCTTGGTGGGCATACGGGCGTTCGCCGTACCCTTGCGCTTACCAAAACCACAATGGCGACCCTTGCGACGGGCCTCGGTGTTCTTGCGCACACGGTAGCGGGAGTGGACCACGACGGGCTTCTTAATGATCAGACCATCCTTGATCAGTTTGCGTATGTTTTGACCTGCAAGACAAGAGGCGGACATTAGACATTAGATGGGTTCAATGTGCCCATATCTATCTGGCGAGCAGAGCAGCACTTACGCGAGTTTGTGTTGGCAATCTCGTTGATTTCATTGGGGTCCAACCAAACTTTTTTCTTGCCGCAACGCAGTACAGAGGCTGCGAGCCTCTTCTGGAGCTTTAGAGAACTGCAAAATAATGGAGAGGCATTAGTTCATGAAAACAGCGTGCTTGGCTTGCCTCCTATGCGTTTGTGTGTGTGTGTGCATGTGTGCGTACGACGTTCGTGTGCGGCACACGTTCAGGTTATTTCACAATTATTTGTCGAAAATTGAATTGCATCCATGTTGTGCGGCACGAACCGTGCTGCACCATCGCCCCGCCACACTTTGCACATATTTTGTCACCACAAAAACGGATAATTCACGCATATTTACAAAACTCAAATGTACCTCATGCTGTCGACCCTTGCTCGTCGTGGCTGGGAAAGAAAGAAAAATTTGACAGACGGAAGTAGGGCTGCAAACCATCGTTGGACCTATCGATAGTATTCAATGGTTTTGGTATTGTGCGATACATGGATATTTATTTTTTGCCATGAGCAATTTTTGCCCGAGAGGAAATGGATCGTAACATACAGATTCGCTCCAATACAGGAACGCAGAAGCAATGAGATTATGCATTTTTGTAGTTATTTGATTTGTACGTTGATTTGACGATATATCGGTAGGTTGAACAATCGATGAAACGACCATGCTATGCAGCCCTAGGCGGAAGTGAGCACCAATTTTTAAGGTCGTATGACACTTTAGTTAACTTTAGAATCTGAAAGACTTCGGCTTGGCACAAAAAGTATCAAAACCACATCTGTTCGACTGATTGCCGGGAGACGGGACTGGACACCAATACTTAATTCGTGTATGGTCAGTGACTAATAGTCACATACTAGCCATCTCCATCTCTCAGATATGAGATGTAGTCAAGAGTAGTGTCATACAAACAGTAGGAATGAAACATCGATTGGCATCAGCTGATGGCAAGCGCTCGTTTTCCAATACTGCACATAATCTCCGCAACAACAAATAAGTTGAGGCTAATTTATAAAACCCCGAATAAGCTTCTAAAGGAAATTTACAATGCAACACACACTCAGACGTTGCCTGGGGATGGCCCAGACGCCCCTGCTACGCCTGCATTCTAATCCCATCGCCGTCGCTACGAGAAGATCATTCGCATCAGTGCCACAGGAGCAAAACAAAAAAGAACAGGAGGAGAGGTGCAACCGTAATCATTTGCCCCGCCTTATGGACTTTCCGGAGGTTGTGTGGCCCTCGGCGTTGAACACTATAAAGAACTGGATCACCATCCAGTTCATCATCCGGCCCTACTTCGACAGCGAGTTCCAGCTCAAGGATTTCATTTTCGGCGCTAAGCAGGCACTGCAGGTATGTATGGCTAGCCAATGGCTAGTCACTTAACGGAGGTCTAACCCGAGTTTCTTCCAGGTGGTCTCCTCCAAACTGATGGGCGGCGAGCTGGACGCCTTGGATAATTTGGTTTCAACCGATGCCATTGCGGAACTGAAGCCCGTGATACAGAAACTGTCGATGTCGCAACGCCGGCAGCTGGAGATCAAAGAGAGTGACATCTACCTCTCGTTCCCCTACCAGGTGGGCATCATGTTCGACGAGGCCAACGACAAGCTGCAGAAGCGCTTTGTTGAAGTCACCATGGTATTTCATGTGATGCGAGGACTGTCGGAGATGAGGGAGCGCGGCGAGGAGATACCATGGAACATGGGGTTCGTGGTGGCGTTAATTTTTCTAACAGACCCCTTCGACTGATGGCTCTCCATTTTCATTGCAGAACTCTGCCCGAGTACCAGGACAAAGTCTTCATTTGCAACTATCGCTTTATCAAGGAGTTCACTGCTGGCCAGCATTCAGACTGGACGATCAATGTGGCAAATCACTTCAGGGCGATTGATCTGATCAACGAAACGAAATAACAAAAGCCCCAGCCGCAATGCAGCTACTTTTGTTCGTTAAGCCCTAGTTGATATTCGTTAGCTCATCCGCATTCACCTTCCACGTTGGAATAAAAGTTTTGTTTTGCCGCATTTAAGGTATACAAAAATTAAATTTTTAATTGTGGAGCTTCTGATTTTAAATTAAATTCATGTGAAATGAGTTGTGGACCGCGGAGAGCGGACTCCCGCTTAGTGGTGCTTCTTCGCCGCCGCCTCGTACTTGGACCTGTAGATGCCCTTCGCGTCGTACTTGTCGAGCAGCAGCTTCCACTCGCCGGGCTTGTTCACGCGCAGGAAGTTGATCACCTTCTCGGAGTTGCGACGTTGGGCGGCGGTGCACTTGGAGCAGTCGGATTGCAGGGCGTCGGGCAGCAGGCGCTTCAGCTCGCGGCCATCGGGCGTGCATGGGCCCTTCTCCATCAGGCACTTAAGGTAGTTGTTCAGCACGCGGTTATTTCCCAGCACCTCATCCACATCCACATTGTCGAATTTGGCGGTGTACTGGTCCGGAGCGGCGGCCGCCAAACCGGCGAGCACGCACAACACGATGGCCAGCGAAGCTTTCATCTTGACGAGTGCTGTAAAAGCAGGAGGAGAATTTCGGGTTAGTCGCCAAATTCGGGTAATGGCAAAGCAAATACAAATAAGACCCCTTGCTGCTATTGTTTGCCTGGTGCATACAGCGGCGATTGTTCGGAGTGCAAATAATTTGGAATGGTTTCCTGGAATGGTCGACTTAGAGGCTCCGAAAGTGTTGTAGGTCTTTCTCTGAATGTGGAAAGAATCATCTGAGGTGATCATCGCGATGAGTCGCCCGATGGCGGAGCGGAGCCCACTTTGTCATGCATTATTAATGGCCCTTGGCATATATATCGCATATGCATACTAATTGGTGTTTATTTTAATTTCGATATTTTACACAGAAGATTTCACAATTTCTCAATAGCCGAAGACCACGTCGCTGCTTCTCTGTTTTCCCCCTCTCCGCTATCCACTACCCCACTCCACTCTACTCTACTCTACTCTGCTCTTCTGGCTATGCAAATCATTGCAGCCATGTCACCACTAACTCTTGTTTTAACGGGCGCAGTGCGGCCAGGGCTTGGTCCAAAATTTACGCAATAGTTGTGGACCCCAAGCCGGAGCAGCCTGATTGGAATTGATTTCCTCGTCTGTGTTTTCTTTTCTTTTTGGCAGTCAACTTGGCTACTGGTGGTACGAGTACTAAACACGCTTGTCACTGGTTGATTTACTTTACTTAACGTTACTCACTTCTTAGTTGGCTGATCGGTGGCTTTGGGCGGAGATTGCGTTGTGGTGCGTACAACGGTGCAGCTTTGATTGCGAGCTGTTAGCCCTGTTTAGCTGACTTTTATACTAAGGAGCTTTAACGGCTCACACACTACACTGAGCGCAAATCCCGGCCGCGCAGCTCGCCCGCTCGCACGGAGCTTTCGCATGGGGAACCGGATTTTCGATGACTGACTTGAGGTTTTTTCAGCTGAATTTTTCGGCAAGCAGTCAAACAGTCCACTCCACCAGTTCATAGGGTGGAATGGAAATGGGAGTTTTATCACAGAGTTTTATCTGTGAACTCCCCCCCATGCCCCTGTCCACATCACTGCTATTTGTTTATTTGATCGTTACATTTTTCTTTCTCGGTTTCGGCGGCTCTCACGTACAAAATTCGTAAGAAAAACATTGACGTACGTGCAAATATAAATTTAAATGTTGATTTTGCCAGTCCGTGCCGAGTTTCGAGCTGGAGTTAGACAGAGCCAAGAGCCAAGAGCGAAAAGCTGAGCGTGTAGAGCGGACAGCCGGAGATCTGAGGCACTCACAGATCTGGCTCTGAGTTTGGTCTCTGACTCTGACTCCGACTCTGATTTGGTTCAACGATCGCATTTAGTTGTTTCTGGTGCTGGTGCTGTTTTTTCTGTGTTGTAATCGCTTTTATGCATTTCCATTTCCCTTTTAATTATCGTTCGGATCATGGATCGCACGCACGCACAAGTCTACACCCGAACACATTGCGAAAGCTTTAGCTACGCTTCATTTCAACTGGTCTAGGCTAGTGGGGACTTACCCCACTGCATTGGGTGGACATACATACTTGGCCATGACTACGGGGGTTTTTCCGCCGTATTTGCCAGGTATTTAGCTGCGACGGTCGGTCCACTATACATGGGACATGCTAATGGATTCGGAACTCGAGCTCAGACTGATAATTCTAGCCGCTTTGGGGGCAACAATTAACCATTAACTATAAAAACTCAAAATACACTTTATATTTGTTTAATTATGTACTTTCGCAGATTTTATGGCGCACCATGTCACTGATAATGACGCAGGCGAAATTATCAGGCACATGAAGACGATCTGCTGCTGACCGGATCAGCTGGACACGCAGCAAAAAGGTTGATAAATCACCTCGACCGCTGTTGACCCGACTCTCCACTTGTGATATAACATCCGAACCAATTATACAAACA
Organism: Drosophila ambigua; assembly: GCA_018150905.1. Classification (NCBI taxonomy): domain Eukaryota; kingdom Metazoa; phylum Arthropoda; class Insecta; order Diptera; family Drosophilidae; genus Drosophila; species Drosophila ambigua. The sequence goes on along the minus strand of JAECWS010000001.1, from coordinate 7,973,806 downwards.
ACTTTCGGCTTGCTTGGCTGCGATTACCATTCAAATTGGGGCATCCTTTGCCTCGAGCGGGCATATGTACATATATTGCGATTTATGCAAATCAAGGGTGATCGGGAAAGGAAAAATATACGGTCAACAGACACAGACGACACCGTTGGCAGGCTGCGAGTGGGCGCGAGAGGAAACGAGACAAAGGGTTGGGGTTGCTTACCTTGAAACCACATCAGGGCATCAGCCAGAGAGAGGGAGCGGGCAATGACAGGGGAATGTGCAAAAAAAGTTCAGGTTCAGGAAAGATGAAAACAAGATGAACAAAATCAAGTGAAATAAATGTAAACAAGAAAAGAAGGCTAACTTCAATGGATCATCGAAGCATCGAATGCCCTTTCTGACCATTTAACATTCTACGGGACCAAATGGTTTCGATCCAAGCGATGGGGACCGCTTGCCACTGAAATATGCAACAGTTTAGGCAGATTTAAAAAGCATAAGAGCAATATAATGGTTGGACTGGGGAGCAAGATTCTTTCCAAGCGTTGCCAGTTGCCGATCAAAATGTTTGGACCCTTTGCGAGGGTGTGCAAAACCACAAGATACACAGAGCAAGAGGAAGAAGCTGAAGAAACAATGACAGCAAAAAGCTCAATGTACAGATTGAATAAAGCGCAAAATAAATCTTCCACTTGGTACGTGCCCAAGTTTTCATTGTCATTGCGAGCTGCTGCCGAGGCGAATCAAACAAAAGCCGCGACCTCAAACCCGTCAACACGGCAAAGGTGGTGGCAGACAGGGGAATCGGAGGAGGATCACTGGGGCTTAGATGGGACTGGGCCTCGGCTTCGGCTTGGGCTTGGGCTTGGGCTTGGGCTTGGGCAGGGCTCTCCTCTGACAGATAAGGTGAAATGAGGCACATTCAGTTTTCAACTTAATCGTATTTTATATAAAAGAAAACAACTGATAAGTGCAGTGGCAGCATCAGCAGCGGCAGCGGCAGGCCGACCGCACCTCTAGCCTAAGACTATAAGTATTTCTATGTATGTATGTATGTATATTGTATGTACACTAGTCCAGCAGGCGCAGCTCAATCACCAGCTAAGTCAGAGACTATTTGACAGCCTCGTCAGAGTCTTGGCCGCATTGCGTAAGGTGGCGATCGGTTGTCGGAAACACCGTTTCAAGGCAGGCGTTTGTGGTGCCGCGGCCGCCGATCTTGCGATAGAGATCCACGTAACTGAGATCGCCCCAGGCCACACGGATCACTTTGAGGGCGCTCCACAGGGCGAGCAGCAGCAGCAGAGCCATGCAGGGCGCCTGCACGTGGGGCAGCACCTTCGCATTGACCCACATCAGCCACAGCACAAAGTCGGGCAGCTCACCCATTTCCTGGAAAGGTTCAAATGGGTTGGGGTTGGGTATCAGTGGCAGGGAAATTTCCACGGCCCGGGGGCGGCTCTTTCCACTTACAAACTCATACCAGAAGGTGGGCAGCAGCATGTTGCTGAACTTGCTCAGTCGCGGGCTGTAGGAGGAGAGATTCGGCATGGGTATGTTCGACTGGAAGCGGTACTTCTCGTTGACGGGTATGCCCGTGGTGGGCTCCATCAGCATGTACGGCTCGTGCTCCTCGGCATTGGGGCTGTAGCCCTCGTAGTGCTCGCTCCAGTTGTAGCTGCTGCCATAGAAGTGGGGCGCCGAGAACGCCGATGGGGCATCATCTGGCACAGCGACAGAAATGTTAGAACTGATCGCTGGGATCCCTTTTATCACTTACTTATCACACACTTGGAGACGTCGAACATCCCTCTGTGCAGCTTGGATCCGTAGGTGGTGTCCATGCACGGTGGGGGCTCCGTGTCCGGCTGCAGCAGCAGGTAGCGGTAGGTGTCGAGCCCCGCGTAGCGCTGCGGACGCTGATAGATGAGGGGCAGGACGCGGCAGGACTCGATGGCCACGATGTTCAGCGGCGTGTCCGGCTGCAGGAAGGGCGGGAAGAGCGAGTTGTCGTGAGCGCCGCTCACGTTGTAGGGACAGGAGTCGTCCGACCACTGCTCGCTGCGCGGCAGCTGCTCCTTGATGATCTGCTCGCCGTTGAGCGTCTGGATGCGGAAGAAGTTATCGATGCCCCGCTCCGGACCAATGTTCACCGTGTATACCTCCTCCTTGTCCTTGAGAGCCTGCGGGTGGGAGCGTTTCAGCACGTGGCCAGGGGAGGGGAGATGCAATCGAGTCACTTACATTGTGCAGCGGGCCGCAGTTGGCTGACACGGCGAAGGGCAGCAGGTTGGAGACCAGCTGCAGGGAGGGCCGCGTGAACTCCCACAGGAAGTAGTAGACGGATCCTCTGATGAACAGGTCCTCGAACCTGGTGATGGTATCGAAGCCCAGCCGCGACAGCGGCGACACGTGGCTGAACTTGGCCGCCGCACCCAGCAGCACGTTGTTCGGCGATATGATCGTCCAGTTGAGGACATCGGGGGCGACGCTCTCCTCGGGCAGGAACTTGACGTGCCGGTAGCGATTCTTTCGGTACGTCACGCTGCTCTCGTTGCGACTGAGGACGTCGTTGAAGCCGACGATTTTGTAGACGATCGGGCCGATCTGGGCCACTTTCAGCCGCTTGTCGCGCCCGCTCTCGAACGCGGCGGCGTTCGTCACGTTGAACATGTAGCTCTTGAGCTTGCCAAACGGAGAGTTCACCCAGCTGTCCATGGTGGGCATCTCCTGGCGGAAGCGGACATGCTCCCTGGCCACCACCAGGCGGTAGTCGCACCTGCAGGACAGCACAAACAGATAGAGGCTCGACAGGCCGAGCAGCACGTAGAGAGCTACCCTCAGCTTCTGTCCGGTCTTCATTTCGGCTCAGAGATCTGCGTGGCAAGGCGTTTGGTCAGATGGAGACGTCCGTTCGGGAGAAAACACGCGATCCGTTTGACTCGAAACTAAGCGCTTTGGCCAGCGGAACGCAATGAAATGAAAACAAAATATATAGAATCAAAATAACGGAAAGGCTATCAGCTAAGCCCTCGAGCTGGAGCTGGAGCTAAGTCGAAAGCTGATTCGGCTGCCAGGCCTGGCCTGGCCTGGCTCCCGGCTGCTCCCTCTCTGGGGAACAGCAGCGATAATGGGGGATCTCTGACCCGATCGTACAATTCACGCACATTCCAATTAAAACTCTATGCTGCCAGATAAGCCGCACCTAAGGGAGTCGGTCTGCACTGAAGTGGACTGTCCTGCCATTCGGAAGCTCAATCGTTCCGGTCCGGTCCGATCCGGTCCGGTGCGGTGCGAATGACGTCTCATTGGATCACCTGTTGCCATTCAGGTGGTGCCAGTGGCAGTCCCCCCTGCGTGGATTCACGGCTAACCTCGGTCGTTGGCAGGTGGAGATTGCCTGCACCGCCGCCCTGGGGTCGCAGCAGCAGTCTGCCTTATCAGGCACAGACAGACGCAGACGGCACTCCGCTTATCAGGCCAGCGGGCAGCAGAACGTGCAACGAAACAAATGACTTGCCATTAAAGTCTGTCCCGGCTTTGGTCTGCTCCGATCCAGGCACAGTGATCCGCAATCGCAATCATGGAACTCAGTATTAATAGACGATGGAATGGCCATTCTGCAGAATCCGGTCTGGCTTGTGGCTGTGTCTGTGTCTGGAGGTCTTCAATGCATCCAATCGAAAGTAAACAAACTAAGTTCCAAAATCTGGCATTCTGAGATGAGTTCTGCTGATAGGCGGCGGGCCCTCATAATTTATAGCATTTTTAATTTCCATTTAATGCTTCATGTACATATTTCTGTGTGTGTTTTGGGTTATGTGGACTGACCTCGCAGCCCCGTGAAGCCTTTATAGAAAGGGAACTCGCACTCGCACATCAACTGATGCAGAGATAGAGCAGAGCTAATCTGTCGCGGGTTCAGTTCTCGTTCTCGTTCTCGTTTTCGCTTTCACTTGATCTCGGTGCACTTGGAAAGCATACTTTTGGGATCCAACCTGAGTCTAGAGTAGGAAACGATGTCCCAAGGGTGCACAGGGACAAATATCTTTTGCGTTTCGATCATTGATTCCATTCTGCACATACTGAGCGCCTCCTGAAGTGAAAACCATTTGTCATTCCTACAGAAGGACTCTGATCTAGACAGCTTTCGCTTGCATAGTATAAGTCATAGTCGTTCCAGAAATCATCCTCAAATATAAGTGGGTATGCGGTTCGTATTCTGAAACATCCTTCGTTGCATACTTTTGGGTTTCCTGCCAACCGATTCCGGAACTGTTTGGCACTTGAAGTCAATAAAATCTTGAATGGTCCGCCATAAAGCAGTTTTCGATGGCAGAAACAAATTTTCAACTTGGAATTTGGAACTCTCGCAGTATTTATTTGTTGTTATTCCAAAAATATTCCTCTGTTTTGGGAGCCCACCAAATATTCTGAAGCTAATGGATAGGATACGCAATTTGAGAGCCAAATACAAACATTTGCAGTTTGGATTCTGTTTGAGTTTTTGTGACGCTGATGGGGATGAGGATGGGGTTGTGGAAGGGGTGGGGGTGGGAATTCCGGTCTATGGCTAATTGAAATAATATCGTAATTTATTGCTTATCATACAAATACGAGCACGTATGTACGGGTACCCTCGGGACTGATAATGAAGCACATTTGCATGGAGGACGGAACATTGCTTTATTTTTAATTTGAGAAACGTTTCGGGTTTTGTGACTTGATCATCGAATTGCAACAAGTGGTTAACGGTGGCTACTGGTACGGAGTACGGGGTGGGGTGGGGTGTTGGGATATTAATTCAGTTTTGGTATAACAAATCCAAGTTTAAGCTAAGTCGAAGCTTTGAGCCTTACAGCGATCACGACTGTGGCGCAGGACTACACATCATCATCTCATCTCATCTCCTCTCATCAGAATTTCATAACGATTACTTACAAAGTTAACCTACATACAATACAATAGATACAGATACAGATACAAATACAGATACAGATACAGATACACATACAAAATACATACAAGTCTTCCCAGCTCCATTTGTTCTAGACTACAGACACTCACACACCACCACCAAGCGGATCAGATCGAATCAGACCAATTGATGGCGGGGATGGGGATGGGGGTTGGGGTTGGGTTATGGGATTGGAATGGGCTAGTCCCAGTTACCTATCTACACTTAACTAAGACACCCAGAGACCCCTCGACACGTCAACCGATCGTCCAAATCGTAAATCATCCAAGGAGCGACCAGCTCTAGTATCTGGCGGGCTGGGTGTCCTTGTTCTGCTTCTTGTTCATGTCCACCTGCGCGGTGGCCAGGTAGTTGGAGCCCTCCAGATGCAGGGTGCTCTGCCGGTGCGAGTTGCGGATCAGGCAGAACGTCGACAAGAGGAGCAGGGCCACGCCCAGGGCGAACAGGCCGACAATCAGGGCCACACGGATCTTGGGCGGCACCTGCTCGGCGAAGCGCATCAGATCGGTGACGTCGTTGGGCAGGCTGTCGATGCCCTCCTCGAACCACAGAATGGGGAAGATGATGTCCGGGAAGTTGGCCACTTGCTTGATGTCGAACACCTGGCTGACGGCCAGATTGATTTGGATGCGAGCCCGAGCACGCAGCGTGGTTCCCATTTTCTGTGTGGGTGAGAGTGGGCATGGTTAGAGGAGAACTGGAAGGAGGAACGAGGAACGGGGGCACTGCATTCCCTTACCGGCTGCACATCCATGAAGAACTGATGCTTCTCCTTCTCCGGCGGCGAGATGCCCTCCACCTGTGTCCGCAGGCTGTCGTCGCCGAGATAGAAGTGGGGGAAGCTTAGCATGATGGGTGAATCTGCGAGGGGGAGAGCCAGACATTAGTGACGGGCAAAGAGAGCCGCTGAGTGCGAAGGGGGGGGCAGTACCGTATTGACACAGTGAGACGTTGAAGAGGCCGTTGGGGGAGCACGAGGGCTGGCCGGCGGGGCAGAAGCACATGTTGTCCGGGTGGCTCTCGACATCGGCGAAGACCCACTCGGGTGGGGTGAAGCGATAGCCGGGCACCTCGTTCGAGGTCATCACCTCCTTCTCGAAGACCAGCGGCATCAGGCGGCACAGATCCTTGTCGTAGACGTGCAGCACGCGGTCATGGTCGATGTGCGGGGGGAAGATGGAGCCGTCGGTGCCGTTCAGGCTGTTGCACGCATCGGTGGTCCAGTGGGCCAGGTGGGTGCGCCCGTTGTACTGGTCGATAATGCCGTACTTCTCGATGTCATCGACGCCCGTGTTGACGGTGACGCGGTCGGAGGAGGTGCCGTTTTTGCCGTAGAGCAGGCCGAACTCCTCGTACGGCAGCTTCTGCTCCTTGGGCACCACGTCCTTGGCCAGCTTGAGCAGCGGATCCTCGTAGCCCCAGAGCAGCTGTCCCACGGACACCTGCACGAACGGCTTGATCTTCAGAATGTCCATGATGCTGGCCATGGCCAGGCGCAGGAATCTGGGCGAGGCAAGGTCAGGGTCAATCAGACAGCTGGAAGCCAGTCCCCGGGGGCAGGGGGCAGGGGGCACTCACCTGGCCGCATGCTTGCTTTGGGAGGTGGCGCTCAGCATGGGAATGTTGGGCACAATCACCACGTCATCCTCGGGGCCCACAGACAGATCTTCGCGGAACGAGTAGATCTTGCGCAGATTGTAGCTGAGCGTGCCATTGTCATTCTCCACGATGTTCACCTTTTCCCAGCTCTCGCTGCAAGGCCGCGCCGGAGGCGGGGAGGGGAGGGGAGAGATGGCAGTGTTAACGTTGACGTTTAGATTCAGTTTAGAGATCGCTTACCTGTAGACGTAGGGACCCACCTCGTCGACGATGGCCTTGGAGCCATTGCTGAGAAAGTCATCGGCATTGGTCACATTGTAGATGTACAGACTGATGTGGGGCTCCACCGGGGGCTTGGCCCACCAGCCGAAGGTCTTGGCGCCGGGCCGCAGTGCCACCATGCGATCGACAATCGCATTGATCAGCACGGAGAACTCGCAGGCCACCAAAACGCCCCCCACTATCAAAACGGAGGCAATGGCGATCGTAATCCCTGCAAAACCCAAAGCGAATTAATCAACGAAACGCTGGCACAAATCACTGGATGATTGGGATGAGTCAGACAGGCACGCAGGAGGGGTGCGAGGGGGGCGGAATCGAGAGCTGGCACTGGGACTGGGACCGCTCGGCATAAATATTTATATATCGAACGACTAGAACGAGTACTCGCCTCGCACATTGTGGCACATGAATCATTTCTCCGCTGACCCTTTGACCTTATACACTTTGCTATCCAATTAGCAGTTGTGCAGCTTACAGCATCCGATGGACAGAGATACGATCCCCAATTAGTTGTGATTGAATAATTATCGTTTAATTACAGAAGTGGCAGAAGCGCCAGAACTGGAATCTCCACGCCAAACTACAGCGATCAGAACCAGAACCAGAACTAGAACTAGAACCAGATGCCAGTCCTTGGAAATACTACGCAATAGTCGCCTCTATCCAGACGGCAGAGAAAGGGGGAATGGAATAGCATGGGATGGAACAGTTGTCGCTACTTGGGTAAACCAAAATAAAGTTCCAAGTTTATCCTCTGCGTACTTTCAGCGGAATCACTTAGAAATTCAAAAGCGAATACCTGTATAACCAGTCACACGAACAAAGCAAAGCCAGCGCAAACTATAGAGCAACATCAAGAATCAGGCACGGCACGTGGAGTTATATATATATATTTTATACGATATATGGACGGATATTGGATGAATCGCCTTGGCTAGGTCGGCCAGTCGATGGATGGATGGATCCACCTCCCATTGCGTTGTGCATAAATTGTGTGACGGGAAATTATTACACAAAATAAATCAATACGGAAATCCATATGGAAATGGGGAGGGGGAAGGGCAGAATGCTGTTGGCTAATCAGATGCTAATGGAAGTGGGGAAACTCTGCGATCCCCCACACTCACTCAACTTATACTTACACCATTTTCTCAGATACGTGCTGGACAGTTTAGTGCACAGTTTGTGTTTGGGGCCGTTCATGTTGGGGCTGCTGTTGGAGTCGTTGTGTTGTTTCAAGAGTCGACCGCCTTGCAGTTGTTAACTAGAAAAGCAAATTAAAATTATATAAAAGAAAGATCAAGCTGTGTTTAGTTCTATGGGGGGGAACCTAGAGATGGATAAGCTGTAATACCGGTTAAGTTAAGCTGATAATCTATAATTATCGGGCATGAGCCAGGTAAACAGGATTGCAATCATTCAATAAAGTTCTAGACGACATTGGGCCCCGATGCTAGAGCTCATGATCAGCGATCAACGATCAGCGATCAGCGATCATGATCAACATCTTCTGTTTTGTTTGGGCTTCTTTTGCTCCACTCTTTGCACATGTTTACTTATGTGTGTCTAGTATGCACGGCTTGAAGAGCCAACAAGATGACAGTGGAGGCAGTGGAGAGATGCCCCGACTTTGGCCCAGACCTCAGACACGTTGCAGGGCGTGTTAGCCTTGTGGGGCTTGACAACGCTCGAGCAGTGGCTGGCCAAAAGCTGATTTATCAGCGATGCTTTTTCGACACAAAACAAAACAGACGAGCCAAAAGCGATCTGCAATCTTGTTTTGGCTGGCGTTGGCTCTGGCTCTGGCTCTGGCTGTCTCCAGAACCTTCAAGTCAGCACAACGACTCTTTTGGGGCTGGGGCTCTTTTGTGGCGCGGATAATTGCTCGGGTCTGTCAATGATACTCTCGTACGAGAGTACTGCGCGGCGCCCTTCCTGGCAGGGACAGACCTTGGCTGCCGTTCAGCTCGGTTCAGGCAATTAAGCACTTCTTAATGGACTGACAGACAGGCTCCCGCTGCAGCTCCAGCTCCCTGATCTCCACTCTCCGACGCTGAGGGGTTTCGCGTTTAACGAATGTTGGAATGAAACCTTGACCGAGGCCAGGGCTGTGCTGTGCTGTGCTTGGGCATACATACACACATAACTAAACACGTATATATTTTTAATATTCGGACCCGTGCGTAAACAGCAACGATTTTATTATTGACAATTCCAGGCAGACAGCCCGCAAGCCATTATTCATATTCATAAACGGAACACAACGCAGCCAAATGGGATGCGGCAAATGGTTTGGGCCATTTGCAGGCGTCGCACGGTCGTAGACAATAGAAATGAAACATTTTAATTGCCTCACTCGATCTGGCGATCCGCAGATCATTCTCAGCGCCGAGTCAAGTGCATACAAACTGCTTTCGTTTATCGGCATGGGCGCGAACGAGCCAATATCTGCACTGCTTGGGCACGTTCACACCTTCCATTCCACTCCATTCCATTCCGCTATTCGGAAGAACGCACTGCGAACATGAGAACCAGACGCGACTCGGACTCTCAAATTCTTTTGATGCTCTGCGGAAATGGTGGCCTACACAACCAGTTTTTGATGTTTTCGCTTTACGGTTTCGGCCAAAAAGCATTAAACTTTGTACTTTGGGCCCTGGCCAGCAGCACACACACCACGCCACACACACACACACACACCTCCTCCCTCCCCACTTGCCGACAACTGAGTGGCTACAAAGTTTTTCGTATTTTCTTATTTTTTTTTTTAGTATTTGCCGAGTTTACTGCGCTCACAAGGTCGAGCTGGCCCGACTCCAATATCGGTGTGCTTGTGATTTGTGTTTTGTGTGTGTTTTGCATTGGATCCACCATTGGATCCACCATTGTTGGCTCTGGTCGACCGATGCCCATTGAATACCAATTAACCCATAATTATTTCAAATGATTTTCGGTGACACCCGTCATCGAGCCATAAATCAGTGAATTCCATCAGGAATTTCAGTTGCTGTTGCTGTTGCTGAGTACACCAGTAATTTCTGTTCTGCTTGCTGCCTGCTGCTTGCTGATTGCTGATTGTGCGCTTTGTTCGCGGACACTGCTTAGGGCCCTGGGTGATTATATAAAAAACTTTTCAGCATTACAAATGTTTACAAAGAACGAGGAACGAGAAATGTGAATGGAATGGAATGGAGTCAACTGGAGGTGCAGTGTGACTCAGTGTCTTGGTTCTCGGGAAATTACTGTTGTGTTACTAACAGAAAACTTGAGCTACTGCGTCTCGCATCCCCAAGAAGTATGCAAGCAAATGCCTGGAGTGAGTGGGGCTGGACGGGGAAATTCTAGATCCAAGCAGCAATCCAAACAACTTATTATGAGAATCACAGCACAGCCAGATTTCAGCAGTTTTGGCATTCCATTCCATTCCAATGAAATGCGATAACTGATGTAATCATTTTAGTTTTTGTTGATTCGCAGCTCGCTAGTTGTTGGTGTTGTTGTGAGCTGCTTGCTCTTTCAGCTGTTCAATTAGCAGCTAACGTGTTGTGTTTAACGTGAAATCGGCAGCCAAGTGTTGGCTTTGCTTTAATCTCTTCCATGTGCCTGTGTGTGCGAGCATGTGTTGGCTGTTATATGGCTTAGACAGAATCCCAACTTCAATAGAAATTTACTTTCTAAACACACGTTTTTGTATGCATCGAACTGAAAGCGGAATCTTGGCGAGCACATCCGCTGCTCCCCCCTCTCTTTCAGCTGCTGCTGCTGCTGATCAGCTTGGATTGAAATGAAGTAAAGGCGAAGACAACGTGGAGTCGAGTCTCATAATTTCACTGTGTTTAAGTGTTGCACAAATAAATACAAGCGGTAGCAGCTACTTATTTTAAACAATTACCCTGACCCAATTTCAGAGTTGTGGCTGTGGCTGTGCCTGTGGCTGTAGTTGTTGCCTCTGTTGCTGCCGCTGTGACACTGGCCTGGCCAAAACGCAACCGAACTGCTGACAAAATTCGCTTTGCCTTATTTTGATAATACAAAATGAAATGATTTTTAAATTTTTGTGCGTTAAACAATGCTGTGCTGTGCTGTTGTTGTCAATGGCGTGACAGACATGTGCGACGGGGCTCATCTTGGAGTTTCAGTAGGTCAGTTTTGGTGGCAATTACCCCAGTGACAGGCACAGGGACAGGTACAGGTACAGGTACTAGTGCATGGGACAGACCATAGCAACAACAGCAGAAGAGAGAGAGAGAGAGAGAGAGAGAGGCAGACAGCAGAGGTACAAAGTGTTGTTTGCCTTTTTGCTTTCGCAGTGAAATGTGTCAACGGGCAATGGGCAACGGGCAAAAGCAAAGACAAAGCCTGGCAATTGTCACCTCAATTTTATGACCAACTTGGCAACGAAATCAAGCAACAACTTCAGAAACAGAGCCACAAGACCAACACAAGATAACATATTCCCCCCCGTCGTCGCGTCGCGTCGTATATGTATGATGGAAGATGATGATTCAAAGCTTTTACTCTGGATCGGATGGGTTGCTGCTGCTGCTGGTGCTGCTGCTGGTGCAACCTTCACATAATCACCGTCGTTATGTGGTCAAAGAGAGCTTTCGCGGCCACTCTTCACTTACATACGATTATTTATGCATTTATTTAGTTTTATTTGATTTCTGTGGGGTTTTCTGCCCTGGACACACGCTTCATTTTGATTTTTGAATTTTGATTTTGGATCTCGGGCGAGTATGTTGTATGTGTGGTGTTTTTTTTGAGTAAACTTTTTATTTGATTTCGTTTTGAGTCGCTGCTTCGTGGCAGCGCCAATCAGCGCTCTGTGCAGAGCGAAAATTTCACTTTTTCCACACAAGTAATCATAAAAACTATGCACGTTCGTAAAATGCGCTTTTGGCAGGCAGGGCCGTAGACAACATTTAGCCGCTGCCGCTGGCTTCAGGGGCGGGGGGGACAAAGAGGCATCATCAGCAGCAGCAGCAGCAGCAGCCACAAAGCATAATTCAATGATTTTCCGCTTTTGTAGAGCTATTAAGCGCCCCGTCAAGCCATCGAGCCACCATGGAAGTGGTTTCATTTTGGCTGAGTGGGCAAGGTCTTGCTCAACGCTGAGACTGCGACCGACCGCATCTATAAGGTTTATCAATGATCGATGCAGTGAGTGGCAACAACAAATGGACTTTTACTGCCGCAAAAGGCCTGGAATGTGAGTGCTACTGCCACACCACACCACAAACAATACACCACACACTTGTTGCTGCTGCTGCTGGATTTTGTGAAAGACACACCAGAGACGCAAGGCAGACGCAGACCTGTCCAGCCAGAGAGGGGGACAGGCCACAAGCCGCAAGTCGCAATCCGCAATCCGCAGACATTTCCAAATAGTTATACTATTAACACACAGACAAGGCACTCAACTCACACGGGAGCCGGAATCGGAGTCGAAATTGGCCGTTTACACGGATGCAAGTTTAGTACGTACGGGCTGGGCTGTTTTGTGTGTTTTGTGGATAGACAGATTCTTAGGAGGGGGGGGCTCCAAAATGTGGAACGCAACACCAGACCGCCGGCAAAAAATGTGCACGACTTGTACGCTCGTAAAGCCGCCGAGAAACTGAATTCGATGTCTTCGAGTGGCCCCACAACGTAAGATGTTGGGGCGGCGAAAGCTTCCACCTGAAGCTCGGCTTGGCTTGCTTGGCATTGCGACAAAGCGAAACTCGAAAACCTGATAAACAGGTACACCTGTGTGCGTATGTGCCTGCACATGTGTGCAGCTAGGTAGCTGGGGGTGTGTGCGTGTGCGCTCAATAGGAGAGAGGCATACGCAAAAGCGAGAGTAAGCAAGCAAGCAAGCGGCGCTCTGTGTGTGCGTGTGTGTGTGATGCATGACTTGAGCTTTTGCTCAATGCATTGCAAATGCATGCGATTGAAGCTTTTGGATATTCGAATAGACTGACTTCGATCGGCTCGAAATAAATGTTGCCTGTTGCCTGTCGCTGCTCTCTCTCTCTCCCTCTTTCTGTTGCTTTGGGGGAATGGGTGGCGGCGACTGATAAAAACAAGTTTGTTGCCTTTGCATTGAAGTCTTTCGTTTTGGTTGCGTTCCGTTCCGTTGTATGTTGCACACAGAGACACAGACGGCGATCCCATTGATTGCCACACCAATACCAGTGGCAGCACTAAACGATTATGATATCTTGCTGTTGTTGCTGTTGTTGCAAATGACTCACTTCTATGGTGATTGTTGTTGTTTTTATTGTTTGTGGCAGCGGTTGCCAAACCCCCCCAAACATCACAATAACGAAGACAGATCAAGTTGAAGCCACAGAATGTATGTATATGTATATATGCAATGCAGAAGTTGACAGCTCCAACGATCACTGTCGCGGGACGATAATTTGTATCGATAGTTAGTTGAGTAAATCTAGTATATTGAAATGGATGGATTTTTAGCCCTGGAATGAACGGGCATATTTTTCGGCCACGATGAATTGCCGCCATATTTTTAAGCTTCACTTTTGTATTGTCGCGTGGTTAGAGCAGGAGGAAATACTGCGGTAAGAATATTGTGGGACTTTTAAGAGGTTATGTGACCATTCCTTCTTATCTAGAATAAAACGGGCTTACGAAAAACCTGCTTCTCTGCGAGTATATCGGCCGTTGAAGGCAACTCCGTGGGACCACCGACATGATCTTTTATTCGCAGTCCTAGGCAAGTCGACTGCAAGGGCAACTTGCGCTTGAGTACAGGCAGTCAGCCACCTCAAGTAAGAGAGTTGCCAGAGACGCGGACAGCGTAGATTGGACGGGCCGCAGACAGCGACCCAGAGTAGACGCAGACAGCGCCGATTGGCCGGAGCACTGGGCAGAATAGAAGGATGCAACATTCTCCCAGACGAAGTAGCCGGTTGAACGAGGAGCAAGCGACTCCAACAACAATGAGCGCGGCTTCCCAACCTGGAAGTAGTGGTGCAGGAAAGAAGCCGCCAAAGCCAAAAGTAACATCGGCGCCGCTGATTCCTAACCCGACCACTGCTGTGACCGTAGTAGCTTCCCAACCTGGAAGTATTACGACCACAGCTGGAGCTTCAGTACCAGGACAGGCCCAGCCACCTCCAACCCAAGATCTCTTGGAGAAAATTGCAGCGTTGGAGAAGGAGCTGGAAAGGGAAAGAGCCCGAAACAACGGGAACACTGCCACCGATACCGTAATATCGAGCGATGTCGGGGTGAGTAGTGCGGCGTCACTGCTGACGCCATCTTGGAGCGATACGCCATTTTCGATCAGAAGCGATCCGATCCCATATAACGGAGTCGGTGCGAGCAGTGCAGCATGTATGGAACCACCATCAGGTAGCGGACCATCGCTGCTTATGAGCAGCAGCTATTTTACGCCATTTTGTGCAACCAGCACCGCCCAGACAGCGCGTGGAGTTGTGCCGCCGGGTATAGGGACCCATAACGTCATAACGCCGACTTCACTAGCGGGGTCCTACGCCTGGATGACACCGAATGGAAGCAGTGGAAACTATATGCCACGCAAGCTTCCAGATCTGCCAGTATTTGGAGGTCAGCCAGAAGATTGGCCGATCTTTCTTTGTGCGTTTACGGAAACCACTCACGCGTATAATTGTACTGATCTGGAGAATAACCAACGCTTATTGAAGGCGCTGAAGGATGAAGCTCGTGAGACCGTCAAGTCGCTCCTGATTCATCCCAGTAACGTCAGCGCTGTGATCGAGCAGCTGCGTTTTAGGTATGGCCGACCGGAGCAACTTATACGCAGCCAGCTAAATGGAATTCGAGATGTGCCTTCCATTTCGGAGCACAACCTGGCGAAGATTGTACCCTTCGCAACCCGTGTGAGCAATCTCACTGCCTTCTTGCAGTCAGCGAAGGCAGATCAGCATTTGGGGAACCCAACCCTCATGGAAGACCTTGTGGCCAAGCTCCCTACAAGCAAACGAGTGGAGTGGGCAAGGCATGCCGCTTTAATATTACCCTTTCCAACCATTGTCCATTTTAGTTCGTGGTTGACGGAGTACGCCAACGTTGTATGTACGATCATGGATGTCGAAGGGAAAGAACCAAGGCGTCGTTTGCTGCATGCAAGCATCGACCAAGACCGAGGCGAGCATCAAGACAGTCGATTCAGAATTTGTCCAATATGTGGAGGACAACATGCAGTTAAGGACTGCAGTGATTTCAACGGAGCTACGCCACCAGACAGGTGGAGGCATGTGAGGAGGCATCGACTATGTTTTTCGTGCCTACGAAGTGGTCACATGACTAGTTCCTGCAACAAGCATGGTGAGTGTCAACTCAACGGATGTCGGAAGAGGCATCACCGTCTGCTGCATGGTGTGGATGACCAGCGAAGAAGGTCGCCGCAACGAAGCAGTAACAGAAGTTACAGGCAGCAGAACCAGCAGTCAGCTGTTTCTAGACGTAGCCTGGACAGAGGGGCGCCACAGGCAGTGGATGCGCCAGTACAGAGCAGAGGGCGCCGCAGGCAGCGGAAGGGCCCGTACAGAGGATTTTAAGTTGTGTCGACGCAGAGCGAGGTCGCCTGCTGTTCCGTATACTGCCAGTAACGCTGTATGGAGCTGGTCGACGGGTGGATACATACGCACTCCTGGATGAAGGATCATCTGTCACGATGATCGACGACGAACTCAGGAAGGAGCTGGGCGTGCAAGGTGAGCGTCGACATCTTAACATCCAGTGGTTTGGCGGTAGATCCACCAGGGAACCTACCAACGTGGTAAGTCTGCAAATCAGTGGAGCAGGCAAGCCAATTCGCCATGCGTTGCGAAACGTGTATTCCGTTTCCAACCTGAGCCTGCCAATGCAGACTCTACACCGACGAGATGTCCAGGGCGTGCACAAGGACGCCCGCCTGCCAATGAGGCCCTACAGCAATGTGGTACCGAAACTGCTCATTGGACTGGATCACGGACACTTGGGACTTCCACTTCGAACGAGACGGTTTGCCAGACAGGGACCATATGCGGCCGCAACCGAGCTGGGCTGGGTTGTCTTTGGGCCGACAAGTGGACAATCAACTACGCCGAGGTCCTGCTTCCTAGCTGTTTCATTGGATGACACTATTCAGAGAATGGTGGAAGACTATTTTGATGTTGAGAACTTTGGTGTGAAGCTTGCGCCACCAGTCGCCGGCAGCGACGACGTGCGGGCGCAGAAGACATTGGAAGATACCACGGTGAGAGTGGGGCAACGTTACCAGACAGGTTTATTATGGAAGGATGACTACATTGAGCTTCCACCAAGCTTTGACATGGCGTACAAGCGGTTGGTCAACGTCGAGAAGAAGATGAAGCGCAACGGGCAGTTCGCGCAGGAATACACTAGGATCATCAATGATTACGTGTCTAAAGGATACGCTCGACGGTTGAAGCCTCATGAGGTCGCAGTGGAAAGTGGCAGGCTATGGTATCTGCCACACTTTGGAGTAGAAAACCCAAACAAGCCGGGAAAGATTAGGCTGGTTTTCGACGCTGCAGCAAGAGTTGGTGGAACATCACTAAACTCGGCACTGGCCAAAGGGCCGCAACATTATAAACCCTTGCCAGCTGTGCTCTTTCATTTTAGAGAAGGTGCCATCGGAGTCTGTGGCGACATCAAGGAGATGTTCCACCAAGTTTTGATCCGACCCGAAGATAGATGCTCCCAACGCTTTTTGTGGAGAGATGGAGATGACAGAAGGGATCCTGACATCTACGAGATGATTGTAATGACCTTTGGAGCAGCCTGCTCGCCAAGCGCTGCGCATTACGTGAAAACTGTAAATGCTGAACAGTTTCGTCATTCGGATCCAAGAGCAGTCAAGGCCATCATCGATTGTCATTATGTGGATGACTATGTGGACAGCTTTGCTACCGAGAGCGAAGCCATCAGTGTATCTACCCGGGTAAAGGAGATACATGCGAACGCTGGATTCGAGCTATGCCAATTTTCATCCAGCTCACCCATTGTGGAGGCTGCATTGGGTCCACCAGGACGAGGCGAGAGCGTCGGATGGGGTGAGGCTGAACAGAAGATTCTGGGAATGTGTTGGCAAGCAGCCACAGATGACTTCAGGTTCAATGTGAAGTATCATCGAGTTCCAAGCAGCGTATTGAACGGCGATCGAGTCCCTACCAAGAGGGAGTATTTGAGCTTGGTCATGTCTACGTTCGATCCCCTGGGATTCTTGTGCTGCCTCATGATAACAGCCAAGTTATTGCTACGAGAGATTTGGAGGCAGACAATCCAGTGGGATGAACCACTTCCGGATGAGATATACAGAGCCTTTGTGAATTGGCGCAAGGAAATGAACGCCGTGGGACAGTTCAGAGGCCCTCGCCATTATTTCGGGAATGGACTCGTCCGAGCTATAGAGATGCACGTCTTCGTGGATGCAAGTCAGTCTGCATTTGCGGCTGTGGCCTACTGGAGGGTCACTTATGAAGATGATAACGTGCTGGTGAGCTTCGTATGTGCCAAGACGAAGTGCGCGCCCATGAGAACAATGTCAATCCCACGGCTGGAGCTGCAGGCAGCAGTTCTTGGAACTAGGCTGATGGACACTGTTAAAAAGGAACACAGTGTGGCCATCAGTGACATCGTGTTATGGACCGATTCCAAGACGGTGCTAAGATGGATTGGTAGCACCCACCGCCGATATAAGCAGTTTGTCGGCAATCGTGTGGCGGAGATCTTGGAGTCGACGAAGGTATCCCAATGGAGATGGGTGCCAACAGCCGACAATGCGGCGGATGACGCAACACGTTCGCAATGCCACGTGGACCTCAGCCAGAAGTCACGTTGGCTAGGCGGACCAGCATTTTTGAGGCAGCCAGCGGGCAGCTGGCCACAGCCTGAATCTGGAACTGAACCAGGTCCGGATGGTAATGACGAAGAGGAGATGCCAAGTGAGTTTTCGCTTGTTGGTGCGAACGACTTTTGTATTTCCTTTCAGAGATTCTCGAGCTACAGTAGGCTACTCAGGACAACAGCCTGGGTCTTAAGGTTCACGCGCTGGTGCCGTGGACAAAGGAGCGAGCTCGAGAAGTACGGCCTTACTGCATCGGAGTGTGAGGCCGCGGAGAACCTGTTGGTCAGACAGGCACAACGTGAAGCGTTTCCAAACGAGATGCGGTCGGCAGAAGACGGCAAGATGGTTGCCGGCGGGAGCGACACTCGAGGACTGTCACCCTACATAGATGACCTTGGAGTTCTGCGAGCCTATGGCAGAGTTGATGCCGCATTTTGCATGCCGTACAGTGCGAGGAGGCCGATAATTCTGTCACACAGACACAGTCTCACGGAGATGATTGTGCATCATTTCCACGCCAAGATGAAGCACCAAAATGTGGATGCTACGATTACGGAGATCCGGACGAGGTTCTGGATTACGAAGCTGAGACGTGTACTACAAAGGGTGATCTCAGCATGCAACGTGTGCAAGTTGCATAGGGCGCGGCCAACGCCGCCAATAATGGGACCCCTGCCGGAAGATCGCTTGGAGGCCCATGGTTGGCCGTTCAAGAATACAGGACTGGATTACTTCGGACCACTGTTGGTGACGGTGGCGCGTCACAAGGAGAAGCGATGGGTCGCCCTGTTCACTTGCTTGACGACCAGGGCGATTCATCTGGAACTGGCGTATGACCTGTCGACGGATTCCTGTATAATTGCGATACGGAATTTCGTCTGTCGCCGAGGGCCAGTACATAGACTACGCAGCGACAATGGCAAGAACTTCGTGGGAGCTGACAGGAGGCCAGACGATTTGGTGACGTTTTCGAAATGGAGAGAGTCCAGGATGAGCTGTCGAGCAGAGGCATCGAATGGGTATTCAATTGCCCAGTGAATCCATCTGAAGGAGGAGTCTGGGAACGCATGGTGCAGTGCGTCAAGAGGGTCCTGCGCCACACATTAAAAGAGGTGGCACCGAGGGATCATGTACTGGTGAGTTTCCTGATCGAGGCGGAGAACATCGTGAATTCGCGTCCGCTTACCCACTTGCCGGTGGAGGCGGACCAGGAAGCCCCGCTAACGCCAAATGATCTGCTCAGAGGAGTAGCTAACTTGCCGGACACGCCTGGCGAAGATGTGGAGCTGCCCAAGGAGTGCGCTACACGCAAGCAGTGGCGTATAGCGCGACTAATGAGGGACCGTTTCTGGAAGAGGTGGGTCTTGGAGTACCTGCCTACACTCGTGCGCCGAGAGAAGTGGTGCCAAAGGACGGAGCCGATTCGCCAGGGTGACGTGGTCTTCATCTGCGATCCAGCCTTGCCGCGAAGAGAGTGGCGTAAGGGCATCGTGGAGGAGGTCTACAAAGGAGTTGATGGAGTCATTAGACGCGCTAGTGTGCGCGTGAACGACTGCGGCCTATCCAGGATTATGATGCGTCCCGTCTCCAAACTGGCGGTTTTGGATTTGAGTGAAGCGGTTCTTCACGGGGTCGGGGATGTCGCGGGACGATAATTTGTATCGATAGTTAGTTGAGTAAATCTAGTATATTGAAATGGATGGATTTTTAGCCCTGGAATGAACGGGCATATTTTTCGGCCACGATGAATTGCCGCCATATTTTTAAGCTTCACTTTTGTATTGTCGCGTGGTTAGAGCAGGAGGAAATACTGCGGTAAGAATATTGTGGGACTTTTAAGAGGTTATGTGACCATTCCTTCTTATCTAGAATAAAACGGGCTTACGAAAAACCTGCTTCTCTGCGAGTATATCGGCCGTTGAAGGCAACTCCGTGGGACCACCGACAATCACAAATTATTGTTATTGCCACTGAATGTTGCAGTTTCAGTTGGCATTGCGCAAGGCTTATGGGCTTCTTTTGTTTGTTGTTGTCTCCAGAATCGGAATCTTGCAAAAGCTTTCGTGCTGGAGCATAAACAGGCTTTTGGGAAATGCGCCAACTGTGGAAATAACACGCGACAAGAAACTTGTTGCATTTGCATAACCAACAACAGCGAGGGGAAATCATTTCAGACCATGTCTAGGAAATGTGATTCAAGAAATTGTCCACTGGGAGAAAACTTCCAAGGGAACATGTTCTGAAAAGATAAGAAAGAGTTTTCCCACTCTCGATGAATCAGGAGGAACAGCGCGGGGAAATTATTCCCGACCATGTCGAACACATGTGATTCAAGAAATTGAAAAGCTTTCAAAGAGTTTCCCATTTTAGATGAATCAGGGGGAAGTTCTGATGTCTGATGAGTATTAAACAAATAGGAATCGGGATATTATATGAAGCTGACATAATCAGATAGAATTTTTGAGCTAGGATTCATGGACGTAAGAAAAATTCAAATAATATTCCCATTCCCGAGTAATGCATCTTTGTTGAACAGAACTTCCATTCTAGTAATAAGATGGTTTTTCCCACTGACTAGACCAGCGAAAATTTGACGGTCTTAAGTGCTTTACTTCTCCGGTCTTTGCCTTAACCGAGCTTCAACTGTTGTACGAGTGCCATAATTCTTCCGAAACCTGTCAAAAAAACCATGGCTCAATCCCCACAACAATAACTCTGTAGTTAGAAGGCGAACCAAGACATTATCGCCTCAATGTGTTTGACATTCCACGCCAAGACCAACCACACACACGCACACACACGCACAAAGATATAGTGCTGTTGGACGGACCGACGTCGACCCGTATCCAATGCCTAACTCTACGACGACTTTGCATGCCAATAAGGCCAGCCGGGTTGCATGCGACCTTTCTGTTTATGTAAACTGTCGTACAAAGTGGCGCAGTTTTGTTGTAAGTGATGCAATAAATAATAATAAAAGCACAGCAACAGCAACAATAACAACCACAACAACAACAACATACGCATATGTTAATTTAAATGTTGTTGCGTGCCATCAATTGCCCCTGCCCACCGCCGACGCACCACCTGCTGCCGCCATCCCCACGCCACCACCATCATAATCGAAATTCGTTTTTCACTTACGATACAGAACTTCGGCCACCAGCATGGCCAATCATCAGTCCCTTAGGGGATCTTCTTGGTGACTGTAGATTTTGGATTTGCAGATTCTGGATGTCCGTTGATTGTGGAAAACTTTTCCTTTTTTTTTATTTTGGAATGGTTTTTTGTGTATATAAGAACTATATTTGGCACTTGACGACCCGCCAGCCTAGGTTGTTGATAAGGCACCCACTTATTTCTACGTCAGAGCTGATAAGATTCCTGTGAGCGGGCATTTCAGGAAACGGTGACTGGAAGCCAATCGAGAGCGAGGGCACAGCTCTACATTCAACCTGCTGGAAACGACTTTTCACTGCATCTTTACAGCTTTCTAAGGTAGTTTATGGTAGGGGCCCAAGCAAACTACGGCTGACTTAGGGCGCGGCTGACTAAGAGTCACTTAAGTTGTCAGTTCCAGTCAAATACTCAAATACTTCGCCGTAAACTAGACTTTGAAGCGTAGCTCTGGAGACCTGCTCGGGGCGGAGACTACAGGCATTGCAGGCAAAGGCAAACAGTATTGGAAAGCTATTAGCGGCACGGAACGATTAAACGATTGAGCCATTGGAAGCTTCATCCGCGTCATACAGCCTTCTAGAAAAACAAAAAGTTCAGAGAGGCTATCAATCGGGGGCTGATGCAAAACACGATGGAGCCGCAGTAGGCTGTACGACAGATTAATTGTAAACTCTTGACTAAACTGATAAATGCTGAGCACACAATCGAGGCCTGTGCTTGGGGCCTAGGGCTTGGTCTCTGGCCGTGTGGGGTTCAATAACTCGCGATTCTCCTGCCCGGGGGTATTTAAGCGGGCAATCACGTTGTCATGGGGATGCGGGGCTTGGGGCCTCTCTGCTAGCTTAAGAATTGAGCATTCAGACAACTGAAAGATAAGGTTATCTAAATATATCATAAATATCCAAGAATTGCAAAACCGAAAAGAACAGAACGAGACGAAAATAAATAAAGAAAAAGGTGAGCAACCATGCACTGAGCAAAATGGCGCATACACTTTTCTTTGTTCATCGCTAATTGATTGGTTAAAGTCCATTGCAGTCCTAATGTGTAAGGGTTAAGTGGTTTAATGCTAATTAAATTGTTTTTGGCACGTGTGAACATGCCTATGTACATAGACGTAGACAATATCTATATATGTAGGTAATGGTTTTCGGCCATTTGAACATTCCTATATATAGACATATATTGCATATATTCTCGATCAGACGCCACTGTATTCAACTGCTGTGGTCTACTATAAGCAGGTTCCTCCTGCGCTCACTTTGTTCCATTTCCACTTGGTTCCCGTCTCCCGTTTTCTCTATGTGCACTGCAGACCGGAGGAGAAACAATGAAGCCCGTTTCTGGATCGGATCCCAGCAGTCCGTCCACGCCGCTCATCTAATTCGATAATAATGAAGCCACTACTCTCTCTAGAGAGAGAAAGCCATGCGGGGATGGGACGGACTGCTGCTGCTGCAGATGGCTGCTCTCTATCTCAGCTTCCTGAGAGTGTGTGTGCGTGTGAGTATCATTGTGGCTCCTTTGTGTGGATGATGATTAAATTTGCACATTGTCTCATTACACACACACACACACACACATACACAGAAACTGGCACACGCACAACGGCTAATGGGCTGGCTGCTACGTAGTAAGCAAGAAATCCCGGTTATCAGCAGCAACCATAGCTGACCACTCGCTTATCAATGGCAGAGCTGCAGCAGAGACAGCGGCCCCGAAAGCAAGATCGTAGAACGAGGAAAGAGAACGAAACAGCTGCTGATTCCGAACGGAGCGGAGCGGATTCCGTCGTAGTAATAACTCGTTTGGTGGGCAGGCAGCACGCACCACAGTCCCCCGTGTCCAGTGCCAAGTGCCAGCGTTTATGTCAGAGTCTATCGCAACTCGCAGTTACAAACACCCCCCAGAAAGCGAAATCTAATCGGTTCTAGAGGTCTCTGTCCCGATCCCGGTCGCAGTCCCGGTCCCAATCTCTCGGCCAGATAGTGCGTGGGCTCTAATCGCGAAATCCGCAATAAATACCATACCCCAACGGACAAGTGGTTGATCCAGTGGCACTTCGGTGGCTAAACGTAGCAAAGAGATTATCAAGCCAACGGCTGGTGGGCAACTATGTAGTGTTCGTTGTTGTGTTTCCTTCCCTGTGGCTCCACCAATCGCTGTGGTTGTTCGGTCGTGTCGTTGCAGTTGTTGGGAAAACTAAGACAAACCAGAAACGGAATCGATTCCAAGTGCGGTGCAGTGCAAGAAGCTGAATGAGTGACAGAGGAGCGAGAGAGAGAAGGAAGAGTGAAGAGTGCATTCCATATGGAAAACCAGCTCCAGCTGCAGTTACAGCTCCACTGTTTTTTTGTTTGAAAATCTAAGCAGGAACTACACTAACAACAAGAGCAGCCAGCCCCAACGATCGGGCTGACAAAAGAGAATAGCGACAAAACAAAGAAGCAGGCGAACAAAGAACACAGGCCAAGAAAAACAGAGAACAGACTGTCGGCCAGAGAGGAGAGAGGAGAGAAGAGAGCCGAACTGGAGCTGTTTACTTCGGACAACGACAAGAGTTCTGTCGGATACAAGTGTGTCGCTGCAAGATACAGATACAGTAACAGAGACAGCGACAGATCCCGCGAAGCAGCCCCAGCATCCACATCATTAAGAGAGACAGAGTGAGAGAGGAAAACCCCCAAAAAAAACTCAATACGAATGGTGGGTGTGCACACATCGTAAATACGACAAAATTGTTAATTAAGACGCCAAATGTTTGGCAGTCGTCGAAGGTGCAGAGAAGAGTGGCGGCGGGAGGCAAAGTAAACCAGAGAGAGAACTGGCACTATATGCGAGAGAGTGAAGTGCGGGTGCAATTACCTTGTGCTTGTGCGAGTGTGAGTGTGTTGTGTTGTGTTCCGTTTCCATTTCGTTTACCTGAACAGCTGGCGGCTGTCTTTGCACACGATCTCTCTCCGCTCACTCACTCACCGACACCGACTCTCTATTTTTGGGTCGCTTTGCACCCGCATCATCACCGAGCCGTTATCAGTCAATGGCACTGCCTGCACCCCCGCGCTCGCGACAGTTTTCTGCAACTAATTGAAAGCAAGCAGACAGGAGAGAAGCAGACGAAGAAGGAGATAGGAGAAACAAACCCCAGGCGACGGATTCCCACTGCCGCCCTCTAAGCGTAGGTCTCAAGTGCAAATTTGAATTTAAAACAAAATGTTTCCCAAACACAGTATCAAATACATAGTGTGTGGGGATGGGTAGGCAGCCTAAGGCGCAATTTCATACTTAGTCTTATCAAAATTCGAAATCAATTCAATTTGCCGTCACAGCAGTGACAGATCAATTCAGCTATGAACCCGATCGAATCTGTTCGTTCACATCAATATAAGTTCAAGATCGTGCTGTAATATTGGAAAATTTGACGCCCCAGTTGGGGCTTATCGGTGGCGTTGACCCGCTTCCAAAGTTGGCGAATCAGTACTCGCTCAAGTACCCCCCTCAAGTGGTAGGTTCGAGAGCTTAACTCTATGGAATATACAGAGACACTCAGTCGCACACTGATACCTCCCCTCATCAACTTGTTGTTTCCATAATTTTATGAATTGCTAGCTAATATAGTACATATGTATGTACAAGTATCAGTATTTTATATATATTCGTAGGAGCTACTGATAAGGCCTAGTACATACATGTGGGTTGTACTTTGATTTCAGCACGGGCAGAAGCCGCAGCTGGGGCCCAGCATGCGAAGCCTCTCGAACTGAAACCCAGATTAGTTGGTGAAAACTTCTGTAAACGATCGCATGGTTAATAATCTGCGCTCTCCGGAAAATTGTTCCGATTAAATCACACACGCAAACACACAACACCACACACAGACACATGTGCAAATATAACTACACATAACCCTATAGGAGGTAATAATGAATGTGAGATTCCCTTCAATGGGGGAAAACTCAACGCTCGCGAACTTGTTGTACGATCGTTGTATACTTATGTGTTCGATGAACTCTTGGATTTCTACCAGTTTATATATAGAACCGAGCCTGATAAGCCCCAGTCAGATAGATCCCTTTGTTGCGCCACGTGTTCCCAATCCCAATCCCAAAAGATAATATTCAATCAAGTTATACATATTATGAATATCAGTGAACAAGAATCTGTTTCCAGAAACGAGTGTCATTCATGGAGCACCGATTATGGTAGCTCTATGACTGATAGTAGCAAGTAGAATCATAATCTTGTGGCTTACATGCTCCCAGCTAGGCGACAACATACTGCGATCACTGTGATAAGGGGCCAGCATAACATTTGCTTGCTACACTTTCAGCTCACACAGAATGCCACGTGCCACAGGCCATGATGGGGCCTTGCCACCCACCCAAGATGATCTCACAGTTGCCCAGAGCAGATCCAAGTCCAACACATTGAACTCCCAGCGGAATGGGGTCGGTGCGGGCGGAACCGGAACATTTGGGGGCTACAGCAGCGGCAAGAGTGGGTCCGACAAGCCAACGATACCCCAGATGATATTGGAGGCCTTCGGCCTGCGCAATCACTCACAGAACCGCGAGCCAACGTCCAAGGATATCGGCACACTGATAAGTAAGTAGAGCACGGTTGATGTAGATGATACGCGTATCCCTGACTAACCCCCTGACGTGTCCCCCTCTGCAGTGCTGGGCGTGATGTTCCTCCTATTTGTGATCAGTGTTACCGGATTCTTTGTGATGTGGTTCACCGAGTACTACAACAACACCATGCTGGAGGTAAGATACTACTACCCAATCCTTGTAACCCTGTAACTTTATGCATATCCCACCACAGAATCTCGTGCTGGCCGAGAACTCGGACACGGCCAAGAGCTGGCTCAACCCAGACCCCAAGTTCGACACGCTGCTGAAGGCCCACATCTTCCACTACCCCAACATCGAGGACTATCTGGCAGGGCGGGCTGATAAGATACAGATACGCGACATGGGTCCGCTGGTCTACCAAGAGCACACGGTCAAGGACGAGGTCTCGTTCAACAAGAACTTCACGGTCACCTTCAGGGTAGGACTCACCACTCACCCACTTGAAAAGCAAGGCAGGACTTACCTATAATTCCTCCACAGGACCGCAAGTCGTACAAGTTTCTGCCGGAGAAGTCGAGCATGCGGGAGGATGATGTGCTGCTGGTGCCAAATGTGCCGCTCATCAGTGCCGCTGGCCACGTCAAACGGATGCCGTATACCACGCGCCTCATCTCGGGCATGTTGATCAACGCGTTCAACGAGCCCCTGTTCAAGAATCTGACGGCTGCCGAGTACCTTTGGGGATACGAGGACAAGATCATCAAGCTGAAGAGCCTGGGCAAGGGCAAGCGACGTTTCGGCCTGCTGATGAGCGTAAGTGTGTGGGTCGATCCTTTTGCAAGATCTCTACCCGAACAGAATTGTTTTCGCCCCGCAGCGAAATGGAACCAGCGTGGACTCGGTTCAGGTGAACACCGGCGAGGACGACATCACCAAGTACAGCACCATCACCCAGTTCAATGGCATGCCCCAGCTGGACTACTGGGAGGGGGAGGAGTGCAATCGAATTGATGGCTCGGAGCCCTCCATGTTCTCGCCGAATCTGCTGAAGACTCGCGACACAGTTCACGTCTTCCTGCAAGTGCTGTGTCGCAAGGTGCCGCTGCACTTTGAGAAGGAGGTGACCATCTACGACGACATCGATGTGCTGCGCTACCGGACGCCCATGGATGTGTTTGATCATCCGTCCGAGAACCCGGCGAATCAGTGCTATTGCCAGAACACGGAGCGTTGCCTGCCCAGCGGCGTGATCAATGCCACCAAATGCTACGCAGACTCGCCCATCTTTCCCTCCTTCCCACACTTCTTCTCCGGCGATCCGGTCCTGTACAAGATCTTCGATGGCATCAAGCCCGACGCGGCGATCCATCAGACCTACGCCGACATTCATCCGCGCTTCGGCTTCCCCATCAGCGGAGCTTCGCGCGTCCAGATTAACATTATGCTGGACAAGACCCCTCTACTGAAGAGTAAGTGATCGCGAGGATGGCGCCATTCGACCTGTCTGATGATGATCATTTTGGGTAATTTCAGATCAGGGTGCACGTCTGGAGAACGCCACCATCTTGCCACTGATGTGGATCGAGATCACCTCGGGCGACTTCTCGGAGGAGGTGCTGCACATGCTGTACGTTAGCACCTTCGGCCTGGACGCCATCCAGCTGGCCCTGAAGTATGGCACGCTGCTCATTTCCGTGACTTCCTTCAGCCTGATCGTGGCCGCGGTCTACTACTTGAACAGCAAGCGCGAGGAGCACCTCCAGGAGAGCAAGTCCTCCGCTGAGCTCGAGGCACTGAACAGTGGTGGCGTCATGATGGTGCAGGTGCACCACTTCAACCTACCAGTGCCATGTGCCCCTGCTGCGTCCCACTTGGAAGCGGATGATCATCGAGCGGCGTAAACCACGTGACCAAAACAGTGCCATTAGTTAGTTATTTAGTTAGTTAGTCAGGGGCGGGAACGGGGGAAAGTTATCCAGACTTGTATGAGATTTTCGAATTTTCCTAGGATTAAACGCACAACCTTAGTCTACAAAGAGTCAGCCAGTTACCTGTAGTCTGTAGCCATCAGTTTGTAAATATGTCAAAATGTTAATAAACTTTATATTCTCATATATATATGCACATGTGTATATATATTCTCGTGAATTGTATAATTAATCCTGGCAGCTCCTCCCCTTTTCAAACACCCCACCGATACAAATTTTTATTTATGCTGCAAAGTATGCTATGAAATGGAACTCGTTACGTTACGTTACGTTTTCCTTTCCGCAATTTATTCCCAATACGTGAAGTTCCCACATCCATTAAGGTAAGGGCGGAGCTATAGGCACAATGCTTTTGGAACGTAACAGTATAAAATCATTTTATGTATATAATATAGCAAATTTTATTGTTTAGTTCTAAACAAAAACGAAATTAAATTCGTATATTAGTTGCTTGTTCAACATTTGATTTTCATTTGTTTTTACTCAGCTCTGTCTCTGATTTATTTCCGCTTTGAAAACCGTTTTTAGTTGTTAAATGCATGAATTACATATTTTGCATCGTATTGCTATTGCTATGGGCTCTATGTTAGGTATTTATGTATGTTCGTATCTAAAGATTGCAATGTGGAAGTGAGTGGAGTGTATCCTGGCGATTGTATTGCGGACTCTATAAATGTGGCTTCCATCTGCTGAGGGAAGTTAATAAGTTTCTGGGCTTTTCTTGTTTGGTTTTTGTGTTGTATAAATGTCGTTTTTATTTTCGATGCTTGCTCCGATCGGCAGGCACTCGAGGGATGCGGGGAAAGTGTCTTATGTGTTTATGGTGTTGTTTTATATAAATTTAGGGGGAATTGGAGTGTTTTACAACATTGTTTTTGCTTTTGCATTTTGCATTTTTTTGTTTCATTATTTATGTTTTTTGTTTTCGTTATAAAAATGTTGTTTTTGTTGGTTTACGTTTTTAATTTAAGTATGTATAATAGTTTATATAAAAAATAACAGAGAAATTATATAAAAGAAACATTAAATATAATCGTTTATTTTGCTCTTCTCTTCATCATCTCTTCTCCGTCCTATTCTCGATCTTGACCTAATAATAAACGCGTCAATTGCCCGAATCCTCGCCATCTAATGATTCATCCTGCACCGATGAGCTGTCGTCACCGCCGCCGCCACCACCGCCGCCGCCGCCTCCTGCGCGCTTTGCTGTAGGTGTGCCCGTGAGCCGGCTGGAGCTGAGGCCAATGCCGCCGGTGCGTCTAAAGGGAATGGAGAAGTACAACATCCAGAATTAGTATCGCAATTTAGAATATAGCATAGGATAGTATACGTGCAGTGCATGGGCAACAACAAAAAATACACTAAAAAATGAACAAACAGAGGGCGGGTGGCACGAACTAAGTTCTATTTCAACGAGGAGTTTGAACGGCATTAGTTTGCACTGTTGGATGATTGATTGATTGAGTGTGGGTTCCTAACATGCAGAGAGAAGTACACAGAGGTGTGGTTGCTAGGTATTCTTTGGTATGGAGTGGTTTCTGGTTCACATTCACTGGGTCTGGTTCTGGTTGTGGGTCTGATTCTGGTTGTAGGGGGGGGGAGAGGATTCTGACTATGGATCTTGGCCAGAAGCACTTACAGCGCCTACGAGAAAGAAGCGAAACGATTCGAAACCTAATGCAGACCCTCACAATTCATAATAAGTGCGGCATCCTTTTTGGGCGAATAGGCCTTGGCCTTTTCGGTCTCGGCCACTTGGATGGAGCTTAAACCAAAACAAAAAATGTCAAACAATAATCAAAGAATCTCGGAATACCCAAGGAGAGCGCGAGAGATAGAGAGGCATAGCGCTACAGAGACTGGCCCCTTCCGCCGCTTAACCCTGCAGCAACAGGGATCGCCACCTACCGTAGTTTAGTTTTGAGTGAGTTGATCTCACGGTTCATGGCCTCCTGCGATTCAATCATGTCCTCGCACTCGCGCTGGTACTTGCGCTTCTGCGTCTTCTCCTTCTGCAGCTCCTCCTCCGTCTCGTCCAGATTGCGCTTGAGCAGCTTGATGCGGCTATTCAGCTGTGGGGGGCACAAAACAAACCATTTAGTATTGCTGTCCCGAGTGGCCTTCCCCTCGTATTGCATACCTTATCCATTTGCTCCTTGTGCTGGTCGACATGTCTCCGCTCGTCTTCGATGTTCATCGTCAGCTCCTTGATCTTCTTGTCCATCTTGCGGTTGGCCTTCTGCTGCACCAGCCGCTCCTTGCCCTCGTTCTCCAGCTGCTCCTCCAGATTGGCGATCTTGGCCTCGAGCGTGGCAATGGTGGCCTTCACCTTGGTGCGCTGAGCCGTCTCGATCTCGGCCAGCTTGGCCTTCAGCTCCTTGTTCTGGCGCTCGAGCAGGGCGCGTCCATTCTCGTTCTTCTGCGAGTTGGACTTCTCGTTGGCCAGCTCGGTGGTCAGCTGCTCGATCTGCAGCTGCGCCTTGCGGCTGCGGTCGAGCAGAACCTCCGAATTGGACTGCTCCTCCTCCAGCTCCTCCTCGAGCGTGGCAATGCGGGCCTCCAGTCGCCGCTTCTCGTCGACCATCAGCGAGCCCTTGCTGGAAGTGTTGGCAATCTCCTCGGCAAGTTCGTCGCGCTCCGTTTCGGCGGCGCGTCGTGCTCGCTCCGAGCTGGCCAAGTCCTCGGTCAGCTGTAATACTTCTGCCTCCAAGGCCTTGACCTTGCGCTCGGCCTCCTTGCTCTGCGCCTGCAGCTCCTCCTTGGCCGCCTTGGCCTCCTCGGCGTCACGCAGCGCATCCTTGACTTGTGCTTGCAGCTTCTTTGGCGTGCTTCAGGGCGTCCTCCTTCACCTTGTTATGCATCTCCATTGTGGTCTCGATCTCCTTGAGATCGCCCTCCAGCTTCTTCTTGGACGCCACGGCTGCCGTCCGCTGCTTGCGCTCCTCATCGAGCTCCGCCTCCAGATCGCGCAATTGCTTGACCAGGCCGCGTCGCTTCTCCTCCGCCCCCTCCTCCTTGGCCAGCAGATCGCGCTCAAACTGGGAGCGCAGGGCCTGCATATTGACCTCGAGACGCAACTTGGCATCCTCCGTCAGCTGCAGGTCGTCCTCGAGCTCCTCGTTTTGTGCTTTCAGCTCGGCCAGCTGCGACTCCAGGGCGCGCTTCGCCTTCTCAAGCTCGTGGACGTTCTTGTCGGCGGTGCCTTGCGAGTTGGCCAGGTCATCCAGCTCGTTCTGGAGGGTCTTGCGCTTGTTCTCGAGATCTTCGATCTTGTCGAAGGCCTCGTCCAGCTCGCGGGACACCGACAGCACCTTGGTCTCCTTCTCGCGCGCCTCCCGCTCCGCAGTGTCGCGCTCCTGAGCGATCTGCTCTGATATGGCTTTCTCCTCGGCGAGGATCTTGTCGAAGTTCTTCTGCTTCTTCTCGAGCTCGAGCACCTACGGGGGGATGGGATGGGATGGGAGGGAATGTGGATTAGCAAGGGAGTCACGCGAGTCCATGACCAGGGACCTACCTTCGTGCGCTGCGTCTCCAGTTCGATGGTGGCATCCTCCAGCTCCGACTGGATCTTCTTTTTGCTCTTGTCCAGGCGATCGTTCTGGGCAATCAGCTCCTTCACCTGTCGCTCCAACACCTCGATCTCCTTGTTGAGCCGCTTCTTGCCCTCCTCCAGCTCCTTGGCCAGGTCGGCATCCTCCTCGGCCTTCTTCTTAATGTCCTGCATCTGGCCGGTGACCTCGGCCAGCTTGCGCTCAAAGTTACGCTTGGCCTCCTCATCCTCCTCGAGTTGCTCCTGCAGCGCCTCCTTCTCGGACTCGATCTGGCGTAACTTGGAGCTGAGGCCCAGCTTCTGGCGTGTCTCCTCCTCCAGCTGCTGCTGCGCTTCCGTCAGCTGCGACTCCATATTGCTGGCCGACTTGACGGCCGCCGAGGCCTTCAGTTCGGCCTCCTCCAGCTGATTGGTGATATTCTCCGCCTCCTGCTGCAGCTTTGTGCACTTCTCCTGCAACTCGGACCGGGCGCGTTCGATCTCGGCCAGTTTTACCTGCAAGCAGAATTAAAATAGATTATTCTGCCCCTCCTACCGCCTGCCGCTTCGCTCACCTGAAGCTCTGCGATTTGGGATTCGGCCTGCTTGCGTCGCCGATCGTTCTCCTGCCGGGAACTGTTCACGCTGCGCAATTCGGTGGCCAGATCGGCGTTCTCCGCCTCCAGCGTGCCCTTGGCCTTCTCCAGCACGGACTTGGCCTTGCGCAGGTTCTCCAGCTGATCGTTGATGCCGTTCAGCTCCTGCGAGTGCTTGTGCCGCATTTCGGCGAGGACGCCCTCGTGGTTCACACCCTCGTCCTCGAGCGACTTCTTCAGCGTGGCCAGCTCCTGTTCGCGCTTGGAGCGCAGTTCCTGCTGGGCTGCATGGGACAGAATGACACGGTACATGTTGATTATGGTTTATTGTTGTGGAATCTTTTCAGCTGCTCCGCTTACCGGCTGTGGTGTCCAGGGAGTCGAGAAGCTCGTTCTTGAGGGCTTCGAGCTCCTCGCTGAGGTCGCGTCGCACCTTCTCCGCCTTGGCGCGGGCCGCCTTCTCCGCCTCGAGATCCTCTTGGATTTCGGCCAGCTGGGATTCGAGTTCACGCTGGGCCTTCTGGGAGGTGGCCTTGCTGGCGGACTCCTCGTCGATGCGCATCAGGGTCTGGGTGAGCTCCTCCTCGCGCTTCACCAGCTGCGCCTGCATCTCGTCCACTTGGGTGCGTCGCTCGTTGAGCTGCTCCCTGAGGTCCGCCACCTCGGTTTCGATCTTGCGCTTGGTGCGGTCCGTCTCCTGGCGCTGCTGCTGGTCCTTGTGCATGCGCTCCTCTAGCTCGGCGATGGTCGCCTCATGCTTGACCTTCAGTTTGGCCAGGTGCTTGGCCTTCTCCTCCTCCTCGGCGAGCGTCTGGGAGAGATCGTTGGCCCGCTCTTCGAGCAGCTTCTTCTCCTTGAGCAGCTTCTGGTTCTGGTCGTCGGTGAGGGCCAGATCCTCCTCGTGCTTCTTAATCTTGCCGTCCAGCTGGACCTTCTCCAGCTGCAGCTTCTGGCGGGCGGCCTCCTCCTCCTCCAGCTGCTCCTCCAGATCCTGGATGTGCAGCTCCAGCTTCTTCTTCTCGCCGCCCAGAGCCAGCACACGCTCCTCCTCCTCCTCGACGCGCGTCTCCAGCTCCTGCATCATGTCCTCCAGCTCCTGTTTGCGAGCCATCAGGCGGGAGCGCGACTCCTCCGCCTCGGCGCACAGCTCAATCTCTGCCTGCAGCTGCTCGGCCAGCGTGGTCTTCTCCACCAGCGCCTGCTGGTACTTGCGCTCGTACTCCTGGGTGTTCTTGGCCAGCGTGTCGAGCTTCTCGCGCACCTGCTTCAGCTCATCCTCCTTCTGGACGAGCTTCTCCTCCTGCTTGGTGACCTCCAGCAGGGGCTTCACCTTGGTGTAGAGGCGCCACCACTGCCAGTTGCGGAGCTTGAGGTAGGCGGCGCAGTTGCGCTGAATGATGCGGATGGCATTCAGCTGCTGGAGCCGCTTCTGGTAGTTGCGGCGGGCGAGGAAGCCGCGACAGAAGGCCTGGAAGTTCACGATTAGGTCGGAGATCTTGAAGTCGCGCTCCTCCTCGAGGTGGGCGAGGACGCCGGCGCGGAAGAAGATCTTCGACTGACCGACTCGATACAGATTCGAGTCGAGTTCCAGCGCCTGGATCATCCTCTCGCACGCCTTCTTGCCGTCCATGAACCCCTTGGCGATGACGTTCGGTGTGAGCAGCTCGTACCGCTGGCGGAACTCCTGGAAGGGTATGCGATTGGGGAAGCCTTGGCGGCAGATGCGGATGCCCTCGAGGACGCCGTTGCAACGCAACTGGTCGAGCACCAGGGGGGCATCGATCTTGCCCGCCCGCTTCTCGTGGTTCGGTATGATACAGCGCACAAAATTGGGATTCGTGTTGCGCAGCGTGTCCATCAGCTTCGCCAGCTGCTCCTTGTACAGGTGGGACACGGTGCGGAACATGCCCTTGCGGGTGCGTGCCCCGAACTGGGTGTCGGTCAGGGCCTGCTGTGCCATGCCAACGATCTCCGCATCCTTCCAGATGTTCACCACGAACGGGTCCTGCGAGCCCTGCAGCAGCGACACAATGTTCTCGTTCAGCGGATCCATGTTCTTCATCAGCCACTTGGTCGCCGAGTAGTCCACCCGTCCGGCATAGTGGACGATGGCAAAGTCGGCCACGCCCCGGAAGTCGGTCTTCATGAACTTCGGATGCATCGAGTGGGCCGAGACGAGCTTGTCGACAAAGGACTTGTCGGTGGCCTTGGGGAACCAGCACTCCTCGTCGAGCAGGGCCATGATGCCGCCGGGCTTGTCGATCAGGTCGATGGTCGGCTGCAGATCGAGCCCAAAGTCAATGAACTTCCACTCGATGCCCTCGCGCTGGTACTCCTCCTGCTCCAGGATGAACATGGTGTGGTTGAAGAGCTGCTGCAGCTTCTCGTTCGTGTAGTTGATGCACAGCTGCTCGAACGAGTTGAGCTCGAAGATCTCGAAGCCCGCCATGTCGAGGATGCCGATGAAGGAGGCCCCCTGCCGCTTGGTGCGGTCCAGCGACCGATTGATGCGATTCACCAGCCACTTGAACATCCGCTCGTAGCAGGCCTTGGCAATGGCCTCCACGGCGAACTCCACCTGCTCCTTGGTCTGGGCCTTGGTGACAAAGTCGCGGCCCACCTTGATGCGCGGCGTGAGGAAGGCCCGCGACATGTCCGTCACACTCAGGCCGAGCAGATGGGCTATCTTCTGGGCCACCGTGTTGTCGGGCAGCGTGGCCTGGTCATTGTTGCGCTCCTGTCGGAACTTCATGCTGCCGAACAGCAGGACAGCGCTCACGATCCGGAATATCGAATTGAAGTCCTCCGAGGTCATGCCCATGATGTTCATCGACTTGACGGTCGCCTGGAACTCGGCATAGTCATCCACGCCGGGCACCGGCAGGCTGCCGTTCGACAGGAATGCATACGACTTGACATCCTCGAGTATGAACTTCTCGCGCTGCTCCGGCGAGGCGCCCGCCAGCAACTGATAGAAGATGTGGAATGTACGTTCGTCCTTTGCTTGACGGATGGCACGCGACTTCTCCAGCAGATACGTCTCGATATTGGCACCCGAAATGAAGCCAGACGCATCGAAGTTGATCCGTATGAATTTGCCCTGCCAAAACGGAATACAAAGATCAGCCAGGAGCCTCTATGTGTCGTCGTTGTGTCACTTACGAAACGTGATGAATTGTCGTTCTTGACGGTTTTGGCATTGCCAAAGGCCTCCAGTATGGGATTCGCTTGCAGCAGTTGTTGCTCCAGTTCACCCTGAGTAGCGGGAGGCACAAGAGAATGGGATTAGCACACATGTTCTTCAGAGATCAAATGGTGTCTGGGGTTAGCAACAAAACAAACAATCTACAAGCTACACACAAAATACATGCAAATAAACAATGGACAAGGACAAGCACAGGCACATGCACAATGCTACCACAATTGCTACAGTCAAAATGTACGGTTTAAGCCACGGCCTACTGCCACATGCAACTGCTACTGGACACGGGACAAATCTCCTCTACAGCTTTGCGCAGACCGATGCTGCCGTTCGGCGACGACTCCAGCCGGTTCCATTTTTACCTCAGATTCAGTCCCATTACTCTCCATCGCTACATAGACATTCCTGGGATACTTATATTGAGTTGGATTTTGATTTGGATTTTGATTTGGATTAGGATCATTACTTTGGCCCATTATCTTGACGGTTAGGTATTTTTTCGTTATCACCGAAAAGTTCTGTAATTATTCAGGAGTTATTGGGGGGCAGGTTATGGGATGACGGATGACGGGACGGGACGACTAGCCCCAAAATCATATGTATCTAGATCTATCTATTTATCTACAACTGAAAAATGGTATATTCAAATTAAATATATACATGATTCTGTATGTTTTTGTTCTATTTGAAGCACTAGCAGAGTGGTACAGTGGAGTACAGTGGAGCATACTTTACCGAGAATGCCTCTTGACTACTCTAAAAATGCGTAGGCAAATGCGTGGCATGGAATTGGGGGCAAGAGCAGAGCAGAGAGATGGTTTTGAATAGATGATTGAGCAGGAGAGACCGATTGGATGTTAAAATGGACAAACAAGGGATAAATGGGAGGTATGTGTGGAAAACATAGCACAGAGCAGTATCCACACTTCCGAACTTGTGTGGGAATGCGCCAGAGGCAAAACAAACGAGGTACAGGACACATACATAAATGGTTACAAGTAAAAAGACTATAAAATTATACGCAATAGGGGGAGACCATGCCCGTTTTCTTCTGTCGCCTTAGCTCGAAAGGAAAACGAGCAGGGGCTTGCCACGAATGCAATGCACAGGTAATTTCATGATCAAAAACATATTCAAATGGGAATGGGTAAAAATTATGTAAATTATTAAACATTGAATGTGGGTTAAACGCAACAGGGGGTAGGGGGTGGGTTAACATAATATATGGGTTAA
Source organism: Drosophila ambigua (assembly GCA_018150905.1). NCBI lineage: Eukaryota > Metazoa > Arthropoda > Insecta > Diptera > Drosophilidae > Drosophila > Drosophila ambigua. The sequence continues at coordinate 7,937,814 of JAECWS010000001.1, read as the reverse complement.
TATGGTATCCATTAATTCCACCCTTCGTTTCCGCTTGGATTTGGATTTGGAAATACTTACAATCAGAATGGCAGGATTCGGCACCTGTTTTGGGTTGTTTTGTTTTTTTTTGGTGTGTGGTTGTTTGTTCGGGTGTTCGGGTGTTTTTCGGTTGTTTGGTTGCAGCAAAATATATATACACCATACCACATAGGAATGTACAATATATGCATGTATATATCGATATGTAGGGATAATTCGAGTTCAAAGTTCAGTGTAGTGAAGACACAACAACCAAAGTCCAAATGTACAACGAGTGGTTTTTTTTTTTTTTTGTATTGTGTTTGTGTGCGTGTATTTATAGGTGTGTTTGTGTGTGTGTGTGTGTGTAGTAGGACATGAAAATAAAGAAGATCAATAAATAAATCAAAAATATATACCATAAGTATATGTCATATTTTGCCTTAGAAATGGCGGTGCAATAAAAAAAAAAAAAAAAAAGATATATGTATAGATATATTTCCCAGAACGAATGCAAAGTTGTGCTCAAAGTATTATTAATTCTGTTTCTGTTGTAGTTCTTGGTATCTCTTATCTGGGGGGTAAGGAAACTGATAAGGCAACCTCTCCCCACCTCGTAAATATCGTGTTGTTGACACCAGACACACCACCAGAGGAGCCCAAGTCTGAACTAATTTCTAATCAAACGAACGCACGAACAAACGAACGAAAACGAATGAATTCCCTTCGATTCCACTGATGATTCAATCGTATCGCAGTAGTTTACCTTCATCAGCGTCTATTTGTGGGAAGTGTAATCACAATTATTACGAGTATTATGCCCCAGCTACAGAAAACCAAAAACATTTGTTTGCAATTCAATTTGGGAAGAAGCTACTCGCAGCACTGCTAGCCAACGATTCGTGGCCAGATATCTCTCTGGCTAAGGTTATGGGCGGAGAACAAAACCATGGAGAACAATCTGAGGGTTCTGCTGTAGCACTTCAGGGGACTGTTCTCCCCTGGTTATGTTTAGTATAAATTAATAAATGCCTTAAGTCTGTTTGCAGCTTATCACGTTCCGTTCCCCAACAGCAACAGCAGCAGCCTCCCAGCCTTCAGCCCCATCAGGCTCATATAAGGCAGGCAGTAAACGCATAAAACATAATGAAAAGTGAGTTTGGAGCTCAAGAACATCTTGTTTTTTGTGCTGAAAAGGATTGACTGTGTGTATGCCCAAAACAAATGCACGAATAATGTGTATATATGTATGTATATATTTGTTTGGTTTTGCCACCAATTATGGTTATGAACCAGAACCGAAGCAAACCAAACAGAAGCTGCACCACACCACACACAGAAGCAGCCCGAACTGGGGCGCCACCACCATTCAGCAACAGTTGCCATGCCACAAAAGGAGAAGATACATAAAAACAAAAAGAACCATTACCATTGAATGTCGCAATTCGAGTGATTTAATTTTCAATTTTTATCAATTGCCCCTCCCCTTTCAGCACCGACTCGACTCGACTCCTCTGCCGCTGCAATTCAATTTCGTTTCGCTTCTGTTTTTCTTTTTATGGTGTTTATTTTATTGCTGTAAATGACAAAAATTTGTCAGCAACTCATTGTAGAGTGGCGGTATGTGGCAGGGCTTCAGTTGATTAATGAAGTGTGCTGTCCCTGCCCGGCGTCTCGGATCCCCCCCCAGCGAGCAGGCAACTGAGCAACCAACGAACCATCCAAATCTTCAAAATTAACCAGTAAGCCCATGGATCATCAAACCATCAAACCATATGAAGAGCTTCCTATCCGTGGAGTTGCTCTATGAAGTTTGCTGTTGCTGTTGGTTCTAGTTCATTATTATTAAAGATGAAATTAAAGATCCTTTACAAGTGTCGTGCACATCGATCGTTTAGACATCCGTGCATAAGAAGATTCGGCTGATTCAGCTGGATTCCGTCAGATGTTGTCTGCAACTTCTCCCCTCTATACACACTTTTTCTGAACTATTTACCCACCCAACCTATCCTAAGTTATTTTAATCTAATCTAAACCAACATGAACACAAAAGTGCATAACCTGCTATCGCAAATAAAAGATTTTAGATCAAAGGAACACTTGCAGTGCCTTTAAAAGGTTTATAGCGAATGAAGACCCAATTGAGGTTTTGCTGTTTTTCAAGCCACTCTTTAATGTTTGAATTCAAACTTTGTGCCCTTTCTAGTTGCTTACATAGTTGTCTCTTTGAAATTCACGATAGAATGATTCCCGCCCGCATTATGAATCCGAAATGGATATTTGTTCTCGGTAACTTGAGACATAAAACGAGCAGCTAGGAAAAAACATTTTTACATTGAAATTGTAAATTGATTTGCAGCACAACACCCACAGAAGAAGTCATAGTTTCGGGGGCGTATTAAAGACAATTTGCCGACTCCAGCAATTCTACTAGATAAACATATGTATAAATATACGCTGTGAATGTGTGGATGTGTGTACATAACCATAAGAAGCGTGCATCTCTCCCTTGAACGTTCTCTCTAATTAATTGCAATGGCAAACAATAACAATTGTGGGGAGCAGCTTGCGTGTCATTAATGTGAGTTTAATAAGCATTTTATAAGCACACATATCCAATCCAAAATGGAACTGTATACACGAGCAGGGGGGAACGCAACTCCCCCACATTTTACACTAAACAGATGATGCACTGAGGCAAATAACTTGTTACAGAAAACCATATTCCAATGAGATATGGAGACCATTCGGCCACGACTGATTCGGGACTTGTTGGGATGAATATTTCGTATATTTCCAATTAATTCGAGAGGAATATTCTACGGAACTTTTAAAGGCTTTGGTTGGAAGTTTCCCTGTCATACATTCTCGATTATTTGCCCCCAGTGTAGACAGAACTTTGCATTCGTCTCTGTTTGTGGAATCATTTATCTTATTTTGTTTGAGTCTACGCCAGTTCTTTGTTGTACTTACCGCACCACTGCCCTTGGGCTTGGAGGCTGCCACATAGGCCAGAAATTGGATGACCTTCTTGGTGTTCTCCGTTTTGCCAGCACCCGATTCGCCAGTACACAAAATCGATTGGTCTTCGCGATCTGCAGGGAGAAAGGAGGGCGGGAAAAAGGGTGAGATATAAGTACGATCTAAGAGTAAGAGTGGGAGTGGGAGAGGAGGTTGGAGTGACACACTTCATTAACGCAACAATTTGGCTGCTGACAAAACAAAAATTGAAATTGAAATTAAAATGCTAAAAAATGTTTAAGGAAAAAATCGCAAGCTCAGCTTGAAATTTCTGTTGACCCAAATTCATGTAAGCAAAAACAAAAGAAACCAGCAACAGAAAATAAAATGAAGAGAGGGGAGAGTGGAGGGGGAGCTGAAAAAATGAGACATACATCAATTGAAATTGAAAATGAAAACAAAACAAAAACAAAGACAGTTGCGTATCCGAGAGATATACGAACTGGTACATACTCGTAGATACAATCACCGAACATCGAGCATGGGACAGGCCTGGCAGTAAATTGCTTTTGCCCCGCTATTGATATGGCGCCAGTGATCCCGTCTAGAATGGTTCGAGCTAGATTTGCACTGCACCCCAATCCCTCATCCCCAAGCAGCCCCCCCCAGCCATCCTCATCCCCCATAGCCTCGTCATACGATCCAATATTTTAGCTAGCCACAAAACACAGACAGAAACCGAAAGAGAAACCCAGACCGAAACAACGACAGAGTCAGAGAGTCAGATATGTATATCCACTCTGATTGCCATAGATTTCGAGGCAGCTTCCACATAACGACCCCGTACTTATTTATTATTATGGCCAAAGCCGGTCGGTCGATCGCCGTGCATCGTATACGTACATACATATATCTAACCATAGATGGATCGAAATTTATATATCTCGGCAAACGTCATTTTATGGGAATTTTCGTGAAGCTCTTTATTTTTATTTTTTGTGTGTCTTTTGGTATATTTTTTTTTTCGGGTTGAGATTAATTTTATAGTCGAACAGCTCCAGCAACTCATACGACACTCATACGACACATATACGATATTGCAGATAGATGGATGGATGTATCTATGCATTGCTTATGCAACAGCGAAGATCACTCAGCGAGAAGGAGAGCCATAAAAATGTGGCAGCGGAACAGCAGGGGGTGTAGGAATGGGAACAAATCAAAAGGCATTAAATTTGGCGCAATATTTGTATGGGTTTTTCTTTTGTTATGATTCTTATTATTGATATAGATTATAAGCCATTGATTTCTCAATTAAAATCATTCCTTGGAATGTCGATTGCGTATCTCCTATATCTTATTTATACAGTTTTTTGTTTTGGCTTTTTTGACTAAAGAATTTCAATGCTTAAGTCCATTTCAAATACTAATAAATCTGTTAACAGGCGCGTTTGCTACATTTCCATATAGTTACATTTGTTTAAAGGAATAATCAATAATAGGAAATCAAAGATTTAAATCGATTCAACAAAATATTAATTAGCGTTGATGGATTTATAACATATCGAGGGAAATTCTCTAAGGAAAACAACACGTTTCACAAATACGTATGTATAGGGAACAAATTGCTGAATAAGGCAATCCAAAAAATCAATGATGAAAAGATAGAAGGGTTCTTCTATTAGGAAGATTTATCTACAGGGACTATGAGGGGAAAACCTTTTTTTTTTCACTGAGTAAATATTAATTTATGTATACTCGAAACCATATTCAAAGTCAAGGCGTGTCATTTGATCATGAACAAGAGCCGCACTCTCATGACATTGGGCATTGGGGCTGCACATTATAAGAAACATGAAATATGGAATGGCTTCTCGAATGGAATGGAAATGGAATGCCATAAAAATTGCAGTTTGTCCAGAGCTGAGAGATTTGCGATTGCCACGAGACAGAGGCGTGGGTGTGTTTGTGTTTGTGTGTGGAGCGATTGTCCAGTTCCCCAACTTCCCCAGTCCCTGCATTTGTTGTGCGTGTTTCGGGGCAATGGAGTAGGCAGAGGAATGGTGGCAATGCAGGAACACGAGTGGAGATTATTAAAATACAGCGAAATAAATCAAAAGAAACTGCCACACCCCAAAGGTAAGACAGGGCCTCAACCCCTCCCCACTCCACGGTTGATACTGTGAAGTAAATTTCTCACAAAAATGAAAAAAAGGAAAAACAATCCGGTAAATGTGCATAAAGCAGAAATATATTAACCGTCAAATATGGCGAGGCCCGTAGTGAGGTGACGATTTGTTTGAACATTTCAACAAAGATTACGACGACGACAACCACGATGATGATGATGATGAAGGGGATCGGGGCAAACAGACAAGCAAAATTCGAGTCCGAGCTGAGGCAAAGTTGAGTTTTTAGATCCAAATATGGTAATGACACGTATACGCAATATTAGTTAACCGAAACTCAGCCAGGGAGACACACATATACACATAATATACCAACACACACATCTAGAGAGAGGTATGCCTCGAGTTTGGAGTCACCGCCAGAGCGGAGGGGGGGGGGATTGTGAGTCATCCTACCGGCGAGACGTTACGCTTGAAACGGACATGCAAAACCATCGAAAATCACCGAAGCAGCCAAAAGCACAGCTGAAGCCCAGCAGCAGGCTGAAAATGCAGCAGGCTGACAAAGGCAAAACCAGTTTTTGTGGCGGGGGGCTCCATTAGAAGAGAGCCGAGATGATTCATTCAGGGATTTACACAGTTGGCAAATGAAGTGCCACAAAAGTAGGTGGAGTTTCGACGCCCCCCACCCCATATCAGTACACGAGAAATGCAGCTGAAAACGCACGCAATTCGTGGAAAAAAAAAGGGGGGACAGAGAGACGACCTACCTTTTATCTAATCTCAACTTTTGCTGAGTAAAATTCTTCGCTTGTTTATGCGGGAATGGAATGGAATTTTCGATAGCAAACACACAAAAATGGCAAACATGAAGCAGGGGGAGAAGAGAGCTGATAATGCTACGCCAAAAGAAATCTATATACTTATGGCATTCCACATGTGTATCAGATGAGTTACATTTAAGAAGAGTGAGTACTTACCACCCAACATGTTTCTATAGGCACTGTCCGTTATTGCAAACACATGCGGTGGCACTTCGTGTCGCTTTATGCCCTTATACCGCTCCATTATCTTTTCGGTGTAGATGGGGAGTTTCTTATAGGGATTGACCACAACGCAGAAGAGACCGGAATATGTCTGAAAAGGGAAAAGAATATGGAAATAATTTAGTACATCATTCATCGTATATGCTGGTAAAGTAAATGCTGATCTTATGGGTAAGTAAAGGAAGGAAATTCCTCATTGGAGGATTAATGATCCCAAAAAAGATTGGCACTGTAGCACTTCATATGAAAATGGGGATAATGGGGATCCCTCCTGTGGCAATAGAAGTAATCCTACCTTTAAATTGGTTTCTAAGCTTCAGCCATGCATAATCTTGGTTCATCCTGTCAGAATTTAGATGCTAAAGTCTATAAAATGTGATGTGACTGCCACAATTGTTATGTTGCAATTGTTAGGCAATTCTCTAACTATAACTGGTATAATCCGTCTTATTATTATTTTACTGTGGGTCAGGCTGAAAGATTCTAGCAAAGTTTTCCAATCATTTTCGATGGCATGTCATCATGTGGCATGTGTGGCATATGTTGGTTTTTTGGAGCTGCAGAACCCGTGGGGCTAGCGACGAACGGCAGGCAGCCCCTGCAATCGGCAGCCGGCGGCGGCGGCGGCGGCTGATGTTCAGTGGCCTAGTTAGTGTTGCCCAAACTCTAACGCACACACAGATACTACATGGGCTTGAAGCAAGACATGTGCTTTAAAGTTGGCCAGCACCATAAACAGCAAACGCATGTATCTGTATCTCTCGGTGTCTCTCCGTGTCTGTATCCGCTGCTGTATCTGTATCTATGGCTGTATCTGTATCCGCTGGTATCTATCAGCCTACATAACTGTGACTGCGACTGCGACTGTGACTGTGGCGTGGGCACTAAGTATGCGGCTTTTTGCTATTTGTTGTATCATTTAAATATCCAGCAAACATTAAATGCGAAAGGAAAAAAATAAACTTCACGAGGGAAGGAGGAGGAGACAACCCACACACTCACACACACACAAACGCCCATTCGGACAGACACAGATTGAAATGGAAAGTACCGGTCCCAAGTAAATCTCCCAAAAATCTCTCTCTTTGAGCGGAGGAGCCAGTGGCCAGAGAAGACAGGGGGGTCCACTGACTCATATGTACCCATAGTTTTAAGAGCCACTTGGAAGAAACAACAAAATCACGTCTCGGCAATCAGTAACCTTGCTTTGGTATCCATAGATGTACATATGTGTGTGTTGTGTGTGTCAGGCATCCAAAAATGGCATAAGAAATTGTTTTTTTTTTCTTATTTCTGTTGTTTCTTCGCTTTTTTGGCAATCGTTTAGAAGTGGCCGTCACTCGTGACGGCAATGTTTACTCTCAGATCTGGGATCCCGACTCTCCACACGCTTTTGAGGCACTTCATTTTTTGCTGCTACACTGAGTCATTATCCTGATGAATGATACAGCCAGGCAGCCATTGACCATCATCAATCAATGGAGCCTTCGTGGCCTGCCCTGATCTTGGGCCTTATATGGTCGGCGGATAAGTCAAAATCATGAAATTTATGTAAATCTGAAACCAAGCTACGACAGCAACAGCAACAGCGACAGAAGCAATTAAATTACAGCGAGATTTATTTATTTATATTAGGAGTGGGGGGAGGTACTTATATGGGGGAAAAGAGAGGTGACAAAGGCGAGTCACCGCACAGGTAAACGTGAAATGTTTAACAATTAAGCTAAGCTCACAGAGAGAGAGAAAGACGAAGAGAATGGGCTTTGGGTGGAGAATTATGTTACAGAGTGTAGGGCTTAAGCTGCAAGCAGTTTACATACATTCAAAGCACAAGCAGTTGAACATGTTGAGATGAAATGCAGTTAGAACAGTGCTGCATCTCACTCTAGCTATAGAAAGGAGGATTTATCAGCAAGCAGTTTGTTGTTCATTTTGCCTCTAGCTGCTTGTGCTAATGGAGAGTCGCAGAGAGAGAGAGAGAGAGAGAGAAGAAGAGAAGACATAAATCGAAAAACAAAACATTTAGACTCATGGAAAACATTTTCAGATTTATCAGGCATTTAGCGTGGAGACCATTTTTGCCTCTGCTTTCAGGCCTTATGTGGTCACAAGCATTTTATTTGTGTGTCGAACGTGTTGCAAGCAGGGCAAAGCGTGGGGCAGCGACAGGCAAACAAGGGCAGCAGCCAGCAAAACCAAACAAACAAAAAACAGACGGCGGCGTCTTTCATGTTAATTACGTGCTCGAAGACACCTTTGCCTATACCTATGTATACCTCTATCCACATCACTAATTTCCCCCCCACCTCCCCATCCATTCATCCCCCACATGTTGCAGGGGCAAACTATTAGTGCCAATAGTTTCTGAACAAATTGTTCTGCTGATATGCGAGAAATATAATTTATTTGCCACAAAATGCATGCCTCATGTGGTCACAGACGCAGCAGCAGCCGCCTTTGCACTGGCGCTCTACCTCTGTCTGTGCCTCTGCCTCAGCATGTGGCACATTTGCACTCGCTCGTGGCTAAAATTTTAAATCTGGCAAAGCAAATTAAGTGACAGAATTCCCATATTAATATGCCACACAAGATTCGGTTCGGTTCGGCGTCGCCTGCGTTTGCCATTTCAATTAGCGTATCTCAAAGATAGTTAGAGCTGAATGGGATCGGAATACATATGAGCAGGAGGGGCAGGAGGTGGGACAGCCCTGCAACAGTTGCCAAGGCTCCAACGTCATCTTCCCTGTCGCTGGGGGAAGGCATCGTCAAGTGCAATTATATTTAGCTGCCAACGCATGGGCCCAAACCAGAGCAATCCCGAATGTAAACTGTAATTTTCTGCGCTTTTCCTGCGATGCTGCTGCAGTCGAGCAATTGCACCCAGTCACCCGATGGACATAAATCAATTAATTGCAAGAAAATGGCAGAATAAAGGGATATCGAGTAAATGCGAAGACTTCAATACCCTAGAAGTAAGATTTTGTTCTATTGTAATTGCATGATATAGTGCTATATTTGACCTAAATCCGTTTTCTACGAATACAGCACATCAGAAATAGTGTCTAGCTTTTAGGTAGGCAATTCTATGCTTGCTTCTGAGCGTTTCAAGCTGCTGGTTGAGAGTGTAATACCCTCCGAAAGAGTAAAAAAAATTAAATGAAGAATATTGAAATGTTTTGTGGAATATTTCAAACCCAATTTCATTTGCAATCGGCTGCAACTAATTGTCGGATGCAGGAACCGGGAGTGGGGAAGGAAAGAGGTTGGCATGGGGGCTGGACTGTGGGAGGTCTATGGTCAGTTTTATTCCCGCCCCTATCCCTGCCACTGCCACCCCTGGTGGGCTGCTGACACAACATTTTCTCCGCCCAAATCAATTCGCTGCAAAAATTTTCATGTCCAACAAATTGGCCATATTTGTTGCAGTTGCAATTGCAATTGCAGTTGTTGCTCTTGCTGCTGTTGCAGCAGAGGTGTTGACACTTTGATTTGCATACTGTATCCATGTAAAAGTGTGTGCAAGTGTGTGAGTGTTAATAATCTTTTTTTTTTGCCTGCCTGCCTGCCTGCCGACGCATATTAATTAAGCTACAAGCTACCGGCAGTCAGAAAGTCAGAAGCAGCTGCCAGTCGAATTAATTTAAATGAAATTTAAAAATCAAATAAAATGTCAAGAAATTATAATAATTATGCCGTTAAACGCAGCGCCCCCCAAAAAGTCCCCTCTTGTCAGTGTCTTTCTCTCTCTCTTTCTGTGTCACCCTGTGTTACCCGCTCTCTTATTTTCTTTCATTCTTCGCCGCACTGGGGGCCATGCAACAAGTTAGCGGCCTAAAACACGTCAGCAACAATTGGCAAGCAAATTAAATGGGACAGACCGAAAGAGATAGGGGTGGAGGAAGAGGAAGAGGAAAAGAGAGCAAGAGAGAGAGGCGAAACAAAGTGCGTGGCATGATTGTGTAAATTGTAAGCGGGCGCGCAACAATTCGCTGACAGCAACAACAAAACAAGAAATGATGACTAGCTTTGGGGTTGCTCGAACTTGTTGATACTCTTTAATATTCCATTTGGCATGTTACATCTTACGTCCATTCGCTTATGGGAAATATATGCAGTATTATCTACTCGCCTGCTGCTCTTTTGCGAAACGTCTGGCAAAAACCGAAATAGCCCTCTACGTAGGGTATAACAACAGCAGCAGTAACAATGCCTGAAAGTGCGCTGAAGCGTGGCCCAACAACAGCAACAACAATCTAAACAAATTTAAAGCAGTTCGCGCCCACATCAAAAAGCAGCAGAAACAACCGTTTGGGCATTAAATTAAAACTCCCAAACCAGAAAGAGAGACAGAGAGAGATAGCCCAATGGAGAGAGGGAAAGAGTAAGATAAGTAGTAGCAGCAACAAGCACATAAAATATGTAAAAAAGCGGCACATAATTTGTTAGAAAACAATAAAATAAAATAAACGAAGCCGCAAACGAAGCTGCCACATGGCCAGCGAAAGAGAAGGAAAAAAGTGATAGAGAGAATGAGAGCGAGAGAAACACCCACGGTTCGAGCCCCGCTCAAATCAAGCAGTTTATCAACATGCGACAGCAACATGTTGCCAGAGCAAAGCCTTGAGACAGAATAGCTCTAATTTATGTCTACGAGGGCCTCTAATGACCCAGGAGATGGTAACAGAGGGTGGGAGACAACCATACTTAATGCATTTTTAATTAATTTTTATGGAACTATGCAAGAAGAAGAGATGAAATTAAGTTAAGTTTAGTTGATAGCGATTAGCACCCCTTGCAAGCAGTTGCCAACAATGTTGCAGACCTCACTCACTCACTCTTTTTAGATATTTTTGTTCTTTTCTCGGTTTTGTTCGGGGCTTATTTATGTGATCAGATAAATCGATATTAATTGAAGATGCAATTGAGGCAGCTAATTCAATGATTTATATACCGAACAAATAGGGGGAAAGAGAAGCAAAAAAGCAGACTTGAATTTATAGCCTCCCCCATTCAAATGCGGTGCATGAAATCTCTTATTTTCTGACTTTCTGTTTTCAGCAAAATTTTAATTTTCGACCAGAAAACGCTTTTGGCATAACAATTACGTGCGGATGTGAGAGGGGGAAAACGTGGTAGAGTTGGGAGTATTTGTGTGTCAAATATTTGCGATGCTTTCAAGCAAATACCAAGAAAGAGACGAACCGGCTGGGTTGTGGACAGAGTTTCGCTTTTCAATGATTCCAGATAAATTAGAGACATCATCACCATTAGCATCATGGTGCCTGTCGTCGTCATATTGCCAACAGCTGGCACAGCGGCAACTTTCAAGTCTTCCAACACAAATATGTGGAGGGAAGGAACGCTATTTTAGAGAACCGACTGAACGTGCAGGCTAAAGGAATAAGCTATCGATAACCTAGATATATGTACATATGGAGTTTCAGGAGGGAAAAAATAATTGAATACTTACATAGATCAAGCCAGAGTAGTATCTGTCTTTGATGTTGTGCAGCACGGAGGCCTCGTTGAGGCACGTCAGCTCGGCCATATCCTCGACTTTGTCGAATTTTGGCGGATTCATCTTCTGTATGTCGTCGCGCAGGATCATGACCCTCTTTCCGGTCTCGGCCAGTTCCACCTCGACCTCGTCGCCATGTTCCCGCTTAATACTGGCGGCCACGAAGCCCTGCAAAAGTAAGAGACAAGAAAATTTTCATTCAATTAGTCACACTTGAACTTTAACGGTTTTGTTTCCAGGAAGAAAAATATGCAAATCAAAATGCAATTTTTTGTGTATGAGGAATGAGTACACTGCTTTATCTCAGCGGGTAGGCGATAAAAGAAACAACAATGTAGCGTAACTTCTGCTGATGCTGTCTTTGAGTGCATCTCTCGTCTCGCGTTGGCAGCGCTGCATGAGTCAAGCGCCAACATAAGAAGAGCTCTTTCACTCACATTCCCTCTCCGACCCCGACTCCCACTCACTCTATCTCTATCTCTCACAAGTGCCAAGCAGAAGGCGACAGCAACAAAAACTGCACCCGTTCAAGTGGCCAAAGCAGACCAAAAACAAAACATAGCCGACAACAAGAACAACGGGAGGCAGATGTAATTGTCTGCCTGTAGCTAGCTCTCTCTCTCTCTCCCTCTTCCCACTCTCACAAGTTCAAGGCTCTGCTTTGACTGTACCAAAGTGTATTTGTGCAAGGTGAGGCATTGCTATATTTTTCTCTACCATAAGTTGCCTATTTGTTATCCATTACGTGTGTGTGTGTGTGTGGATTTATGCGACTGTCACCGCTTGACGAACATACCACCAAGAAAGGAAACTCATGAGATAGGGAATCTCTCCTCTATCATTTCACCTTGTTCCGTTACTAACTGACTCATTTTAGAGTGTGGGGTCTCAATGAGTGTGTGGATTGAACTAGTTCTGGCTCATGGAGATGAGCAATCAGTGGTGGATGGATGGGAACGAACGGTACTGATTGTGATTCACTCAATGAACTTTTCAGGAATTTCTCACTCTACTGGCAGAAATTGAATATGCAACCTATGCAAGCAGTGCAGTAGCTTCAATTAGAATTCAAGTGAAGCAACAACAACAATGGAGATCATGGTGAAGCATGCAGCATGGTGCATGCGGCGCATTGACATTAATCAAATCAGGGGCAAGCACACTTGGCAGCAGGCAGGCAGACGGCAGCCAGCTAAACCGTAATTCAGTCATTAAAGGGTGAAGTGAAGTGCCGCCAGCAAAGCAGAAATGCATTATAAAAACAACAACAACCACAGAGAGAAAGAGATGCAACGAGAGGGAGAGAAGAGAGTGCGCAACAGCATCTGCAACACATCCCAGACGACCGGCTCCATTAAGTTAAACACGCACACGCCCCAGCGATCAGATTCGGAAAAACCCGCACACCATTTTCCGTCTCTGTCTGCCTCTCCTTGCGCAGCTCCTATCTCTTCCACCACTTTTTCCCTTTTGCTGTGTTATCTTAGTGCTTTTCCGGCCCAGGAGATAAACAGTCATAAGAAAGTCGTTATCCCCAGTCCACTTACAGCCCATCCGAGCGGATATGATGAATAATTTCTGTTGTTTACAGGGGAGCACGATCCTAAGGGCAAGACCATTTAACTAAAGTAATAATCGAAGGAAACGCCTCAAGATCAAGATTGTACACATTTTGCAGTATTTGTTTTTTGACCCATGGCTCGTTAAACGTTGTAATACCTACTGTACATATTTGTAGTGTAAACCCTTGACTAACGATCCCATAGCAGGGCAAATGAAATACTCATCGATTCAATAAACTAAGTTAAACTTGAACAAAAGATATACTCTGCGGTAGGAAGAAATCGTAAACTTCGAGAGTAAAAAAAAGGGCACTGCACAAAATAATTACTTGTAGAGGCTCTTTAATTTTGTTTCCCAATTTTTCCTCCGTTCCGTGAGCAAAAACTCATTTTAGCTGCCGTGTGGGGAGATGTCGTTTGTCTGTTTTGTGGGCTGTCACTTGTGCAAAACATTTGGGCATAAAAAACATTGGCCAATTGACAGTTTGGACACACTACAGCGGACAGCATTTGCCATACGAGAAAAGCAGGCAAGACCAAAATGCTGTAACATTGTTCGGGGCTCGGTTATGACTCATGATAATCGCTGGGAGGTGGGGAGAGTGTGAAATTCCTGAGAGCAGAAGTATTGGAGTTATGGAGCCATAGAAATTGGCAAAGATAGAGACAGAGATGAAAACAGAAAGAGTTGGGGCATAGCATGTGAGGTCATCAGTCTTGAATTCTCTCTTTGAACGGCATCATCTCTCTTTCTCTCTATTTGGCATACCAGGGAACCAGTGAAGCAAATCCAAAGAAGAAATATCAAACACCTACATAACAATAGGCGAGAAGGAGGCAAAGAGGAGTAGGTAGATCCAAAGAAGAGGGAGATGAAGAAGGAGGAGAAGAAGACTCAAAGCAGAAGACCGATGTGGGAGCTCCCTTAAGCCGTGATCCAGGAGTTTGACTCTTTCGCTTGGCCAGAACGTTGAAATGCAACCTTGAACTTGTTGAAGCTCCCAAAAGTAGCTAGTAAACATACACACATACTTCTGCATGTTCACATATATCAGATCTATATCGGTTCGCAATATTTACTCCCTGGAAGAAACGTCTGGTTTTCGCCAATTTGTTTTGTTTACATTTTGATCCACAAAATGTAAATATGAAATGAATAAACAATAAATAGGATTTTGTATTTTAAAGTGGTCAAAGGCATTTATTCTTTGCTCTTTTTCTCTAACGCATTCCTCTCTCTCTCTCCCTCACTCTGTGGCTCCGCCTGAATGAGCCCGAGACTCAAGACAGTCTGACATTTACTTTAAAAAGTATTAGGAGATCAATTTGTTGTTATTATTATAGAACAGCTGTTTCACAACACAGTCATTGATCATTTAATGTCACTATATCTTTGAAATCGACTGTTTTCTAGCATTCTGTTTATTTTTAACTATTACAAATTTCGCTTTAACTTTAAATGAATCAATCTAATTAGTCTGAGGAGTTTGCAGCAAGTGTCATACAGGCTTAAAGTCTGACAAGATGAACGATGGATGGACCTGGGGCATGGAACTGGAACTGGGGTCCCATAACAATAATTTGTTATTCTTTTATTTTATTCATTTCGTTTAATCGATCAACGCATATGCAGAGAGACACATCGAGAGAGATAGAGAGAGAGAGAGAGAAAGAGAAAGAGTGAGAGAGGGTAAGAATTGTATATTACATATACGTGATACGAGATACGAGTCACAGGTTCGTTGACCGTAAACCGGACGACGGACGAGAGCCGAAAGCTGGCTACGTTTGTCGTTGGCGTAACCGAAAAAAAAAAAAACAACAGAGGACAAGACATCTCCACCAGAACAGAGTGGGAGAGTGGCAGAGTGAAAGAGAGAGAGTGCGAGCGAGGGAGACACAAGCAAAGTCCAAAGTGGTTTCTGGCGGTCATAAATATAAGTAAGACAACAAACGATATTCTGAGCGTTTGTACATTTGTGTGTGTGTGTGTATGGGGAGTGTGGGTGTGTTTCTGTGTGTGTGTATGAGCGGAGACTCCTGTATGATCTGCCACGGACTGTGGAATACAATCGACTCGATTCTTTGGGCATGACGAGGGTTATGACCGACTTCAATTTGGCTAACAATATGGAAAGATATTTGGTATTACGGGAATGCGTGCAAGGGAATTCTCTGAAATCATAGTAAAGTCGATAAGGAGAGATTGAAAGGGGAAATTTACGCCAATGAAATAGCACGGAATTGGGAAAAATATCAGATAAGAACGTTAGCAATGGTCCCCTGATTCATATTCATCGGAATTCACCCCCAGTTTTGAGCATTACAAATCCTACTTGAAGAGTGGCAGGGATTAACTACAGCTGTATGCAAGTGAAAGCCTTCCCGGTGCTTCCCTGAATCATCATAAAATTCATGCGACAATTTCGCAGCACATGACCACAAAAACTATCTCCGATCAGTAAACAAAACTGAGCGAGCCTTAACAATAAAATTCATTGTATATCTGAAAGTAAATATATGGATATTTATTTGGGAGATACCGCCAACAAATTTGCTGTCAGGCAAGCCCAAAAACAGTTGCGAAAACGAACCGAGCGGCTGAACGAACTGCTTGTTGACACAATTGGCGAATACCCTTTTGGCCAAGTCCGTTCCCGTTAAGCGCTCGAGCATTTGCCAGAACTGTATCTGTATCTGTCGCAGTATCTGTCGTTGGACATTCCAGCGGCGCAACAGCTTGTGGCTGGTCCGTCCATATGCAAATTTCTTAACATTTCTTT
This sequence comes from Drosophila ambigua, assembly GCA_018150905.1. Taxonomy (NCBI): domain Eukaryota; kingdom Metazoa; phylum Arthropoda; class Insecta; order Diptera; family Drosophilidae; genus Drosophila; species Drosophila ambigua. The sequence continues at coordinate 7,921,815 of JAECWS010000001.1, read as the reverse complement.
GCCTCCGTCTCATGTGTCGTTCTGTCTATCCGTCTGCTCGTCCGTCCGTCCGTCCATCCGTTTGAATGGCTGACTGACAAGTCATGACAATCGACCGTTTGCGAAGCCGTGCCGTTCGGGCTCGTTCTTTATTTTTTTTGTGTTTTATTTCTTGACTTTATCTTTGTTTTTCCATTTGAGATTCCATTGTAAAGTAAATGTCTGTTTAAGTGAACGCGTAATTACTAAAAAATGTGGAGTTGTTTGCTCGTTTTTCTTTGTTTTTCGTTGCTCAGTGCCTTTTTTTTATTATATGGAAGTCACCCAAAAAGTGCTACCATTCTAGGGCCCTCTATCTTCCCATCCCCATACATTCCCCGCCCTGCAGAGCATTATCTCGGGCAAATAAAGCAATTAAAGTAACTCGAAATAAACGTGTCTGCTAATTTTATCCGTTTATGACTTGGGAATAAAACTAAGGAATGCAGTTGAATGACACCTGAAAGAAATCATCTCTTTCTCATCTCCCAGCCCCCCAAAATAAAAGAAGTGCGAAGAAAGAGGTGAGGCAGAATTAGCAAAACAATTCAGAGAGAGAGACACACAAGAGCAGAACCGTTTGTTGACTTGTTATCATCTCTCTCTCTCTCTCTCGCACGCACACACATATGCTACCCTGCCAATAGCCACCCGACAAAGATTTCGCAATCGCAAACATTTTCAGCGAAGAGAACCTTGGATATTTTTGTGCACCTTTTCATAGGAAGGGTATTGTCCACACCTCGTAAACAATTCCTTACATAGATCATCAACATTTGAGCTCAATGTGATCACTATATATGGGCTCCTCTAAGTGATCGTCTCTTCGATCGACATACTCTTCCTTCGCTTCCAGCGAATGTTCGCTGGAGGCATCACTCACACTTGCACACGCACACACACAACACACAACACAAATACAGGGACAGAGATTAAAAACTTGTTTTGCCTCGCTCTCGCTGGATCGCTGGATCCCTGGCCCTGCTCTCCCGCTCTTTCGTTCTCTTTTGCTCGCCATGAGGTGAGTCAGATAGTGGCTGGCTGGGATATGCAAATTGGGAAATGTTGTGCAAAACCCTTTTAGCGGCAAATTGATTTGGATTTTGACCAGCTTGAGGAACTGTGGTATCTTTTAACGCTGATGATTTTAGCAGAGAAATGAATGAATCAGCAGAGGGGAGAAGAGCATTTAGTGTGCCTGATTTCTTCGACGGATGTTTACTCAATTTTATCACCGCAGCGCGAAAGTAATGCCAAATTCAAAGAAGTTGGCCTGGCTAAATGAAATCTAAATGGGAATGAATGAGGCATGATTCATTTCCACGCCGAACGGCGATGACTCGGAACCATGTAGAGGCGATAAGGCCCAGCCCCAGAGAAGGGACAAACGAAACACAGGCGCAAATTGATTAGTTTGCTTCGGGCTTCGGGGCTTCTCTATCAATAGGTTTTATGTCAGGTAATTCCGTGTTTCGGGCGTGGTTCCCAAAACTGAATCGTTCTGGCAGGAAAAACATTATACATATATGCGCCTCGTTTTCGCCTGTTGCTGCTGTCTGGCCTAATCGGCTTAAAAGATCTCTAGTAAAATTTTTCCAAAATTATCAGCTCAAAAGTAACCCCCAAAAGACTGGAGCTGTGATCTGGGACAGCGGCTCGAAACTGGTCAAGAACCGAGCAAGATGAAACGAAACGAAGCCAACGCCAACGCTGGCCGAGCTCTACAGGTTTTTCAGGTCGCTTCAGGTGAAAGCAGGAGAGAAGAAGGAACTTCAATATGATAGGGCGGGAAGGTTCTTCAGTAGAGCTCACCTGATTCTCGTGGGGCACCCAGACCAGACGCTTCTGTGTCCATTCGGCCTGTGTGGCCGGGTCATTATATTGGTTCCGTTCCACCGAAAGGTATTTCAGCTCGGGATCGTTGCGATCTACTTCTTCCGACATTGTAGCGGTGTTTTCACTCTCTCTCTATATATTTCTCACTCAATTCAACTTGTGGTTTCGTCGTTTGGATTTTCTTGTCGTATTGCGGGGGCTATTGAGGTTTTTTAATACACACTTTTCTGTTGGGCAAAACAAACACAAAATGAATACGTTTTCGCTTAATTTTCACATCGAAAACACTGCGGCCATTGAGATACAATATTTTTCGCATTTATCTCGAGAGACGCGCGCTCTTTATCTTAGAAGTGCGGCACAAAACGGAGGCGGCGAGAACAGCACACAAGCACAGCGAAGAGTTTCAAAAGGGAAGAGCGCGAGAGAAGAAAAAATATGGCCACACAGTTTCTTAAGCCATGTCGGGCGCACGGACGGATGGACGGATAATGGTAGTGTGTGCAGGGGTGGACGGCGGACGATTTAGCGGAAAAATAGCGTTACGTAGCCGTGGCTGTGTCTCGAAATGAACCTTTTAACCAGTTTGCATTCCGAAGAGTGCAGCAGGAGCAGGCGGCAACAGAGCCGGCTGGTTACTCTAATTTCAGTTTCATTTTTTTTTTCTTTTCGAAGCAGAGCAGGTATAAGCGGCCATCATTCCTTCTCTCCTCTTCTCTCTTTCCTTCTTTTGTGTGCCGCTGCTGCTGCTGCTCTCTCTCCATATTTCGAGGCAGTTCTTCGCATATTTTACACACGAATATTGTTTTTTATTCTCTCGTTTCACTTTGTCAGCACTGCATTTGTGCAAATTCAACTCAATTTTCACCGAAATGCACGTATTTCGTTGCATTTGTTTCAACAAGCGGCGTCGACGTCAGCGTCGGCGACAGGCCGGCGACTTTTGGGCGTTAAAATCATTCTACATGCATTTCTTGTTTCTTGTCGCGCTTGCTCTTCGCTCGCCTTGGCTCTCGATGTTTTCTCGCACTGGGACATGGGTCCCGACTACCGACTATATTGCTGCCAAGCTGCGTTTTGCAATGGCGTTTTATATGGAAATTGTGCGGTTTTATTTGTTTTAAGCGACAGCTGCACTTTCAGCGCACCAACACACACACACAAGATAGCACAGGAACTCACATTTCGACGCGCGACGCGTCTTTTCGCTGCGGCTTCGAAATTTTTTTGTTTCTTCTCGCTGCGGCAGTGCGACCAGGGATTTGCAGAAAAAATACACCCAGTCTGACCCTCTGAAATATACCGAAAAATACCTTTTCATTTTCAAAATATACCGTCAATATACCTACGGACACGACAATATTCCTCGATTTTGATATTCAGTTTAATATTACTAGCTAGTTAGCCCTCCTCGGCACTAAGACAAATAATTTTATCCGATTGATACATCAATTTTCTACAAGATTGGCAAGTTTGCAGGAGTCTTTTTTATTGGATTGCTTACATAAAAAGGTTCAAACAAAAGCGGCCAAAGTATAAAACAAAAGTGTGAACTCCGGTCACATTCCGTCATTGTTGCTGGTCAACCCAGTTTCTGCAAGCGTATGGGCCCTTGTATACCCTTATTTCTTTAAATTGATGTTAAATGTTTTGTTCCAAGCTCCATTCAAACATTACTTATGATGTTATCCTAGATTGACATGTTTTTGACCTATTAATGCACATGGTTGTGTTTTATATATAAATTTATCCCGTTTATGATACCTATTATTGGAACCCGTGAGCTGCACAACTTTGTTAATATCTTTAGAAAAGAGACTGAGTAGTTTCTGCAATAATTGTAGCGCAAAATTACAAACCATATCTCAAGTCCATAAGGCAAATGCCCAAGGTATGCAGATTGTTGCTCATTCCGTGCCAAAGTTGCACAACAATGTGCCTATTCATTTCCCCATGTTGCTGACATGACATGCTGACATGCTGACAATGAATAAAGATTCATTGCTGCGTCATTCCATACGCGTTCCCGTATGATGCATTTGATTTGTATGGGAAAATTTCTGCAACATGTTGCTCACACAACGAAAATGAGGGGAAAGTCTCCCAAATTCCACTGAAAAGAGAGCAAATTTTGCAAACTCTCCACGAATTGAGAGCGAAAAATGTCAGTATTTTTTGTGCGCTAAATGAGATGGCGGTCATTTTGAAAATTTGACAGTGGGTCAATCGTTGAATGTTCATGATCGGATTTTAAAATTCGGTTTAATATTACTAGCTAGTTGGCCCTCTCACTGAGAGGCTCTCAGCCATAAACAAATCCGATAGATACATACATTTTCTACAAGATTGGCAAATTTTTAGAAGGAATTTGTATTGCATTGTTTATTTCTCTTCGATACCAACATAAAGTCCACCCCAATAGTTAATATACCATGATGATCGATATATAACAAACAGTTGACCGATAGCCGCCAGCTATCGTGAATCGTTTAATCGGACAACAACAAAACCAACAATTTTGTGTTGTTTTTATTTAAATATTTACCAATGAAATGTACACTATAAACCATTGAACTGGCACATCTATATACTGTATGGTTAGTGACCAAACTTTGTACTCTGACGAAAATATAATATTTTTGTTTTTTTTTAATCACATGCACCCTGTGGACAAAAACGGGTGCCTTCGTTTTAAAAAAGGAAATAAACAACTGAGTTAACATAATGTTAAGGCAATGTTAACAGTCTGATGGGGTGGTACTGGGATGCATTTGTTTGTTAAACGGCCTTGCGTCCAGGAAAAAGTTTACCACACAAAAAGTTGGCATGTTTTAAACCGACACAAAAATAATTCCACAATGCGACGCTCAATAAGCGAAACCGAACATTCCGACTCGGATCTCTCCTCCGGCGCCACAACGGATAGCAACTCCAGCGACTGCGAACAGGAGGATAGACACCACAGCAGCAGGACCCCACTCGACCCCAGCGCCAAGCGCGACAATGTCATGTTGCCCAGGTGAGTCAAGCCTGCCTCTGCCTCGGGTGCAAAGTCCCCAGTCAAGTGTGTTTATGACGCGACTCAAACTTATCTTATCGCCAATCGCCCCAACAGACCTTGGGCCTCGAGTGGCGGGTGGATGTGCTTCCTGATGCCGCTGGCCTTGGCGTCGCGCTTTCTAAATGCTCCGCCCTGCCGGGAGCAGGTCCATCTCCACCTGATGTTGACGGTGACAGCCACTGGGATGTGCGTGGAGACGCTCTGCTTCTTCGTGTACTTCTTCGCGGACACGAGCATACTGGCCAAGTGCATCATCAGCCTGCTGCCGGGAACATTCACCACCATCGGATTTGGCCTCTGCCTGGGCACCTCCTGGCTGTTTGCCGTGGTCGCGGGCTTCCTGATGATGGCTGGCTACCAGCATTTCTACGTCTGCATGATGCGGGGATTCGCGCGCTGCTTCACCTACGGCGAGGCCTCCATTCTGTTCCAAGGTCTGATGCTGTTCGTGGTGAGCGTCACTTACCGGCTCTACGACCTATGCTCCGCGGATGCCAAGACCCTCACAGACTTTGACCGACTTAATCTTATAATGCTGGTGGGTGCTCAAACGATCATCTGATCATCCCCTGCTAATCCGAACCAAAACTTTCACAGAACGCTTTGATGTGGCTGCTCATTCTCTGCCTGCTGGTTATCGTGGTGCCACGGCTGCGCGGGCCCATTCCCTTCTACCTGTTGATGGGGCTCCTCATATTGGCAGCCACCTGTGCCCCCGTGACCAGTCCTCTGCCTATTGTGGCTCTGCTCCAGTTCATCTTCAGGGACCCCAAGCGACTGCAGATCATCGGCTTCTACCTGGTGCTCGTTCTCCTCACCGGCGCCACCGTCACCTGGCAGCTGCGCCACTCGGTTCAGGCCAACACCCGAGTCCGCAAGATATTCCACCTGCTGATCGTGCTCGTCTTCGTTCCAGGAGTGCTCTTCCAGTGCGCTCTGCTGTACTTAGCCACGGGCATAGCCCTGGCGTCCTTTGTGGTCCTGGAGCTGGTGCGTCTGCTGCAGATTCCTCCATTTTCCGACAGGCTGACCGAAGCTTTCCACTCGTTCCGGGATGAAAAGGATGCTGGTGCTCTGGCGCTCACCCCGTTCTGCCTGCTGATTGGATGCTCCATGCCCCTCTGGCTGACTCCCTGCCCCTGCGCCAAAAACGATACTCTGATCCTGCTCTCGGGCATCTTGGCGGTGGGAGTGGGCGACACCGCGGCCAGTGTGGTGGGCTCCAAGCTGGGACGCAACATGTGGGGAAGTGAGTGGTGGTGTGGTGGTGGGCAGAGATTCCCATTGAACTTTATCCCTGACTGATGAAACGTTTCCTTCACTTGCAGATTCCTCGCGCTCCCTGGAGGGCACCATCGCCTTCGTGGTGTCCATCCTGCTGTCCGTCTGGCTGCTGGAGGCGACTGGTCTGCTGGCCATGACCCAGGCCAAGTGGTTCGCCACCATTTTCGCGGCCATCAACTCGGCGTTGGTGGAGGCCTTTACCGATCAAGTGGACAATCTGGTGCTGCCCCTAGTCTTCTATATACTCGTCGGACTGGCCTGATTCTGATTCTCATCCTCCTTGTGACTGCATTCATTACTCCCAAGTGAATCCAATAAATATTCATCGGTGTCTATTAGCGATAATATTGTAGAATTTTGTTTCTGAGTTCAGAAAGTTTCTTTGATATAATATACTCAACAACCCAAATAAGAGGGGCTGTACTTTTATTTATGTTCCTTACGATCTATAACAAATTATGTATCAATGCATATATGTATGTATGTATGTATGTATGTATACTTGGATATGTACAAACATATTTGTGCATATACACACAAAAATATAGATTTCTGTTGCTGTACAAAATTTTGAAATTGTATAATGTATTCCTGAACTTGTTGTATCACATTGCGATTGGGGACTGATCTTCCCCGAGAATCGTTTCACATTTAGGGATTTGGCGGCCATCTACAGCGCACATTCTACACTTAACTTACGACAACAAACATATTAAGGTATGGTATTCATTCTGGTTCTCTGCTTCAGGAGCTGTACTGTACCTAGACTGGAAAATGAACGACATTCTGGACTGCATTTAAAGGAACATTATGACAAGAACAAAACACTGGTTGCGGCCATCCAATGGGTACGAACTCCACCCGACCACGTCTGGGAGCTCTGTCCATCGTACCGATCGGCGGCCCTGCCTTAAAGCGGCTCCTGCGTGAAGTACTCGTGCTCTAGACAAACCAGCGCCGATGGGCGCATACTTATGTCGAACGAGAGCATTTGCTGGATAATGGACATAAGCAGAGGACATAGATTAGTCGGTGCTCCGACAAGGAGAGAGCAACACACAAACGTACATTCAACAGGTCGTCGGAGCACTCGCACAGGTTGGGACAAAAGTCACGTGGCCGCTTGGGAAGGCGGTGGGGGAAATGCTCCCGTGTCACAGAGATGGTTTTGGGCCACTGCTGATCTGTGGGTCGTCCCGTCAACCTATGGGGTGAGAGGTGACAACAACAGAGATTTATATATAAACTAGCTACATATTTCGATTCTTCACCCACTCGAATATCCGATCCAGCTGGTTCTTCTCCGATGTACCAGGGAACAGAGCCTTCCGGTTGAACATCTCAAAGATGATGCAGGCGGCACTCCAGAGGTCCACGGAACTGTTGTAGGGCTGGGCAAGCAGCACCTCGGGAGAGCGGTACCAGAGCGTAACCACCACCGATGTCAGCTTCATGTCGGAGTCGTATGTCTTTGCCAGGCCAAAATCGGCTATCTTCAGACGGCCCTGCGCGGACACCAGCAGATTCTGCGGCTTCAGATCGCGGTGGATGATGCGATGCGAGTGCAGAAAGTCCACGCCGGTTAGGAGCTCCCGCGACAGACGCTGCCAGATAGGATCGGTTAGTTCGAGATTTTGAATTGTGGAGCTACTATGCGTACTCACCTGGATTGTGGTGGGGGACATGCCGGATTTGGGCAGACGTTCGATGAGGTCGGACAAATCCTGCTCCAGGTGCTCAAAGACCAAGAGAATCATCAGTTGCCCGTCGCGCTCCAGAAACTGGCATACTTCGAACAGTCTGCAAGAAAAGGGGAAATCAGAAATGTGTTATACATGTGTACATATATGAGAGAGCGAGAAAATATTTTGCCAGATATCTGCGTTACAGACCTGAGACCGAATAAAATGCCATGTGGCGCCAGTAGCCATACTGCGGGCAATTCTAGGACTAAAATAAATCTCACTCCACACAGAAACATGTCCGATCAAGAGAGAGATTATGAGAGAGAGTTTGAGTGATTAAGCACCGTAGGTGTTTAAGAGAGGCTAACATAACATGTGAGACAACAGTTTTCTTCTCTTTGTTTTGCTGGCTAACATTTTTCATAGTACATTCGATTTTAATAGAGTTTTTGGATTTGACAAGCATTTTAATAGTTTTTCACAAATTTCACGTAAAATTAATTAAAATTCTTCAATTTAAATTGTTTACTCAATCTGTGCCTTGTCTGGCATTTGTTTCTGATTTTGCGGCTATGCAACACGTTCGATATCAAACAACAGAAACGACTTGTTTGAGTGTTCGCCCTCTCTGGATCGTTTTACCGTATCTGAGCGAATTATATTGTACATACATATAGTACACGTCTATATATATATATATAAATATATTGTACGATATCCGTTGAGTGTGAGAGAGTATTCTGCGGCATACGTTATCAACAGAAGAGAACCGAGCCGTTACAGTCGGCGCCACACTGTTTGACAGTGACAGACAGGCAGACAGAGTGGGAGAGGGCGTACAACATTGTAGCCGCTTGGCTCTCCCTCTCTCTCTCTCTCTCTCTTTCTCTGTGTGCCCCCATTCCTTTCCCCATTACACCACCAACAGCATTGCATTGCATGCGTGCAGCAAGCGAGACGAGTATGGAGGCTAGATAAACAGTGAGACACGACACCCACACAATCCGCTCTGACATTGTCGCTGGCTGTAATCAGCTGCTCTGGCTCGCCCCTGCGCAAATTAGTTCGCAAATAGTTGGGGCGCCACCCGGCCGCCTCATCGCCAATGGGCTGTGATAACGGTCCGCCATACTCACTTGACAATGTTGGCGTGATCGCTGGCATTAAGCTGCTTCAGCAGGGAGATCTCCCGCAGCGTGGACATTGGCACTCCGTTCTCATTGAGAGCGATGCGGACCTTCTTCAGGGCCACAATGTTGCCCGTAATTGTGTCCCTGGCCCTGTAGACAGTCCCATAGGCGCCTGCAAGAGTGAAATTCGCAAATTGAGAACAGCGTGCATACATTCAAATGAATATGTTAAATGTTAATCAAACAAAAGCAAATGTAAAAACAAAAACAAAGGCAACGCCAAGGCCAGATAAGAACAAGTGAAATTACCGAATTTCGCATATATGGGAGGGGGGAGAGAGAAAGAGAGAGTAGTCAGCTGTGTTGATAAGCAAGTAGAAAAAAGAACCGGCTGATTCGTGATAAACCCACCAACACGTCCCATTTCGATTGCCGCTCGAGGTTGAGGTTGAGGGAAAAGATGACGAAAGCAGGTAGCACAGATAGAGAGGTTTCTATATCGATTCAAATGCGATGGAAAATACACATTTTGTCACCGGAAATTTATCACCCCAGACCAGACAGAGGCATGCGTGGGACATGGCACAAGTTATTTTCGTTGACATTGATGGCATCAGACATATCAGATATTCCGCAGAGACAGCCAGAAATAGAGAGAATAGAGAGAGAGAGAGAGAGAGAGGGGAGTGGAGAGGAGCGTGTGCCGTCCACCTTGCTGCTCAAGGAATCAAGCGCAAAGCGTCTTAATTGAAGGTGAGACCGCTCCACAAAAGTCGCCCATACGCTTCACCCTATACTAATGCACCTTGGGGCCAAGCACCAAGGCCAAGCCAAGCTCCAAACAACAGTTCATTCTCGACTTCGCATTCAACTTCGACTATTCGACTCGTTTTTGGGGGCTGCCGTCGGCTTCTTTCTTGATTTTGTCGAAAAAAAGCAACATTTTGCACAAAATCAAAACAACAACAACAACAACTAAACCGAAAGGTTGGAGAGCGAAAGCGAATGCGAAGAAGAGGAGCAGCAATAATTGAATGAATGCGAAAAAGCTTGTACATGTACATACAGATGTATAGACATGTGTATGTCGTACACATAACAGATGAAATGGAATTATTAAAAGTCTTACAATATTAAAGCCCAGGGGAGGGGAGTACGTAGCTGCAGGGGGTTCCGACAGAGCAACCGTTTTCTTTTACGCTCCGCTTAAGGCGTACGCTGGCCACCTCCAGACCACAAAACCATTACCAATATCCATCATTAACATTCAGCAAGCTTCATACCCGGCTCGGTGACGTAATTGATTCAAGTTAATATACCGAACAAATTTGCCAATGTACCCCAAAATGTGTGTAGCAGCCCCCTTGACCGAGCATCGAACTGGAATTCAAAAGATCGGTACAGATTTACGGACCAGGAACCACATGGACCCTGTTAATGAACCTGAAAAGTATGCAAGGAAATGAGAGATTCACCCCAATGATTCCCAATGTGCGAAGTACTACGAGACTCCAGACTCTAGGTATAAGTATTTCCCCTGTGCTGCGGTTTTTCACGAAAAATTAGTCACACTACGAATCATCTAAAGCTCGTTAAATAGATATTTATGGGGAGAAATAGTTAGAATCAGCCTACACTACACACCCGCCTGGTGTAGCCTACTAAGACAACAGCATTGACCACCCATCAACTGGATTCTTTCTTCGCATCGTATCCAACCCGACCTATCCCAACGGTCTCCAGCTGACGAAATCCGCTTTGCGTACATACCTGTTCCAATGATGTTCAGCTCTTCGTAGTTAAACGGGTCCCCTTCGCCAAACTTTCTTCCATGGGACATCTTCTGGCGCTTGTGTTGGGGCGATTGTGACATTTGTATGTGGTTATTTTTTATTTGGCTTCTTGGTTGGGATTACGTGGGGCACGAACTTTCACAGACATATAACGGGCTGGACATGAGCCTGCACTAGGGGGAAATTATATTAAATGTAAGCACTTGTGAGACTATTGGTAGCATCCTTGGTATCCGCATGTACAAGGCGCAACCGTGGAAGGGGAGTGAGATTCTACACTGATAACATAACCAAAATTGCGATAAAGCAACAGACGTGTGACAGGTGTTAATAGGCTCGAAATATTCGGCCTCTATGCTTGCTCTATGAACAGACGCCTCCGCTCTAGCGCTGCTGAGAGGTCATTGAACCTCCGGGGGGTTCTGTGCCGGCTAATGTTAATGTTTTCCGTTTTATTGCTTATATTTTATGCTCAGGCGATCGAGCGAGAGCGGCTTTACTCAGCTTTAGTTATGATTTATTCATGTTACTGTTGCCTGCTATGCCACTTTTTTGTCTTCCCCTCTCTCTCTATTTCTGCCTTGTCTCTCTCTTTTGCATCCTGTTACTTTTACTCCAGAGAGACAGAGAAAGAGAGCAAACAAGTTAATGTTTCTGTTGTTGCTTTTCGCACCGAAATAGCGAACCAAACCGACATTTTTTTCCATTTGTCAATTAATTCTAATCGCGAGACGGCAAAAAGCAGCAATAACACAACAAAAGCTGCAAAAGCAACAAAACAGAAGCAAAGAGGCAGAGTAAAGCAGAAGCCAAGAACACCAACACTGTCAAATGTACTTTAATTATGTACTTTAAGTTATGCGCATGTATGCGGATCGCGGATTCGATTAAGGAAAGGAATCTTAAAAATAAGAAATTGTTAAACAGTTATGATGATAACTTATAATGCACTTTTCACACCGTACACGAAAACGCATCGTAAATTTTTCGTTTCTTTTTTTTGGTTATTCCGCTGCTAACAATTTTCGGCGTTTAACACACAATTTCAATGTCAATGTCGTGTTATATGTATGTGTAAGATATTAGTTAAATATTAAAAAATGTGTTTCTATTTGTCAAGACTCACACACACACGCCCGATCGCACTCCAAAACAGACGTGATCTCTACACACACACACACATATAAATGAATAATTTTGTTGAACAATATTTTCCGAACGGCGAAATTTGTGAAATTACTTTTTTAATCAGCGCGATTTAATAAACCGCGATCATAGCACAGCACACACACAAGGTTGGGACCATTCAGCAGTTTAATTAAGTTTCTTAAAACATAGATTTAACAATTTAACAATTTTCGTAAGATCTCCGCGAGGAAGAAGTCTTTTCAACTCAGTCGAGTCGTTTGGTTGTGATTGTGAGTGATATTGATTGTGAGTGATTAGTGAGTGAATACGAATTCTCTCTTAATTCCTCTCTCTTTTACTGTTACTAATTTTCAATATTGAACGCAATTGAACACGATTGAATTGTTTTGCTCTCTCTCTCTCAATGCTAACACACACAAACAGAAACTGACGCCAGTGCTGACAACTTTTCAGCTACGCCACTGTTGGTCAGCAACAGATGGTGTGACCGTGGCGTTATGTTTAAACTTAACTTACTGTCCGTTAAAAGTTTGAAATAAATGTTAAACTTAACATTACTGCAGCTGTACAACTTTGCTCATATTATTGCACGTCATACCGATGGGATATGACGTAAAGCTAAAACACTTTTTCACAAATTTTTCAGGTTCGTCACTTCAGACCTATTTTGTTCCGTTATATTAATTTCAGAGTTGTTCGACTTGGCGTTTTTTTTTTTTTTTTTGGTTTGCTAGAATATTTGATTAAATTTCAACAATGTGGCAATGCATTTTTACATTCTTCTATGGAATTGAATAGGACAAGGTGTACCAACTACAATAAGCACAGACTTATTTCTTGCACACTGGATTGTTTTCAAACTTATAACGGACAGTAATGTTAAGTTTAACGAGAACCAAAATGCCACGGTCACACCATCTGTTGCTGACCATAATTTTTTCTAGATATGGCAGCGCTACGTGGCGTAGCTAAGCGCTAAATTTGAAATGGAACATGGAATATAAATGGAAAAATATTGATAAGCTTTCGCCAATTCAACTTCACATACGCTACCATTTTATTAGACCCGATTCGATCCTAAAGCCGCTTATAAGCTAACTTATGTGGGCTGATTACAATTACAACTTTATTGATTTGCACTGAATTTGGTTGCGGGTATTTTTGACACACAAGCTCACTAGTTTAGTTAAAATTTAAAAACGCATTGCTGCCTGGACTGTGGGTTCATGAAACGTTTTCAACGTCACATAAACATTCAAATTTAAGTTCCAAATCATAGAAGAACGACTAACTTTAAATTTTGATATTCATATACAACATGGGGGTGTATTCCAGGGGCGTGTGGATTGGATGGTCCATTCAAATATATACACTAAAATATACAGGATAAAGCTTTTGTTGTCCTCTTAATGACGTTGCGGATTCGGGGATGCGCTCCCTAGCTTGGGAAAGTTCTGCGATAGTTCATGCGCATTCTGATGGGTACTCAAGTCGACAGCCAAAAGGACTTGCTTGCAGACAGCGCACACTTCTAAGCTGGGTAGGGATTTGCGCTGGGCGGGTGATATTTTGCTCAGACTCTGCTTGTACACCAGATACAGCTCCTGAAAAACAACGAGAAGATGATGGTGGATTACATGCCTAATGGATGGTTTCATAATTGAAGTCGATGGTCACCTGTTGCTTGTTGATGTCGGGCAGCAGCACGAGAAGTTCCGGAAACAGGCCGTGAAATGCATCTAGCATGGCGCACTGGCAGTGCTCATAGTACGCCTGACCATTGCAGGAGCCAACCCGAAACTTGAATGACAGCGATGTAAATTCGTTCAATGCCTCTGGCGTCTTAAGTATCTCTCTGAACTTGTCGACCAAATTCTAAATATGCAAAGTAAAATGAAAAGGTTAAATGGGTACGGTCATTGGTGTGCATGTGTAATATGTTTACCTGATTCCTGGCTGGGCTATCTGGTGGATCGGTATAAGAATAGCTAGGTACAATGTCATAGGACTCGCCCAGCGAACTGGTGAATGTTAGGTTGTTGGGTAACTTGGCCACCGAGTTAACTGTAACATTGGAAATAAATCCAGGCGGCGGCTTGAGCGGTCCGGCACTAGCGAGTCCAGGCGGAGAACGCGCCGGAGTTGATGCATTCCCATTGGGCGGTGGCTTGTGTTCGCTGTTATTGTTATTGTTCTTCTCCTTCTGCTTTGGTTGACCGCCCCCCTTGGGTTGGTTTTCCTGATTCCTCTTCTTATCCTTTGGTTTCTTATCCTTTTTGTTTGCCTGTGGCTCTAGGTTGTTGTTGCTGGCCTTCGGCACGATCCTGGTGGTCGGCAGCACTGGTGGAGGCGCCACCTTCGCCTTGCGGTTCTCCAACTCTCGCTGTTTTTTCTCCGACGTCGGTTTGGACCAATTTAGAGCCGCCGATCCGTTGCTCGGCTTTGGGGCGGCGGCCGCTCTGCTGGTGCTGGCGCATGGCCCGAGGGTGGGAAACTGGTCTGATGTTAGCTTTGGAGCATTCTTTTTCATTGCCTCCGCACGTGCCTTAGCTTCGGACTCCTCCTTTTGAACCATTTGGAGCTTGTGATAGGTGCTCGGATTGGCTACCGACACGTAGTCATCGACCAGAAGGCGGTGCTTGGCCGAGACATTCGTCATCGACACGGTAGAGTTGCTGGGCAGCATATCCTCTTCCAAGTTGCGCATCTGCGTGCTCTTTTTTCCTTTGCCCGGCGGCAGAGCGGGGAAATCGAATTGGGGTGTCGCTGGCTTCTTGGTCGCCGCTGGACGATTTGATACATGCAAAAGCATTCCGTTGTTGGGCTGAACAGCCCGATTGGCACCAGATGCAGCACTCCCCGACTTCTTGAAGACAGCTGCCACCGGATGTTGGGACTGAGCGGCTCGAGCCGCTAGACTGCTACTACCAGCAGCTACGGCACTACTGTTGCCCCCGCCAAGAGCTGGAAAGTTCTCTTTGGTGCGCGCCAGTCCAGAGCTGCCGCTGAGATTGCGCATTGAAGGCGGCGGCGGCCTCACCAACGATACGCTGGGACCTGTAGCAGTGCCGCGCAGCGTTGGAAACTGTTCCTCGTTGCCAGCATCGATGCTGACAGCATGGCCGCGCTGCGAACTCGACGATGGGAAATCATCCAAATAGTCGTGGTTTTCGTCACTTCTAAAGTGCCAAAAAGATTTAGATTGTATGTTGTGTATGGCGCGGTGCGACCCACTTACCGCGATCTCATATTGGCAATGCCCTGCTCATTCTGTCCGCTGCGTCCGCGCGGACCAAGTGTAATCTCAAGCTGTAGAGTGCGTGTCTGCTTGGCTTGCTGCTTGTTCAGCGTCTTGCCGTGCATATTGGCCACATGGGCTTTGTACTCAATCTCATTGCGAAAAGCTCCGACGAACTGCTCCGTTGCGCACTTTCCTTCCTCGCAGAGAAAGTGCTCCTGCCGGAAATGGTCCGCCAGATCGGTGTAGTCATTGTAGAACTCGTTGCAGCCATCGGCATCGCAAAAGTGACAAAAGTAGTGCTCCCGTCGCAAATGACGGAACAACTCATCCCTGTCCACGTATCGCTTCTTGCAGTACTCGCACAGCGGATGCCCGCGATGGGAGCGATTGTCTGGGTCGCCCTTGTTATTATGCAAGCTCAGTTCGCTCTGGGTGTAGCAGCGCCGCTCGAAGGTGAATATCTTCAGCGTCTCCACGCACAGATCGCAGTAATGCAAGTTGTGCTCACTCCGCACATGATTGCGAAGTCCTGCAAACGTCCGATATGGAGGCGCCTCGCACCTACATAACATAAGTGAAAGCAGTCAAAGGAGAGTCACCTCAGTCACCTCGAGCAAGCAAAGGTTCTTACTTGGGGCAAGGATGATCGAGAAGCTGAAAGAACTTTTGCTGTATTTCGGCCGTGCAGAAGCCAATGCGATACTTTTTGCTGTAGAAGTCCGAGCGGCTATTTGCCTCCAGCTCTCGATACGGCAGCTTCTCCAGTGTAAACAGAACCTTCAATGGGACAGTAATTCATTTCAGAAGCGAAACGTGAGTGTGGATGCAAAACGGGATTACCTTGGACAGAACGTGGCGACAAATCGGACATTCGTTTTGCTGGCACAGCACCCGCATTCGCGTCGAGCACTCATAGCACACCGGATGGTCGCAATCTCCAATAGAGTATATATCAAAGTTCTTGAAGCACACCACACAAGCGTTGTCGTCCATAATTATTAATTAAATATATATATATATATATATATTGGTGTATATCGATATATAGTTACAGTGACGAACATAAGTATTGGCCCAGCAAGCACTTTTCAGTTTGATTCTGGGCTAAAAGCTGTTCCATTTTATTTTTATTCGATAATTTAATTCACATTTTCATTGAGATTGTCTGTTTAAATAAGTTGTTGCATTATTTTCCAAATAATTGTTGAATTTGTTTAATTTTGTTCCCTCTCTAGGTCACACACCTTGTAGCTGCTGAATTCGTTCCAATTATCGCACAAAAATACCGATATTTTAATTGATAGGTTGAAACAAAAGTCGCTGTCCGACGCCGTGAAACCACAGAAAATAGCGCCGATTTGCACGAGAAAAGCCTGAATATACGGTGAGAACCAGAGCATGCCAGAACATCTAAATTGAATTGATTTTAAAACATATCTGTGCATCGACTTTGCAATGGAAGTTGGCGCGCATACTTAGTCGATATTGTCACTTGTTCCATCGATGGTTATGCAGCCCTAACCTCCAGCTGTTCTTTCTAAACAATTTTTCAAACAAATTCGACAAGAAAACAAATGTTTTAGGAACATATAGGATCGGATTATTTCAATGGCACAATCTCGAATAGTGGTGAATGACGACTATGAGCACCCAGATAATCTAGAATATATTTTAGAATCTGTTCTGATGCCCAGTGAGGACAGCTTAGACTTCATTCAGTTAAAGAACGAGTACAACTCTGTGATTTTACACCAATGTCAATGCGAAGGCAGTTGCTCAAGCAATGAAAGATGCCCACACGGAGGTGCTTATAAGTACTGTCCTAATGGAAAAGAATTAGTTCAAAGGCAAACTAAAGAAAAAGGCAGCATCCCTATTATGGAGTGCAATGCTTTCTGTGACTGTCGTCTAGACTTTTGCACCAATCGACTTGTGCAGTACGGGCCTCGAGCCAATTTGGAAGTATTCAATTCGACTACGTACAAATCCAAAGGTGTGCGCACGAAAGTAAACATTCCTTGTGGTGCCTTCATCTGCGAATATGCTGGTGAAATTCTAACTATCTCTGAAGCCAAACGACGTCTAGACATCAATAGAAAACTGGGATTAATGAATTATGTCTTAACACTTAACGAATACACTGGGACCGACGACTGCCGTGAGGAGAAACGACAAGTCACCATCGTAGATCCTTCTCAACGTGGAAATATTGGCCGCTACATTAATCACAGCTGTGAGCCCAATTGTCAGATAACGGCGGTGCGAATAGACTGTCCCATACCAAAAATATGTGAGTTTTATTAACGTTTTTGTTTTGTTTTGCATATTACCGGAGAATTTGTATGTACATTTTGTAAAGGTATTTTCGCAGCACGCAACATTCTTGCCCAGGAAGAACTGTGCTTTCATTACGGCGGAGAAGATCAGCATGTAGTAGATCAAGCAAGTGATAGCAAGACTTGTCTCTGCGCCGCTGATAGTTGTGCTGGTGTTATGCCCTATACTGCAATAATATAGAGCATGACAAAAACTCGGCTATTTAAGTATGTTTATATAATGTTATTATTAAATGTCCAGACTTACTGCTCACAGTTTATTTTGTAGATTGTTCTCAAGCGGAGGTAGCTTTTCCAGTATCCATTCCTGTAGATCAAGAAGCGAAGATTTTTTCAGTTCATGCAGTGTATTTTTCAATGGCTGGAATGACCCGTTGACACCTAAATTTTGAAGAGCTTTAAACGTCTCAACGCCCCACTCGATCGGTACCAAGGTGTCGCGCTCTCCATTCTCAGCCGCCGGAATGTGTCCTGGAATACGCGCAGCGTGAACTTGGAATTAACCAGCACTTTGTCGGCCAGCCCCACGGTGTGCTCCTCCAGCCAGTTGATGGGTGGAAGTGGTTTTGTATTTATTAATAAAATCTACATTGGCTAATGAAAAAGTTGTTTTATTTTGGAACAAAAATCTTATTTTTAATATTTCGCTAAAATAATGGCTACATTTTCTGACTGAAAATTAGGCTTATTTTTGAAAGTAAATAAATTAATTTTAAAAATTAGTTAATACAATAAAAACAGAACAATGTTGTTCAATGTTCAATGTTGTCTGTTTTACAGTCGTTACAAAATATATTCGTTTCGCTGAAAAAAAGTAAAATTAGACTGTGTGTGTGTTGAAGTAAGGTA
This sequence comes from Drosophila ambigua, assembly GCA_018150905.1. NCBI lineage: Eukaryota > Metazoa > Arthropoda > Insecta > Diptera > Drosophilidae > Drosophila > Drosophila ambigua. Next base: position 7,903,433 of record JAECWS010000001.1, on the reverse strand, counting down.
AATACTTACAATACATCCTTGCTTAAAAAGCAGTAATAACATATGAGAGATTCGCAGTTTGTGCAGGCTTGGCTGCATTCAATGCAGACATCTTTCTTGCAATCTTTGCATTTGCATTTATCCCCTTTGCAGCATATCGATTTAGTTAGAATTGCCTCTGTTGTTTTTTTTTTTTTTTCAGTGCTTTCCGTCATTTTTTTTTGTTTTTTAATATTGTCATATGCAGCTTTTCGGTAAGACTCGTAAAAATTTGGTGTTCGTCTGCCCTTTGCTATCCACTTTTCTCTTATTTCATTAGGGAAAAGTTTAATGACTTCATCCAGCAGCTGGTGTGCTTGCGGTCTTGACATTTGTAAATCATGTTTGCAGAAATATCTCATAATTGCGAGTTTTATTGTCCGTCGGTCCTGGTCTGTCAGCGGCGTATTTTGTTTTCTTTTCTTGAGGATTCTTATTTCTGATGATTTTATTAGAATTCCTAAAGTTGTTATAACAACTGAATTTGATGGTACTGGCGAAACTATTTTATTTTTATTAAATTGGTTACTCTTCGCGTCCCAATTATCGTCCATTTCGGACTCTGATTCGAAATTCAGGCATCTTGCTGTTTGTGGCACTCGTGTCTTTTGTGATGACGATGAATTCAATGACGATGTAGACGGCAATGGCTGGGATGGTGGGGATGGCTTGGATGGAGGGAATGGCGAGAATGGCGGGGATGGCGGGGATGGTGGGAATGGCACGGATGGCGGGGATGGCGGGGATGGCGGGGATGGCGAGGATGGCGGGGATGGCGGGGATGGCGAGGATGGCACGGATGGCGGGGATGGCGGGGAGGGTGGGGATGGTGGGAATGGCGGGGAGGGTGGGGATGGCGGGGAGGGTGGGGATGGTGGGGATGGCGGGGATGGTTGGAATGGCGGGGAGGGTGGGAATGGCGGGGAGGGTGGGGATGGCGGGAATGGCAGGGAGGGTGGGGATGGCGGGGATGGTTGGAATGGCGGGGAGGGTGGGGATGGCGGGGATGGTTGGAATGGCGGGGATGGTGGTGATGGCGGGGATGGCGGGGATGGCGGTGATGCCGGTGATGTTTGTGATGTTTGTGATGTTTGTGATGCCGGTGATGTAGTGGATGGTGTCGATGACATGAATGGCGGGCATTGTGTTGATGCAGAAGTTTTTCTTTTTTTGTTTTTTGGTGGGGAATTGGTATCCCATTCCCAAATTGTGCATTTGACTTTCATGGTTCTTTGTTTATTCTAAGTGTGATCGCTTAGAATTGAAAAAAAAATAACCAGAAGAAAATACCATACCAATACCAAATACCATTTCAGTTCGAAAATGGTACACACGGATTTACACATTTTGTTTTGGTGTTTTCTACGAAGATATTGTGTTATAAAAGAAATATTTAAGTTATCATGCATAGCCTGGAAAGCGTGTTTTATGCCTACAACGATGCACAGCCATGCGTCCACTCAAAGGAGGACTTTAAAAGAGCTGTCCAATTTTTAGATGAGAACATTGCGGATTATTTGAAGAAGGGGAAAATATATTTGGCGAATTTGTTGGATTTTGCTGGCAGTGACTTCTATGTGGCGTTTGATGAATATCATCTCCCCTTAAAGGATTGTCGGGAGCGCTGGAAGGTGCTCGCAATAGCATGTATTAACACCGATGGGAGTTTATTCCGGTTTATAAGCTTACGCGTGAAGCCCATCCTTGCACAGATTCCAGAGACGAATGACCGATCCATGCTGGGCTCGGATGTAATTTACAAGGAGATGAAGAAAGTGTTAAAGAGGATCGAAGATATGAGCTTGGAAAAAAATTTATTGGCAATTATTTGTGATGGCTGCTATGCCAATAACCTAGCAGCAAACCTTGTCAGCGTTAAATATCCGGTCTTGTGGGACATTACGCATCTTACAAGGTTATTCTGCGAAAACAGGACTTGCCCATTCTCCGATAGAATTCTTAAACAACTATATGACGCAGCTTTTACCATCGACAACTGGAGAGAAATATTTAGCAATTTGCCAAGCCTGCACACTGTACCCATGAAGTTTCATTCCTACTATTCGTCAGAACTGATGAATCTTGAAAAATTGGTAGAAACTTACTTCACAAATCCACGTGAAACTGGAATGAAATTGCGATTGAACAAGGCCAACTGCAACCAATTAGAAACATCTGGTTCAGTCATTAAAATACTTGCCGGCAACATAATAAATTTCGCTTTTCATATGGGAAATACAGAATTTCATCAGGATGCCCTACTTAATACCACCCGGCTAGTGGGAGCTCTGGCTCTACTTGAGCACTAACAATACAACAAAACATAACATAACATAAGCAAATACGGTTTAGTCTTATTCTTAGTTTTAATTAAAATTAAGTATAATAAAATAAAATAATAAATATAAACATTTGACTATCTTCAAACAGGAAGAAGAAGAAAAAAAGTACTCAAACAGGAAGATGAAGAAAAAAAGTACCAAAGAGGAAGATGAAGAAAAAAAGTACCAAAGAGGAAGAAGAAGAAAAAAAGTAACCAAAGAGGAAGAAGAAAAAAAGACCAAAAGGAAGAAGAAGAAAAAAGTACCAAAGAGGAAGAAGAAGAAAAAAAGTACCAAAGAGGAAGAAGAAGAAAAAAAGTAACCAAAGAGGAAGAAGAAGAAAAAAAGTAACCAAAGAGGAAGAAGAAGATGCCATCGAGGGCACTATCGATAGTATCGATATTTTTACTGCCTCTACGGTTTTGCGACCATCATGATAGTATCGATTGTTTTTTCAAAACATTTCAAAGTTGCTATTCCTCGATTTAGATATTCGGCTTAATATTACTAGCTAGTTGGCCCTCTCAGTCCAAAACTAATAATTTTATCCCATAGATACATAAATTTTCTACAAGGGTGGCTAGTTTTCAGAAGTCCTTTTAATTGCATTGCTTACATAAAAAGGTTCAAACAAAACCAACATAAAACGAATGTGACGTAGTTGTTGGTGGCGCTGCCAGACTCGTGCAATTCGTAGCTGCTGCGGCCTACCACATCATGATATTTCATTACCGAACTCACAGTTGGAAAATTTTTGAATAAATTAATTAATTATTAATAAAGCTGCCATTATTTTTCCCGTTAGATACATGTGGCTCACTTTAATATTGAATTTCTCTTCGATACCAATATATGGTAAGATCCACCCCAATAGTTAATATACCATGTTGATCGATATACGACCAGCTGACCGATAGCCGCCAGGTATCGTGAATCGGTTAATCGGAGACAACAACAAAACAAACAATTTTGTGTTGTTTTTATTTAAACATTTACCATGAAATCATCAATGAAATGTGCACTATAAACCTTTGAGGATGCGTCTGCGTCGCCGTTCGTGGCATCGTAAAATGCGGCGCGCCATCGAGCAGCTGAGGATGCAGTCGCGCCGCAAGCTGCAGCTGCTGACGGGTAAGATCAGATCTCGTTTTTGGACACTTGGCGTCTGGAATAATTGTGTTTTCTTTTTACCTACCAGTGGTTGGGGGACTGTTCCTGATGCTCTGGCTGGCTGGCAGTCTGATGATGTCTGAATCCGAGGACAACGAGATAAACGACAACACGCCCTGCACGCCCATCGACGTGGTATACACGTGGGTGAACGGCTCGGATCCCAGCTTCATCGAGGCCATCAGGCAGTTTGACCCGAACTATGATCCCTCGCGGTTCGACGATAAGAACGAGCTGCGGTACTCTCTGCGCTCGCTGGAGAAGCACGCCAGCTGGATTCGGCACGTTTATATTGTGACCAATGGCCAGATACCAAACTGGCTGGATCTCAGCTACGAGCGCGTCACAGTGGTTCCCCACGAGGCGCTGGCCCCCGACCCGACGCAGCTGCCGACGTTCTCTAGTGCGGCCATCGAGACATTCCTGCATCGCATTCCGACGCTGTCCAAGAGATTTCTGTACTTAAACGACGATATATTCCTGGGGGCGCCGCTCTTCCCGGAAGATCTGTATACGGACGCGGAGGGTGTGCGCGTCTATCAGGCCTGGATGGTGCCCGACTGCGCCTTGGACTGTCCCTGGACGTACATAGGAGATGGGGCCTGTGACCGCCATTGCAACATCGATGCGTGCCAGTTCGATGGTGGCGATTGCAGCGATACGGAGCAGCCAGAGGGCTCCCACGTCGTCATGCACAGCCAGGAGACGCACGAGGAGGAAGCAGCTCCGCCCCCAATACACAAATTTCCGCAAATGGGCCTGCAGAAGCTAATCAAGCAGAGCTCCTCGAACTTCAAGGATGTCATGCGGCACCGAAATGTCTCCACCTTGCTCGAGCTGCGACGCATTGTGGAGCGCTTCAACAAGGACAAGTTAATGTCGCTCAACCCCGATCTGGAGGACGGCAGCACAGTGATGCCAACGAGCCAGCGTAACGTGCTTCACAAGGAGGACTTCAAGTCCTCCACTGACATCTATTCGCACTCGCTGATTGTCACCAACATGCTGCTGAATAGAGCCTATGGCTTCAAGGCTCGCCATGTCCTGGCGCATGTGGGCTTCCTGCTCGATCGCGACATTGTGGAGGCCATGCAGCAGCGCTTCCCGCAGCAGGTCCTGGCCACGGCACATCAGCGCTTCCGCTCGGCCACAGACCTGCAGTACGCCTTCGCCTACTACTCCTTCCTCATGAGCGAGACGCAGCTGCTGAGCGTGGAGGAGATCTTTGACGAGTTTGACACGGATGCTTCCGGCACCTGGTCGGACCGGGAGGTGCGTACATTCCTCACCCGGATGTATGCCCCGCCCTTGGACTGGTCGGCGATGCACTACTTCGAGGAGGTTGTTCAAAACTGCACCCGAGCCTTGGGCCTCTTCGTCACTCCCGATACAGTGGTGCACTCCACGCTGGTCTACGAGCGCTACGAGGACTCCAATCTGGTGGGTGACTGGAACGACCCGAGGAAAGCCACTAACTGTCCCAAGGTTCTTTTACAGCCAACTATAACGCGGGAGCTGGTCGTTCGCTGCCCCCTGCTGTCCGAGGCCCTCGCGTCAAACTTTGGGATGCGCTCCAGGTACCGCTACAACATCAGTCCCAAGCGGTCCTTGCACAGCAACTTCATGATGCTCACCTCGAATCTCACGGAGGTTGTGGATTCCCTGGACAAGATGCGTCGCAATCCGCGCAAGTTTAACTGCATCAACGACAACCTGGATGCCAAACGGACGGAGGACAACGATCTGGTGCGCCATCTTCTCGAGGACTTTTATCTCTCCTTTTTCCCGCGTCGCAGTAAGTTCGAGTTGCCGCCACAGTTCCGCAATCGCTACGAATCCTGGCGCGACTATCAGAGGTGGCGGCGTCGAAAGCGCGCCGTTCTCGTCGTGGGCTACGGCGTCAGCCTGCTCCTGATCATCTTCCTGTTGCGCTTCATGTGCCTGCACAAGGCCAAGTTTGTGAGGCGCTGTGTACAGCGACTGTAGACTGTCGAGTCGTACGTGGAGTTCTCGTTTGTCATGTGATAAGTTGTAACTTTTTGAGATATTGGCCATTTCTGCATGCAATCATAGTCAAATTTAGTTTTAGGCCAACTGAAAGGCTACTTTTTCTAGTTGTTTAAGCGCAAAATGGAGGCTTACCGTGCGGCTAGTAAGCTAGCAATGAGTGTGTTCTTAAGCAGGTCGAAAACCTTTAATAATAAACACTAAATTCCAAATGCCAAAATTCAATTTCCGCGCCTTCTGCCGATAGCTTACGTTCCAGTCGATCGAAATGGATCCCAACAAAAGCTTGCTGCTACCACACACCAATTCGAAACGTTGGATTAAATTAGTTTTTTATGTTTATTGCTTTGGCTGCTGTCCAGTCGCTGTCCCAGATTGCTGCCAGCACTTAGCATCTCCTCCCCTGGCGCGTCGATGATTACCGCAAAATTTGAGCGCCCGCTGAGCGCTGGGCGTTGCCAAACAATTCAGTTGTGGCACAACACACACACACACAAACTACGTCATCACTTTTTTGGTGCCCACTCGGTGGGTGGTTTGTAATTATGGACATGCGCCACCCACTCCGTGGCATTGCGGCACATTAAGCGCTGGCTCCCGTTGAAATTATAGCAACAAAAAACGGAGACTCTCCGCAGCAAGTTGGCACTTTGCGGGCCCGGAAGTCGGTGGGCGGAACTAGAGCGAGTCCAGACAAACAGACTGATACGGGTCTCTATGCTCGTGTGTGTGTGTCGGTGGGCGTTGCCAAGAAGAAAGCTCACCAGAGCTAGTGTCCTGTCCATATGATGATGATTTGCTTTTTGTGCATCGAACATCTTCTTTTTTTTATTATTTTGCTTTTATTTTGCCAACTCACCAAATCACATGTGGCCGGGGAGCTGTGGGTGTGGCATCTCATACTCCGTCCCGTCCGGATGCTGTGGCATAAATTGCGTCCGTCGTTTTTTTAGTCAGTGGCCGCAATTTCGAGGCTTACGAGTGGATTGCTCTGCTATGAAGTGGCTCTGCGGGAAGTCCCGTCCCGTCCCCCTATCACTGTGACTGTGACTCTCTCTTTTTCTGGACATGAATATCAATTATCTAAACGGCAGCTCGAATCTTATCAATTATCTACCCATATCCATCTCCCATCTCCACCTCCACACGTGTGTTGTGTCCTTTGCGCAGGCATATTTCAACTGTTTAAACGTGCCCCTGCAGAGGACACGTAGACCCTGCCGTTCCACTGGCCTCGTAACTCATTCTAAATGATCTCTAGTTGGGCCACCCAGGAAATCCGATTCGAAAACGGACTCGAAATACGTGCACACGCCACAATTTGGTTTATTATGTGAACTGTGTGGAGGGGTGCTGGGCTGGTGTTCCGATCCTTCTTTTCAGATCGCAGTGTGGTCTGCCACGGAGCGGAAGTGATTGTGGTTTGGGAGAGTTCTCTCAGTCCCCTGATTAATGCTGGATCGTTATGCCAAATTATGCAAAAAGATTAGCTCTGCTTGTGCGCGTGGGCGGGCCAGATATTTAGATCTACAGGCGGATAACCATATCCTGTCGCGCAACTGAGTTTAGTTGGAGAATAGTTAGCTGGAGAATTATATTAGGATTTTACTGTCCTTTGGTTTCCTTTGGAAATCCAAATCTTCTGCCCCAAAAACTTCCCCAAGAAACCTTCCCAGACCTCTGAGGTGCCGACGCTTTGGCGGCTGCCTAAACCCTAGACCCCAGGCCCCAGACACTTGGACACCCGTTTCTAATATTCTTCTTGGAATCGTTTAGTGCGAAAGGTGGTGGGCAGGGGCAGAGGCAGAGGCAGGGTGCATGTAAATATAATTGGATGGCACGGAATCGTTGGACACATTTTGACAAACGGCTTCCTTCGTGACCAAGTGCGAGCCGTGAAAAGTCTTTAGGAAATTTTCATATTTATATTGAAATTCATTATTTTTGTTGGTTAATTATTGCATTATTCATGCGGTCGGCACTTTGTTCGTTCGCTTGCGGTGAAATAATGCCAGCCACAGCAAATGTAATAACTATTTTCAAATTGTTTGTGAAACTCCCGCCTCCAGTAGCCGAGTGGGAGAGTGGAGGCGTGTAGGCGTGGAGGCGTGCCTGCATCGACATATATGAAAATGCAGTATAAATAAAGAATTAAGACATTAAATCGTTCATTGCGGCAATTTACATTCATTATTATTACGAGCTCGAGGTACGTGCCCATAAGCCATGGGAATTGGAATACGGACGGACGGTCAGTGGCGGACATTCGTTGAGAGACAGAGACAGAGACTGAGGCAGGGACGGCGACACTGCTTCATTGATGAGGGACTGGGGAGAGGTTTGGTCTGCCGCTTGCATTCTTTATGTTTCGCTTTTGGAAATTAATAAAATCATAAAAATGTAATTAATTAATTCACAAAACCGAAACAAAAGAAAACCAACAAGAGTGGAGTGTGTTTGGAGTTTGCAGTTACCCTCTATGTGATTGGAAAGATGCCCCGTAGAACCATTCTATTGCATTGAAAAAAAGCAGCTTAAGATTGTCTATAAATTATGCAATTAATGGAAATACTTAAAAATCTGTAATGAAATACATCTCAATACATCTCGGGGTCTCTCAAACCGTAGACTTCAGACTCTGGTAATGCTCCCTGATTTCTGACAGCATCTTTGAGGGTCTTCATCTATGTACTCTTCATTACATGGCAGCCCAATATACTTCCCCTGAGACTCCAGTATGCAGTACCGCCGGTAGCTGCCGCCTGTCGGAGCTGACGGATCGATCGTCATCGCTGGCCGCTGATTAGGGATTCAGGTGCGTGAGTGCATTTTCGTTTGATTCTTTTTGTGTGTGTTCGTTCGGTCGTCTTCAGCAGAATTTCAACAGTCGGAGCCAGGCTCCTCTGGGTGCCCGATCGTTCGTCTTTTGGGGGACGGGACTGACAGATCGGCTGGCAATGCCAGCAATGAATGGCCGCCACCGCCACCCCCTGGCACTGTGATGGCCCCCCCACCCTTTGGGTTTACAAGCCGTTTACATTGCTGATTGCCGCTGATTGTCCATGAGGGGCAGTCACAGTCCGTGTCCACTTTGCATACGATTTCATGGAGATATTTCTGATGTCTCTGGCCGCTGACAACTGCACTTTAATGAGTAGTCCTCGGTGCCTTTGAAGGTCTCTGCTTCTGTTTCTGTTGCTGTCTCTGTCTCTTGCTCTGCCTCTTGGCCGGGCTAGCAACAAACTTGCAACAGACCAGGCAACGTTCTCCCTCAGCTCTGCCACATGTGTTGCCTAACTATGCTTAAAAGTGGGCGTGCCCCGGCCTTATGACAAATTATGACAGCGCGCATTCATGCCTTGATTTATGGCTGTTCTGTTCTGTTCTCTTCTGTTGTCCCTGCATTCAACGATGACCCCCTTTTGCCTACTGGACTCGCAGCAGGATCTCAGCATTTGAATCTCAACCCTGCCAGCCGAGTTCCTTCCGCTTTTTTTTTTAATGATTTTAAAGTGATTTTTAACGTGCTACATTATGGCCTGCTTAGCTGCATAGGCTGTTCGGCTCAACACAAATCCGCGCGTAATTAATGGCAATATAATTTACAACAAAGCAATTCTGGCAGAGGGGGGCATCTTCCCATGTTCCATGTTCCATTTGTACCGCAGCAACAGCAGCGTCGGCCACAACGAACTGGCAATGAGCTGCACTAGGAAGCGCAGTGCAACTTATGAGAGTGTAGGGCAGCGATATGTTGGGCAAGACGGTGATAGAACAGATTTATGGTGAACCATAATACCTTCAGATATTGTTCTGCCTCTAAGTTTCAGGTTTGGGCACTGTAGCGCATTCCCAGAACCATCCTAGCCGAGCCCCGCTCGTTCCTGCTGCTCTCTCACTTTGTTCATTTACCGCAATTTCAGTGCCATCGGAAATTCGGATTCGGAATCAGTTTGAGTCGTGGCAAAAGAGCATCCGTCCACTAGGCAGAGAGGGGGCAGGGGAAAGAAGCCCCGCAGCCGGCAGCAAATTGCCTGCAAAGTGTTACAATAATAAAAACTCATGCTTGGAGGCGTGTCCCAACATAAAGCTGAAAACGAGACGGCAACGATCCGCACAGGGGTGACAGCAAAGGCAAATGCAAGGGCATCCAAGTAGTGTCCTGGGGTGGGTTTCCACCTCCTTTTTGCCTTTTGCCACAATTAGAGACTGGAGTGTGGAGTGGGGAGTGAGGAGTGTGGGGCGAGCAGTGGGTTACAACAAACAAAAGTCAATTGTCGAGGCAAAAGGAGGCAGCAGCCAATAAGTTGCTAATGCAATTAGAAATTCACGCCAGGGGAGGGAGGGGCGCTGAGGCTGAGGCTGATCCTGCTGCACAGCTAATAAGTCATAGGGGAAGCACACCAGGAATCAGGATCCTGGTGGCTGCTGCTGCTGCTGCTGCTGCTGAAGAGGCGTGACACGTGAGACACCTGGAGTGATTGTTTGCCATCGCTCTGCTCGGCGCCGCTCTGCTTCGGGCTCTCCCCTCCATCAGCAGCAGCAGCAGCGGCAGCAGCTCTCCCAGGCTCTCGTTTCGTGACAATTTGGTGCGTTAAATTACAAAAATTAGTCACAGATAAATCGAGTCAACTCGAAGTCGAACTTCAACTTCAACTCTCCTCTGCGCTGGGTCGCTGCTGGTGTCCGTCCGTTGGGCCGTGTTAAATCGCACAAATTGGCAGTTTAATTGTTCCAATTGACATCGAAACGAGTCGAGTCCCCCCGAGTGCTGCCCTGACTCTGGCAGGGCGTTCCGTAGGCCGGCATCCTGCAGGATTTATGTCCGTTTATGTGGTTTGCTGGATATACTCGTAATGGGAGATCGTTGAGGCCGAAAGCAGACAGTGGGGAATTCGATTCGATTTTTATATATTGTTTATTTACAAAAAAGAAAACTTCATGACAACTGAACATCCTTTCTTCTCTTCTTTCCTTCCTTCTTATGTGTATGTACATCCTAGAACAGAACCTCAGTAGATACTGCGGCCCAGGGATAGGGGCGTCGTCACACCAATGCCCAAGGCCAGCCCCATCCCCACACTTCCGGCCCCAGCGGCAGTAGGGTTGGAGCTGGGGGCGGAGCCGACGCCTATGCCGCCGCCATTGAACTTTTCGAAGCCGCTCATCACTTCCGTCGATAGTTTCTTGCGCAGATCCGGCTTGGGTCCGCTGAGGCACATTTTTTCCAGCTGCTGGTGCTGGGAGCGCACCGCAAAGCGGTTCACGTGCACTGGAATGGGCACCACTATCTTGGTGCCGCTCGCACTCCCATTCCTGCCCAGGCCGTGCGATGTGAGTCCGGCCTTTACCCGTTTCCATTTGGCGCGACGATTTTGAAACCAGATCTTGACCTAACGAACGGACGATACAGTTCTCCTGTTAATTGGACACTTCTTGCCACAGCTCCCCACTCTCGCACTCACCTGAACTTCGCTCAGTTTCAGACTTGTGGCTATTTGACTCCGTTCCGTGAGGCTGAGATACTTCTTGGCGTGGAACTCCCGCTCCAGTTCCAGCAGCTGCTCCGACGTGAAGGCGGTGCGGCGTCGTCGCGACTTGGAGCTGCCGGAGCCACTGCCGTTGCCTTGCGAGTCCTTACCGCCCAGCCCGCTGGCATCAAGGTGCGAGCTTTGCACCCTCGTCATCGCTGCAGTCTTCGCTATCCGAATTGGTATAGGCTGGCGGGGGATTCAAAGGTGAGGGATTGTTAAATGAATCAGATATCTAATTAAATCTCTTCCAATATTCTATTTTTCATCGAACTTCGATTTCTCCTGCAGTCTCTTCTTTATTTCCAAATATTCGCTATTTATTTACCGCCAGCAATGTGTGAACTTCAGGGTGAAATCAAGCGATTATGTTTAATAAAGTATCCTCCGCTTAGTGCCCCCACATCCTCTTCCAACTCATGAATCTCTCTTCCTCTTAATGGCTCCCTAACAAGTTTGTGGACTTCTGCTGCAAATGGCCCGTGTCATAACTTGTGGCAAGCATATTTATTTATAACTGGATACATGTGTCTGAATGATGGCCAGCCCCAGGCCCCCGCAATAGAGAGAAGACATCAGAGTCGAGCCGTAATCTGTTTGTCTTGAGCTGTCGTTTTGTGGTGCTTCCAAGTTGAGCGTGAAAGTTAAATGTCTCCTTGGAGCAGGCTGAAGATGCGAGGGGTGACAGCCCAATCCCCATACCCTTCCCCATCCCCATCTGGCTGTTAATTTTGAGTACACGGCTAAGCGGTTTTTTAACACTTACACGCTTCGCTTTGCCCTCGCTCTGTCACTGATTTATCTGACTCGAATTGAAGGGGGACGGGACCCTGCTCATCCACCACCACCCAACCACTCCATCCCCCTTTCAACCACCCACTCGAACACACAGTTATGAATATATTAGTGGAAAATTTGTTGCGCTTTTCAACCGCTTTGTTGGCAAATTGATTGTGGCACGGAGAACGCACCAAACTTTGGGGCTAGACAGACGCCGGATACGGCTCATAAATGTGAGGACGATGCTCTGCGCCGACTGAGAACTGAACATGATCCTTCCATTCGAGTGGCATGGCCAAATCGTTATGTTTGTCAAAACGTCAGCACTCCATCCAGGAGGACTGTGAGACTCTATTGTTGCGGCTGCTCTGCCCTCCATTGCCGTGAAGCGAAGGCTGACCGAATCGCAGAGCAAGAGTTGTGAAAACTTTTCACAGCTTTGATTGACACCGAACATTGGGTCTTAATGCGCTTTATGCTTTATGCTAATTCTGGTTATGAGTTGGCAGCCTCAATTTTAATTACCATGACAAAACCACATTAGACAGCAGTCACCGGACTGGCCAGGGACTGTCGTCAGCGACTGAGGGTGGATAAGCAGGGACTGGGGACTTCGTATGGCATTGCAGTTAGGTGTGGAGGGGAGTCTTCCGCACTCTCTCTCTCTATCTCTCTCCCTCACCTGAACTACTCTTATTTCTCAACAGACTTTGATGTTTCACATACCATCAGAAGATCCGTCATTCCTATAGGAACTACATGACACAAGATGCTAAATATCTTTGGGAACGAACTCATAGCTATAAGCAACATTCTAAAAACTTCACGACTGTTTTGGTCTAAGATTTGGAGGGTTATCCATGGTCCATGGCAGCTATACATAAGTCCCTGATCCGGTGTGCTTGAAACATCAGCCCAATTAGGCGGGATTACGTGAACAAACAGATCGGAAACTCTCTTCTACTTTCCTTTCTTTTATTCGAAATGATTTCTAAGTGGTATGAATCTAAGCAAGACCTCTAGCAATGATCCTGAAACGTGTTTCAAGTGTTCTCTTCCCTTTGAATCTCTGGGTACCCACCTCCACTGCGACTCTTGTCCAGTTCTCTGGTGTAGTTCCTTGGCATCGGGGATAAGGTAAGGCTGATGTCGCTGCTGGAGTCGCCGCTGCACTCGTAGTCCTCGTCCATGCCCACATCCAGGGTGGGCTCCACCGGGCTGTGGCTGACGGACTTCGCTGGCGAGAACGGGTTGGCCTGCAGAGGCATCGGCTCCTGCTGATGCTGCAGACTGTGGCTTAGGTGATCCTCCTGCAGGCGACCCGCGACGGCCATGTGCTGCAGGCGAGCGTTTACACTGAGATTGTGGACGTAATCCTGGTTCATGAGCTCCGCCAGGCGGCGATAGCTGAGATCCGTTGGAGCAGCAGCGGCGGCGGCGGCGACGGCATTGAAGGGCAGGAAGCGTGTGTCCATCGGGTGTGGCAGCGGCGACTGCTTGTCCAAGGCATGTGGCGGTGGCGGCGGTGGTGGTGGTGGGGGGTGAGGATGCGACGGCTCCTTGCCGGCAAAGGGGTTGCCAACGGGCGATCCCAGGTAGCATCCGCCGCCGGCAATTAAATGCGTTAATCTCTCGTGGTTCTGGGCAAAGTAGCCATGCAGCCAGGGATTGTAGAGCGGGAACTGGGTGAGGCCCAGGGCCGAGCTGGCGACCATGGCCCGGGCATTCAGCTCCTGCTCATGCTCCTGCTCGTGCTCCTCCGGCGGGGACGGCGGTGAGGCGGATACGGATACGGATGATACCGAAGCGGTGGCAGGTGTTTGGTTGGCAATCAGACTTTCGATGGAGAAGGGCTTGGGCACCAGCCTGGTGGTCGTCTTCGTCGTCTCCAGGCTTCCCACAGCGCCGTGCTCTCCGTTCTGCAGCAGGGCAGGCCGTTCCATCGTCGTTCGCCCGTCAAAGACGCACAGAAACAGGCAGAGGCGGACACTCTACACGCGCGGACGGACTCAGACTCAGACTCACAAACCAAACGCTCTTAGAATGCACCCAAGAAATATTCAGCTCCAAGGCGAGGCGAGGCCTGTCAGCGCAGTGAACCGTTCAGAGATCGGCGGGCAACTGGCGAGTCGCGTCGCAGCCAGACATCACGTACTGCACCCAAGAGTCGCCGCAGTCGCCGCAGAGAAAGGAAAGCGCACCACCAAGTAAGTGCCACACACCACACACAAAAATGGCCACAAAGCGACACATACACATGCGTGTGTGTGTGTGTGCTTGTTAATGCTAAAATGCAGCTGTATAGTCGTCCCTTTCTTTCCCCTGTTCTCTTTCCCTCTTCTGGCGTTTGGTGGATTTCGATTGGTTCAAAATGTTTGCTTCGTTTTCATTGGTTAGGAAATACAGTTTCGCGAGCGAGAGGGCAGAGAGTAGAGCATTAAGAGAGAGATTCAGATTGTTTAACCTTTTGTAGTTTATTTATTTATTATTTATTATGTATGTAAATGAGCAACTGACAGAAGTCGGAGAGAGAAGCTGCAGAGGTAAGGTCTTTCCCCTTGCTGCCCCTGCCCCGTTTCTCTAATTGCGTTCTGCTCGAATCGCTCTGTAATCAGACATCGCCGGACTATGTCTACGGCAGAACAGAACGCCCAGCTATTAATGCGCCGTCGCGTTAGTCCTCCTGCTGGGGAGCAGAGGAGCGGTTCAACTGGAGTGGGGCAAATGGCGAATGCCGGATGGGGTGCGGGAGGGAGCGGAGTGGAGTGGAGTGGAGAATGGGCTGCGGCTCTCACGAGGCATATTAGTGACCAATTTAAATTCAAACATCAGTTCCAAAGGGGGTGTGACAGTTGTGCATCATTAGCAGACACTCACGAAAGGCACCAGGGCTCATCGTTTATGTACATAATACTGTCTTTATTTACCGAGCAAGTACATACTCGTGTGTATTCGATTTGTGGGTTCCGCTTATAGCTTCGAGCTAATCGGAGCATGTTTAACTGGGGTTAAAGTTCGCATATGCTCGCGTGAGGCTTTCATAAACGATTTGCGATTCCAGCTAGACTCTGTCTTCATTAGATATTAAGAATACTCGCACACTCGCATGCGTCCTACAATTAAGTGCTTCTAGAATCCAAGCAATCAAGGGAGCAGTTGGATTGCCCAAACTTAGGATCTGCTTATACTCAAAATCCCCCATAGACCCATAGATAGATTTCGACCGCCATATCTGCCCGGCTGACAGTTCCGTTCCGCATCCGCAGTGACTCCACGCCACAGACCAGAGTAGCGCTCCCACTCATAGCACCACTCATAGCCATCATCATTGATATGCCAAGCGTTTTTCACACTCTTCCAAAGGAGGCAGCAGGTGGCAATAGTTATAATAATTTGCATGTTTATGGTTTAATTGATCGTAATTGACCAAATTTTTGGCCACAACAAACGAGCCTCCCATTGATTGGAGCGCACTCACGTTTGGCTGTTTGAAATATTTTACGAGCGCTGAACATTGGCAAACATTTTGACAAATTCGACAGCTGCATAAATTACAATATAATTATGCGGCTCGTTGGTAATTTTTCGGTTTTTCTGCTTATGATGAAAGTTTGTTTTATTTCATGATTGTCGGGAATAAGTTGTGGCATGACGGTGAAAGGGGGGCACTCAGCATTTTTGTTGGCTGATTCTCCGTTGGCAGCGGAAAACGGGCAAATTAACGAAATGCAACCAAGCGTTGAATGCGCTCAAATAAATCAGAGCGCTGTTGACACCCAGGGATGTTGCCCCAGCCTCAGCCCCATTCCCATTTGCAGTTCTCAGCGTTCCTCAGAGGCAGGCACAGACACAGATACAAGATACAAGATACATCTGTGTCTGTCTCTGCTTTTGCACTCTCTGGCGTTTTTTAAATTTCTTTGGATTGCCCCGCAGACGGAGAACAATTCGAAATTATTTACTGACAAATTGTTGCAAATATTTGGCATTGCCGTTGATGCACCAGAAATGCGCACACAAAACAAAATGAAAATAATTAAAGCTTTAGCGAGACGTATAATGAGATACAGATAAATGTATCTATCCATCCAACGGCTGTGTGTGCCCCAACGAACGCCACTAAATTGTAGCTGTATCGTTCAGCCGACAATAAAAATTAAATTTTCATGCCACTCGATGAGATGTGAACATGTGTTACCGTGACCGCAGCACACGAAAGCGTCCAATGTTTACCCAACAATTGCCACGCCCCCACTCAATTTGCGGCTGGACGGACCGTACCGGACCGGGGACCTAGACCATAATTGTGTCATTTTACCCTTTCTACCTTTCTACCGGCTCGACGTAATCGTACTCCTGTTCCAGGTTCATAGGCCTACGACTGTAATTAAGAATTTCTGGCTTATGCCAAATGTTTATTCAATTTAATTGGGGCTATCGATGGGAAATTACACTGTCAATATGCTCCTTTGTGGGCAAGCAGGGCTTACTCAGTAATTTACCCTCTCATCAGACATTCAATGGATCGAAGTACATGATTAACAATGGGAATTACGCTGACAGTTGCCGAAGGGACGTTTTCATTATTGGCCCCATACAATCCAATTACACACAATTTAAAGCAGTAGATAACTAACTGCACATTCATAGATTTTTGTACTAATTTGATCTCAATTTAAATTTAGTTCTAACGTTTTTGCGTGCGGTGCCACATTTATGCTGACTGCTATGGAACTATCGAAGCTGGATGCTATGACTCTGCTGTAGCCGATATTTTTATCGATCGTGTCCGACTGATTTTCCCGCCAGGGCTGGGATTTTTATTTTTATTTGTTTTTGTTGAGATGGAGTCCATGGAAGTTGATGAAGATGAACCCCAGCTGTAAGTAGCCAACTGATCTAGCTGGTATTCATTTGGTAAATGCTCTTCCATTGCTAGCTACGTGCGCACGTCGGAGGATGTAAAGACAATTGTGAAACACGCAAAGTTGGACGAGAGGCAGCTCACAAAACTCACTCAGGCGCTGTACTACCCGTCGGCACATATTGTGGCCGACAATCTGCGTCTGCTGGAGCTCGATTCCCACATGCTGGATCACATTCGCGAGGGTCAGACGCTTCACTTCAAGGGAGGCCTGCACGAGAAGATCGTGCTCTGCACGGACGAGCGGACGTACGATGTCAAGGGAGCGGAGATCTCCAATAGCTTGTTGCTCGTGCCGGATCTAAAGTTTGGCGCTGCCACCAGCACTTCCCCACTCAAGAGTCCGCGCACAAGCAATGCGAACGCCTCTCTGGAGCGAAGTCTCAACGATAGCACAGAGGATGACCTGGTAGTGTGCCGCACTCTAGAGCAGCGCTCGGTCCTGGCCGTGTTCCATGAGTACTTTGAGTGCCGCGAGATCAAGCCCCGCTTTCGCAAGCTGGGCGAGCTGCTTCAACTAACGCGGTATTCGGGCCCGGAGAACGAGTATTGCATTGAGAGGAAGGTGCTCTTCAGCTTTCAGCAGCTGCTGGACACGGTCCAGTGCAGCAGGGCACAGTTTGAGGAGGGACTCCGGAACTTTCGCGCCCTGGAGTTCGATGGCCACATACGCGTAATGGAATGCGAGTACGAGTACCGAATAATCAGCCTGATGCTGGGCTTGATCAGCGAAAACTCCTGGGCCCTGGATGAAGTGGAGAGGGCGGAAACAATCAACGCTTTGAAAGGCATCGCACCAGAGCCTGTGGTGACTGGGCTCTTCGACATCTATACCATTCCCAGCGAGCGCTGTCCGGGCCAGTTCTCCTACCAGGAATCCCTGGTGGCCCGGATTGTCGCCCAGAACATTCTGCAGCCGGGGCTGCGCTTCCGCAACGAG
Source organism: Drosophila ambigua (assembly GCA_018150905.1). Lineage (NCBI taxonomy): Eukaryota > Metazoa > Arthropoda > Insecta > Diptera > Drosophilidae > Drosophila > Drosophila ambigua. The sequence continues at coordinate 7,885,742 of JAECWS010000001.1, read as the reverse complement.
GAGTTTATGCGCTCCTGGCAGGAGGCCATGCCCGAGGGCATGTCCTGCGAGATGACATATCTACGTGGTCTTGGCATCTGTGATTCGGAGGGGGCTCAACCCTGTATTCGCTCGCTGGCCGAAGAGCGGCTACCCACAAATCTCAACGATCGCCTGCGGGATCTGTTCAAGACGAAACGCAAATGGACCCTGGAGGAGATGGAGCCGTACATTGAGTAAGCATTGGCGGGCATATCGAAATTAGCACTTGGTCTAGTGACTGCGTTTATTCCAGGTGTTTCACTACCCCAACTCTGTCCGTTTCCACGCTGCTGGCCAAGAACGCGCGCTCTCTGACAGAGGCTGGCGTCAGGTACTACGTCTCGAAGCATTGAGCAACTTATCCGGAACTTTATTCTTATAATCCTTTGTGCGTCTCTCTTAAGTAAAATAATGTTGAATTAGGCATTCCGTTTCCGTTTGTTTCGCTGCTTTTTGGCCAGCTTCTGGTCCTCGATGGCCGCCTTCATGGTCTCCACGGCACTTGTGGTGTGACTTGTGGTTACATCTGCAGCGTCCTGGCTGTTCGGATACTTAAAGCTGAAACCTCTGGGGAAGAGGGGCTGGGCTAAGAGAGAATGAAGCTGTGCCCGCACTGTTTCCACGTGGAGGCGATTGCGTCGACGCTCTATCACAAAGGGATCCTCATCTTGGTCGCTGCCACTGCATAAATTTGCCATGTTAGAGAAGATTCGAATGTGGTTTCACGTAGACTCACGACTCATCGTTGTAGCCATCAATGATCATGTCCATTTCCTCGGCGTGCTTCTTCATCCAGCCGCGCTCGCTCTGAACCCGCTTAAGTTTCAGTTCCTCCTTGTCCAGGTCACGCGCCAGGTTCACGCGCTCTCTCACACCGCCCAGAAAACGCTCCGAGATGGGGAATAGTGGCAGATCCTCGGCTGTAAACGTATAAGTTTTGTGTAAAAAAGCAGTTTCGCGTTCTCTAAATTTCACTCACTTCTCTCCAGGGTTTTGTAGAGCTTCACGTAGCTCCTGACCTCGCCAGGTTCCATGAACATCACGGTTATTCCATGCTTATTCGCTCGAGCAGTGCGACCCGACCGATGTACGTAGTTCTCACTGGTGCGTGGCACTTGATAGTGAATCACATGCTCTACATTGGGTATGTCCAGGCCTCGAGCAGCTACGTCTGTGGCGATTAGCAGACCTGTGGGGCAGTCGCGGAAGCGTTCGAGGTTCTTCAGGCGCTGCTTCTGAATCATATTGGCATGGAGCGGAAGAGGACTGCAATCCAGCAGGCCAAAGATCGTGGCCAGACGCCTCACACAGTCTATGGAGTTGCAGAAGACGATGGTGCGGCCCGGATGGCGCTGGATGAAGTAATAGAGATAGAAGTCCTTCTGATCGATGGGACACAGCAGACGGCTTTCGGTCAATGTTTGTGCGGTTTCTGTCAGAGATCATTTTGGGTTTATCGCGGATTCCATTTGGGGCTTCAATAAGGGTCTACTCACGTTGGGTGCTGGTTATATCCACAATCTTTGGCTGTGATATGCCCAGCTCCTCTATGAGGCTCTCGATCTTCTGATCCACCGTTTGCTTCACAAACTTGGGACGCTTACCCACATTGCGCTCTACGAGAATAAAATTACATAAATATATTGCATTGTGACATCGACGAAGGGTATTTGTATGACTCACTCTGCATATGATCTGGCAGATCGTGGACCAAAGTCAGAGTGGCGGAGAAAACAAAGTTCTGGCGTTGCTGCTTCTTTTGCTCGTCTGCGTTGAGCACCTTGAGAAGACTCCTAAGCTCCTCGAAGTGACCCTTCTCGACCATACGATCCGTTTCGTCGATAACCAGGAAGCTCAAATCATCCAGCTTGTTGAGATGCTGGTTGCCCTGGGCAAACAATTCCCAGAGGCGGCCGGGCGTAGCCACAACGATCTCCGGACACTGACGCAGCACACGCTCCTGCTTGGCCACGGCCAGGCCGCCGAAGATGGCAGCAACTTTGATTCCTGTGTATTTAGCTGCCGAAACCAAGTGATTCTTTACCTGGACGGCCAGCTCCCGAGTGGGTGTCAACACCAGGCCATACAGGGGCGTTTGCTTGCGCTGTGCACGCTCCTCGGCGTCACTTTCCTCATCGCTGGCACCAGACACGTGATCCAGTTCGTCAGGCGGCGGTGTCAGTTCATGCTCATCATCGGCTGGTGGAGCTACAGGCGCGCCCTTTACTTTGGGAGCCTTGCGAATGCCGGAACTAACATTCCTCTGCTTTAGCTCCATAATCCCAGCCAGCATGGGAATGCCAAAGGCCAGAGTCTTGCCGCTGCCCGTTTCCGCAGCTCCCAGGATATCCTTTTTGCCGTGGATGGCAGCTGGAAGGGTCATCGACTGAATTTGCGTGGGTGCCTTGAAGCCCTGTTCAGCCAGGGCTCGTAGAACATTAGACGGCACTCCCAAGCCATTCCAAGCGGACAGTTCGTCTTCGTATTCAGTCGAGGCGGGCACTAGCTGAGGCACTTCTTCGTCACTCGAGGACTCTGCTGCCGCTGCCTCATTCTCCTCGTCCGATTGTGGAGGTCTCAACAGAACATATTGACCTGAAGGATTGCTTTCGTTGTCGTCCGACTCCGAGTCGGCTTCCTCTTCCACATTTTCCTTTTGCTGCTTTCGGGATTCCTTTCGCTTCTGTCGCTTCTCCTTGAGTTTTTCTAGTTTCGTTGCATGACGTTCGGCCAGACGCGCCTTCCTGGTGGACTTGGCCGTGAACAGCACTTCGTCCTCGCTTTCCGACTCACTGGAGCTCTCACTGGCCACCGCCTCCTCCTCAGACTTGGAAACTTTCTTTTTTTTACTCTTCACCTTGTCTTTTTTGTCACTCCGTTTAGATGCTCTCTTTTTGAGGACTTTCACCAGCTCTGCATCGTAGTCCTCAAGAACCTCCAATCCAATCAATCCTTCGTAGCCGTCAAAGTCGTTGGAAATCACGTGGCCCTTGATTTTCACCTTTTGCCAGTTCTCCGCCTTGTCAGTTTTGCTCCCCTTGCTAACTTTCTTGATTTTCTTTGCTACTTTTGCGGCTTTGGTCTTGATGGATACCATCGTTAATTAATTTGAAATTAAATAGAAATCAAAACTATGCCGCTGACCGCGTGTTTTTGTTTGTTGACATTCGACGGGACAGGGCTGTTATGCAGCACAGCTGTTCAGTGTTGTGCAATTGAATATTGCACAGTGTTGCCTAGTGCTGGGGCGATGGCAGAGAATTCCGTTAAATTAAATCAATTAAAATATAAATAGTGTAAAGTGTGGTTTTTATTCAATCGTGGTTTATCTATACAAATGTGGACCAATTCGTTTAACAAGAGGCACCAATCCATAAACGGTTCTTGTTTACTGCTCGCCAGTCACGCCCAACTTCTTCTTCAGGGATTCGGGCATTTCTGGTGGTGGGGGACGTGGCATGCGGAGAGTAACCTTCACGGCATCGTAGATGAACCACTGTGCAGCAGTCAGGGTGCCGATCATCACAATCCTAGGAACCAATCCGCCCCAGAGTCCTGCAGGAGGAGAAGAAGAGTGTAAGGGAAGGGCCTGCACGAAACCAGGATGGCACTACTTACCAGACCAGCCCAGCTGTTTGGCCACATCCAGAGCGGAGGCGCCCTTGGCCTGGTTCAGCTTGGAGACCACTGTATCGGCGGGATGCGAGACAATGGCGCAGAAGACACCGGCAATGTAGCCAGCGGCGAAGGTGACTATCAGTTGCTCGCCCTTGGTGCAGTCGGCACGTGGCTTGGGCACCACATACTTGTACAGCAGCTCGAGGGTGCGCTCGAAGCAGGCGAACTTCATCATGGTGTAGGGAATCTGTCGCATCCAGAGTGGGACCAGACCCTTGTAGAAGGCACCAATGCCCTCCTGGGCAGTCATCTTGGGCAGAGCCTCGCGCAGCGTCTTGGCGAATCCGGGAGTGGTCTGAATCTTGACCTTGGCCGCCTCCATTGGCGCCAGGGCAATGTCGGCGAAGAACTCGGCGGAGGCCGAGGAGGCCAGGTAGAGGCCGGTTCTATACAGGAAGGCGTTCTCCTCGCCAATGGCATCGCCGTAAATGACTTTGAAGACCTCGTACAGGCCGAACTTGCACAGGCCCTGCATGGAGTAGCCGATGAAGGTGGGTGCCCAGCCCTTGCCCAGACCCCGCAAGCCCTCCTCGGCGACACTGACACGGAAACCGTTGAACACACTCTTGTACTTGGCCGGATCCACCTGCAGGCGGCACTTGACCAAATCCAGGGGCACTACCATGGTGTGTGTGGAGCCACAGGAGATGATGCCTCCCAACCCGCACAGCAGGAAGTATTTGTTCGAGCCGAACTCGCAGGAATCTATTCAAAGGCAGAGACAATAATGGTTACCCTTGGCCCTCGATCATCGTCGGTCTTCCACTTACCACCCTGGGGAGCTGCGGCGGCGGCGGCAAAATTGTGGTTGGGGCTATGCTTGCGGGGCGAGACATCGTCGAGGGTTGACACTGATGGGGATGCCACATTAGAGAGTGCAAGGTCGGAGGAAGGAGCGGCGGCCTGGCAGCTGACGCTGGTGAACGGCGACCTGAACGTTGAGTTCTGCGCGGACTCGAATAGAGATTTAAACATGTTGGCTAGAGAAGCTGCTAAAAAGAGATGGAGGCATTAGGATGGCTGCTTTAAGGTTAAGGTCATGATGTAACCAAACGAAACGGGTTCCATATACACAGAACAGGAAGCATACAAAGTGATCTTTATTCCATAATCACTTGTTAACTGAACGAAGGATCAACTTCGTTTTCGATAATTCCAATACTTGAACCGTTTCGTTTTGAGAACTTTCATAGTGGAAAGGTACTGAGGTTCATTCTCTCATGGATGCGATTCCTTTATTTTACATAACTATTGTTTTCGTTCGGCTGCAAACACTTTGGATGTATTGCGTAATAATTTGTTCCGAGTGCGAATCGGTGGGGAAGCGTAGCGTAGCACTGTGCTCACTTTTGAAAACCAATGGGGGACACTGGGAATCGGAAACACTCACTTCAAAGTGCTGGGCTGGGTATCGTAGGAAGTGAAGTGGAGTGCAGAAAGGCCTGAAGTGTAGATGGAGTAAAAGTTTTGTTGCTGGGCTGAAATTAGAGGACCCAAAACAACGTTCGTCGCGCGCCACACCAGAAAACCAAATGCAGCCGTTGCAATAGAAAAGCGAGAGCTTGCAGCTTGCCCCGCGCCAGGGTTGCCAGAGGACCACAAAACGAATCGGTTCATGACGGTTATGAAACGGTTACACAGGGGCTTAGCAATAAATATGAAAATATTGCGGTCAAGCAGTAGAAGGGCGTTCTGTTGGGGTTCCTCCCAAATATTCTTAACCCCCAGGGCACTTGACAACCCCCGCCCGACTAGACATTTTTTATTTATAAAACTAAAGATCTTGGCCAGCGTCTGTGTTTGCTTATAGACTGGTATACACATGCGAGTATGTGTAAAAATACATTCATTAACGCTCGCGCTCGGCCAGCTGATCGGAGGACTAGAAATTGGCAATACAATCGATTGAATTCAATTCAATTGAATCGATTTGGGGCTCGCTCTGGATCAAGGTTAAGAGCTTTTGTTTTATGCAAAATTTAAACATTTTATTTGAAACGTACAATGCTAGGTACATAATATATAATATAGTATTGTATAAGTAATATTAGTACTAAAATCGGTAGTTAGTAACTTTATGGACATAGGATTTATTATTACAAATAAATGGTATACGGGGGTATCGTATCCGTATCCGAATCCGAATCCGGACTGGACTCCGATTGCGGACAGTAAGTACAATTCTGCGATTGGGGTGGTGTGCTTATCGAATAAATGCTAAAAATATTGGAAGTAGGCTGCATATGATATTAATATATATAGATATAGATAGTACAGTAGTAATACTTTTTGCAATAAATTACATATGTTAAAATACGATAAATCGAATACGTATTAAAATGGCAGAAACAACGTCATCATCACTAAATTGGTATTGGTTGGTGTTAGTGTTATGCTCCCCTGAAGGCGAGAGCTTTCAACAACAGATATACATACACTCGTCGTGTGGGGATCCAGTAGATCCACAACGTCGCTGGAGGCAGTCCAACTTGGTGGACTGGGCGGCAGTTGAACTGCCCGTGGGGTCACTTAAATTAATTGGCAAACAAGCGGACACCTTACTCGCTAAAACTTAACAGATCTATGTGGACTACGACTCGGCTGTCTCCATGTGCCGATGCACCGTGACGGGTGCCAGAATGTAGTGGGGTCGCGTCTCATCACCATCGACGGCGCACAGGGGCAGTGTGGTCTGGCCATAGACGCCGCCGCCTGGTGGCCCTCGACAGGGGGAGGGCGTGGCCTGCATCTGCTGATGCTTGTATCGCTCCGTCTGCGAGGTGGGCTGATTGCTCAAGTAGGGATGCGTGTTGGGCTGCGTCGAAGACTGCTGGCGATTGGTTGGACTCGATATAGAGGTGGATATGGACATGGTGTCCGACTTGCTGTGCCGCTTGTCGTTCAGGAGCAGAGGCTCGGCCAAGGTGAAGCACTGCTGATCGGAGCTGTCCTCGTGCGGGGTCATGGTGCTGTACCCATGATCGGACTCCCCGTTGGGCGGCCGTCGGTAGCTGCTGCCGGTGGACACATGATAGGGCGAAATGTCCGCCGCATGCATTAGCTGCCGCTGGGCGGCCGTGTGATCGTACCCGCCTCCGTGCGGAGGCTCGTCGTGGGCCTTGCAGTCGTCAAAGTTGAATCTGGACAGCGGCAGTCCGTAGTTCTCTTCCTGAACGGAGTCCACATAGAACTGTTCCTGGGCCTGGGCATCCAGGTTGTGTCTGTAGCAGTAAATGGCAAACGCGATCACAATGCCGAGGACCACCACGGCACCTCCGAGGGGCCCGAAGGCGGAGTAGGCATGCTGCTCTCTCTGGGGATTATGGGCAGCCAGCAGCTCCAGTTCGTCCAGCTCGCCGTAGGGCGTCAGTGAGGCCAGCACACCGTTGAAACAGCTGGCTTGGGCGGCACAGAAGGCGGCACTGAAGCTATTGCCCTCCACATCCTGCTGGCACCACTCGCAGCCCATCACGGCCAGGCACTCCCTTTGGCTGGAGTACAATTCGCAGCCGCCCGCCACTGCAGATCCAGACACCGCACAGCTGGGCAGGGCGCTCAGCAACTGGCTGGTCGGTGGCAGGGCTATGAAGTGCTCGCTGGGCGGCGCACAGTATGGGAAGTGCTGCGTGTAGTTGGCGTAGTACTCGAAGGACGAGGATGTGTTGCCGTCCCCCACCATGGGGCACTCGCAGGGGCATTCGCAGTCCGTCTGATCCATGCGCTTGCAGTTCAGGCACTCCCGGTCGATGGTGCTGCACGGGCAGAAGGCTCCTCCGTCGCAGCTGGAGTTCAGCACGGCGGCAAAGAGATTGCTGCCCCGTATCAGGGCGATGGCGTACTTGGTCCGCTCCCCGTGCACCACGTTGCCCAGGATGCTGGCCAGCGAGGTGTTGAAGGCGTAGTACCGCTGCAGCGTGCGGTTCTGGTAGCTGGTGCAACCCAGCTTCCGCACCAGCTGGCCGTGGTTGAGCATGTCGTTGGCCAGGTAGGATTCCTTGTGGGTGAGATGCTCGTGCGGTCGCCTCTGGTTCCTCGTGGGCGTGGCCGGCTGCAGCATGCTGGGATGGGCCAGCAGATAGCCCTCGTGCTCGAATATCAAGCACTTCATGTGCGGCAATTGGCACAGCGGCGTGCTCTCCACGATCAGGCGGTAGTAGAAGGCATAAGGCACATCCAGGGCGACCACGCCCACCGGTCTATCCTGCTGGGCCGAGTGCAGGGCATGGGCCTTGCCCTCGAAGATGGTGTGCGCCAGGGTGACGATGTAGCCGGCTCCTCCCGCATCCAGGTACGGCGCTGTGCTCACAATTTTCCCCGGCTGGGCCATGGCCTGGCGGAACCACGACCTCCGAGTGGGATCGTAGCTGCTGCTGAGCAGGCAGCCCGGATACAGCTGGAGCACTCCACTGACACTGGCCATGTAGCGTCGAATGATGTGATCTCGCAGCGACCCGCGCGCATCCTGATGCCGGCGACGCAGCTGCTGCAGGGCCTGGTAGAGCACGCTCACCTCGTGCCGGATGCTGGGTCGCAGCCCGGGATTGGCCAGCACGTCGCTGGGCTCCTTTAGATACGCCATAATATTCTCCACATGTCGGAGCTGTGTGCTCGCCCGATTGTTGTGCAGGAATCCGAACGGGGACTCAAAGGCAGCGGCGCTGAGGAACAGCGTGGGCGCATCTGCAAGAGAGATTTAAATACGTAATCCCTGTGGGCTGTGGGAAGACTCTGCTGTGCACTCACCCATTGTGGCCATTTGTCTGAAGTAGCGACAGATCTTGGGCACTGCAGTCCCGCTCTGGACGAGGTCCAGCCGATGATATAGCAAGTCCATGCTCTCGCCGTAGTAGCCGGGCTCGTAGTTGGACACGGTATCCTTCAGGTTGTATCGCTGCGCGGAATCATTCCGCATGGCATCGCTGCCGCTGCTCACCAGGCACAGCACGTAGATGCCCAGCACGGACTGCCAGTGGTAGGTGCGCTGCAGCCGCTGCTTGCCGAGATAAACGTCCGTTGTGGCATTGCCACTCTCCTCGTGCAGGAGGCGCTCCCGTATGTGGCCGGAGAAGTCCGTGGCGTTCTCCAGGTAGGCAATGTTCACGGGATACGAGGTCTCCCGCTGGATGAGGGGGCGGGGAAAGGCCGGGTGGGCCAGCGTATTGCCCGAGGAGCGATCGAGGAGGAAGGCATAGCCACTGCCCTGCCTGGCACTGGGAGCAGCACTGGGGTAGTTGAGCAGATCCTCTAGCAGATCCGCCAGGTACAAGTTGACTCCTACCACACCGTACGGAGGCACTGCATGCGTTATGGACACCAGAACATCTGCGAATGGGAGGGCGCAAAATGATTTGGGATTGTGGAAAAGAATGCACAGGACTCTCACCTCCGCTCTCTGTATCCACAACAGGAGGATGCACCTCCAGCGTGTCCGTCAAGTAGCGTTCCACGAAGAGCTGGCCAAAGATGCGGGAACTGGTTTGCGGGAGCAACGTCTCCGCATGCATTTTGCTGAGCACAAAGAAGCGCCCAGCCAACTGTGAGGGCTGCCGTCCGGTGGGCCACCATTTGGTCACATCAATCTCGTACTTTGTGTAGTTCTGGGTGGCCACATCGCTGAGGAACTGCTTCTCGTACATGATGCGCTTTTCATCCAGGACCACGGCGCAGGTATTGATGATCACAGGGGCTTTGAGGTGTCCCTGGCCCTCGGCAACCACTCGCAGAACGGCCATCGCATCCGATAGGTTGGTGAGGAGGCCACGCGTCACGTAGACAAACTCCACTGGCTGCTCCGCTGTGTTGAGCATTCCCGACTTCTGGAGGCGTCGCAGCACCTGAAAGGCATACTCGAATCCCAGTGTATGGTTGGTCAGAGCGTGGGCCCGGCTCAAGCTGTTCACATAGCTAAGTATCTCCTCCTTGTGGGCACGGGTGGCACTGTAAACTCCGTGGACGGCTTCCGCGGGGAAGGCGTCCAGAGCCATAAAGGTCGCCTCGCTGCCCACCGTCACCAGCGAGACTTTATCCGTGTCCTCTAGCAGCTGCAGCATCTCGTGAACTGCAAGAAACTCGAATTGTAATCTCTGCAAATGAGCAGAGACCGAAGTGTAATATTTACCAAAGTTTTTGGTTAGATCAAACAACTCGGCATTCAGGGCCGATCCCACATCGATGAGGAGCAGCACAAACTTTTGCTTGATGGCCGAAACGTAGAGCTGTCGGAAGTGGAGGCTAGCTGGGGCTCCATCCGAATTGGACAGGAAGTAAATGTGCTTGAAGTGGTTGCCGCTCGTATTCGAGGCTTCTGCCGCGCTCAGGCTGAGCCTCCGCTTTAGTTGGAAGAGCTGATCGGATATGTAACCATTGACGGCCATCGACCGGGCATTGTTCTCATTCAGGAAGGCGCCGCGCGCATCATCCGACTTGAGATAGTTGAGGATTTGTATCTGCTGCTTGTTGTAATGCAGAGACTGGGACGTGGCGGAGGAGCCAGTGTCCAGATCAGTCTCATAGTCCGGCTGACAATTCTCGATTTGGGTGTTCAAATAGAGCTGATTCTGGCTGGCGGAGGCATCTGGTTTCTTGGCATGCAAGTCTTCCGTCTCCGAGTCCATGTCAAACTCACTCTCCAGCTCCTCATCCTCGTCCTCGTAGCTGTACTGCAGAACTTTGCTCAGATTGTAGCGAAACAGATCGCGCAGCTCCAGTACCAAGTGGGTGGCTTTCAGGAGCTTCTTGCTGAGACGCTTGCTAAACAGCTTCAAGTCTCGCTGCACCTGGGGATTGGCCTGCGCGCTGTCATTGGTGAATGACTGACGAGCTGGAGCTGCTCCGTTTGCGCTGGTGAAGTGTATCGAGTCAAAGATTTCCTAGAAACGAATACGAAGGGATTAGGCTTACGTTGATGGAGTGAATCGGTTGGCACACTTACTTGGATCTTGGCCACTCGCATCTCCACATTGCGTATGCTGCGCAGCTTGCTCTCCATGTTGTGTCGCAGCTGCATCACGTTTTGCTGGTTATAGTTGGCAAGGAAAACGCTCACTGGCGTCTGCTGGAGGGGCATAAATCCAGCGGCTCCTTCGACACCCAGGTCCGTAGGCACTTTGTTGGCATTGCTAGTTTTGTTGGCTAAGATTAGAGGAACTTGTTGACTGATAGTTGGAGACGCCAGCGCTGCCAGGACAAGCACCGCGATGTGCAAGCTGCTGCTGAGCCACATGTTGTATCAATCGTTTGGACAATACTCAGGGCCACTGGTTACCGCATCGCTGTAAACAGGAAAACCAAATAAGTTCCGCTTATGTTTCTCCAGTAAATATCTGTACATTACCTGTCTCCCACGCTGTCTTGTCTTGTTTATGGTATTTCTGTACAGATATGTTGCTGCTTAGTCAGCGTACGGCCAGGCATATGAGTCCTCATTTGTTTCATGAATTGTGGCAGCTTTCGTTTAACATTTAAATGCACTTATCATCCTGTTTTAACTAACAAAGTTAGTGTGTTTAGTTAAATTTTAATTTTTTTCACATTCTTGTAAATACTGGGGTCAAACCATCGACGGCACTATCGATAGTATCGATATTTTACAGCTATCGATGACTTTGCGACTTTCATTGATACCGATAACTGCGTTTCATTATTTCATTGATACCGATAACTGTAATACCACCTGGTCACACTGTAAGTAGCGTATATTATTTAAAATTTTGAAATTTCAATTGCAGGCGATTGAAATCTCCAAAATAGACAGAACACAGGTTAAAACATCTTTCTGGATAGATAATGACTTTGAACTTGATGAACTTACTCACTCACAACTTTCACTCTATGCATAGTAATGATTAGGTAGACCATGTTACCAATGAATCTACTTTAGCGATATTGATCGGAAACTGTTGCGCCTTTGCCAAAAATGTGCTCATCCGTTGTCTAAAGGTCATATTCACGCGATTCTGTTGTGTTGTTTAGCTTGTCGGTTGGGTACGTGACTATGTGGCCTGAGATGGAGCAGATGCCGCCGCCCCGTCCAATGTGTGTCAGCCGAGCAGGGCAGGGCGCGTGCCTGGCATATCAACGATGCGAATGGTTCGGATATTTCAATATAAAAATGCGTAAGTCCCAAACATTTGATTGCAGTTTCCATTGCAACGTCCATCACAATGCTGGCAAAGGTAAGGGCAGATGCCTGCATTAACACAGAATTATTGAAAAATGATTTCCTTTCAGATTATTCCACTGATCGCTTTGATGGCCAGTGTGCGAGGAGAGCTGCCTGTTGGTCGTAGAGCTCCGTATGCGCCGGCTGGATGGCAGCCACGGGTTCCCTTCAATCTACCCAACGAATATTTGCCACCCATCCGTGCTGTTGGCTCAGGTGTGGAGATCACCAGGGAACGCGTCGAACATACTGGACAAATAAGCCCGTCCCAATCGAACTATTTGACTCCCTCCCAACTGGATGTGCCCGCGGAGGAGGCCCCACTGCCCAATTCCAACAGGAACACCCGCCCATCCAATCAATATGGTGCACCTGCTGCAGATCCCGCCTTCACAATCATCTATCCCGACGATGAGGAGGAGTCGTCGCCTACTGCTGCTTCGGCCGACCAGCAGCAGTCGAACATACGAGAGGGTCGCTATTACATCGTTGCGAAGGATAACAAAATACAGAGGGTTTCATTCCGCTCGCTGCAGAAGGTCGACGGCGATGAGGACTTTACGGCGCAGCTGAGGTACTCCACCGTGGGTCAGCTGCAGGATCCGGTCTATCGGTACAACAGCCAGGGACAGCTGGAGAGGATTCTCAAGTAGGTTCTCAGTAGGTTTTCCAGCTACAGAACAGAACAGAACAGAACAGAACACCGTTTGTAGTTTTCTTTTTCTGACTTTGTTTTATACAAAAATGCATCTTTATTCGTTTAATTATTAAATATACACAAGAAATCTCATTTGTTCGTGTTTCCTTTGCATGTTCTCCATTTTCTCAACTCATTTTGGGGGATTTCCTCAGTTACAAATTAAATACAATTCTTATTTATATGTATGTATGGATGTGGGTTGTGTGTGTGAATGCGTTAATGGTCATGGTGTGGGTGTGTGACGGTGTGACGGTGTGTGTGCGTGGACTAACACAAAATGGAGGCGCTTAAACAAACCAAACGGCAAAAAATACAAAATGGAGCACGTGGCATAGAGACGAAGGACGAGGGATAGCAGAACAACGGAGCACGCCTGGCTATGGCAAAAATGGCGGGTGCTCCTCTAGACAGAGAGACGGACAGAGAGAGAGATTTAGCGGCGAGGGCCATAGATGGAGTCCGACAGTTGCTGTCAAACTTTGGGAGGAATTGCTGCCCCTGGCCGCGGATTTAATACTCGGCCAGGGATTGTGGCAGCGATCCCACGAAGTAGATCGTATAGCTAGGGGGTCGACTTAACACGGGTACACTAGAAGGCATCTCCACTCCTCTCCCGCCTCCCTCTAGTAGCCGTTGAACTTGCCCTGCTGCGCATTGCTGTCGTAGCCGCCGGCGCCGCCGCCATTGCGGCTGTTGCCATTTCCGTTTCCGTTGCCATTGCCGTTGCCCACCTGCTCGTAGCGGATGGTGGGACGATAACCGTTCTGGTCGGCCTCGTACTCAACGATCTGCTTGCGACCATCGGGCAGGAGCACGTAGTAGCGGCCCACGGCAAGGTCGCCGTCGCGGGACTCCATGTGGCCGAAGTCGTTGCCGGACTCGTAATCCTGCACGTCGTACTTGAACTCGTACTTGGCCGGGCCGTACTGCTCCTCGTCGCGCTGCTGTCCGTAGCCATTGCCATTGCCATTGCCATTACCGTTGCCGCCGCCATAGCCGCCGGCTCCGTTGCCGTTCTGGCCCTTGAAGATCGCTCCAGTCAGCGCCGGGGCTCCATACTGGCTCTGGGGCTGGGCAATGGGTGCGCCGTAGCTGTTGCTTGGCGCCGCGATGCCGCCTCCGTTTCCGCCAGTGCGCTGGGGCGGCAGGTAGTTGCTGCTGGGGTTCTGGAAGCCCTGCGTGGGTGGCAGGTAGTTGTTGGACGGAGCCTGCGGCGACTGGTTGGGCGGCAGGTACTGGTTCTGGGGCACTGGCGGTTCCGCACGGGTCAACGCGGCCAGGCACACGAGCAGCGCAATCGATGTAAAGCACTAGGGGCGACAAGGAAAAGTATTTCGTTAGCATTGTGTCATCCCACGTAACCCGGTCGAAAACACTCCACTCCACACCTGCTTATTATCGAAAGTCGAAACTAAATTCTAGTTCAAGGGTCATTTAAAAAACATTGCTGCAGCCATGACGGACTCGGATGAGACCGCTTGGATCCACTGGTTCTGCAAGCAGCGCGGCAACGAGTTCTTCGCCATGGTGGACGAGGACTACATCCACGACAAGTTCAACCTGAACTTCCTGGACACGGACGTGAACAACTATCGCTGCGCCCTCGAGGTGATACTCGACCTGAACACTGGCTCCGGCTCGGACAATGCCGCCGAGCCCGATGTGGAGGCCAGCGCTGAGAAGCTCTACGGACTGATTCACGCCCGCTTCATACTGACCAATCGCGGCATCGAGCTGATGCTCGAGAAGTTCCAGAAGGGCGTCTTTGGCACTTGCCCGCGCGTCTTCTGCCAGCGGCAGCACGTGCTGCCCATCGGCCTGAGCGACAATCCCGGCGACGAAATGGTGCGCCTCTACTGTCCCAAGTGCAATGACGTCTACCTCCCGAAGTCCGCTCGCCACGCCAGCCTGGACGGCGCCTTCTTCGGCACTGGCTTCCCCCAGATGCTCTTCATGGTCAATCCGGAGGTGCGACCCAAGCGAGCAAAGGCCAAGTTTGTGCCCAGGTGAGGAGTCCCACGCTCGCGCGATTAATACTCTTCTCATCCTTTCACTTTCCAGACTTTATGGCTTTAAGATCCATCAGCTGGCATATCGCGCTGAGCCACAAAAGGACACGGTGGAAGTTGAAACCTAAAAGTCCCGACATTCAACCAAATTCCACATTTGAAACCCTTCGTCTGTTCTTTCTGTTCATCTGATGCGAGTATCAGACCCGCTAAACTCCCATAATCATAACCATAATTAGGCCTGTTCGCTGTGCAATTGTTTTGTTTGGATCGCGATGGCCTGTAACCGATTGGGGGCTTTGTTTGTCTGCATTTGATAGCTTTTAGATGGGATGCATGCAAATTTTGTGGTAATTGGGTCGCTGATCGAGTGAAGGGCTGCCTGCCTCGTGGTGCAACCTGTGGGAGAACATCATCTGCTGCAGTGGCTGCATGGCTGGTATTGCGCCACACACACAAATTTGCGAATGCTTTGCAAAAGATTGTCCAAGTACAAGAGGGCCGTCGATGACTGTCATGCTTCATTGGCCTTAACGCTACCAACGCCACAGCCGAGCAGCGCTTCTGGCCGTCTTTTATCGCTGCCTGGTCATCTCTGTACTCAGACACCGTACTTGGTCGGTTCGTTCTTCTTCCGCCGCTCCGAGTTTTGCCTAATTTATGCATTGCAAAATGTAGTAGCAGGCAGATGGTGCTACTTCCACCGCCATGACTACTGGGATCGGCTGCCTTAATTGCTTCCCAGGTAACAGGAGAACCCTGCTCACGGCATGGATTTGGGTGTTCTGGTTTCGGCTCTCTGATCTTGTGCAACATCCGAGATAACAAACAGAAAACAAATAAAAGAAAACAAAAAACAGTAGCTCCCTACAACAATTGGATGATGATGATGATGGCTGCTTATGAAATTTATTATGCGGACCTCTCGCGGGGGCAGCCTCAGCCGCGGCGCCTGATTAATCGCCCAGCTGAACTTGACTCTTGATCTGCCAGCCATATTTATCGGTTTATCATATTCCGCTGACGTTTGGGCCACGCTAGAGTTGCGGATGGGCGATGGCCGCTTCATTAGCTTGATAAGTTGTTTAATTGATTGATCGATCGATTGCCGAAAAATTTGGATTTACCAAATTTGGTTGCCAGAAATTTGTACATTTCTGGCACAGTTTTGATCGATTTTTTCAGATATGAGGAAATGGAGTCTAATTTATTTTGAAAGTAGTTCCCAAATAATGGACTCGACTGGGAATTTCAAGCACCGCCAGGAGGAAAGATTGACTCTAGAAAAAGTGTGCTGTCGAAAGGATTCCAACTGCAAGTCCTGGTAATTTTCCATTATGGATTTTCTGCAGATGTACTGTACATCCCCATCCTTAGATATGTTCCCCAAAAACTTCCCATTTTCATTAACACAGAATGTAATCCTTATGGTCCTGCCCGTGAGCCCCTGACCAGGACAACTCTGCGGAACACCACTGCACACCACTTGACACTTGATCCGATCTTTGACAGTTCTTATAGTATAGCACACAGGATCACCCTGTGGATGGGGGTATGTCCTTTATATACCTTCATTTTGTGTTGTCACTTGTTTGGGGGGTTTTGGCACACACGAAATCTGTTTTTCTTCCTCTGTGGAACTCTGCTGCTGGGGTTCTTCTGGCGAAGATGGTTGAACGGATTGTGATACTGAAACAATTTCGTAGGCCAGTATTTATATTTGAAATGCGCTGCACCGCGACGACTCTGGCTGTGGCTGTGGCAGAAGCAGAGGCTGCGGCAGATCTCTCTAACGACGCGGTATCTCAGTCAGCGTCGACTGCGAAAAATCGCGCGCCAAAATGTGTTTTTTTTTCGGTGTATTTCAATTTTCGGGCAGGCCACATAAAAACAACAAAAAGCTCATTACAAAATAAATGCAAAGCAAAAAAAAAGCACTAGAGGAAGCAGAGGCAGAAGCACAGCAGCAGAGCAGCAGCAGCCGAAGAGCACTTCGCTCTCTGGAAAAAGATAAGCGCATAGGAAACGAGTAGTGGAATGAAGGTGAGAGGCACTGAAGGCGAGTACTCTTTCCCCACAGAGCGGCGGGAGAATGGCTCACCTTCTGTTGATAAGCTTTGGCTCAGTGAGCCGAAAGAAACTGCCAGAGAGAGGAAGATCCAGCCAGTGGGTGGGTGGTGGTAGGTGAGGGGTTTGTTATAGTAAACTACTTTGAAATTGAAGCGACAAACATTTTAACGAGCACGAAGGCGGGCAGTGAGCTCGGCTTCGGCTGCAGCGAAGATGAGCTCTCCGCAGGTGCTCGGCAAATGAGACGGGTGGCGGGCGGGAGAAGGGTAATGTTTCCACTACAAGCATTTGCTGCTGCTGCTGCTGCTTCTGCTGCTGTTGTTGTCGCTCGTGTAATAGCAACAACAGTTATTTGTAATGGAATTAGTCATACAGCCGGCAGCGACGCCGACCGCGTTGCTGGCAGCAAAGTGAGCGGAGCTCTGCCAGGCCACTCGACTTGACTCGACTCCTCTGCTGCTTCACTCGCTCCACGCATCTTCAGTCTCGGCCGAGCCAGCAGCAGCGAAACTTTGCCAAAGACAAAAGACTCTGACTCTTCGCGCTGGAAAGGCGGCTCGGCTGGAAGCCGTAATCGTAATCCGAAATGTTCTCCATGTTTTGGGTAATAGTAATACAAACCCCAACAAATTGTTTCCCTTTAGTGCGTGGGAGACTCGCTGGGGTTTTGTTTCTGTTTCGGTTTTGCTATTTTGTTTTCGGTTTCTGTCCAATTTAATGAGCCGGATTATGCGATAGATCTCACAGATGTGGCGACATGGATTCCAGGCGGATGATCGGGGGCAACTGCAGTTCCCAGAGATTTGCCGATAAGCGCATTATGCGAGTGCAAAAGTGTTTCCATATTCCCCAAAGACTTAGCTATTATTACGGGGATTACATGAGAGAAGTGGAGCACTGGAACGACATAATTTCTGTTACAAATTGATTGATTCGTATGATTGATACATATGCTCATATTGGGTTGCCTAATTTTGTAATATCTACTTATCCCCCGAAAGCTCAATTGCATAACCACAAAGACATGCTCGATAAATGCTCGAAGAGTACTCGTAATTCAATATGTTGCTGCCCCAAACGAGTGGGCGTAGCATCCATCACGATCTGCAGATACTTACTCGTATTTCCTTGGCCAATTGCCTTTGTCTCTGGGGCGGATCGAGATCGAGTGCGTGGCAAATGATTATTGGACTTTTTGGCAAGCATTTTGCTAGCTGAAACGGTTAGGGGCGCTATTGTTGTGGTTGCCTGCCGCTGATTATTCGATTATTTGGCACGGGCTGACTTTCACAATTTATAGGTACGATCAGTCGCAGGCCCCAAAGGCCAGGCGCCGCTGCCCCGCCCCACAAATGAGCTGATAATGAATGGGTGGCGTACCCCGCACCCCGTAGGGTAATGCCAGAAGGAGATGCCCCCATCCCATGGAACCATGGAACAGCTTCCTCCATGCGAATTCCGGCAAGTGTTTCTGCAAGTAATGCCGCGACCTTGCCACGAGACTGAATAACAAAACTAAATTGGAGAATAAACCCCACGAACAGCTATGTAATGGCGAAATATCATTTGGAATTATGTTTGCAAAAAAAAAAAACTATAACACTGTAAGCTAACATTTATAATGGTTAATTCCGTTCGTCTGGGCCTGACTCTTGAGTTTTCAAAACAAAACAATTAAATAAAAACTTGGTTTGTGCCGCATTCCGCGGAGCCACAGCCGAGACTCGTATTCAATAGCACTCCATGAACAACTTGAGATCTGCTTTTGGGGTTTTCAGTCGCGTCCCTCTTCTGGGGGGTTGCTTGCTGTTTGTAATCATTTTTCCAGCACATTAAAAAATCATTTAATTTCCTGCATCGGCTAATTTACATTGAACGTGCCCCGCGCCAGTTCGGGCACGGACGGACGCGCAGGTGGAGACAGCTATCCGAGGCTCTAATGCTAATGGCACCCAGCCAGGTGATGATGCGCCAAAGCCAAAAGCCGAAAACCAACAAAACCAACAAAATCAAAAAGACAATGACTATCGGTAATTTCCTGATGGTTGCTCCGTTGTTTCGACAGGGGCCGGGGGAGGACCTTGAAATACTTACAACAATCTGTATCTGTATCTGTATCGTGGACCACACCAGACCAGATCTCCATTTGAATCTCCATCTGTATCTGTATCTGTGTTTGTTTTGTAACATAGAATGCTGACGAGTGGCACGTAAACGTATAATTTAAATTAAACTACAATAATTTCTGATCTGATGCAATGCCCCCCCCCAGTCGGAGCCGCGGAGCCGCGGAACCACGGCCAGAGAATCAATTAAGGCATCTTTTTGGATGTAAATTGCGCCGCACTTCAAAAAGTGATCAAAAATCTTCATCGTGATGTTGTCTAGGAGGGAGGGAGGGAGGGGGACTTCGGCTGGCTCTGAGATTTTCGCACTTTGACGATCGACTGCATTCTTGGCCCGATGCGAAGGTCGTTGCCTTCTGCCAGAATCAGAGTAAAAGTTGATTGACTCACGGCTCAGGCGAACAGACTTGACATTTTCAACCGAACTGCTGGGCCAGCGGAGGGGGAGCACAGGGCACAGGGTGGGGATTGCAAGCTTCCTCAATGAAAATCATCCATTAAATCGATAAGACGAAGGACAATCCATAACTTTGAAAGTAAAAGGCTGAGGCAGGATCTCTGGCTGATATTGGGGGCAATGTATTACTCCATTGATCCAAAATTCATACGAAATTCTTCGTCACATTTGATGGACAACTTCCGAAAGCATTTATCGATGACATTCCATCAAACTGTATCGCCCGGCGCTCATCTCAAACGGGCGAAGGTCAGAGATCTTGGCGAATCTCGAGATGGAGAATCTTCATGCGAGCTCTGCCTGCGGAACTCCGCTCAACTTTGGCATTTGTGGCGATGGACTCGATCTCGATCGGAGGCTCCGCTCTGCACTCTGTCTACACGACGATGGCTGTCATAAAAGACGCATTCACAGAGCACTCCATAAAGTAATTACACTCGCGCCTGCGCCTGCCCCGTGTGCCTGTGCCCGAGCCCCACTCGAGGCTTTTGCAAAATTGCCAAATTAGTTGTTGCAAGTGCCTCTCATTCATGGAGTGGTGCATTCTGTGCGCGGCATAATTAAAACGTATGCGAAGCAATTAAACTTGAAACAGAATAGATCTCGAGGGTAGACATAGACATCGCCAAGAGATGTGCATTCTGGCGCTCAATCAGTGGCAGTGCTGCGATGATTGATGTGTCCCACAGTCGGACAGAAGAGAGTGGAGGAGCCTCAGCCACTGAGAGCAAACAAAAGCGTCTAAACCTTGCATTTTGTGGGCGCTGGGAGCATCGGTCCACTGATTTATTTACGGCCCAAACGGTCATAAAAATAGTTCCCACTGCCGTTGCAGCCATTGCAGCCGGCCAAGGCAACAAAAATGATTGTGTGGCAGCTACCGAAACAATTTGCCTTTTGTTGCGCGAACCGGACCCCGTTGGTTGCACAACGCCAGCTCTGATGGGGTTCAATCCCAATCCATTGGAGAACGTTCGATGAGTGCGTGCTCTGCTCGCAGATGGCCAAATTGCAGGTCAATGAATGGGCTTGGAAATGGAATGGTCCCATTGTCTCGCGGAGTGCAGGGAAGGGAAGAGCCAGCAGCTAATCCGCTTGCCAAAATTGAAACGTGTGGCCCAACTCGACAAAGAACTCGGCCGCATCTGCGTCTACATCCTCTTGCGTGGGGGGTCAACCTGTTTGAGGTCTTTGATTGGCAGTTTCTGCGGGCCTACCCACATCGCCAGACATCCACAAGAGGCCCCAAGCCCCGATTGGTAGAGATTCCGAGATAAATCAGCGCACATGTTGATAGACAAACAGAAATGATTACGATTCTCGCACTTGATCGCTCGATTGATGATCCAAACAAACCCCACACTCCACTCCACTGCGATCCGAACCGATCCGATCCAACTTCCGCCATTGCCAGCCAGCCAGCACTCGATGCGATGCGAGAAGAAAAGGTTAGGCTCTGCTCTCCATGTTGAACCCATCCCATCCTTGCCCCGCCGCCACTGACATTGAAACTCTGACACGCCGGATCGAGGAGGCCTCGCAGATACTCGTATCAGCCATGACTTTGGGCCCCCCGTCCGTTCGTAATTCGTTTGAAATTGATTTGAACTTTGAGTCGGGGGTGCACACTGGAACGCAGAGTGGAGATCACTGAGATCACTGAGATCGCTGAGAGATCTGTGGAAATCAATTATTAATCCGCATGCACCACTGTGCATCAGTTCGCAGCTCGATTTCTGGCCGCTGAAGTTTATAAAACAATTAAACAACAAACACAAAAGCCCGATGGAAACCCGAAAAACTGTAATAAAGATCATCAAGTGCCAGCACCACCACCACCAACACAAGAGGCAGGAAAAAACTAGACAAAGAGCCAAACATTTGTTGGAATTTGCAGCAAGGCAAGGGGGGAGCTCCAGCTCTGGCTCCCATCCCAGTGGAGTGAAACGAAACACTTTCAATTTCGGGCAGCCAACTGTAGAGCAGAGCCAGAGAGCCAGAGCAGATGATTGTGCAAGATTGGGGCTGGGACTGGGACTGGGGCTGGGACTGGGACTGAGGCTGGTTGGGGGCAATGTGGCAGTGGGTCGCACCAGGTCGGACTTTTACCCCGTAGAACACGTCTCGTTATGCGCATTAACCCATTGCTCCAAAATTGTGGGAGCTGCATCCGCGAGCATAATTCGTGTCATTTGCATATGGCACTCACTGCTGTCTGTCTGCTGGCTGCAGATCTGCTCTGGCAACTGCTCTGGCATCTGCTCTGCTCTTGCATTGTGCGCTGCCGAGGCTGTCGCTATCACGAGTGCACTTTGACGGCGGGAATGGGACCCGCTTCTCGGTTCGATCGATCCACCGATCGATCATTATCACCCCCTGAACGATTGCCGATCTGCGGATCGTTGATCTTCATCTTCCATCTGCTCCGAGTACCCCGGAGCACCCCGCGTACCCATACCCGTGCCAATCTTGGCAGTCAAATGTCAAGGCACATCCTTTCTTGTTTCTTGCATGGCGCTGCAGAATGTTTTCAGCAATCGACCGACCCCGAAACAATTAATAATCAGTCTGCGGATAATGAAAGCTGTTGCCAGCCGGTGCCGCTGCCGATGCCGCCGGCCAAGTGATTATCAAATGGCGGAGAAGTTTACACGGCATAACGCTGGAATGGTGGAGTTTCGTTGGGCATATGGGGGATCAGTCTCCCGGAAGATCAATGGATAATCCTTTGCTGCATGGCAATTGGGTGAAAAGAACAAGCAGAAACTTCACTCTTATCGCGACTTCGGGCACCGCATAAACCTCGCAGATCGCAAAAAGCAATTTGAGTTCGATTTGAAATCGAATGGAGCGCCCCTGGAGAGCGCCCAAGCGCCAAGGCGCGCAATTGTTTCACCGAAAAACTAATTTCTTGGCCTCAAAAAAGTGCGAGACGGCTGTCTGCCGGATCTTGGCGACGATTAGTTGTGGTCCGGTCCTGAGTATCGGCTACAGCGATAAGAGCCCCACAACCTTGGGGCACATGACATGACATGACATGACATCTGCAAGATACAAGATACAAGATACAAGACACTTATGCAACAGCCATTTGTAATTCGTTTGGCATTTTCGGGGGGAAAGTAAAAAGTCAGTCGGCATATTTATATTTATTTGGACTCGGGGGTGAGTATCTGCGCAATTGATTCGCCATCGAAATCAATAAACTCTGACAAAATGATGCCACAATTCGGGGCATAAATCAAACGCATTGTTGGAGCAGCGCAATCGCTTCCTTGAAGACCCACGAGGGCATCTCCATCTCCCCCCATTTATTTCTGTGTGGGAGATGAGGATAGGGATGAGCATGGGGATGAGGATGGGGATGGGGATGTGTTGCAACGCATCTGCTGGCTCACGAATCTCGGAATTTATGATTTTCTACTGATGTAATAATAATCATGCACAGCCCCAGACGACAGGTGAAAAATTGTTACAATTTGATGGCTCTGCCAGTCACAACAACGTGACGCGCCACCCCACCCCTCCCCAGCACTCTGCACTGTGCGCTCTTTGCCAATGCAATCCCTGGCTCTCTGCCCCACTGCTGTGGCAGTGGCAGCCGCTCGTTGCTGCTTGTGGGCTGCCTGTGCTACATGGGTTTCTGTTTTATGGGACTCTAAATTGTTTCTTTATAGCTGGCTGCCACTGCCTCAGGTGATGCTGCCTCAGGCTCTGCCTCTCTGACTTACAGAGTTTTAGAATGTGTAGTTCGCTGGGCTAATTAGATATGCACGTATCGGCTGCACATTATTTATGGCTCTGGGGATGACTGCCGCTTCGACAGAGCGCCGTGAGTGCTGTGAAAGGAGGGAAGAGAAGTGTATCAGTTTACAGCGGTTGGTTGCCCAACCTATGGCCAAAGCGAGGCATCAATGGACCCAACCCACATCCGCACAGATAGCCCCCGCTGAACCCATGCTCCACTGGGACAAGGTTCAGGTACACCAGGCGAAGGTCAGACCGAGTGCTGAGAGACATTCAATCATTCTGGCGACCTTGTCGGCGGCGGCTCCAGCTCCGGATCGCAACCCCAGAACGTGTTGGCTTCTGTGTGTGAAAATCAAACAATGATCGGGCACTGATCAGGCCGCGCATAGGAGATGGATCACAAAAGGTTCTCGCAGAAGGTTCTCCCACTCCGGCAAACCCCAAAGCAGACAACAGACAGAGGCAAATGTGTGCAAGTGTACCGCAAAGATGGCATGCCACATGTGAGCGCTGCGAGCTCGAGTGGCAGCCACCAACAAAATTAAGAAAAAACTCTAGACAGACAGACGGAGAGACTTGAAAGTATCTATCTATCTATCTATCTATCGCATCGTATCGTATCTGTGTATCTATCTATTAAGGCAAGCGCCGATGCAATTTTGGGGCTTCATCTTCGACTAGTAATCAAAAGTCGGGGACTCCACTTCCACTTGCCCGTACGAACATTGCTGCAACACGCAAGCAGCTCCACAAAAATGAGACGCCAAAGCAGATTAATTATGGAGCCAGAGGCTGAGGCGCTCAGTCTGAGGCGCTCTGAGTCTGAGCCGGCCCGACAGCCACAAGGAAGCTTAGGAAGCAATCTTGGCTCAGTTTTTGGCGCAGGTGAATGTGCAGAATGTGCAGAGCCACAGCCAGAGCCACAGCCAGAGACCCGACCAGAAGTTGGGGGCAGGCCAGGCAGCGTCGTCTATTTGTTGAGTGTTTGACATATGATTTTTGCTAAATGAAAAATCTTTCGAGTCTCCTCCATCTGCGACTCAGACTCCATCTCCAACTCGATGCTGGCAGAATTTTCGTAATGATTTCGGGGGCCTCTTGCGAAAAATCTTTTATTTGGCAGCAATTCTTTCACAACCCAAAATTCAAGGCAGATCAACGGATCTCCATCTCTGTATTTGTATCTGTATCTGTATCTGTTTCTGTGGCTCTCCACCTGCCACAGCTTTGAGAGGCTGACGGCAAATCAATG
The DNA here is from genome assembly GCA_018150905.1 of Drosophila ambigua. NCBI lineage: Eukaryota > Metazoa > Arthropoda > Insecta > Diptera > Drosophilidae > Drosophila > Drosophila ambigua. Next base: position 7,861,518 of record JAECWS010000001.1, on the reverse strand, counting down.
AGCATAAATAAGATTAGAGCGGGAGCAGAGGCCTCCTCTTAGTGCTGGCCACTAAATAGCGCTTTAATTGGCACCCACAACGGGCCGACGCTGGTGTCTGCTGGCTGGTGTCTGCTGGCAACAATGCCCTGCCATCCCATTGGTGCATCGCTTGATTGCGGCGGCTATGACGAGGCAAGTGCCTGCCTTTCGATTCAGGTGAAGGCAGAACGACAGGAATGGGCGCTGATCGGGAGGCATTCTTCACATATTCCCTATTAAGCAGAGGAAATAAATATTTTGGGGGTAATGCAGAAGCTTCCCACACCTATGCTCCACCCATTCCCATGCCAATTGCATCCCAGATAAAGACACAGCAGAGCAATCAATTAGTCCAACTGAAATGGCTCTTGCATAAGGGGCAGCTTGCTTTATTTAATTGCATTCAATTAAAGTATCCAAATAAGTTGGGGGCTTGGTGTTGGTGGAAGGGTCTTGACTTTCTAGCCACTGCGGCGGGGCGCAAGGGGCGCATTTCGCTGTCGTTCGAGTACTTTGCTGGCTGCGTAACCAAAAACCGAAACGCGAAACCAATCCAATTCAATTCAATTCAATCCAATCGCATCCCATCGAAGAGGAAAATCCAGTTGGGTTCGTGGCTGGCTCTTCTCTCTGGTGGCGGCTTAGGTGGAATTTTTAGGTGGCTGTTGGCACAGCAGTCGACATCTCAAGTGCCCTAAACATTCACTTTTATCAACGAAATGCAGTCACCCAATTTCCTGCCGCTACTTGATACAGTTTTTGTGTGCCGACAAGGTCGTTTGTCGTTCAACGTTCAACGATCGACGATCGACGATCGAGAGCCGCCTCTCTGTGTCTGTCAGGCCCCCTCCGCAGTGCCCCACTGCCCTTAGTTTGTTGTTTATTTAGTGGGGCTTATGCAACCGACAAACACTACATATAACAATTGGTAAGGGTAATTGAAGTCTGAAGGGAGCAGGCTGTCAGTCGGTCAGTCGGTCGGTCGGCAGCAGCAGCAGCTCCTCCTTCTCCTTGGGCCCTGTCAATGTGCCTTGAACACTCTTACTTTTCACCCATCGATAGAGGTTTAGGGAAGACCCATCCACCCATCCAGCCATCCTCAAGTGGGCCCCCAAAAGATACTTCAAGCTGTGTAAATACTTACCCTGCGATTAATTACACTCGAGACCCAGGCCCACAGCTCTGAGAGAGACTGCGGTCTTTGTGTGGCATGCCCATGATAATTATCACAATGGTGGAGCGTTAAATGGGGCAGGCAGCATCGCACAACCAAGCGAAAGTGGCGCCAAAGGGCATGGCGGCCAAAAATAATGCGAATCTGTATCTGTATCTATTTGATGTGGCTTTCACAAAAGCCGCCGCCGCCGCTGCTTCCATTTCAAGTGCTTCTCAAAAATAATCCGCTAAAAAGAGTGCCGAAGAGTGCGAGGAACGAGGGCCGAGGGACGCGTCAGAGGTGCCAATATGCAAATTGGCAAGGGACGATCCATGATTGATCATCCATCCGACCATCTACCTATTGGAGTAATTATGCAGAGTAATTTATGCAGATTTGGTTAACTAATGCGAAACGGACAACAGACAGGCAGGCAGACAGACAGGCAGACAGACAGGCAGACAACGGTGCGTATGCGTGACGTGACGTGGTTGGAGGCATGGGAATTGGGTAAAGGTTGCTCATCCCCTCAGGAAAGGAGGCTAAGGTGAGTTGCTCACCCGAAACAAAGTGGCGGCAATCAAATTCTAGATCATAAATATGAGGAAGCAGCTTGCTGCAATCTCAATCTCCACTGCTGCGATCAGAGCCATTCCCAGCGCTGTTTAGAGCCGCGATATCATTAACTCTGGCACATCCATCAACTCGGCCAACAGAGCTTTGCAATTCATATGCGCAGCGGGCGGTTCTATGGGGCCGAGTTGCTCCCACTCTCGCGCATTCCCCAGTGCCGCGAAACTTCACACTTTGGCCATTAATTTGTCCGGAGTTGGCCAACCCAACATCTCGCAGTGCGCATCTGCTTGACCAAGCCTGTACCCTGTACCCTGTGCCCCCGTCCTGCCAACCCACTTAATGTACTTTTTATTTAAATTTGTTGCTAGACAAAAGAGGCAGCCATTCGGCTGCACTCGACTCGACTCGACTCGACTCTGGCGGCGAATTCTTAGCAACAATTTGCTGCTCCAATTAAGCTCCAACAAGCAGCGCTCCTGCAGCCGCTGCTGCCGCTTCTGCTGCTGCTTCTTCTGGCCAAGCGTGAGTACATTCATCATGCGGTGATTTATGGCGCCCACGCCACTGCCATCGCCATCGACGCATGTGCTCACGTTTTGCCACAGAGCTGAAAAGAAGCAGCAGAAGCAGCAGCAGCAGCAGCGCGTGTGGGCAGCTCCTCAACCCCACTATGCAGCCCCATCTTCAGCCACAGCTACAGCTAGAGCATCAGCATTGTTATGCTCTGTTAGCCATTTCAGAAGCGTGTGGAAATTAAACGATGTGGCAAGACCCGAACAAATTGCTGCTGTGGGCGTTGGAGGTGCAACAGCAGCAGCAGACTCCGCAGAGACTGGGAGTTCCGCTTGGAGCAGGTGCCAAAATCAAACCATATAAACCACATAAAACATAAATGAAGAAACCAAAGAATCCACCAGCCACCATCCACCAAATGCACACACTCCAATGAGTTTATTAAGCTGCCACCAGACGCAGTAGCAACAGCAGCAGCAGCAGCCAAAAGCGAAGAAGCTGCAGCTGCTCGGCTGCGGCTGCGGCACACCGTTTGAGGCTGTCGGATGAGGAGGCACGTTGAGTGTTTTAATTACTCGTACAGCCAGTGCGATCAGTGGCTGCCACTGCCCCACTGCCACCACTGCCACCACTGCCACCGACTGGCAACTGTATCTGAATTTGTTTGATTTACGCGTGGTCATTAGCCATTGCCAAGTGGTCTCCGATCTCCGGTCTCCGCTTGCTGGTCTCTGGTCTGGGCTCTTTGGTCCGCCTGTCGCGAAATGTCAAAAGGTTAATTGGATTGTGGCAGCTTTGGCAGCCACGGAGCTGCCGCAGAAGCCGGACGCAGTTAAGCATCTCGTTGAGGCATGGAATGCCTCTGCACTACCAGAATGGATACTTAGAGAGGCCACCACCAATGGCCAATGGTCGCGTGGAGACCAGTGAAGGAAATGCGCTCAAGTCTGGCAGTTTGTTTCAAGGAAGTTCGCTATTATGCACCATAAATCGATGTTTCCCCATGCACAGCCAATCAGCTAATGCTTATTTTATGTCTGTTGTTATATTTTATTAAAGGTTCGAATTGGTTTTAATGCAAACAAAAAGATTTTTACAAAATAAGTGGACAATTTCCGTGACTGGAACGGCGAGATCTTTCAGTTCGGTTTGCTGCAAGTTTTTAATATGGGTTTGAAGACAAATAAATACAGATCAATAGGGTGGGGCTCATCACAGACTCAGAGAGGTTTTGTACTTCCCGATCTAGTACCATTTGATCTACCAAAAAGTTAAAATTTCAAGAGCTTCAGCGGCCGCGGCACGAACTAAATAATATTCAAAGAAAGTCTGGAAAAATGTTGCATACTTTCACGTTAAACACAACCGTAAAACAACAACAAATTGCAGCAAACTATAACTACAATAAATGGCAAAAACTTGCCCGCGACTCGCAGCAGACTTGCAAACTTCCCTGTTAATCAGAGGACTTCCAAGCAATTCTGATCGCTTTTATCCCCTATAAATTACCAAGTTGGGACTTACCATGGATCAGAAATACTTCTCGCATCATTAGGAGCTGCTTTGGACTACATTTGCTTGGGGATACACCAATCAAAACTCGCTTGGACTACTTTTTGGACGCACCCCTTGGGGCAATTTGTGGCCTTATCCCAAAGTCGGCAATCGGCATCTCATCAGCAATCGTCGCTTGTCGAAATCCAATCAACGCCGCTAATGCTCGCCAGACATGCAACCAGCCAGCCAGCGCTGGAAGCGATCTGGGAGATGTGTTCATTTTGGCTGCCACTCCACATGGCTGCGGACAGCCTGGGAATCCGGGCCGCCTAAGTCCCAAGTCCACCAAGATCTTGATGGATGTCAGCGCGCCCACCCGATCGGCAGCTTCACACATTGAGTTATCGCGGGGTCGGCGAGTATCTCTATCAGTTTTTGGATGTGCATTAAATATGAGTTGGCTTGGGACGTTCCAATGGCTTAAGTGACAGCCGAATTGTTGTTGTAGTTGATCCACCTACCTGAGCATCATCTCACTCTCCCTTGCTGGTCCCCACTTCACCACCATCTGAATCTCATGGATGCCACGCTGCTCTTTTATGGTTCGTTACTGTAGTCGATTAAAATTCCACAAAATGGTTGAATGTTAATCGCTCATTGTTTAGGGGGCGCACAGAATTAAATTGTTTGCTTTTTTGCGACTTTTTTGACATATAGCAGATGCTGTGGCTGTGGCTGTTGTTGCTGTCGCTGTCGCCTTTCAAGCTGCCGCCGCCAAGAACTGAGTGCATTTTGAGTGTGCTCCGAGTTTCGGCTGTGATTGCTGCATTTTTAATTGCATTGTTGCCCCCACCCACCCCGCCGATGGCAATCAGGCAAAGACAAGTTAATTAAAGCCTGCAACAGAGTGGGGAATATTGTGGCAGCTCGTGGCATAGAGAACACAGCCTGTACTTTCATATAAAATTGTTTTATACAAGGAATCGTTTCACAAAATAAAGACTGAATCTGTGTTGAAAGTTTAACCGTTGCACCAGGCTAGCGTTGTGGGGGGGAATGTTGGATGAAGAACGAAGCATTGCATTCTCAGAACTCGCCGTTTCCATAGTGTTTGATCTTGAGCAGGTCGCAGGAGAACTGGAAGAACTGCTCGCACTTGGCTGGCTTCCGGGCGTCGGGATGGAAGGGACCCTTGCCGCCGTTGCTCAGATAGGTGCCGCCCTGGCCCTCGATCGAGGGATCGATGGCCGCAAACACCACCGTGCGCGAGCCCCGCTCGGGCGTCTTGAAGAAGAGCTTCTTGAACACGGGCACCGATGTGGTGGCCGAGTGCTCGAACAGGTCCGTGTCCACGATGCCCGGATGCACCACATTCACCTGCACATGCGACTTCTCTGCATCGAGCAGGGTCTGCAGGTGGCGGGTGTAGAGGATCTGGGCCAGTTTTGACTGGCTGTAGGCCGCTCCCGGATAGTATTGATGGCTGTGGAGGAGCACAAACGCCAAGTGAGTGGAAAGCCAGCAAATATGGGGGGAATGATTCACTCACTTTCCGTTGATGTCCTTGTAGTTGATGCGGCCAATGAGGTTCACGCAGGAGCTCACATTCACGATCCTCGCGTTCTTTCCCGCCTTGCCGGCCGCCTTCAGGCGGGGCAGCAGCAGGTGGCTGAGCAGGAAGTGGCCCAAGTAATTGGTGGCAAAGTGCGACTCGTAGCCATCGGCGGTGAGCCTGAAGGGGGCGAACATAATGCCGGCATTGTTCAGCAGCAAATCGATCTTTGTGTACCGCTCCTTGATGCGCTCAGCGAAGGCCTGCACCGATTTCAGATCGCCCACGTCCAGCTGCTCGCATATCAGCTTGCCCTTGGTCTCCTTCAGATCGACTACAGCTCCGACGGCGGCTTCGGCGCTTTTGGGATCGCGAACACCTGCAAATGACATCCAAAATCAATGAAAAATTCGGTAAGTAAAGTAACTCTACATGGCAGCTACACAAATAGGAGACACCTGGCGACGAGACATGCAAGCACGAGCCATGTATCATGTAGCAGACATGTACCAGGCATGTAGAAAGTATTTTTGGGGCCGAACTGAAGCTAACGAACTCTTATCGCCACAACTCCGTCCACTGCGATCCGATCGTGATCGGAGTTGGCAGTCGAAGTAGATAAAGAACTCCTCGAGCGTGGGGTCACGTTTAGCCCAGCGGATGGACGAGGCTGGGGGCAGTCGTTCAGTGCCATGGCGATGGCGATGGGAATTCGATTTCTTTTCTCCTTTGGACTTGGCCATTCCGGGCACGTGCCCGGCTGCACAGTAAGTTGTCGCATTAAATGTTGCCAGAATGTATAATTATCCACTCGGCAAGCACTGACTGGTCTAGCACCGGTTCCCGTCCTACTGGGCACAAAGATCGAATGGTAAACTTACCCATGACGACAGTCATGTCGCAGGCCAGCAGCTTCTCCACAATCCGCAGTCCAATGCCGCGGTTGCCTCCCGTGATGACAGCGATGCGGTCGGGCTGCTTATAAAGTGCTTTAATGGATAATGTTCGTTCACAATTAATTGCAGTCCGATTAGCATCTTGATCTTTAGAGTGTTCAATGTCCACTGGCTTACCCACGCGATCCCGCGCCGCATAGTGAGCGTCGTGGATGAGGCCCACAATGCCCAAGTACTGATACCGGAACTCCGTCTTCCACTCGAACCATGACTTGGGGAACTCCTTGGTCGTCTTCGAGAAGAGGAAACCGCACACCAGCAGCCCCACGAAGAAGAGCCAAAACAATGCGAGCAGCATGATGCCTGGGGGAGAGAGATTCCAGATAAGGATTGGAAGGGCTACGTCTTGCGGGCAAAGGTCGTGGCGGCGCTGATAAGGGGAACAGAGCCAAGTTTGGGTTGTCACACGGCCGATTAGCCATTAGCCAGTGCCATTACTGGGGCAATTATCAATATTGACGAGTCAATTCGTCTCGAGTGCACTTTGCGACACTCTTAACCTGAGTCAGCAACAATTTCATGAGCCACACAGCAAGGGAAGGGTATATGTGGTCTGCTGTGAGAGTTGGTTTTATTGTGAGCATTTGGACAAGTGACCCACAAATGATATTCTGCTGATATGCGCCCTATTTCAAGCCACACTATCTGGGAGTCTTGGAGCTGTTTTCGAGTTAATATTGAAGCCAGAGCATTCAGCCATCTTTGTGGCTCTCTTGCTGCTCTTCCACCTGAGATTCGTCGTGTGTGTTTGCCTAGCAATTGAGCTCGATTGGTTGGCTCTGTATATCAATGGAGCCCGACACATTGCATCATTATAACTGAGTAAACGTATAGTACATATGTGTATATACATTGTACATCTATTTGAATATTTACGATGCAGGTTGCACTCTGACTGCAGTTGGGCGCAGGCGTAATTGTTTAGCCAGCTGCGGGAGCTATTAAATTAATTAGTCACAGCTAGAAAGATACTAAATGGTTAGTCTTTATGTCCGGAGACTTTGTCGCAGGTAGAGAGAACCGAACTGTCTCTGCCTGTCTGCCTGTGAGTTTGAGTGTGTGTGAATGCTCGTTAAATGCAAATTAAAATGCCAAACAGCGGTAACAGAAAACACGAAAGAATGAAAGTTGAAGAACCAGAGCCAGAGCCAGCGCCAGAGCTAGAGATAGCTAACCAATGATCGGGGCCAAAAGAGTGACTACTCGTATGGGGCCACAGCCAAAAAAGAAGAAGATTGAAGCGCTAAGCAAGAAGGGGACGGGGGTGGGGGCCCAGGCCCAGCGACCTGTCTACGTATGACTCTGACTGACTCTCTACGAACGTGCGCCTCGTCTCTTTTTGACTTCCGTCAACAAAACGCAAAAGCTTAGCAGTTTTATTGTTGCAACTTGGATGGTTAACTTTCTATTTCCATCACTGCCGTTCGTTTCCTTTGCGTGTCCCCCTGCCCTTGGCGGTTCACGTAGCGTCTTCTCTGTCGAAACAATAGGAAATGCACTTGCCTTTGCCTCTGTGAATAGCGAAACGTGTCTATGCTAATATTGACACCCTTTTATTCAATTAAAGGTTGGGTTTGGCTGCCTTGAAGATTTCAATTTCTATCTCACGATTTCGAGAACCGGTTTCCGCACTGGCCCTTGGGAGTCACAACCGCACCGCGAGAAATTCAAAAGCGAACTGTAAGCTTTAAATGCGCGCCTTTCCGCATAGAACTTGATTCGTCTTGTCACTTGTTTTTTTGTGTGGGGCCAGCCAGCAGGTGTATTGTATACGATACGTATTTGCCGGCTGACTAGGGGCCCGCGGAACAGCTGATGACATGCTTTGATACGGCTGCACGCTGGCACCTGGTTGAAGCTCCAATGCACTCACCTTAACAAATACTCGGCCAAGGCACTTAAATTAATGTTTAATTGAAAAAACTGCCAAAAAGCGTATATTTGGTAGAGGCCAGTGTGGCCGCGGATTTCTCTTTAAAATATACCGCCCTGAACCTCAGAAATATACACTAAATATACCAAATATTTCGAAAGTATATTATAGTGCCGTAAACGGTCACACCTGTTGCATTTCCCTGCTCGCCGGTGATGAAAGTTCTTCGATAGTCATATATATTATGTATACAAAAAAGTCGTTACTTTTGCTAGCTGTTTTGAATTTATTTATTGAACGGAAATCGTTTACGGTGCATTTAAAGTGTAACGAAAAAGATATTATTACAATTTAGGTTATACATAATACATCGATACCAGTTATTAACTAATTTTGTCTTTATATATGTAAGTAGTTTGTGTTTACATTTAGTAAGAACGAAACGGAAGCTGAAGCTAAGTAAAAATCGAAATCTAAATATATGTTTCGTACAAGTGTAATTTTTTGATTTGATTAAGTTTCGGTTAACTCATACGTTTGGGGTTTTAAGATATAGTGTGTGTGTGTGTGTGCCAGTGTGGGGGTGTTCGGGGTGTATTCATATATTATTCAATTGATTCGTGTATCGTGTATTGTGTGGGTGTCCTCTGTCTAGGTGCCTACTAAAAGAATATAATATTAAAGGATAAAGTATTTAAAATCGGAACTCTAAGTTGCAGCTGCTGTGTCGGCGTCCTTCTCTGTCTCCTCGGTACTTGCAGCGACATCCTTAGGCTCCTTTAACCGTCAATTCTCCACGGACATGTTGCCAATGTCGTCGTTGATGGACAGCACCTGGCCGATAAAGTTCTGATCGGTGACCACCTCGGCCAGGGCCTTGCACAGCTCCGTGAGCTCCTGCAGCGGCATCTTCAGCTGCGGCGCCAGCTTCCCCAAATGGTGGCTAATGGTGTCTGGCAGCTGTGGGAGATTGGACATTGGAATGGGGGCTTCCATAATGCATTCGGTCTGACGGTACGAACCTTGGCTTTGCCCACTTTGAAGCCGCTGAACATGAGCTTCGTCCGCACGCGCTGCTCGTTGGGTCCGTCGTAGAAGATGGTCAGATACGACTCCTGCACATTGGCCACCAGCGGGAAGTAGATGCCCGCATACACCTGGCCCTTGGCATCGCGCGACAGCAGCGACCGGAAGTTGTACACCAGATTGCGGCGCACGGTCACATCGATGGCCGTGATGTACTCCTGGGCGACGTAGACCAGCGAGGTCTTGAAGCTGCTCTTCTCGCCGCGCATCTCGCGCTCCTTCCACTCCACAAACTTGTCGCTGTGCTGGCTGTACGCGTAGCAGTAGTCCCGCTGCAGATGCGGCTCCTTCGATTGAGTGAACCAGCCTGGAGGGAAGAAACTTAGTAACCTGCAGTGCTGCATCTCTATAGATTGGACCTACCGGTGTGTGGATAGCTCTGGTCCTTCATTACAGTCATCGCACGGCTGACGTGGTAGCCTGGATCGAGAATCATGACGCCACGACGCTCGCCAATGGCTATGCGCATGGCCACCATGACATGCTCCTTCTCGACGGCCGCATCGGCCGAGTTCAGGCCGTACTCCTCGTCCAGCTGGACGTAGTCGTTGCAGTCCATCACCTGCTCCTCGCAGGACACCACATACAAGTACTGCGCCAGCACCGGGAACAGCTGCACCATCCTGGCCATGATCTCAAAGGCCAGCGAGACGCACATGTGGTGCCGGCGATTGATGGGCACGTCGTAGAACTGGAAGAAGCTGCGCAGGTCCGAGCGACGGGTGCGCTTGAAGCTGCGGTAGAAGTCCACAAACAGGTTGACCGTGTTGTAGTGCGTCTCCTCCAGCATGCGCTGCAGCGTGGTCTCCACAATGCCGTTGAACTCCTCGTACTGCCACACGTTGTCGAAGATCAGGGTCCCCTTGCCGGCCTCGCCCTCGCCGTCGCCGCTGGCCCAGTCGGGCAGGGGCAGCGGATGACCCAAGGGCCACACTCCGTTGATCTGGTTGAAGGCGCTCAGGTCGTAGCCATCGCCGACGGCCCAATCTGAGCCGCCGAGCGAGTGCTGGTCCTCCGGAAGGAACGGTTGCTGTCTGGCAAGCAGCTGCCGGATGTCGGAGTAGCGCTCCGATCCATCCACCGATGTCAGGTCGGCGGTTGGCTGCCACTGTAGCACCTCGTCATCCTCGTAATCGTCCTCACTCGAGGTGGAGGCCGTTCGCCGGACCGTGCCAGTGCTTCTTGCCTTCCCGGATTGATCATGTGCGAAGGACGACTTCGTAGTCAGTCCCATTCCACGCACCGCATCGGCCAGCCGCTGGTCTTCCTCCCTGCCAGTGCATGCGGCGGCCCCCTCCTCGGCAGCATCGACATCCCCATCGACGGGTATCGATGCTGCTCCATCCTTGCCGTGGGCAGCGGCGAGTCAACTTGGCCACTCGGAGCCCCAGCGGCCCACGGTGGGCACGTAGCCACTTTCACAGTCATTGAATGTTGCTTCTAGTTGAATGTTGGCGACTTGTCGCGTTGCGTTGGCGCTCGGATTCAAAGGTTCGGTCGCCTGGATGGCAGCGATGGTGGCTCCAGCTCCAAGACTGTACAGACTAATCCGGCCCTGCGCTCGGTTGAACAGGAGCTCCGGCTCGTCTCCAAATTTCGTTGTTGGTTGAGACTGATCTGTAAAGGGCATAGAAATAAGAAACGAAATGTGAGTAAAGACCCTTGACCTGTGGTCTTATCGGAAACCAATTATCGGCGCAGCCCACTCCTAATCAGCTTTCGCACAGGTAGATTTAAATGATTCCCGTTGGCACAATGGGGATCGTAATCTCTATGCCGCTCCGTTGTTTCCATTGACTTAACATGCCCTCGGGGCTACAGTCAGTCTTCAGGGTGCAATAAACAATTGCCAGGCCAATAAATGAAGTGGACGAGTCTCTATGCATGGGTTGGGCCTTATCAACTCGAGGCAGGATGTGGGCGGGGAGGGGCGGGGTAGTTTAGTGTGTCGTTTAAGTGCTGATAACTCACTAAACTAAGTGTGAGCTAGCAGCAAAATTAAACACAAAGAACACTCATAGGGCGGTGCCGGATCGGACACGGGGCACGTGCCCTGCCCTGGCCTGGCCTGGCCCAGTCACATTTGCATCCATGTGAATTTCTGGGCCTGTTTTGGGCCGTACGCCTCGCCACGCCCCAACTTCGTCATGCGCTAATATCTAGCTTGTTTTTCAGTCGAATTTTCATGATTAGAGAACGAACATTTTACGTCGTTGATTCTGTGAATTTCTTTGTGTGTAATGTGATTCAGATGTGGGGGATTTTTAGGCTGTATTGTGTGACATTGTGATCGCGGCTATATGTTTTTTATGGCACGCACAATTGTTGCTAATTTGCAGGTGAAATCATGGCCAGGCAATTGTGCGAAGGTCTGGGCTGCAGCGGCGACGGCAACGCCGGCTGCTCCTCTTGGCAGCCTCACAAGATCTGAGAAATCTATTTTGTAGGCATGTGCAGCCAGACACTTGACTAGCTAATTAGGGCTACTTACTACTATAATTTGCCACAGCTTTCACTTAATTACTTACCCATACAATGGCCTAAAGCCCAATGAACGAGATTGTGGTTTTCCTTTGTTAGATGTTCCCTCGAACAATCCCTGGTATCACGCGGCGCTGCTTCAGCTTCAGTGGCTTTTGCGGCTGCAATTGGCTCTAAGCTCTGGGCTCGGTGCTCTGGGCAACTGTTGCGCTCTGGGGCAGGCCCCAAACGATTGGGAAATGTAACAAAATAAGGGGGTAACACGAACTAAGGGCAAACAACTTGTTGTTGTTTGATTTGTTTGCTGTCTTTGGGTTCTCTGTTTCCGTTTGTTTGCTTTTTGTTTTGATCTCTCTCTCTCTCTCTCTGGTTTTGATTTATAGCTGTTGCCTTTTTTGCCTGTTCAATGCAGGTCCGAGTTTTTTAACGATATTGGCGAATTAATCGACATCGAAGTGGATTTTATTCAACACGTTTTATGCTTGACCTGGTCCACAGATACTAGTGCGTATACATACGTATACGTATCTTTCCTTTGGTTATAATATGCACTTGCACTTGGCTATTTCCGTAGCTGAATTTGCTTTCCGAGCGACTCGACTCGACTCGACTGCTGTTCCGTTGGCGATGAGATGCGAAAACCGAATGAGAGTCGAGGGCGGCCCTGCTTATATATATAAAAAAAATCCGATCGCAATTGTATTGTTGCCCCGATTTGACTACGAAGTGTGTGGCGGTAAACGGTTAATGTTAGCGTCGGCCGAGCAGAGCAGCGACTGCAGCTGACCCAGTTGTTGTTGTTAATATTGTTGTTGTTGCTGCCGCGGTATTTGTTTATTTTCTTTATTCGCGACAACAAAATATTTCAATTTATGACGCAAAAAAAGTTTGAAAAATTCCACAAACCCTGGGCCCCGATAAGGGGAACGCGACTTTTGTTTTGCTCCGTAACTTCGTGTCCGAGTGGTTTTGTGGGGCGATTATAATTGTTTTTACACGACAATTTGGGGCTCGAAGCGCGTTGGGATAGGATCTGGGAGCACCTTTGTGGTGTGGCAGGGCTCCTTTCCTTCTGCAAAGAGAAAAGTGAGAGATGAAAAGAAAGATGAATTATGGCAAAAAAGATCATGAAATAAAGTCATTGTATGCCTCTGAATCATCTAATGAAATGAAATGAAACTGTTTACTATGATTTCAGCAACTCTTATCTGAATCCCAGTCAACGCTTGTTTATGCTCCAGTTTATTTATACAGCTCACGTTGTGTCACCGCCCTCACACCCCCTGGTATTTTATAACTCGTTGAGCGGAAAATTCGCCATTCCATGGGTCGTGTGTGTAACCCTTGGCAATGGTAAATCTGATTGGACGCCCTTCCTCAGGCACGGAAGATGGCATTACATTGATTATGGCATGCCGGAGTGGGTGGCATACACCTATTGTGATGCGCATTAGCAACGCCCGCTGGCGGCCAGTGGAGCGGGGGAGCGGTGGCAACGTGAGCACCTTAAGAGGCAACAAGTTATAGGAAGTGAAGCCTGTGCTGGCGAAAGGACTTGCCCCACAAGTGCTGCCAACGACGTAATAGTCCCTTGATGCCCACAGCCTCAGCCCCAGGCCCAGCCCCAGCCAACATGTAATTAGTGTCACGAACTAATTGGCAATAGGGCGCCAACTGCCCATCCATTTATGCATATATATATTTGTACTTGTTATATATTCTTAGGCCTAGATCACATTTGGTCGAGGCCAGGGCCCCACCAGATAGAACAATGCCCAGCAGCCCTTGCCATGTACTCCCGCTCGTAGGCCCCATTTTTATATACTTATTTGTGTGTACATAGCTGCCATATAGTTGAGATTTTAATTTTTGCGCCGTAATGAAATTTTTCTGGTGTTTGCCGAGATGTAAAAATGTAGACAAACATTTTGTGATGGTGCAATTTGATGGGAGCATTTTGCACTGGCCAAGGTCATGCGCTGTGTCCCACTTGTCACTACGAGTGTATTTGCATAAACTGCAAGTACTCGAAACGGGGGGATACTCGCAACTAGGAAGCTCTAGTTGTATATGTTTAGTAGGCGCTGCCTTGCTTAATTTGGAAACAAAACAACAAGTAGATAAATTCAGCAAAGTGACAACTATTAGGAGGGCAGCAGCTTATGCATAGACAAAACGCATTAAATATGTTTTTATTAATTAATTACTACTTGCGATGCGTAAAAGGAGCTCAGGGCTGTCTTGGGGGTGACATTTATGTGTCGAGCAGAAGTTTCTGCTGCACAAAACGGAAGCCAAAGATGGAAAGGTCGCGCAACCAGTGGCAAATTAGCTGTGACGCCTACTTCACCCATTCCGCATTGACGTCAGAGTGAAATGGGAGCAACAGAAACCTTGGAAACCTTGGGCGTGATGGAATTGCCCTATCCCAGTTTCCCAAACGGCGATTCTTCCATCGAAACTAGTTCAATGTCGCCAATTGTGGCCTGACGTCATTGTACAGACCTGTGGCCCAGTCCGCTGACTCAGCCTCAAGCCGGCCGGCACCTGGGATGGGTGTCAGGGCAGGTTTGGAGGTCAGGTTGCCCCTCCCCTTTGACCCGGCCCATTCCATTCCAGTGGCTGACTCAGGCCACGTGTCGTATGCAGACTGTCTCGTGTCTGTGAATTTGTAAACAAATTCGTATGCGTGGCTACGTGGATGGGCCTTTAACAATCAAAACAACAGAAGACCGAAGCGCAGACGCTGGAAATCTACGGAATTTTCCAGAAGGAAATGGCAATGACTTTTGGCCAAACATATGTAAATTGGCATAGAAACAATGTGCAACGGGTCTCCCTAAATAGCTGTATGGCCCATTAAATATTGAAATCACCTTAGTATATGTCCTACTTTTCGAAAATAAAACACCTTCCAATGCACATCTTTGTAGCACAGCACTGTACGAATCGCCCGCAGACAAAGAATGGCAATGGTTCGTTACACTGAAGGTCAGTTAATTGAGCACGATTCAAAGTTCACAGTGTGAGGTATACTTTAGGGGATTTTTCCTTGTCCTCTCGCTCAGACTATTGTAACAGATCCACATCTGCTACTTCTCCAATATTAATTAATGGATTAGTAAAATATAAACCACAATTGTCACTATAATGGGACGACACTGTATGTGTTTGAAGTCCTGCTTTTGCGCACTTTTATCGAATCCGCTTATTTCTTTGTTGTCTGTTCGGGTCGCCTCTGGCAGGTGTTGCCTTGACAACGCAAATTGGCACAGTCCAGTCGTAAAATCGATAGAGTAACTTCCCAGAAAGTGCTTTGTTGTGGGGATTACTTACCTTTTGATTGGTTCTCGAAGGGGAGCAGAACAACACACGCACTTGGATCACTCTCGCACGAACACGGGCAAAGTCAATCGCCGCCTGCCGCAGGTCCGTTGGTCAGGGGGAGAGGTCGAGTCGAAAGTCCACCGCCTTACAGCTTTTTACTCCAATTGTAGGAACCGTTGTAGTAAAATAAAATCAATATAATCATTTTAGTGTGGATGTGCATATTGAGGACAGTCATTGCACAACAGTAAGGCACGATTGCACTTTCCGCAGAGGATTCTTGTTGTAGGTCTTTCAACCAAATTGCTGACGAAACTCGGATAAATTAGTTTTTATGCCTTCTCTTGCGTTTGTGTGGCATTTAAGGTGCGGCGACAGAATGCGAACTCCGCGAAACGAAGAATTCTAGAACTCGAGGGACTTCCGGGCAAATATATAAATATATCCCTTCAATTATTTCCTTGAGAGCAAGGATATCCGCACGAGAAATGGGAGTTGGACTTATCGATAAAATATACCATATATACTACAAAATGGGTAATATATACTGCATTATTTGCCGATATACCGTAAATACACCTTCAACGCATCAATATACCAGAAAATATACTAATACTATGTGGCACAAGCCGCGCAAATTGAAATAGAACAGCTTTGAGTAGTTAGTCAGTTGAATTTGAATACATTCTGAAATCTAAAAATATGTTGTGCATGCAAACATGTTAATGCAAAGTCGGAGCCACAGCAGCGGCAGATTTCCACTAATGGTAATGGTAATGATTGTGTCAGGCCTACACCAAGTGTGTGGCACTAACGGACGCACTGCTGGCAATGAAGCTTCTGGGATCTTGCAAAAGCTGCGGCGAGATCAAGATGAGTGGCTTGCCTCCCCATCGTTGAATGTCAAAAAACCAGTAGAGAGGACTGAGAGTTTGTTCCAGCAGCTGGAGGAATTCGACAGATTAGATGATGCGACAGAGTCCGCACCTGCGAAGGACATTGGATCCATTTGGGGCTTCGGTCCCAAATCGAGCCCCGCCCAGAAGTTGGAAGAGAAACCGAAAGAGACGAGGCTGAACTACTTGCTAAACTATTCAAGTGCAAAGGAAGTTCCGATGGGGCCGGCGATGAAGCACGAGAGCGCGCAGCAACGGGAGCAGCTGGAACAGCGTCACCGGCAAATGGAGCACTTCAAGAACGCTGCTGCCGATCTGGCGTTTGAGCGAATGATGAACATGCAGAGAGAACGGACCGAGGGCGCTAAGTCTGTCTTTCTTCCCCTGTTTCCCGCTGCAAAACCTTCTGAAGCGAGACCTCTGGCCAAAACCGATCCTGCTAAACCCTCAAATGGAAAGTTCCATCCCATGTTTTCCGCTGCGAAACCTCCTGAGGCGAGACCTCTGGCCAAACCTGTTGCAGCAAAGTCTCTTATTGGAAAGATCTTTCCGCTATTTCCCGCTGCAAACCCTTCTGGGCCGAAGCCTTCTTGGTTCAAAACTGTTTCGGCAAAACCTTCAAATGGAAAGATCCATCTGCTGTCTAAAGCCAAGTGCCAGAAGCCACCGTCTTGGTCGCCAGCGTCGCGCCGTCCAGGCACCTGTCCGGCAACGACTTTTCGGCCCCCGACAACAACAAAACCTGGCTTAGGTGGAGCAAAGACGAGACCACCCAAACCGTTGGCGCCGCCGTACAGGGCAAAGTGCAAGCACGGTAAGCAAAAGAAGAAGAAGAAGCCGCAGGTTAGTGCTTCCTCAGCAATGCGGCTCGAGCAGATGATCCTGGCCATGAAGCAGCATGCCCTCTCCGTCCTCAAGAACCTGAACTACCTGGAAATGGAGGTGCTCAGCCAATCGCCAAACACCTGTTCTCGTCACCAGTCGAAGAAGAAAGGAAAAGGCGTCATTCCGAAGAAGAAAGCAAAAACCGGCGAGCGGCTGGACAGACCCACACAACCGTCCAGGGCACAGTCGAAGCTTCATCGTGGCTTTTTCTTCGGCATTCGACCGGCAAACGCCAAGGAGACATTGTCAGACTTGGCAGTCGCTCGTAAAGAGGAGCTCAAGCTCAGGGGAAGGGTGTGGCGCGAACACCTCCAACATCTGATGGCCAGAAAGCGTCCCTTCTTCAAGCCAA
The DNA here is from genome assembly GCA_018150905.1 of Drosophila ambigua. Classification (NCBI taxonomy): domain Eukaryota; kingdom Metazoa; phylum Arthropoda; class Insecta; order Diptera; family Drosophilidae; genus Drosophila; species Drosophila ambigua. Next base: position 7,844,347 of record JAECWS010000001.1, on the reverse strand, counting down.
AGCGGTACGAGGTAGCGCCAGCCGCAGCCGCTCGTCTAGAGCCCGTAGAGCCAAAGTCCGCCATCGACACACAACTCAACCTCAAGACGCGGCCAACTTCAGCTCCATCGCAGCCCGTGGAAGATCCTGCTGGTCGCATGCCTGTGTCCTCTGGAACCAATCCCATCCACGACAAACAGTTCTCCATTCGCAACTATGAGCTGGTGCCGAAAAAGTTGAAGAGCACCAGCTACCATCCAACGCGGAGGAGGAAAAAGAAGAAGAAAATGATGTTAGCTCTACGGCCTACTGATAACCAAATGCGAGGTTAAAGCCACCTTTATTTACTTTGTTTGTTAATAAATATATATTTTTGTTATATTTTATTTAAAATTGGCGCCTATTTTTGTGGCAAAGACGCAGTATATACAGTGTATTCTGTGTGGTTAGTGATTAGCCCATTGTCGACCAGGGGGTATTTAAGTATTGTGAAGCTTTAAACATTTGTTACGCATTTCCGGTGAAAGACATCATGCTCATTTTTATTTTATGAGTAAAGAAGAGGATTAGAGCTGTAAGGAGCATTTACAAACATTATTATTTTCCACGGCTTTATTGAAGGTGTTGTTCACCTGTTTTAATATAGGGGGTTTAAGTGGGCTAAGTCCTTTTTCGATATATTTTGAAAATAATAAGGTATATTTTGGTCAGACGGTATCTTTGATCGGGCACGGTCACACTCCACACGCGCCTGTTTTATGAAATTACTTGGAAAAAAAAACTTAAAAAGTTCTGGATGCAGTTATTGCAATTGTTTTTTACCTAAATGACGCTTGACATTTATGTGTGCTTCTATTTCCAAAGATTGTAGAACATTACATTAAAACCAAACTTTTTCCGTTGAGTGCGTATCGGTTATTAAACTAGACAAAGTGAAAAGAAACGCAATTTGCAGAATTTCTGCCTGACATTCGATTGGATTGGGCCCGCACGGGTTTTCTATTAAAATAAACATTACATTTATGCAGAATTAAGTGCATATTCAATAAGAACGTTATATTTAGCCTGGAGCTGCATATAACCCACTTAATTTTTATCGTAAGTACGCAGGCAGCAAGAAAGGCTTGTAGTGTGTGTAAAAAAAACTATGGCGCCAATAACGGAACTTTTTCTTCTCTACGTCTGTGTGTGTTCTACGCACTTTGCGAGGAAAAATGTACATACATACACACAAACATATGGATATCTTTTTTCAAATGCCGGATCACGTTCAGTTCAGAATAATACTTTATCGGCTTCCATTGAAAATATGAAAAGTGCAGCGTCTGCTGATTTCTGGACGCTGCGCTGTTTCTGCTGCTGCTCCTGCCGTCCACATGTGTGTGTGTGTGCGTTCGCGATCCATCTTCGGTACAGCTGCGGCGATGGCTAGCGTATCGTTTTTCTTTAACTGTAGAATCGTATTTTCTCTTATCGCTGTTTTGTTGTTTTTGCATTCTTTATTCATAATTGTTGCTGCTCTTTTTATTTGGAAAAAAGTTAATTGCTGGGTGTGGGTGGTGAGCAATGCATTCCAAAGTACTTGAATCATGCCTAATCCTATGCTAATAATCTCTTTCGTTTTCTCCTTCGCAGGACTGTTGAATTAAGCGTCATAATGTCTTCGAGTAAAGAAGATATATTTGCAGTAGTATCCTCGGAGGTGCGGGCGCTAATCATTAGTGGGCGCAAGCCACCGGTTCCCTTGAACGACGTACTCAGGGACTATGCCGAGGTAGTGGGAGAGCCACTGCCATTCCGAAGGTTGGGCTATAGCAGCGCCCAGGCGATGCTGGAGGATACCAGGAACTTCAACTTTCAGATTTACGGAAGCACGGTAAATGTTTTTTGGGAACCGCACCAACGTGGAAGTGAAGATTCATCGGAAAATCACTCACTCTTCGTAGCCAACTTTGCCCGCTTGGACTCTCTCTCTCTCTTGATCGGTCAAGGTTATACCCTGTATTCGCTATATCGAATTACCTTAGATGTATGTAACTGCAAGAAGGAGGATTCATTGTCAACTGCATTGAGTATTTATTACTGTTTACAGTCAAGCTAACCTATATAACCTTTAATTAACTGAATCCAATTTTAAGAAGGTATGCTCTCTCTTTACTAGAGGTACAGGGTATCGGATAGCCTGTATGCTCGCATACTGACATTTAGCTGGCTTTCTCTCGCCAGCAGCCTGCTGAGCTTGCTCTCTCGCTCAGCTTTCTATTGGCGCTGCAAAGCTTTTGCGAGCGCACCCGCCCGCAGTACCTTTCAACGCGTGCCGAAAGCTACAGCTGCCTCTGACTGCTGCTGCTGCCGCTTGTGTCCACGGGGGCCTGCCGCAAAAGGGGCGACGTGTCAACGTCTTCGTGTTCGTGTTCGTCTTCGAAAAGTGTAAACAATGGCATTCTACTTAACTTAGTTTATTTATTTAATTGTTCGCCGTATCGGAGTGCCAGCGAGGCTGTGACTGTGAGCTTTGCCTTGCGATTTCTATAGTTGCTGATTAAGCGCTTTTGCAAATGCAGCCGCCCCACACCCCACCGAAAATGTGTAACACGAAAAGTCGAAAATGCCAGCAATTTAAACTTTTATATGCATATCTTTGGCACTGTGTGTGTGTGTTTGTGTGTCCGTGTGTGGGGTGAAAGTGAACGAACGACTGCTATCTCTGTCTGTCCGTCCGTCCGTGCATTACACTTGAATTCTAGAAAGATGCAGATGCAGTTTTCTACTTCCGTTGCATGGGGGTGCGTGGGCTGACACTCGCCGCTCTACCCCCAACACACGCAATGCACTTTTGTCCGACCAAATCAATAATTCCAAGTGCAACAAAAATGAGAGCATCATTTAGTAAATTAATGCAAAATACCCATTATATATGTATATACATATATATATATACCCATATATGTATTTACTGACAAGCTTTCTCTGCATATCAACTATATGCAATTTGCCATATCACGTCTGGGGCCCCTACCCTACACATATTGCTCAATGGAGAGCTCCGACCCTATAAAGACCGAAAGACGATTACAGCAATGAACAACAGCCCGCATTAAATGAATCATTTGGCTGAGCAATCAAAAATCAACATAGAAAGGCTCCGATTTCTAAACCAGACACCGCGACACTTGGGCTAACACGCAAATCTTGGGAGGGGGAAAAGTAGCTGGAGCTGTTTGGAGCTGCAGCAGTTTTATTGGGTTTCAGTTACCCAAACTGGGAGCTCGCCAAGCGGAAACTTCATGGCGAAAGACTTTCCCTAGTCGCAATAATTCGATCTTTTTGGAATGCCAGAATAACCATCTCCCTTTGCAGGTCTGCATCACTGCCAAGTACAGCGAGAAATCGGACCACATTGCGTCTATGGTGCGCCAGCAGAAGACTTCCAAATCCAGAGCCTACTCAAGGCCGACCCCACAGCCACGATCTTTCAAAAAAGCTGCAACCAACTTCAATCAACAAAGGTATCCGCAGCAGAAATACCAGTGTCAGCTGCATATTCAGCAAGGTAATCAACAGCAGCAGACTAGCCAGTATCAGCTGCATCTTCAGCAAAGGAATCAACAGCAGCAGCAGCAGCCGGTGCAGCAAAGGATCCAATTGCAACAGCAGCAGCATAGGAATCAACTACAACAGCAGCAGCAGCAAAAAAGAATCAACTGCAACTGCAGCAGCAGCAGAATAGCCAGTATCAGCAGCATCTTCAGCAAAGGAATCAACAGCAGCAGCAGCAAAAAGTTAAACAACAGCAAACCTTGGAGCAACTGCACCAGGCAGAGCAGCAGAAGCAGATTCAGAAGCTTCAGGAGGAGATTAATTGTTATCGCAAGCAGAGAGAGGAGCAGCTTCGCCAGCTGAAAGAGATCAAGGAGCAGGACGAGAAGAAACTCAAGGAGCAGGAACAGCTCATAAAGCAGCTGGAGAAAGATCGAGAGCATTTCAAACAGAAGGCCGAAGCCAAAGCGCTTCTGGACAAAAAGCAGGAGAACGTCGCTCCGAAAATCGAAAATTCTGGACACAAAACGCCCAGCACGCCGCTTCTGGTCAAAGATAACAAGCAGCATCAGAAAGAGGACAAGGATACCAAAAAAATCAAAGAACTGGACAAAGTCGCAACGAAAATCGGATCCGGAATCGGAAATTTAAGACCAATCAACAAGCAGGTGCTGACCAAAGACCAACAGCACCGTTCGAACGAAGACTTGCACGTTGAACGCGCTAATATTTGCGACATGAATGGCCATAGCAATAGCAACGGTCATGGCAGGGCCATGGCGGGGAAGCCTCCTCAACGGCCCATACTGGGCAACGGTGCCCCGCATCGTGGAGGTGGACCAGGGGCTGCGTTTGATACGTCCAAAAATCGGGGACTGCAGCAGCGAACCTCTGTGAACGATAGACTGAAGCAACAACAGCAGCAGCAGCCAGCAGCAAATCAACCAAAAACACCAACGACTGCCCCAGCGCTGATGACTCCTCCTGATACGCCAGAAGTTCCCTCGAAAAAGGCCAATCCGAGAGCATTGCGGACACCTCCGAAATCACAGGATACACCCAAGTTCGAGTTCAAATCGGATGCGGCCCGAGATCCCATGGCCGCGTTGGAGGCGTACTGCGAGTTCAAAGAATTGGAGAAGCCCTCGTACCGCTTCTTCAACACTCGGCCCTATCTGAACTGCTCGGTGAGGATCGGCGCCTTTGTCTACAGCTGCTATCCCAAGGAGTTTGCTGACGAGTCGACGGCCTGCAAGGAGACTGCCTGGATCGCCATTCAAAAGATTACGGAGGCAGAGTCGCGCCAACCGCTCACCATCTGCACCCTGACGGATCACGAGTTCATTGACGGCCTGTACCAGGAGCTGCGGCAGTATCCCAACGGCATAATGGGCCACAAGCTTGAGGAGTGGTATGAACGGACCTTCCACCACCACCTGCCCAGCCACTGGCACGATCTGGTTGTGGAGTCGAGCAAGATTCGCATAGAGCATACCGTCTCATCCCTCATTCTGCTGGCCAATGATCCCGCCTCGCCGCTGCCGAAGAGAGCAACAGCCCAGCGTCCCGAAATGCCCGAGCTTCAGCTGCCGTGGATGAGCGAGGCGGACCACAGCTTGGAGCGACACCACGACTGGAGCATGTACATCACGCACTGCGACTCCACCAAACAGGTCTGGGCCCGCCTGATCGATCAGATATCCAGCCTAGAGGCGCTGACGGTGAACCTGAACAGGCATGTGGCGGTGCGCGCACCGATTACGGAGCCCCACGAGCAGGATATGTATCTGGTGGAAGTCACCGAGGGCTGGAGCCGTGTGCGAGTGCTCTCCGTGGACGCGAAGCAGCGAACCTGCCGCTGCCACTTTGTCGACTTTGGGGACGTGGCCTCGTTTGAGTTTGAAGATCTGGTTGTCTGTCCGGCCCAATTCCTGGTGCTGCCCGCACAGGCCATCTGCCTGGGCATGTATGCGCTGGAAAAGTTGGCGGATCACCCGCACGCCCAGGCCGTGCTCCTTAAAGAGCTCGCCGGCCAGCGGGTGGTGGCTCGCATCCTCACCACCGAGAAGCAGTTCATCGACTTGGGCGGCTGTGCCCAGGGCATTTGGCAGGATGGCATGCGAAGCGCCTGCCTGGTGGGCACTCTGTACGACACCTCCACGGCGGACGACATTCACCTCAACGACCTAGTGGCCAACGAGATCAACCGCAACACGCCGGCGCCCATACTGAGTCCGGACCAGAAGTCCAATCCGGTGCTCATCTCTCACATCAACGATGGCGGCGACCTCACTGTGCTGCTCCGCAACGAGGATCTAAGGTTTGTCGAGCGCAGCATTGCCACCACAGTGGCTGACATCGGGGAGCAGCATCGCGTCACCCACTTGGACCTGCTGCACGATCGCCTGGTGTTTGTCTGCGACGAGTCAGTCGATGGCGTCAAGCAGTGGTACCGCGGCATGCTCACCGCCAAGCCGAAGAACGCCGATGAGGAGACCTTCGATGTTTACTACGTGGACGACGGACGCCTGCGCAAGACGCACATTTCGAACATCTATCGACTGGAGGCCAACAATCTGGCACTGGCCGGCTATCCGCCGCTGGCGCTGCGCGTCCGCCTCCACGACGTTCCCGATATCGTGGGAGACATGCTTGGACGCCTTCGTGGACTGATGCCGCCCCGCAGCGAGGCTATCGTGAGTGTCCCATGCCCCACCCCAATTGAATGAGAATATTTACTAAATAATTTGCATGCATGCACGCAGGTCAAGGTGATGGAGGGTGCGGACTGTGACCAGTTGCCGATGGTCAACGTTTACGTGCGCGGCCAGGATGCCAATGCCATGTACATGTGCGTGAACAGCGCCATCCAGATGGAGTTTGAAATGCAGAGGTAAGTGCCATCCGTGCTTTTAGCTCTGCATTACGATGATCACCATACTCATGCTCCCACACACACTGGCACACACCACCCACCCACCACCCCACCCACTAATTGGAATCAAGCTCCCCATAACCATAACCATATCTGATCTGTTCTCCCCCATGTTCATCCCCAAAATAATGCATTCTCTATTAGTGCTTTCGATAAACTGGAAATGAAATGATACGCTATCGCTAACCCCCCACCATTCACGATCAACGTCAATAATAAATAAATAAATGTTAAATGTGCAGCAAATAAACTTCGATACTGTAAGATAACTAAACTCTAAGAACTCCATTCGCATCTCTGTATATAAAACCAACAAAAAATATACTCGTACTCGTACTCGTATTCGTACCTCTAAGAAAAAAAACATCACAGTAATTCAGCTGCTGCTGCGTAACAACTAACCGATAAGTCCTCGAGCGTTTCTCATACCTAATCCTCAATACTGTCCCACACCGCCACTTCCCCCCCATCCCCGCCGGCCTGCCCACACAGAAGTACGCGTCCGCAGACCTACGACAATGGCGGTCTGCGCTTCAATCCCAACGGACAGCTGCAGCGACGCAACAGCTTCGGCTCTGTGGTGTCCAGCCACAGCAGCGGCAGTTTCAGTTTCAGCGACCATGTCCTTCCCGTCACGCCGCCAGTGACGCCCTTGCGAGTGTCGTCGTCGCCCACAATCAAAGAGTACGAGGCCATACCGGCAGTGGGCGCCTACTTCGAGGTGCGCATTGGCCTCTCCATCAATCCCGGACACTTTGCGGTGAGTCGAACCCAGGCGATCCATGCAATCCTTATATTTAACTCTGTTCCAAAACTCTGTTCCAGGTGCAACCCTACAAGTGCTACAATCAGCTGCAGCACATGATGAGGGAGCTGCAGGCCCATTGCAAGGGAGCAACGGCACAAGGCGTGCAATCTTCCCTATTGGCCATAGGAGATGCATATGCTGCTCCAGACAGCGACGGCATCTACCATCGGTGAGACGCGGGGCCCCATAGACCAGAGCAGAACAATAGCTAACAGCCAATCCTCTTGCAGTGTTATTGTACGAAAGATTTACGACGAGATTATACATGTGCGCTTCGTGGACGTGGGCGACGACGGTGTGGTGGCCTGTGATCAACTGAAGAAGCTTCCGCCGGCCTTGGCCGAGCTACCCAGGATGGCCATACCAGCTCAACTATATGGTGGGTCGTCGCTATCGATTATCGTAACTTATCCAATGATATTACTGCGCCATCCAACTGTCATCCCCATCAGGCATCCAACTGGCAGACGTTCTCTGGACTCAGGAGAACTGTGTGCGCTTCAGGAAGCTAACGCTGGGTCAAAAGTTTATCGGGATGGTGCGGCGTCTGAGCAGGTTGAAGGATGACACGCGAGTGCTGTGCCTGGAGCTGATCGACGTCTCCACGCCACAGGATATAAAGCTGCACGAGATTCTCATCAACGAGAAGCACGCGCAGCCAGAGTCGTAGGTCTGAAATGGAAGAAAAATCGAAGACGAACCGAAGAACGATTCTAATTGAGTTTGAACTTGTTCACGTTTATGTTTGCTTAATTTTAGCCTTAGGATTAGGTGTAATTAGTGTATAATTTATTAAGACGATACATTCCCCGACACGGGAACGGTTACTCTGTACTGCTCGGAAACGCAACAAAATATACAATTTATGATTTTAGCTACTTCCGTTCGACGTCTATCGGGAGAAGGGATGCACTTGGTTGGCCGCCTTGATGTTGGTCTTCACGGCCGATGGGGCCTTGCCCAGCTGCTGCTGCACGTTGCCGGGACTCATGGCAGGGCCGCCCATGGGCGAGGAGGCGCGTATCGAGGGTGGGACCATCATGCCAGGTCCAGGGCCGTAGTTGGTCATCTTCAGACCCTTGCCCATGCCCACCGCAGCCACGAGGAGCTGTGTGTCGGCCATACTGCTGGTCTGTTGGATGCCGGTTCGCGAGGAGGACTCGATCTCCCACTCCTCGCGCGCCTTGCTGACCATGTCCAGCACGTGAGAGACAACTTTGTTGTACTGGGTGACCTGCTTCATGGCCGCATCGTTGGTGAGATTGGCGGCTTTCTGTTCGTTCGCCTGCATCTTCTGCTCGGTGAGGGGATCGGGACGCGTTCGCAGATAGTCGGGCACAATGTCGTGCGAGAAGACCGGCACGCGTCCCTCGGTGATGCCTATTAACGTCTCGTCGCGATCCATGGACACCAGTAGCGGCAGGACTGTTCGGTTCCTTAGCGGTGGACACTGCTCCTTGGCCAGGATTTTTGTTAGTCCCGTCAAATGGCTGGAAATTATGGCGAAATTGTCCAGAAATGTTGGCCAGTTGATTGTCTCGAATTCCATCTCCAGTTTCTGGATCATGGCCAGCACCGCCAGCTTCAAGTCGTTCAGGCGCTGCAGGACGGCGTCCAGCGTCATCTCAAAGTGCTTTTCCTCGCGCTGCATTTTCGTTTTTTGTATTAAATATTTTTAATTGCAAAAATTATTTTTAATATAACAACCGCCAGTGCGACCATGCGCTGACGAAAACAGCTGTTGCATTAAATACCATATCTGGTATTTTCACAATACTTTCTGGGTATTTTCGCTCTTGCGGCATACGGTCTGACAAACATGGCCGTCGTGTGAAAGAAAAACTGAACGCCGTGTTTTTTCATTTGCAACCAAAACCACACGAGAACTCTTTAAGCGTGCACGCAAAACGTATCAAAATGTAAGCAATCTAGTCTAGTGACTGTTACTATCGTTTTACACAATCGCTAATGCCTACAAACGGTAATACGCAACGGGATAAATTACTTTGCCGTCGTCGTTGGGTGTCTCACACTCTCGCTATCTCGCTCACACTCGTTCGCTGTTGCTGACAAAGCAAATACATACGTGACGGGGCGTGTACATGTGTGTGCTGTTTGTGTGTGCAAGCTGGCCAGAAGCTGAAAAGTGAAAATTTGTGTGTATGCGTGGATGACACGATCAAAAGCCGGTCGGTGCTCCCGATCCTCGAGCACTCTCGATCCTGCTCCTACTCTTGCGCCGAACTGTATAATAACTCGCCCCACATGCATACGTCGTCCTACGCCCCCGCTGGCCATTCGCTTGGCCCGACGCGACGCGGCATGGGCTGAAGTTGATCGCGTATCGTCCCCTCCCCGCGATCGTTGACTCTCCGGAAAGTGTACGGAATACGGGAATTCGAATTCTCTGCGTTTTCAGCCCAGCTCAGCCATCTGGAAGCTGACCCACCCCCTCTCGCACGCGTTCGTGTTCGTGCCTACACACCGGTTGTGTTATTGTACTCTCTCTCTAACTTGCTGTTTCTCTCTTCTTTCTCTACCTCATTGTTGATATTGTTGTTGTTGTACGCCATTTCTAATGCCTCTCTTTCATGTTTTTTTAATACAAATTGTAATATATTTGCAGCTTTTTGTGTATGTTTTCTGAATAAGTATCATGCCAAAATGAAATGGTAAAGTGTTGCCGCGTTCGCATAACCGATTACGAATAAAATACATATATATAGCCCATACATATATACTCTATACCTATCTACATATATACGTGCGCGATTGTTGATAGAAAAGAAAAAGAGAGCTAGAGCGATATCGATATCGAAGCGATTCAGCCCGCGATGGCGTCGCGCAGGCGCGCCGATCTGAATCCCAAACTGCACATGGACAGGCAGCCGACAGCTGCCCGCATAACAGGTACCTCCCAAACCAAATAATCACAGATAGAGAGTCTTGGTAATCCGGGGGAAGTGTTATCCCTCTCTGTTATGATGTGGCCCTAAAACGGCGCCATAAAGAAGGGATGCGACTCTCACTAAAGCCGACGGATCGAGTATACCTGGCGAAATCTGGATTACTAACCGCCTGCCCTTGCACCATTACAGATCCCTCTCTGCCTGCCGGCAAGCGACGCGAGATCGACAACGTCATGAAGAAGGCTCGGGCCAACACCACCAACGACTACTGGGACAAGAAGCTGATCGAGGCCGAGGAGAAGGACCCCAATCGCTGGCGTCATACCGGCTACAAGAAAATGTACATCCAGGGCGAGAGCAGCTCCGGGGACAGTGATCGCGAGCCGCACGGCGTGCCCCGTCCCGGCGAGGGAGCACCACCACCCTATGGCCGCTATCCGCCCGGAGGTGGCCCTCCAGGTCCACCGCCGCGCTTTGGCCGATCCCGCTCGCCCCATTCGCGCAGTCGTTCCGGCCTGCGAAAGTCGCCGCCGTTGTCGCCCCCACCGCGTCGTCGGTCTCCGCCGCCGCCCATGCACGGCATGGATCGTCGCGGCGGTCCGCGATCCCCTCCCATGCCGCGCTCTCCGAACGATGCCATGATGCGTCGTCCCGGCAATGGCCACGGTCGGCCCCGATCCCCGCCCGAACCGAGCTCCGGCTCCTCGTCCTTGCGCCGCAAGCCAAACGCGTCGCGTTCCCCCTTGGGCCGTCGTCGCTCGCCACCGTTGCCTCCTCCATCGTCGGCGGGACTGGACAAGCGCGGTGCGGGACACATTCTACCGCGTTCTAAGCGTCCCCCGTCGCCACCGCCAAGGGTAAGTCATGTCCTTCACCAATCGTCCCAAACCCCAGTCATTAATCTGTATCCATTCTGCAGCACTCGATGCGTTCGCGTTCCAACAGCTCAATGAGCAGCAGCTCCGACGATTCGTGCTCCCTCTGCTCGCCCAGTCATCGCCATAGATCTCGGTAAGCATTCCGCCTGAACTTGTGCTTCCATTGATACTGATTCCCCATTGATTCTGCCCCAAACAGATCCCGTGGTCCGCGTTCCCCTCCGCCAAAGCCGCGTGGCCATTATCGTGCTGGAGGTCCGCCCATCCCGCCGCCGGATGCACATGGCCGCGTCCATGGTCGTCCCAGCAGTCCACCGCCGGTGCGTGGAGGCGGAAGCGGTTCGGTATCCGCCATCGACAAGTATCGGGACGCGAAAATGCGTCACCTTGCACACGAACGCGGCGCCACGTCGGAGGCGCACATGAAAGTCGTTCGCTCGTCGCGTCACTCTCCGCCGCCGGAAGATCCGCGTCTCAAGCACCGTCCGCCAGAGCCACCAGAGCCGGCAGCAGCGGCTGCTGCGGCCACAGCTCCGCAGGCCAAGAAGAAGAAAAAGGAGAAGGAGGTGAGTGTCGAAGTAGCCGCTACAAATCACGATTCGAATCATTGAATCCCTCTGTTCACAGCAGGTGAGGCCACGCATCAAGATCGAGGGTGAGAAACGTAAAAAGCCAGGGGCGCCCAGTGGCAGTGGAGGGAATGCAAACTCCTCGTCCGGCTCGGACGATTCGGGTGACTCGGACAGCGATGAGGTGCCCTCGCTGCCGACGTTTTCGGCCACGACGCGGCTGACGCTATCGGAGCGCTTCGGGAAAATGGCGCAGTGGAGCATCGATCGCAGTAACATGGAGAATATGCGCATCACCAAAGATTCCGCGGGTGGTGCCCTCAAAGTGATGATCGAGGAGGGTCTCGAATCGCCGCCGCGTCGCTATTCGTATTCGCCGGCGCCGGCCGGACACTTTCCGGAGGAGTTGGCCACCACAGCACCGTCGGGCATGCTGTCGTGGGACGATGTGCGCGTCCGTTACGAGTACTACAAGAGTCGTGGCTACCTAAGGGATCTTGATCTGAAGGTAAACGGCATGCATTTCCATACTCCATGAAGCGAAATCTGTATCTGTACTATCTCTCTCTTCCGCAGGATTACATCAAGTGGGAGGAATGGTGGTATAAATATCAGGAGTGGCTGAAGCAGGAGCGCTACTATGAGTACTGGGATCGTAGCCAGCAATTGCGCCGACGGCGCAAGAAGCTGCCGGTCACTCAGCGTCTCAACTGAGAAACATACACCCCACCCGCCCCCGTGGGCATGCACCCCACTCCCATACCGCAGTGTCCCAATCCTGTAGTTGCCCTTCCCCATCATCCCTCCCCCTAATCAGATCATCCTCGCTTACCAATTAATCCATTTTCGTTCGAATTGAAATGAATTTGTTTATTTTAATTTATCATTTATTACATTATTAATTCCCGCCGCCTTTTACCTGCCCATTGCCCCCCTTTACCTTTTTGTACATTGAAAATGTACGAAAATGCATTTGTCAGCTCACGTATTTGATAACTAAATAACAATATGCATAAACCGCGCGACCCGAGCGACGAGTCGCGCGGATGTTGAATAAGGATTACATTAACAAGATTGAAGATTGTAAGTTGTGTTGGGACTGTGTGCGAACGGCGACGTGTGCGGCACAGGTCCCGCAAAGGCAAATGTAAACACGCATTAAATAAACCATTTAAAAACGGAAAAGCGAAGAAGGGAACGTTTTCATCTATCCCCATCATGTAGGTAAATAAATGTAGGAGGCACTCTCGATTTGGATTGGATTTTATGCTGGCAACGTAGCTAATTCCTGCGAGCTCGTCGCTTTGGTATCACCACCGCCACAGGTGGTTCAACCGCAGAGGCAGCTTCGCCATTGGTGCCCGGAAGACTCGCGGTGGCAGCGCTGGGCTGCGACGTTCTATCGCGTCTTGGAAGTGGCTCGGCTGGTGGATGATATACATCCGCGGCAACAGCTGATATATTAAAGTTAGCATCTATGTATCGTTCTACACTAATTTAAAGGCTCACCATCATTGCCAGTTCCGCCATCAGCTGCGGCCTGTCCGCCTGCCACACCGGAAACTTCAGCTGGACGATGTGGCCACGGATTTTCCTGAGAAGGATGTTCTGCGCGGAGGCGTCTGTGTTCCCGATCAATTGATAGCAGGCTCGCGAGTAGGTGGCGGCTATAAAATAATTCAGCGTCTCCTGCTGGACTGTGTCTGCGGTCTGCATGTTCAGCAATCGCTCGCTGGGTGCTTCGAATGGCAACTTGCAGTATATCAGTCGCTGGCGAGGCGTCTGGAAGCGCAGCAGCAGCAGCTACTGCATCAGGCAACCGTGGAGCATGGCCGACATCACCTAGTGCAACGCGTCTCCAGTGTGCCGCACGAGTTGGAAGGCAGCGGTCACAAAAACGGTAGTCCCCAGTTGGTGTCCTCATCGCTCGTTCGCCGCACTGCAGACAATGCCGCCAATAAAATGGGCTGCTACGGCGAAGCCATGAACGGTCCAACGGTCGCTGGGCAGCATCAGGAGATCGCTGGGCACCATAATTGCGAGGAGGAATGCGTAGAGCCGCGTGCGAATGTTCTGCAATTAAGTTTCGGCGGTTTGAAGGTGGATCAGCCCGATGGGGCATAGGTGGCAGTGCTGCTGGTGCATCGCGTTCGGGTTCGAATTGTTGAATCGCTCCTTGGGCGTCGGCAGGGCGTCCACCAGCAGGCAGGAGGGCCGGGGCTGCTGCGGCGAGCCCAGCATCTGTGGAGCAAATCAAGAATCGAATTGTTTCTAGAAATATAAGACATCTATGCATACCAGGCAATCTGATGCGTGGTGGTTGTGGCTGCTCGATCATGGGCTCAACCGGCACGTCGTTCCCCAATGCTGCCGATGGCGCATTTTCCTGCGTGCGTTGAACATTAATAACGCTGTAAAGTGGAAAAAGTCTCGACATTAAGTTATTCCGCACTCAAGTATGTATGCGAAGCTGCAAGAGCTGCCTGAATTTATTGAGTATGAGAAAATTTTTCAACCAATATTGCGAATTACAAATAAAAGAGGGAAAGGCAAATTTAAGTATGCCAAAAAACAGAGGAGAGTACTGAATAGCAGCAAGGCGTCGTGATTCGGGTTCTGCTACATTTTCTTTAGAAATAATTTCATTTCTACAAGCGTGGCTCAAGCCACTCACAGCCAAATCTGCACAAATGTTACGCCTGCATGGCACATATTAAATATTATATTTACCAACTGCTATTCTCGCATAAACTTATGGTTATTTCCATTCTGATGTTAATATTTATTTCACAGCACAAAAATGACTCCGCTACGCAGCCAGGAATTAAGGTTTGTCAGTCCAAATGTTGAAAGCTGTCAGGCGTAAGCGCCATATTGAAAAATCTGTCAGACGCTTGCTAGGGTTGCGAATATTTTTATCCTCCAGCGATAGTTGCTGGACATCAGCATAACTTCAACTGTGAATCAAGCAAGCAGCCAACTAAGTCACGATTACAGCCGATAGAAACCACAAACGAGGAATATTTGATAAGAAAAAATAATTTGAAAATCAATTTTTTCCGTGTTTTGGGTCTAGTAACCTTTTTTCGGCTTTCTGGTTTGTCAAAACGCCACCACGAGCCAGGAAGCAGCTTAAAAATCATTCTCATTTTCAACTTTGTGCCGAGCACATCTCCCAAGTCAAATAAAATAAAAGTAAGCAAAGCAAAAAAAAAAAAAAAATAGTTTTAAAATTTAAATTTTATTTGTGAAAGTTTTGTGCGGAAAAATGAACGAAAATTCGTGGAAAAAAATTTAATTGAGTTTAAATTAATTAAATTTAATTACTTGTGAACGTTTTGCTGAATTTTTATAAATTTTTCATTTTAATTTTAATAGTTTAATAGTTTTTTATATTTTTTCTTTTGCAGAGCTGCCTTAATCGATAAAAACCGAATCTTTGATTATGTTCAAGTTCAATGCGTTGCTGATCTTCTGGTGTAAGTATGGGGCTGCCAGGGCTGTTCTCCGTGAGCGAAACTAACATTGTGGTTTGTGGGTTCAGGTGCCGTGATGATAATGCAGCCTTTGATGGGCGAGGGCCTGCGCGTTAAGCGCTCGCATGTCCCTGCCCCGGCTCTTGATGCGATCACTGCCAAAGCTGTGGCATCCACTTTGGCCACAGCGGTGACGAGTCCAGCAACAAGCAGCGGCACAGCTGCAGGCACCGCCAAAGCTGTGGCATCTACTTTGGCCACAGCGGTGACGAGCAGCGGCACAGCTGCAGGCACCACCAAAGCTGTGGCAACAGCTGCCAACACAACCAATCCTCCAGCTGTGGTCACTGCAGGCCCCACAGTCGCCAACGCCACTGACACGGCTACTAACACAACCGAATCCCGCTTGAAGCCGCGACTGGTCGGGGATTTACTGTCCGCCTTGCAGCAGGCCAGGCGCCGCCTGTCGCTGTTGAATGAAGAACTAACGGCTCGCTCGAGTCGCAACAAGCGCAGCCATGCTTCGACTGGGGTTTATCCAGGGACAGCCTCCAGGTCTGCTCCTCTGACCCTGCTATCGCTGATGAACAACGCCGCAATTGCTCGCCGCCAGCACGCTTCGCCAGGTACCGCCTCGCCCTTTGGCGGTTACTACAGGAAGACGATCTTGCCGGACGGCGATACCGAGATGGAGGAGTTCCAGCTGGTGTCCCCCAATCTGATGACCGAGATGGCTGATAACGGCGTGCAGCAGGAGCTCGACTTTGCACCGAAAATGGTGCAGTACCATCAGCAGTTCAAGTCGTCGCCCGCTCTGCGCCCCATGCTGTTCCAACAGCTGCTGCAGCCCAACCCCATAATGGAGCAATCGCCGCTGTTTCAGTTCATCAATCGAGCCGAGGAATTGACGCTGCAGAACATTCCCAAGTTCATCGGCAATATCCTGGTGGATGGTTTGGGGCTCGATATTGATGCTGAACAGGACGGCGACACAATCGCCGAGGACGACGAGGACGAGGACAATAAGGATGGCAAGAGCAAGCTGCCCGATGTCTCCAAGAAGGACGAACTCAAGAATGGATCAGCCAGCCACGAGGAGAACGAAATCGTCATCAGCTGCCCCGTCCGCCATGAGCATCTCGCCAATCGCAATGGCCAAATGGTCGACGACGACATCGTCCTTGTCGACCAGTGCCATCTTGTATAGGAGTCTCTGTAGCGTACAGGATATTTAGTAGGGTTTTTAGGTAGCTAATAATTCGATTTGTGCTTTGGAATGCATCAAAATTTATAGGTTTTCTTTTTAGCATTTTGTTTTAGTTGGTTTAAGCTGCGTGTAGGCCCTTCTTAGTTTAGTTTAGGGAACTGCGTCAGGTGTCGAAATTGTTTAAATAATTTTCAGTTTGTTTTCGGTTTGTTTTTTGTATCAAAAGTTTTGAATGCCAAAAAAATGTTATGAGATTATCCTTTGTGGGAGGATTTAGTGTATAGGAGAAAAAAGAAATAAAGAAAACTTACGCATTCAAATTTCAAACTGATTTTGGAAATGCGGAAATTGGTTTCACTTAATGCAAATTAATTCGAATTTCAATTTGAATATCAGCTGGAATCCAGCTGCTTCCATGGTGATGGGCATTTTTCGATAGAAATTTGTCGCCAGCTACCGCTCAAAATCCCAGCTCAGCTTCAGTGGCGCCCTCTATGTGTGGGAACTTTACACATTCGCGCACAGCCAGCGAGCTTTTGGCGGTTAACTTTCAAAAGGAAATCGGAGCTTTCCAAGGTCAATTTAGGTAAATTTGCATAAGTTCTCGTAAATAGGCAGCAGCAGGAGCAACAAAAATGGAAAAATCTCACCCATCTGCATGTCAATTCGTGTGATATGCACGCAGCCTTTATTTGACGGCATATAAATTGAAAAATTCCCATAAAAATGTGTAATTATATGACATATTTTCAATTTGCACAAAAGCCAGAGACGGAAGGGACGGGGAAGGAGGAGTCTCGCGCGCTCCGGTAAAAGGGAAACCGGAGGCTGAAGAGCTTTTGCCTGCCACTGACACGTAGAAGATTGTGCCCCTGCCGCCGTGCTCTTGGCTGTGATTTCCGCTGCACAAATTAGCTGTTTTTCTGAGGCGTCTGAGGTAGCTGATAATCTGATTAGGCAGGGGCTGGCGGTTGGGGAATCGCTTGATGCTAATGTGCCGATGCCAAGCCTCGAACTGGCTAATTGAGGTTGGTGGCGGGGACAAGTTTGGGGGCTGATGGGCGCCTCCAATGGAGGGGGAACACCAATAGGTTATCTATTGAAAGGTTCTTTAATCTCACAGAACTCTAACCCCAATCTCTAGTATCGACAAGCCACCCCCAGAGGGCATGCCCTCGCACAATTAAGCTCGAAATAACAACAGCGCTAAGCAGGCTTTAAGTCCTTCCCCCACCCCAACAACCCACCCTACTGCAGAATGCGAGGGCGGTAGGACGGGGGAGTCTGAAGTAAAACTTAAGGAGAAGTCACGTCTAATTACACACATCTTGGAGCAGCTTTTTGACCTGGTCTTGCTGACTTGTCGACTCGCTGCTGGGAGCTGTTGGAGCTGTTGGCCGGGCTCTTTTACTAAATTGGTTTTAAAAGCCACAGGGGCTGGGCTGCGTACGTACGAGCCATGGATACGAGAGCATGGCACTGGCGATGAGAGCGCGTGAGAACGTGAGCAATTATTACGGTTAAGTGGAGCGGGGGCCTCGCGGCGAAGGCGGCAGCCGAAACGAGAAGGGGGCCCTAATCCCTTTATAATCCACACACACACAATGCCGTTATATGCGGAAAATTACGAAATAAGTGTCACGAATCAACAACAACAACAAAAGCGACACCAGCAGCAGAAAGCCGCCAGACGACAGACAGCCCCACTGGCAAACGAACAAAAGCGGCGGCACACAGGATCAGACACGGCTAGCAACAAAGGCAAATAACTCGATCCACACCGATCCAAACCCCCCCAAAATTTCAGCAATTTTAAAGCAAGCGCCGAACAAAAATTGATTGATACCTGATTGAACAGGATCGGCGCAGGGGGGAAGCAAAGGTACGGGCAAGCTGCTGGACCCCTGGCAGCCTTTGGCAGCCAATCACGCACAAAGAGCTGAAAGGAGGTGGCTGCAGTGGGCTGCTGTGGGGTGCTGTGGGCTGCTGGGCTGCTGGGTAACGTGGAACGTGAATGCGAACGGGACTTGTGAATTAACAATTCCTTTCAATTAAGTGCGCAACCGACAAAAAGTCGTTGGGGTGGGGGGTGCAACAAAAAGAGAGTGGCGCCACACCGAAGGGGCGGGTAAAGGAAAAGGAAAAGGGCAGACGCGGGCAACGATATTTTCGTTTCAATAAAAATCAGCAGCAGGGCCAACACAGCAAATGAAAATGTTGCAGCACCCAGCTACAGTGGCGGCTCGGCAAAGGGTACACACTAAATGAGAATAATTCTAAAATACTTGGAAAATTATTTACTTTTACTGCTCAATTACGGGAAAGGCATCCTTGATGGGTTCGGTGTTGCAGGATGACCTCTGAGGGTTCGTTTTCTTGAATCTTGACACTCTGAGGCTTTACTGTACACAACACATGTGTTGGTTGTTGGAGGGGGGAGGGGGTATGTGCATAAATAAACGCCGACAGATAACAGACGGCTGGCTGCTTGCACGGGTGGGTGTGGGGTGTGGGGTGCGGGGCGTCTCCGGCAGAGTGGGTGGATGGGTGGCAGGGTGCTGTACTGTACTGGCTGGTGGCTGGTGGGTCTAAAATCAGCAGCAACTGTAACAAGTTTCGTGTTTCTCTTTTGCAATTTCTTCGTTACAGTCAATCAGTTTTGCATGAGCGATTTCTTTACTCGTTTGCGCCAACTCTACAATTTACTTACACACACACATACACCCTTTTGCCTCTGTGTGTGTGTGGGGGGTGGAGAGGAATGGACTCCCCGTGCCGCCTGCCTGGGTGTCTGCCATCGGAAACAAAGTTAAAAAGAGTTGACTGTACTCAATGACTTAGCAATGCTTTCGGCCCCCCATCGAAACTTTTCCGTTGCTTTATTTGTGAGCTAAAAGTAGCCCTTGAAGGACTGTGGATCTCCATAAAGATCCTGCTGGAGCAATGGCTGCAACAATATACTGCAGACTGAAGCATTTTGCTACGCTGCTCCAGCCCCCAGTCTATAAAGTAGCAACAAATAATTAGCAACAATCGGGCAAACACTCTCTGGGCAATCTTTCGACTCCTGTCGAGCACTTTCTGTAATTAAAATCGAAGCGAAATTAAACAGAAACAGAACCCCAAAACCCCGAAAAGGAGAAACTTTCGCACACGTTCAAAGATTTTCACACGCACCTCCGCAGCCGCCAGGCCAGGGCATGTTGCCACACAGAACATGTGGCAAGTCTAGCATTGCATCCCCCCGCAAACTCGATGGGCTGAGCTTGTCTTTGATTTTGTCTGCAGTTCGAATGTGTGCGACGTGATATTTGCTTAATTTTGATACCCACTACGAGGGCGAGCGAGTGTATCAGGACAGAGGAGGGGGTGGTGGGTGGAGGGGAACCAGTCATATTCTGCATGCACCCAACTAGAATCAACCAGATGCCAGAAAGTAAAGAACGACAAAGGGTAGGCTTCACTTAAAGCTGACTATCAGGTATTTTACAGTCGAAATAAAGTCGCTACCAGCACGGCCCACCCCCATCCCTCCATGTCAACTCCCCACCTACCTACCCCCTGCTGCCCAGTGGAGTCGATGTTCCCTGGGGGAATTCGGGTTGATTTTGGCTTGCACGAATAATTATTTGTCCATTTTGGGGTCGGGAGTTTGGCTGTTGTTGTTCAGTTAATTTTCCCACAGACACAGACCCCCAGAGTACCGGGGGCCCGGGCTCCCCTCTAGACCGAAGCAATTAGAATCGGAATCAAACGAAGCAAAGCGGAAACAACACTCTCCCGTACGCAGAACTCCCATGCCGGACATGGCAGGACACGCCAGAGCCACGGCAATCGGATATCAGGTAAATGATTCCGTTGGCCAGCAGAGATGTAGATGCTAAATGTTCGGTTTGTTTGGCAGCTGTGGCAAGCGTTCAGTATGCAGAATATGGTGGGGGGGCTGGAGCGGGGGCTGCCTAACGAAGGCATTCTGCTGGCATGGAGTCTCCATTAAGTGTTAGCCCATCGCCCATTGCCATTGTTCACTGCATTTGTTCTACATTGTTTGCGTATTATGTTTGACTTGGAAGATCTCAAAATAATCCTCGAACCGGCAGGATCCTCCCTTTGTTCATCAACTCAAGGTTGCTGGGATGCTGGCTACATTCAGAGTATTCCAAAAATGTTCATTATTTTATTTACTTGCTCGCAAAGTTATTTTTGCTTGTGCATTTAATTTCGTGAATTGTTTACATATTGCGATGCATATTTTATTGGACTTTTTTATTGGGTACTTAATTTTAATCTCATCGCTCTGTCCTCCATTCCATTCCATTCGTACTCGTACTCGCACGGCCCCTCGACATTTGTTTGCTCATTTCATTCCATCTTTATTTTATTATTGTAGCAAATTTTGAGAGCCATCCAAGCGAGAGAGAAAAACATAGGGAAAATCTCTGAGCCATTCTGCCACATGCCACATGCGGAGTATCTGTCTGTTTGGTCGGAAAATATATAATTTCATTATGACAGGACAACCGCTCCCCGCTCCCCGCTCCCTACTCGCTTCCCATCTCCGTTCTGCCCGCAGCACATTAACTGTCAACACGGCTCAGGTCCTCGGTTTGCTTTCTTAATCTTTGTACATAATTTGCTGGCAAACTGCTCCGCTCCTGCCCCTTACATGTGCTGGCATCATGCTCTTACTTGGGGCACATTTCCTGCTGAAACCTCCTGCCCAGCTGGAGCGAGAGATCGCTTTGCTGCAGTATTTGGCAAAACAATTGGAGATCAGGCGATTGCCTTTGATTTAAGCTAAAGCTGATGCTTTCCCTGAAGGGAAACCCACCCTCAGGCAGGGTAAAACAAAACAAAATAAAATAACTTAAACTTACGTTGTTACTTACTACACCCACACCCACACCCACACCTGTTGTAACTTGTTGATCTTTTAAAGAGTATTTACGGCTTTGTCTGCGTAGAAGTTTGGCTTCTTCTTTTCTCTGGTTTTTATCTGGTTTCTTGTGAGCTTTGCCTGAGTTTTCTTTGTTTTTCTTGTTTTGGTGTGGCCTTGCCTTTATTGTCCCTTCATATGTGTGTCCTTCTGGCTGTCTGCCGGCATCTTCCCCAATGCAAAGGTGACCTTCTTCTCCCTCTGTGAGCTTCTGGTCGCTGGTCCCTGAAACATTTGCTTACATTCATATTTGTGGCACATTCCTTCGTACTCAATGGACGGGGTGGGGGCGGGGTACTTGACGGAAGTGGGCGAGGAAAACCAGGAAAACCGAAGGAAAACCTCAAGCATGGTGGCTGGGCAGAGGGCAGGGGCAGGGCATCGCTTTCAATTGCCAACTTAGCGCTGATTACTTATTCGTCAAAGGCAAGTCCTGGCAGGCAGGCAGGCAGGCCACAAGGATATCAGTCAAAAGGAGTTGACTCCTCCACACTTTCACTCGGCTTTAGCCCTGTGGTCCCACTCCGCCCCACTACCCCCCGACCATTGCCTTGGCCAGAGCCACTTAATCTCGCCTCTTTGGTATGCACGGACTGTATTCAAATGAATTCTGATTGAATTCATTGAAGCTCATCAGTAAGGAGCGATTTTTTTTGATCTAAGACACAGCCCTGAATAGGAGCTGCGTGGAGTCGTCCTTCTTGGAGGACGCCCGGGCACATCCTTCAGACATTTATTTTCAGTAATGGAAAAAATGTGTTCTGCAATTTCGCTCATTTTTATACATAAATTTGCGGAGGCAAACCTAAGAGAAATATGCGCAGAGAAAACAGAGAGACAGAGGGACAGAGCAGAAAAAAAGAACAAGAACGCACAAGAAAGTATAATGCTAAAAAGTAAAGTAAATAAAGGATAATGCAGCAAGGATATAAATTACATAAAGCAGCACGAGATGACTGACTAACTGTGGCAGGCCTTGGCTTGGCCGTTCGTTCCCTGGCGATGCGACTGGGGCGACTCCGGAACGTGGCCAGCATTAGCTGTTCAAACAATGGCCCAGAGGGGCGACAGGGGAGGAGGAGGACAGAGCACAGAGCACAGAGAACGAAACGGAACGGAAGTCATGGTGGCGTATTAGAAAATGGTGCGCACAGGAAACGGAAGTGGAAGTATTTTTAATGATTGGTACATTTTTTGACGGTTCCTCCGCTGTACCCACAGCTTCTCCGCTTGCCCCAAAACGCATCGACACTCTGAAGGAGCCATGGAGCAGGCGGTGGCTTCCTCACTCCCATCCTGCCCCTCCCCCCCGTCGTCGTCGTCGTCGTCGTCTAATATTCCTTTGTGCGGCTGTTATTATTGATGGAAATGCAAATTGGATTTTCAAATTTACTTCCCTGTTTGCTTTGCCGCTGGACAAAAAGGCGAAAAACAGAGAAGAAAAAGCAGCTGCAGAAGCAGAAAAAGAGACAGCGACCGAGAAAGAAAGAACAAACAAAAAAGAGACTCCATGGGGAATATCGACACTTCTAGTCCGGGATTTATTGAAAATTATTAAGGACAGGCAAAATGTTGCATTTATCATTGACTTTGGCTTATCCCTTATCCGGCAACAGTTGCTCTTTATTCATTACTGGCACTGCGCTGGAAATACCCTGCCGAGGGGATCGGATGGGGGGCAGAATGATGAACACCAAACGCAAAAGCTGAAAATAGTCAAAATGTAAAGGGCAATGGGGGGAAAATCCGCATAGATTATGACATAGCAGATACCCACAGTAAATACCCGCTCCAGGCAATCTCATGAGTGCATCTGATTATGTTTTAAAACTATTAATTTACACTGCACTGCAAACTTCTCAAGTATCGTGTCCATCCCCTGGGGCTAACATCGAGGGTTCCCGTTGAGTTTAATAATTTTGTTGAAATCATTAATGCAATTGTTTTCTCTTTAGTAATCTCCATTCCTTTGGCTCCTCTTGCCTCGGCTGCTCCTTCCTGATGGACGTCATCTCGGGTGGGTTCCTGGGCTCTCATCTCTCAATTGTCGATTCCACTTGGCCCTCCTCGGTCGCCTGCACTTTGGCTCAAAGTAATTAACGCCGATCCAAAACAGACGCCAATTTGCATAGCTGACCCTCGTTGGGGGGGAGCCTTCCCGGCTGAACCATGGCTCCTCAACAGCAGCGGACCTATTACTCAAGACGTTCAAAATAGGAGCTGGATGGGCGTGGCTAAGGGTGGGTGGCTGGTGGGGTTGCTGGCACGAAAAAGAAAAACAAAAACTTGCAGCCTCTGAAAACAGAAGCTCTTGAATTTTAATTAAACGTTTTTATGCAAGAATCCCCAGCCGAATGCTCTCCCTCTCTCCCTATGGTATTGCGCTCCCTCTCAATGCACTGCAGCTTATCTGCCTGCTATCCCGCTCCCACACTCACGCTCACTCCCACGCTCGAAAGTTGATATTCCTACTGCAGGGTATATTTATGCGAGGGTGAGGGTTGCTCTCTGGCTGCATATCGTTGTGCACGCAGGGCGTACCCTCCCATTAATATGCCTTGCTTCTCCTCACTCTCGCTCAGTCTCTCTTTGATTCATTTGGCTTTGGCTGCAACTGTTGTTGTTGTTGTTGCTGCTGCTGCTGGCGACTGCATTTGAATTTTTGCCTTTTGCCTTCGCCTTCGTCGTCGCCTTTGTTGCTGTTACTGCGTTTGTATGTATGTGTGTGTGTGTGTGTGTATTACTGTTTCTGGTTACTCTTCACCGAACTCCTTTTTGTTCTTGGTTTATAAGCGATTGCATTTGCGAATATTTTTCTGGCAGCTGCTGAACTAACGACGAACGGTGCGTGCGAAAGAGCGGCGAGTGGAGAGCGGAGAGCGGAGGGTGAAGGAGTGGCGGAGAATTGCTGATGATGCTGAAGGAGAAGCAAAGAAGAGCGAAGCAGAAGTTCAGCCATGAGGCCGGAGCCAAAGAAATTGCCAAGTGGGGAGAGAGTGGGCTCGATGTGCCACTGACTGCACTCTGTAATTCAATTATCGACTCTTGGCAGTAAAAAGTGTTAATTATTAGTTTCCTTTGCTCCACGTTGCCTTCTCCTTCATCATTCTGGCTGATGCAAGAGAGAGACGGAGAGCAGTGGAGAGTGTTCAAAGAAGAGAGACTGAGTGTCTGAAGTTCTGGCTAATGAAGACGTTGTCCCAAGCAAGTGGCGAAGTAGTGCAAGACAGTAGAATGCGCTCCAAAGGAGGACAGGAGCGTAGTCGAAACAAAACATAAAGGGGCGTAAGGCAGTATGGAGAGAGGTACTCTATCGTCTCTTTGGATCAGTTCGGGCTGTTCCCCCCCTTGTGCCTGCGCCCCTGCTCCCTTGACATTCGCAGCGTTGAGGTAACCCACTTGATCTGGAGGACTCCTTTGGCGTCGCAGCACCCTCCGATAATTGGTATTAGTTTTAATCATATTTCCGCCGAGTGGCCTTGAGTGGCATTGAGGGTGCCCATAGAGGAGCAGCCAAGGCGAAAGTCACGGCGCATTAGGCCAGGGTGACATTTAATTAGTGCCTGAAAGGGCAAATTTCCCGTATGGTTCACAGTTCGCATGGCTGTGACACATTCACAACATTCCCCAAAAATACGCATGGCAGGGTGGGGGCGTCCCCAAACGGTGCCCGCTTGATTGCCTTTGCCGACTGCCAACTCCGATACGCGGCGGATTGATGATTGAGCTGCCCGTTGTTGCCACATTCCAGGGGGCAGCAACAAAGCCATGGCTAAGCTTCACGACTCCAACAGCAAATGAAGTTGCAACAGTGCCCCAGCAGCAGCAGCAGCAGCAGGGGACAGAGGCTGCCACAAATTGAAAGCCGTCGAGTCCAACGTACGGGGGGGCACTGCGAATCGGTAGGGCATCAGATTGCAGCATCCACCGCGTGCTGCATAATTTATGGCGACCAATCCCTTGCCCCACCATTTCCTTTTTTCGTGAACTCCTGCTGTTGTTGCCGCTGCTGCTGCTGGAGCTTCGAATTTGTATGTTGCCTTTGACACCAGCTAAAGGGGTTACGTGTCTGGCTCTGCGCGACCGCCAACCCACTCCACCTCCCATTCCCCCTTCCTCCAGCAAATCCAGTCGCGTTTTCTAGTCCGTCTGTGTCTGTTTTCGAACTTTGCAGTTTTTCCGTGCTTGGGAGTTTGCATTTTTCGGGGGTTTTCCCAAGCTCAGCACCGCTACAGCCATAGCCATAGCCATCGCCCCATCGCCAGCGTCATGGTCGCTTTTTGGCCGTTTTTCAAATGTCTGCGCCATGTGCATGCGAAATTTCACCAAATGGTACCCAAAGGGGCGTGGCATACACACACAAGCACAATCACAGGCAGGGGCACAGACACAGGCACAGACACAGAGACGGAACGATAACCTGTGCTAATGAAGTGTGATGTTGGCCAAAATGTGATTCCTTTTTATTCCCTTCTCTCTGTCTCTGTCTCTGTGTTTTTTTTTGGTTTTTGTTTTTCTTGTGTGTGTGTGCGTGTTGCATTCTAATTGGGGAGACAGATATGGCGGGCAGAGGGGTTCTATTTGTGTACAATGATTTCTGCCTTTAGATACTTCGCTCAAAGAGAAGCTTCCGATTGCGACTTTAAGCGGGTTTTAATTTATTTTCTTATGTGATTTTTTATTTTAACTTTTAAATAAATTAAGTTTTGTGTATGCTAATTGCACAGATTGTAATTAAATATTTTGTCCTTTTGTATTTCGATTTGTTTCGTTTGTTTGATTATTTTCTCTGCTCTCAATAGTTGTCTGCATTTAATCGCTCATCATAAATTATTTTAAGTAAATTCTTTAAAGTTTCATAAATTAATACCAATCCCTACCGCCACTTGGCAGCTGTATTTCATTGCTGTTCGTTGAACTTGTGTCTCCACTGTGTGTTGGGAGCTGTCAAAGTGCAAATTTATCAATCATACGCCACGTATGCCGCGCTCTCGCTCTCTCTCTCTCTTTTTCTCTCTTTCTCTCTCTGTGTGTGTGCATAATAAACTGATTTCAATGGCTGCCAGTCTTTTATGCATTAATTCATCCCATTTTCAGCTCACATCGAACACTGCAGAGCATTATTTGTGTATACCCTTGGGAATCAAGGGTTCAACGATTCGCGGCAGTTGTTTGGCGCGCAGAGGGGATCCATACATCAGAGATATATGCAGCAATATGCAGCTATAATATCTGCCTGGCTAGAATATCTGTAGCCTTATTTTGTATATGTTTCAGCTTAGCTCCTACAAGTTGGATCAATAGACTGGAATAATGATTGATCCGCTAGGGTAGCCAAGCCGTCGTTTACTCATTTCCGATAGCTCGCTCTTCCTTCATGTTCTTCATATTTGTTTTTGGTATATAAAATTCACATCACGCTGCTGCTGTTGTTGCTGCTGCTGCTGTTGCTGCTGTTGTTGCTGCTGTTGTTGCTGCTGCTGCCATTGTGGCTGCTCTGCTTGTGTATTACATTTAAAATATGCACAGTAACTAAAAGTATTTTTCACACAAATTGAGTTTGCATCCCCCCCCATTACCCGCAGCCAGTGCCACCCTCCGGTTATGGCTCCATCTGCTCCCCTTTCACACAGGGTCGTTGCTGCTGCTGGGGCTGCTGTCGTTGATGCTTTTGGCATTGCCAATTTTTGCTGTCAGTCATCGGACGAGGGCATTGGGGCTGCCACTGGCGACAGGCAAAATGTTGCCACTGGCAGGAATCAGTCAGCAGGAGCGGATGGATGGATGGGCTGGATGCCACCAAAGACAACGCATAGTCGCCCCGCGGCAGTGAGTGGGCGCTGGCTGCGGGGTGGCATAATTTAATAGAGTCGGTAATATCAATAAATTTTAAAAGCCTTTTAATGCGCAACGATAAAAACGAGTATAAACCAGATGATGCTGCTCTAGGCGACATAATTATCCCAGAAGTGGGAAGGAGCAGCAGGAGGAGCCATCGCTTGGTTTCTTGGGTACCCAGAACTCAATTATGCAAAGCGAAGCAGCATGAATGGAAGTAAACTCAGCTGAATTGCGATAATTCGCAATCGTTTGGGCTTTAACTTTTGGACAACTCCACTGCGAGGCGTCTCCACATGAGTGTGAAATCAGCATGGGGAGAAGCAGCCGCAGCAGCAGCAGCCACACTCCACTCGAGTCGAGTCGAGCCTCCCCATGGAAATTTGCGGCGCGGAGCAAAAGAAAGCGGAGAAACAAACGCCATAATAAGTAGCAGAGTGGCGGTGGCAGCGATAAAAAAAACGTGTGGAAAGCTGTCGTTCATGTGGAAGCGGAACAATGCAACAAGCCGCAAGCCGCCAGCTTACACCGCGCCACGCCACATGCCCAACCCAAGCCCAACCCAAGCCCCACCCGAAACACCAGAACAAACGACAAAGACAATGTGCAGCATCCTCGTCGCGCCTGAAATGCAACCAACGAAAATTCATGGCATTAGGGGAATGCCAAACGAGCTGCTGGCCAAAACAGAGCAGCAGCAGCAGCAACAGCAGCAGCAGCAGAACAACAGCAGCAGCAGCGGCAGCAGCAACAGCAGCAGAAGAGTCGACTGTGTGGATATCCTTCAACTGATGTGCTGTGGCTCCTCTTAAAGCCTCTAAACCCACTCAAAGACCAATAAAGCCACACACACACAGACACACACTGCAGAGGATGGACGATCTGCCCAGAGTTGTCAAAGTAAAGCCATCAGACAACTGAAAGACAAACAGCAAGTAACTGCAAGACGCCAACGAAGTTGCCTGCTGCGCCAATATGCCCGCACCTTGGCGATTGGCATCGCTTCGCAGCGCAGCGCATCGTATCGCATCGCGTAGCATCCAATCCAAGCGCCCATTCCCACTGGACTGTGGCTCGTGTGTGGCTGTATCCTTGTCGTCCCGGTTGTTGACGATTTGGTAACTGCAACAGCAGCAGCAACAGCAGCAGCAGCAGCAACAGCAGTTAGTCGGTTCCGAGTCCTGTCTCAGTCTCTGGCAAGTGCCTTTGGCTTATAAAATATTTAAACGTTTTTGCGGCTTTGGCCGCAACATATTTGCACTTTGGGACAGTGCCTGCAGCAGCAGCAGCTTTTCCTCGACTGCTTTTCTTTTGGAGCTCAAGTTTTTGGCCCTGATGTATGCCATTAATGCCCGGCGACAGCTGCCGGACTGCTTAAATATTTACTCAATACGCAGACAACTAAAAGAAGCGAGAAGCAACGAGGGGAAGCAGAGCCTTTCCGTGCCCCCCCACTTGGTATGCTAATACGGTTATGGTTACTGCCACTGCCACAGAGCCATCCTGAGGATCCTCTTTGCTGCTCTGCTGCTGATGATGTTGCGGCTTCTATTCTTTGCGGTTCGGTGCTGTCGTGACGCCGGGCTGAGGAGGAAATTTCATTATGCCAATTACTTGCATCAAAGCTGCTCGGATAATTGACTTTGCTTAGCAAAAGACACACACACACACACACACACACACTGAGAGACACACACAGAGAGAGAGGGCTCTGCCTTGCCACCTTGTTGAGGTTGCATAAGCCCTCTTGTTGCCCCTGCAGCATAAAATAATTAAACCTAATTGACAGTTTTTCGACATCACCTTTGTCCCTTCGCAGCGGCCACTCACTCGACTGCTGCTCCTGCCACACTCGACTGCTGCTGCCACTCTGCCTGGCTGCCTGGCTGCCACTTCTCCTCCTCTCCTAATGAGCTCAACTTTTTGCGGCAAGTGCTGCTTAGTTTTTACAGCAGTTGTCGCGGTAAGTGCCTGCCACATGCAACCTGCAACCGGCTAACAGCCGCCGATAAATTCGATTCCGTCGGGCATTCGACATTTAACCGGAAATTGTTGCAGTTTTCAAGAAGAATACTTTCGAAGAGCAAGAGGCAGGAGGCAGAAGCCAAGAAAATGCTTTGGGGATTGAAACTTTTGCAAGCATTTCGAGTTGTTGTTCCTATGACAGCTATAAAGGTATGGGATGAATATATTTAAATAAAGAACAGCAAAAAAGGTTAAATTTGATATTTAACCAGAGAGAAGGGAAGGGACTTGTTCCTGGCTCAAACGGAAGCAAT
Source organism: Drosophila ambigua (assembly GCA_018150905.1). Classification (NCBI taxonomy): domain Eukaryota; kingdom Metazoa; phylum Arthropoda; class Insecta; order Diptera; family Drosophilidae; genus Drosophila; species Drosophila ambigua. Next base: position 7,814,993 of record JAECWS010000001.1, on the reverse strand, counting down.
TCTTTGAGAGGTCTAAGACTGAAGTAGGATCTATTAATGCTCAAAGTATCAAAGACATGCTTGGGAGGGACTCTTCCGATGGCTATAGCTATAGCTTGAGCCTTTAAGATTCCCAGAGCAAACTGCCAGAGCCATTCTCGTATTACGATAAAAATTCTTAGCAAAATCCAAAGCCAATCTACAGATCGAAATCTCGCATCACAATAGCCTGGCCTTTTCTGAAATTGTTTCATTTCGAATGCGAAATTTCAAAATTCATTTTGCAATTCTTTTTTAACAAACAGAAGACGAATTTCGTTTCGCTTCCTCAAAATTTGTATTTAAAACGTTTTTGGAATACTTTTGGAATACGCCACCGCCAAGATGAAGTACTACCCCGATGCGAACGTCTGGTTCTACGTGGACAGGCCCAGCTGCATGAGCAGCTACCAGAAGTACCCCAAGTGGCACAGCTGGAAGCTGGAGAATCGCGCCACCAGCCGCGTGATGCACTACTGGCGCGACACGGAGGGCGCCAAGATGGCGGAGGTGAAGCGGAAGGACCTGTACTTCACACCATGGCCCAAGACGCGCATCCGGCCGCAGGCCTGCCTCGGCATGCTCTATGCCACCGGCTTCCGGTTCATCCGGCTGAGCAAGGCCCCGCCGGCGGGCTTCAAGTGCGCCCCGCTGCCCACCAACCTGGCCACCGCCCGGCTAGTCAAGGGTAAGTAGCAGGAGGGGGACTGGCTGCAGAGCTCATGGGCCAGGAGCTAATGCTCTGCTTCTTGTTGGTCTTGCAGTGAACCTGGCCAAGAAGCGCAAGGCGGAGAGGAAGGCCGCCAAGAAGGCCAAGGCGGAGGCTAAGAAGGCCAAGAAGGAGGCGAAGGCCAACAAGGGCAAGGGCAAGGGCAAGCCAGGTGACCTCAAGCCGAAGGTCATCCGAACCTACGAAAATGTTGATAAAAAATAACAAGAAATCCGCAACTTTTATCGGTACTTTTGCTCCTTATTGCAGGACTCCCTCCGCTCCACGCCCCGCAGCCCCTGCTGCTGCACGGCTTCGCCTGTGGGCGACTTCCCGCGCTTCGCTGATTGCCTGCATTTAATCAAATTAATTAATGCCACATTTCACATTCATCATTTGCCCGGCTGCATATTTTTCCCCAGTCCCGAGTCCCAGTTTCGTTCCTTTCCTTTCCAGCTCCCTACCGGATCAACTCCAGCCCTGGGGGCCAGCCCCTGCACCGCCTTCATGGCTGATTGCCGTCGCACGACAGGCGGGCAGGTCCCTGCTTTCCCACAACTTTTTGTAGTGGCTTTTCAGCATACCCTTGGCGGGATGCAGGGCAGGGCATGCTGGTTTTCAGCAGGTACTGGAATAACTTTTTTCTTGGAAATCCGAAATGCCTTCTAGGGTACCTTGAGCTTCGCTTCGATTCGTGCACAGTCCAGAGTTCCACCTCCTGGCTTTATTCGATGTCTCGCTATCTGTTCTTTTTTTCGGCACAAATCAACCAACTGCGAAATTCAATTGAAAATCGTTGAATGCAAGTTAATCAGTTCGCTTCGCTACGCTAATTATGCGGCCACACTGCCTGTGTGTGTGTGTGTGTGTGTGTGTGTGAATTGCTGCTGCATGGGGGAGCGGATATGCACATATATGTATGTATATCTCTATGTATATCTTTGTGGCTGTGTAAGCAAATTATTTTGGCCAACGAATGAGTGGCTCTTTCAATGGCATTGATGTGTGCGTGTTTGTCATTGTTTATTAACAAAGAATTTGTGGAAAACAACAAAGCTGCTTTGTTTATGTGCTCTTCATTAAGACACAAATCAAATTTCCACAAATAAACATCTGCAGGCGAGCTTGGAGAATGCCATTATTCATCATTTAGTTGGCCATTCCCCAGGAAACTCGATTTTTAACAATGTAAAATAATTGAAAAATGTAATTAATTTAATTTAAAAAATTTAAATAATAAAATAATAATATAATAAAAATAAAAATTAAAAAATATAATAATTTATGATTTTTATTTTGAAAATTGGAAAACAAAAATCATTTTTAAATTTCTAATATTAAAATTGGAAATACATATCGAATGCCAATATCTTTTGACCCATCTTTTGGCTAACGAAAAGCGACATAATTGTGTGTTCTGGGAGCAATCCGAGTAGTCCTTGCATTTCTGACACATTTACTGCCATTCCCTTTAGTAGAACGAATCACAGCTGAGCTGCTCTTAGCCGTATCCGATATACTCGGATATATGTATATATTTTTTGCGACAGTCTACAAAATTGAAATCAAACTTGCGCCATGCACCAGAAACCCCCGAAACTGAACAATGAGGATCGGCAGAACTTCGTGGCCACCCGGATGAGTGTGCCGCTCTTCATGCTGTCACGTAGGTTTCATCCGCGTGGCGTCGCGGCAGCTCGCCCCAGAGGGTAGTAATCCTTTGCGCCCACAGGCAATCGCATCAGGGAGGACACACTGCCGCAGGTCAAGCAGCAGTTCAAGTTGGCGGGAAAGCATTACAATCAGGACTGCAAGAAGGGTAAGCAGTTCCAATGTCAGCCAGAGACTTTGCATGGCCAACGAACGGCGTGTTTTTGCCCACAGAGAATCGCGGCGAGGGCGCCAGCAAGGCCACCTTCGACCACTATCGCCACATCACGGGCTACGATAAGCTGCCAAAGAATCCGTATCCGGAGCGGCGCGCCCTGCGCATCAGCCGCACCATGACCACGTGGAAGGGCTGGCAGCTGCCGCCGAATCACTACGGGGTGCCGCCGGTGCCCTACCTCTCGAAGATGGGCTCCAAGGGGACGCGGTTCGCCAAGCCGCACACAAATCACAGCCGCGTCTCGATCCGGCCGCCGCCATTCAAGTTCTACGATCTTCCGGCGGAGATCGAGCGCCTGTTCAAGCGGGACAACCTGCAGAAGGGCATCTTCCTATCGAGTAAGTGGCGCGAGCGGCACAGACTTGGCTCTAGAGATTTCTCAAATCCCCCCATTAGATGCTCGCGATCGTCCAGCGACCACACGCTTCATGGTCTGCAGCGAGACGGGCTGCTGGCGTAATCCCGACGAGCCGGGGCCCGCCGACACCCACACGAACCTCTACGAGGTGCAGAAGAACATGGCGAAGGTGAAGAAGACCGCTCGCCCCAATCCGCATCTATTTCTGCGCCAGTCGTGCGTCCCCACCAAGCCCAGCCTGATGCTGCGGCGCCACATCACATTCGAGCCGGGGCCGGGCCGATACGGAACCAGCTACGCGGACGCCTGTCCCTGTCCGTCCGGTAAGATCAGCAAGCCGGGCCTGCAGCTGCTCATTGACGAGCAGAAGCGCCTGAAGTTCCGCCGCTTGCCGTACAGGCGGATCAAGAGGGAGCGCTACTGCGAGCCCGATTGGGCCCACGTCGCGGGTGGCGGCCACAAGCACATCTTCCTCATGTCCAAGGAGGACCAGCCCAAGCCGAAGAAGAAGGATGTGCTCGCCAAGAAGGAGGGCAAGAAGCCGGAGAAGCACCTGAACCTGTTCGCCGATGCCAAGTACATCAACATGGTGAACAATCCGTTGCACATTCCCATCTCGGTGCGCAACTTCCCGGTGCCCGAGTACGTGCCAAAGATCGTCTACAACTGCGTGGCCAAGCGGGCGGTGCGGAAGCAGCTGAAGAACAACAAGAAGATCGCCTTCAACAGCGGCCAGGAGCGTTGGAAGGATGCCGATCGCCCGCTCCAGCTGACTGCGCGCCAGCTGGAGGCCATCAAGGAGAGCCTGCCCGAGGAGCGGCGCCTCATCGATCGCCCCGTGCTGCTGCCCTCCGCCCAGATCACCGGCAAGCTCTTCCACGTCCCCGACCACCAGAAGGTCACCTTCATGCCGAAGCTGCGCAAGCGTCTGTTCAAGTTCCTCCCGATTCCCGGGGCCAAGGTCCTGGTCACCGATGGGGATATACGCCCCAACATTGTCTTCGATCCGGATCACCCCTCCGGCCTGTTCCGCCGCCAGCTGGACGAGAAGCTGTTCTTCAAGGACTCGGTGCTGAAGCTGCTCGACGCCAAGAAGAGCAGCGGAGATTTGACGACGGCCACAAGCATGTTGAGCACGGCATCCCACCACACGGCTGTCAATGCCGAGGGCGCGGAGGGACCTGAGGCTGCTGAAGCCACCGAGGCCGCTGAAGCCACCGAGGCTGCCGAGCCTGCGGAGGCTGCCGAGGATTCCGGCCAGCGCCCGGGCACGGTTGTCGTCTTCGATGAGAAGAAGAACAGGTCCTCGCGTTCTTCGGTTCGCACTGGGTCCGCCTCCAAGCAGCCAGCTCGCACTGGATCCGGTTCCAAGGGAGCTGCTGGCTCTGCTCCCTCCGACGGCTGAGGTCACAATTAAAATTTAACAAAGATCCACGTTTACATACATAGTTATAATCTTTTTCCTCTTTTGATTTATGCTGCACGCTCGAGAAAATTCCAAAAGCCACACACGGGGCAGCCAGTGATGACTGCCCGCCCAAAAAACGAAGCTAGAACTGGCTGCAAAGAAAACATACAAATATAAGAAAAAGAGCGGATTTGGTTTAGTTTTTTTATGGAGAAATTCTCTTCCAAAGTCTGATTCTGCTGCGAGAGAGCACGTCCTCATTTTGGTTTACCGTTGCACTCTCATTACACATTGAAGTCACAAATATACATACATACATGCACATGTACTCTCTCCAGAGAGGAGAGAGAGGCACAGAATCGAAAAAAATACACAGCTAAAAGGAAGAGAGCATTTTTATGGTTTCTGCTTTATTCTAACGGTGCTTCGCAGCGCAAGATCTGGTAACATTCGATTGTTGCAAAGTTCTTCATTCATTTAATACTTGACATGGCCTTCGTTTAGTGTCTACGGATATTGTAAGTATTATAACAATGCTCCGCAACGATAAATTTTGTTTAAAATTCCTGCCAGCACTCTTCAGCTGCGAGAAAAGCTCTTATCGACCGTCCTTTTTACTCCTCACGAGCTGAAAGAAATGAGAGCGAACGTAGAAGAGAGAGCCGGAGTACAGAATCCATGAAGTGCACCCTACACAGATCTGGTCGGCTGGCACAAATTCCAGTGCGCGGACAGTCCAAGTGCACAACTTAATCAATGGACTGTGCAGTACATTCAGTAGGAGAGCGAGCAATTGTAAAGCAAAGCGCGGAAGGAGAGCAGAAGGAGAGAAGAATTATCGAGTGCAATCGTTTTTGCGTAGTTTCAGCAAGGAAAATGTCCAAAAGTGTGTGTGCAGTGCAAAAAAAATGTTCCTGATCGATTGCGGGGGCGAAGTAAACAGAAAGTGAATTAAATAGAAGTTAAATTTGTAACTACATATATTATTTCATCCCTAAATTATTTTTTTCATGTGCACAAATGAGTCGTTGGAGTCTCAAAATATATTCCGTGTGTGTGTGAGTGCGTGAACAAAAAGTGCGCGAAAAAGTCAACATGGAATATGTTAAAAGAGTGTTTGTTCTGCTGAGGCAGATCGGCGAAGAAAATGCCAAGTGAAGTGAAATATATATGTGAGAAATAACTATCTTATTTCAGGCATTACATTTTTTTCATGTGAACAAATTAGGCGGCTTCAATTGACCGGGTGTCTCAACATATTTTCGTTGTGTGTGTGTGTGTGCGTGCGTTTAAAAAAGTCGCTCTCCATGTCAAGAGAGCATTCCACGCTCTCATTCCAAGGGTCTTCCAATAAGGTGACGTCACCTTATTTTAAATGTCGATAGACAAAAAGAGAGTGGAGCAGGATAAGGTGAGTGAATTTATTGTTTTATTCAATATCGTTATCATTATTTAAATCATTTATTTAATTGTTTCTTATACTCGGGTACTTGAATTTACGATTTAGAGCATATAAATTTGGAGCTAAAAAATAGCTAGATGGTCAGCACTGTTCGTTGACTGTGGGGCTTGGATTTCGCTTCCTTTCTGACTTCCGCAGCCATAAAACAGGCCAAAGTAACTTTTGACCATAAAATAAATAACTTTTTTAACTGTCCATCTCTCTGCACTCTGCCCTCTTCTCTCTATTCATTCTCCGCACCCCCCACCATTACTCTCTTGGTCCACTCTCGAATGCTCGTGTGTGGCCCACAAAAAGGTCAAAACGAAATAATTAAGTTTTGCAAACGTTTTGCGGGTAACTCACTGCCGGAACAGGAGTCCGCAGCCCCATAGCCATAGCCATAGACGTAGACGGAGAGGCATCCGGGTGTTCTGTACGTGTGCCCCGCTACATGCGTCCATTAAAATTCTCGTGCTACGACGACCTGCTCTTTGCTTAGATTGTAAAACATAATCTGTTATCAATTATTTTAGCTTCGTGGCCTGACTTTTGGGGGCATTGCTTCCACACAGACGGCAGAGGAAAACTTTCCATTCCACACACACACACACACACAGACGCACAGACACAAGCTAGCACGTTCGCTCGTATATGTATGTATGTGTGTATTTATGACTTGGCAAAGTTTTGTGACTGGTAAGCAATTTTATTTTCCAAGCTGCTCATAAAAATGGGCAATCTAATCGATTATCGAATTGAGTGAATCGAATGAATCCCGGCGAGTGCACGCGGCCTAATTGAGTTGCCGCTTTCCTTGCCCTTCCCCCCGGAAAGCGGAATCAGCAGTTAAAGTTCTTTTGAAAGAGTTTCGTTTGGTTTCGTTTCGACTCTACACGACTCGAATGATGATGCTGATGTGATGGGAATGAGAATGGGATTCGAAAGAGATTGGACTGTAATTCAATTCAGTTTTGGATAATCACAAAAGTCTGGCTAGAAACTTCAACGGCTTCATCATACTCGTTTGTGCCTTTGGCAACGAGCCTTAGCCTGAGCCTTTCGACAAACATTTGAACAAAATTCGAAAATTTCAATTTATAGAACAAAACTTTAACCAAAAATGGATCTAAAACGTGCGGTGTACCCTGTGCTGCGAACCTTCACAAAGCGGACTAACGCTGACAGGTATATGATACGCGCTCCCCCATGTTTTTACGGCCAGGGGAACGTAGGTCAGAAGGAGCAAAGAAGGTCGGACAAGGAGTGGTGTGAGACATGCGTCCAGCCTCTTCAATATCTCAATCGGAAGCGCCACTGGCTTGTGCGCAGGGGTCCCGCGGACAGGTGGGGCATTCACGCTTACTTTAGCGTTGCCTAGACAAAGGATCGAAACGCCACGATCAGCCGTCTCTCCATATAATCCACTTGGGCATAAGATATAGCTAAATCTGCAGTAATTTTGGAATTTAAATCAGACTTTGGGGCATTTAAATCTCGGAAATAAATGAATTTACTTTTGATAATTTTTTGATCAATCATAGGAGCGAAATTGCTGCCCTAAGGCAGGAGTATACCCGCCGTAAGCTCCGCCAATGAAATACTTCGATCTAGGTGGGCGCGAAGCTAGTCGTTCCTTTAACCCGATATATCCGATTATTGGCTCTAGCAAATTGGTGCTTATTCTCGTATTAAAGAAAATTGTTCCCTGCAATATCGTAAATTCCCATCTGCCAGAGAGGGTTTTTCTGTGTGGGGGTGGCCACATATCAGATGAGTAAACTCCAATCGCATAATGCATGCCCTGGCACATTACCTTCGCCCCATTCATTTGTGGCATGCCACGCTACCCTTCATTGCATTCAATGCAATTTTTGTTTACCAGCAGCTGATTAACAATGACAGAGAGAAAAGGAAAAGGGAAACTCTGGCCATACGAACGTGTTCCGTTGGCAAGGTTTCAGCTTCAGCTTCATGCCAGGATTCATTCTTTGGATGAGAATTATTATGGTTAATGCCTGCGTACCAGCATTGTCGTGGCAGGAGTCTGGTTGAGGGGCACAAATACATATTTTACACGACACAACCCGCGCACAAAGCCAGAGCCCGCGCCGCACAAGTAAAAGTAAATTATAAGCAAAAGGCAACAATGGCAGCTGGAGCCGGAGCTGCAACAACAGTGGCAAGGCAGGGCAACAATGATGCAGTGCCACGTTGAAATGCAGCTGATTGTGCGCGAAAAGTTTTTGTGTGTTGATGCCACAAGCAGTAGGAGGCAGGAGCAGGAGCAGCCACGAGTGAGTAAACGTAGAAGACGGCGAAGAATAACAGCAACTAAAAGACAGACGCACGCTTTTCGGTTAACATGACTTATTATTTCAGGGAAGAAGTCATAGCGTGGGTGGGACGAAGATCTGTTGAAAGGAAAAGAAGAGCCAAGCCCCCCACCACCACCCCTTGGCAGCGTAGTTCAAGATGAAGTTGGTTCTGGGCGGGGAACGAGACGAAGCGTCCATTGTCTTGAGTCCCCACAATGGCAGACTAATATGCGAATGAGATACCCTAAAAGGAAGTAACAAAGGCATTGGGATACAGGCAGATAGCGACAGATAAAGGCGCACAGTGGGGGCAGAGGATTAAGTAATTTTGAAGATTCTTTTCGAATGGATTAATGTCTGATTATGTAGCTAAAATCGGGGGCTAAAATCAGTCTCGATATCCCAACGGGGTACAAGCCTCTTCGAGTCGTTTGCTTTGCTGTTTCCTCCTTGGACCTTTCTGTGTCTGTGAAAAAAACAAATGAGCCACGACTGTGTGCAGGCAGCCCCGAGGAGACTCCACCAGCTGTGTTGTGTTGTGGCAGGCGGGGAGTACGTACCACAGCGTGGTGCCAGGTCTTGCATTAGTCTATGAAAGTCCTCGGTGGTTGCCTCTGTCTTTGGGCAGCTTTCTTCCACTCTTTCTTTTCCTTTTCTGGGGGGTTCTGTTCCTTTTTTTTCCGCATGTTCTGTTGCTGTTTCTGTTGCTGCCTTCCCTTTGTTTGGCTCCATGTTACAGATTTCTTTGCTCTGTTTTTTCTTCATCATTCGTTTTCCTTCTTTGTTTTTGTTTTGTTGTTGTTGTTCTGCCCCCAAACGCGATGTGGGTCATGGGGTCGTGGCGTGTGCAAATTGCAGTTGTCCTGGCGATGGGTGGGTGCTGTGTGGGCGGAGGTTGTTCTCTGCGGTTGCACTCGCGCTGTGCGTGCACCACCGACATGTCGACTTTACATTTTCAAATAATTTCTGATTAAGCGTGGAATGGGTGCGGCTGCTGCTGCCGCTGCACCAACCAACCAACCCACCCACCGCCCCTGCTGCCTCAGCCGCCCCACGACCGCATGCTGTGTGACAAACGGTGCAGCCAAAGGGGGCAACGGGGGAGGGTGGGGCAACTCGTGCTCTCTCTGTCTTTTCCTGGCAACACGCTGACATATTGTGGGGCATAATTTACCGTTGCTTTCGCATGGTGCTTTTTTCTACAACGTCATTTTGTGAAAATCTCTCTCTCTCTCTCTCTCCCGCTCCCACTCTCTCTGCCCCATTCCATTCTCCTCTGCGGCAGAGTGCAACTAATTTTTGTTTGTTCGCGAAAAAGCCACAAAGATTTATGCTTGAGAAATTATGCTTTAAAACTTGTGCATATGTCGCTCCCTCTCTCTCGCTCTCTCTTTCGCTCTCTGTCTCTGGCTCTGGCTTAAGTAATTTAATATACTTTAATGCCGTCTCTGTCGCTCTGCGCCACACACACACACACACACTCACACACATACATTATGCTTGTTTAGTGTATGCGCATATAAAAGACATGCATTATGGGAGTTAGGAAAAGGTTGGACGGACACTGGAAGGAGCAAAAGAAGACAGAGAGAGAGAGCACCATGTTCATAAAAATGCAAATGCACAAAATGATGCAAGAGAGGGGAGGAAGAGACACGTGAAATCATAATGAAAGAGCAAAAAGATGTATAAAACAAGTAAGGCTCCAAAAGTCGCCTCATTAAATGCCCTTAAAACAGCAATAATAGCTGGGAATTAATTGCATGTATACATATGTATGTATGTATGTATGTATAGTATATACATAAATATAAACATGAAAAGGTTTGGATGTAAAAAGAAAAGAAAGCAATTTATTTTCCAAGTTTCCATCAGATATCTGTACAAATTAGAAACCCCAAAAGTCCTTTCTCTCTGGGGAATAGTCATGACACCCTTTTTCAAGGGTATAAACATGGTCGAGGAAAAGGCACTTACCAGCCCACATACTTACGCACACACAGGCAAAGCGTATGTGTGTGTGTGTGTGTGTGTGTGTGAAGGCGCGTCAGTTTTTGCACGCTGACATTTTAAGTGCATCTTTGTGAAATATTTAAACAAAGAGGAATAATTACACACGGCATTACGAACTTAATGCGGCTCTGAGTGCATGAATGAACTGTAACTCACACACACACACACACACACACATTCTCATGCAACGTAGCGACGAAAAAGAGCGCGTGTGAGCATCAGGCAAGGGTCAGGACCAAACGAACGACCACTAAAAGGATAAGCACTTTGTATCAGCTCAGCTGTAGGCCTCAGAATTTAATTCTATATCGGAGGAGCTGCACTGCAATCTGAAATGCAGATTTATATTTGATTTGTTGCTAAATTGTGATTTCTAATCCACTTTAAATGGCACAAAACGATGCTTGAACTCTGCTCTGAAGTCTGTTAATATCAGAGAAATGCACTGCACCACACTACGTGCTCCCCCCTGCCCAGGCCAGCCCACCCCAGCCCACCCCACCCAACGATTGAGATTGAGCAATGCTAACGAATTTCCTTTAGGCCGTACAAATTGGCCAGCATGTTTATTTCCAATTGCATTCCCCAAATGCCAAACGCAATTGCTTCAGCACAACTAATGCTCTTTCGACGACGACGACCCCCAAACCAAACCGCCCACCCGCCCACTGTAGCAGTGACAGTTGGTTACCCCTGGCAAAAGCCAGAGTTATGGCGAATGCAGTCGGACAGCAGAGATACACAGCTACAGACACACACACATACATCCAGGGTAAATCAGTTTGAAAATTGAATTCGAATGCAGTGCAAGCGGCAGAGGGGAGACCGAGAGAAGGACATACCAGAACAGAACAGAGAGCAGAGAAGAGAAGAGACTCGGAACTCAACTACTGCTCCGAATGGCCAGGCGGGAAGGGGGACTCGAACTCGACTTTGTGCTGCTGCTGCTGCTGGTGCTTGGCCATCGACTAAAACAAATGGGCTCCACAACATCTTTTACTGTCAGCTGCAACTTGTCGCCCTGTCCATTTGTGTTGTGTGCTTCCAGTGCACCCCTCAACCCCCCCTCGTTGAATCGTTGCATCGTTCTATTGGTTCCCCCTCCCGTCCACCCGTTGCTGACTCTTGGTATATAAATAAAATAAATATTTATATTGAAATGCAACGCAATCGAGCGCAACAGAATTGAATTTCAGAGCATTTCAGAGCTTTGCTTTTGGCTCTTTTTGTGCCTTTCGTTTTTGCCTTTCGGCATTTGACTTGTCCGCAGATACAGATACACCAGATACACAGATACTCCACGCCACTTCACTGCACTCCACGCCACTCTATTCTGTAGCCTGCATCTCTTGAACGATTTTTTGAGCCCGTAGTTGTAGCTGGAATTGAATTTTGTGAACTTTGTTTGTCATTTAATTGCATTGCAAGTTGTGCGTTGCAATTTCCAATTGATTTCAAATGATCTCCAAAGTGCAGGTAAAGCGGCAAAGCAGCCCCCAAAGCGATGCCACATGGCATTGGAATCTCTCGCTCCCTCTCGCTCCCTCTCTCCCTCTCTCTCGCTATCCCATTCGATTGAGTTCTTTTCGGGTTAAAAGGCTGCGAATAAATAGTTTTGCAAATTGACAAACTTATCTAGAGGGGCACGGGGAGGGAGAGGGTCGTGTCCCCTTGTCCATGTCCATGTCCATGTCCTTGGGCATTGTTTATTTACGAGAAGTAGTTTGGCTGCAAAACAGAAACAGAAACAGCAGCAGCAGAGCCAAAGCATCCACGATAAAGATATTTATTAGATGAAGAAGCTTTCGGATGAGGCTAAGGAAATGTTCATTGAATGCGAACACCAAATAACCTTTCAAACAAAAAACAAGCGATGCCAAGCGATGGACAGACTGCACGTGCAACAAGGAAGCGGAAATGCACTTTTCATACATTTTCCATGAGTAGAATGCGTGGCAGAGCAAGAGAGGGGAGTGAGGGAGTGCAAGCAAGCGCCAGAGAAGGAGTGACAGCGAGATAGAGTATAGAAAGTAAATAAAAAGAGAGCATGGCGAGCATATTCGTTGCCTTTGTTTGTATTACATTACGCCACAAACAACGCAACAAATTATCATTTAGATAATACTTTTAGTGCCTTTCAGCATTTCCATTTCTCCATCGAGCTTTCTCACTGCCACTCGCATTCTGACTGTGTCCCCCTGTCAGCTTTTCCCTCACTTACCTTACGCACCGGAATGTTTCTGCATCTGCTTGGATCCCATACCCCTTGGCATGCGGGGCATATCAGGCATAACCCCCATTGGGGCTACACTTTTTTCCAGGTAAACGGGGCATTCGTTTGCACTGGCTGGTGCCCCCCGTGTAAGTGGCGTGTGGAGTGTGTGGCATGTGGCAACATAATGCGCGGAATAACAAAAGCGGCAAAGTGTGCAAAAGCTGTCTGGGGGATAGATATAGATAAAGCCAAAGATATGTATGTAGCACGGAGAGAAGTGCCACTCGTACGAGCTGCTTGGCAATGCAAATCTTCCTAATGCCTCGCTTTATGTCTTTGTTTTTGAGTTGCTTATCCTGTGAAGAGAGAGAGACAGAGGAGGCAGGCTCCTTCTCCATCAAATTGATTAGTGGAGAAAACTGTGAGGCAGTCGGAGAAGGAGTTGCAGTTGCAGTTGCACCTCTCTGCCGTTGTTTGCCCATTTCCTTTTTTTGTTGGAATACAATTTTTTTGCCCCGCAGCTAATTATTTGCATATTTCTTTAGCTGGAGACGTGCGCGGTGACAACTCCATGGCCATGGAGTTTGTGTCTCCTAATTTGAAAGGTTTTTCTTTTTCCTACTTACGCGTGCTCCTCTCTCTCTCCCGCTCTATCTCGCTCTTTCTCGCTCCCCCTGTGCGTCAAAGACAAATGCAAATGTCAGCCGAGTGTTGGCAACTTTTTCATTTGCCAGGTGCAGGCAGATCCCGTTCCACGTGCCTGTCTTGGCTTCCTTTTCCCCAGTTGTCATTTTGCGTTGCGCAAATGTCAAACTTATCGACGCTAAGCCACGTAGCCAGCAGCGCTAGGAGTCCTCTCTCTCTCCCTCTCCCTCTCTCTGTCTTACCTTGCCGCGTTGCATGCCAATGTTGCACGTTCAAATTAACTTTAATGAACTCAGTTTAGTTGCAAATGAGTTACAGAACTAGAAACACACACAGCCACACACCCAGATCCCCCCTTCCGCAGTGTTTTGTGCAGCATGGGGCAGGGAGGGGTAGCCGGGGCACACTGCTAACAGTGGAAAATGCAATCTGCAACGTGGTCTAGAGTTTTCTATTATTCCTTCTTTTTTTTTTAAATTATTTTAAAAAATATAACAAGCTGGCTGCGGGCTGGCTGAACCTTTCTACATCTTGGCCTGGAATGCCCTTATGGCCAAGTGAGTGATGCCAATGCTGCACACTTCGTAGAGTCGCTCGCCGCAGCTGGGGCGCGCATTGGCCTTCAGGTGGTAGACCCCATCGCTGCCCAGCGCATACAGGAGGGCCATCATCACGTGCATGGCCATGGCATCGGTGTGCCTGGCGATGCAGAGCAGACACAGCACGTTCAGGAACCCGATGGCCGTGCGCCACAAGATCACTTTGGGCATCCTGACCGCCAGGTAGCCCAGTGCCCCCATGGACAGGCCAAACAGCAGCGTTCTGCGGCTGCCCATCGACGAGTGGTAGAACTGGGTGTTGATCAGCGACACCTGTCCGACCTCCATGAGGGTGCGCGTGAGGCACAAGTGCGGGTTGGGCGGGCAGTTCTGGGCGTGCCGCAGCGAGCCGATCAGCCCCAGGGTGCCGTGCGTGTAGGCCAGCACGCACGCAACGTAGCCGAAGGGCTGCACCAGGGGATCCAACTTGCAGCAGCCGTACGCGCCAATGCCGCAGAGCACGCCATGCAGGACGCCAGACAGCAGTTTTCCGCTCATCCTATCGGCGCTAGAAGGCAGCAGTAGATTCCTTGTTGGATTAGTTTACGTTTCAGAATATTTCTATTTATTTATTTACCTGTTTTGATGTGCGAGAATCCTATATGGGAGTGATGAGAGTTTTTGTGGCTGTTTTGGGGGGCGAGCATTGACAGCAAAGGAGAGAAAACTGTGTGGGAAATAAGGGAAAGGAGAGAGGAATAGTTTTGGATGCTCGAAGCTTCGGCAAGTCGAATAATTCCCATGCCAGGTGGCGCACGATATTTTCCATGGCACTTTATGTGAAAAATTACATAATTCTTTCAGCTTCAATTTTTTTTCTATTTCAGGCAGAAAATGAATAACGGCTCCTCCCGCTCCCTTTGGGTGGAGGCTGTTTATTTTTTGTGTCGACAGTTATGCTTATTTATGGCCCTCGGGGATTGGGGATTGAGCATTGAGGATTGAGTTGAGTTGTCTTGCCTTTAGGCCCGTTTTGCAATTTTAAGCCGCGCCAATTTATTCGATTGCTGTGTGCCGATTAGCCGAATATCGAGATTAGGGCGCAAATCCGCAAGTCGAAAGCCAATCCAATTTGGTGGCAAGCGGCGGTTCATTGAACCACACCGCACCGCACCACTCGACTCTCTTTTTTTTTTGTTGGGCTCTTGGCCAACAAATAAGCCAAACAGAAATTGAAATAACACCAGAGATAACCGACAGACAGGCAGACCGACAGACAGACAGACAGCAGGGCAGCAGCTGCCAAAAAAGTGTGAAAACCGCAGCAGCCAACTGACTAAATGACTAAATGACTCCTGCGACTGACAGCCAGACTGAGGGACTAACGAACTCTCCACCCAGTGCACTGGTTTAGGCCCGGTCCGAACGGGTGTGTGTGTGTGTGCTGCGGTTTTGTGGCAACAAATGTGTGGCAAAGTGTGTGGCAATTGATTTATTCAAATGAAATCACAGCAAGAAAAGCAAATGCTGCTGATAAATGCGGTCGGCAGCAGGTAACTTAACTTATGCACCGAAAGCCCGAGACGAGCTTCCGTTTCCGTTCACTGCACTCCACTCCAGCCGCCCAGGAGGCTGTTCCAGCCCCAGGCCCCCACCTGGGCATCGATCCAGCGGCGAAAGGCCGCCACACTGGTGTAGACGCCGGGGTAGTCCGGATTGGCGCAGCCCAGGCCCCAGGACACGATACCGTAGAGCGTCGCGGTGCCGTCCTCCTGGAAGCCGACCAGCGGCCCCCCAGAGTCGCCTTGGCAGCTGTCGTGGCCGGCGCGGGCGGCGCAGAGCATGCCCTGGGTGATGGGCAGCACCCGGCGGTAGGCGAGACGGCACTGTCCGATGTCCACGTGGTCCACGTCCACATAGCGCAGAATGGAGGCCACACCAGCGCCAGAGCCAGCATCAATCTGCTGCTCTGCGGCCGCTTCCTCGCTCTGGTATCCCCAGCCGCTGACCAGAAGACGCGTCCTGGCCGTGGGCCGCTCCTGTGCGCTGGCCAGGGGCACCGCCTGCAGCTGCTCGGTGAAATTGAGCCTGGCATTGAGGATGAGCAGCGCCAAGTCGTTGTCGTGGCTCTGGGGATTGTAGCCGCCGTGGGGAATGATCTGCTGCAGGCTGAGCAAGTGGCCGCCAGTCGCGTGCTCGCTGGAGCCCACCCGCACGCTGTAGTCGAGGATGCTCCAGGGTTCCAGCGCCTCGAAGCAGTGGGCGGCCGTCAGCACAAAGTGCTCCCCGATGACGGCGCCGCCGCAGATGTGCTGGCCATTCAGCTGCACGGAGGCCTGGTAGGGAAACTCCCCAATGGTGGACACCTCCATGCCGCCCACAATGCGTCCGTCGGTGCCAGGAGCCGCAGACGTCGCCCCCAAAAGCAGCGACAGCGCGAATGCAAATCCCAGCGAGCAGAACATTTCTCTGACTGATTGGCGGGCTGCCTCTTGGCTCTGGTTTTATGCGAAACTTATCGGCGGCCAAAAGTCAATAGACTTGCGAGTATTTGCCGTCTTATCGGGCGGAGGGGCGAACTGTTTGCTTATCCACGAAGGTGCCAAGGTCTGCCTTATCTGGCTTTGACCCAATAACCTTCAGCCTGCCATTCGACAGTCCCAATGGGTTCATGGAAACGGGAGTGTGTCTTGTCTATATGCGGAAGCACGTAAACAATAAATATAGCTGAGCAAAGTCAGGTGATTCAGTGCCACAAGCGAGCGAACTGCAGTGCCCACGAGGCACGCGGCAATCAGCTGCTTGGCTTCGATCTTGCAGTTTTTCTTTGTTCTTTGCTTAGACTTTCTGTTAAAGAGAACGAGAGAGAAATGTGCTTTAAAATACGAGAATTTGTTGAATTATTTTATTTTTATTTTCTTGCCACAAGAGCAGCGGAAGATCAGTCCGTAGCAGAACCTAAACTAATGTATGTTTATTTCCCTTCAGAATTAGTCACTCAGTGGTGGGGATAATTTGAATGTTTGCAGGGAAGTCATTTGAATATTTTGAAGCTCTTTCTGTTGCACTGAAAAGGTGCTCTATCCGATTGCCATACCTTCCATTAGCAGAGGAATATATATTATACGTATTAGTATGTAAATGCAGCCACTGCCACATGGGAAAAGTGTACTAAATCTGTGGGGGAAAGCATTTTCCATTTGGCTTATCAGAAAAGTGTTTGATTAAGTAAATGCAGCAGCACTTTCGTTTCGAGTGGTGCAACAAGAAGGCTGCATAGGAGACAGAGCCAGAGACAAAGATCTCTGCCAGTCATAATTCGTTGGAGCTTACGAAAGGAGCAACACAGCCAGCCAGGACTTGCAGTGCCTCACAGCTCACAGCTCATTTGGTTTCAATGAATATGCGAGAGACATACGGGTGTGTGTGTGGGTGCCATGTGTGTGTGTGGGTGTGTGTGATTTGCATAGCCTCTCTACTATTTCATTGTGAGATAAAACAACAGCAGCCAGAACTTATTAGTTTAGCCAAAAATGAATTGCATAAATAATTAAGGTAATAACAGTGGAAAGGGCAGGCCAGGGCAGGGCTGGCATTGTGGCATGAATTTTGGGGAGCAGACAGGCTCTGTTGCCAGGCATAAGATACATTTTACAGATTTGAAATTACATCTGTGCAGCTAAGAGGAGGCAGGGACTAACAGGCAGGGACTGGCAGTGCGACTAATTGTTACATTTCTCTTCCCTTCAGAGAGCAAACAGTAACACAATGCCACGCCTCGACCCCTAAAGATGCATACTACCTACATACATATGTATGTATGTATATGACGGTGCGGTAAAAGATGCAGATATTCGGTTTGCATTTGAACAAAATTCAATTTGCTGCTGCTGCTGCTGACACATGTGGCAGGCAGGCAGGCAGCTTGCTCCATCTCCAGCTCACTCCATCTGCAGTTGCATGCTAATTGGCCAAACAGAAAATTAATTAAACATGACAGCAGTTAATATACAGTACTCAGTCATGAATTATGCACAGCAGCAGCAGCAGCGGCAGAGGGGGAAAAAAGCAGGAAACAGAAAGTGGAATAATCGCATTCCTGCCTCGCATCTCATCGCAGTCGAAATTGCAATGCATCGCATATGCAGCAGAGCGGAGCAGCATTCTGTGCTGCCGCAACGATTTATGCTAAAGGATGATCAATATGCGTTGTCAATAGCCGGAGCATGTAAAATATGTGGCACACACCCCCACACACACTGTGAAGGATTGACAGGCGACAGCTGTCGATAATGAAATGCGATTGAAACGCCAACGCCAAAGCATGACAATGAGTCGCATTTCTATCTCTCCTGTTCGAAGATTTGAAACAGAAAAAAAGTAATCATAAATTAAAGGAGTCGAAAATGGTTTCATTTACACCCCCGCCAACATTTGCCTCCTTTTATTGGACTGGTTTCTAGTCGAGGTTTCTGTTGCTAGAAGATGAAAGTAAACATGAAAATTCCCAGAAGAAACAATCTGCCGCCTCTCCATAATATATTTTCTTTACGGACTCTTTTTCCACATAAGATAAGCTTAGCTGCCCCACCCCATTTGTGGCATGCGTGCGCGACATTTGTGCGGCAGTTAATTGCGTGTAATTGGTAAACATCTCTCAGCGAAAAAGGGAGAACTCTTCGCGTCACATAACTCGTCCACAAAAAGCATAAATCTTTCGAGTGGGTTCCACAAATGGTGGTTAAGGGGCTGGGAAAGGGGAGCTTTAATTGCAGGGCAAAGAACATCAATTACGCCCAAAACAAAAAAAAGACAAAGAAAAGCAAACCAAAAAGGGAAGGAAAACGCTCCCCTCTCTCTCTCTCTGTCACTCTTCGACTCTCCCACTCTGACCCATAAATTATGCAGTCAATTTTTTTGACTTTATTATAAAATGCGTGTTTATTATGCCATAAAATGGAGCAAGCAACGGGAATTGGGCGCACGAAATGGAGTGAGAAAAAGTGTTGAAAAGCGCGCCAGAGTGTCAGTATTAAGCGTGAAATTAATTACAAGCGCTTACTTAAGTTAAATATTTGAGCGAAGCTTTAGCGGGCGACAGCTCGCAAAAGGGAAGCCCGCCACCAGGACCCCAGGAGCAGCCCAGGAGCCCAGGAGCCAAGGAAGCTTCCCACAAGCACTCAAGGGGTAGCGTGAAGTGGGTTCTGGACAGCCCCTTCCCTCCCCCCGCCCACTGGCAGCAGTAAGACGAGCCACTTTGTCAGGCCAAAAAACACGCTGCCCTGCCACTACACTCTTCCGCGCTGCTACTCCCCCACTGCCCCCTCCAGTCATGTCCCCGCCTCAAGTCAACTTCAGTTTACTGCGCTCCAAAAAATATACTACAAAATTTATTTTCCTTGCCTCTGGTTTGGTGGGGTGTTGGGGGGTGGGGGTTTTTCTTGTGTGTCTTTGTTGTTGCTGGCTTTAAGCGCAAGTTGAACATTTCATTTGTCATGCTTTTTTCCGGGTTCACCTGCGAAGATGCAGAGTTTTCCCTTCGGACGGCCAGCTCCTCACCCTCCCCTCACACGCATATGCTGGGGCGCCACAGTTTTTGAGTGATTGCTGCGACATCGTTCCCGCCCGCCGTCAAAAAGAAATGCTAAAAAATGTCTGCCCACCGCTGCCTTCGCTGCGTCAACGGTAAAGTGTTGCAAATAGCTTTTTTGCGTTTCTGAATAATTTATAAGATGTGTTTACCCATGAAAGCCAGTGACTGAGTGCCGCTGGGAAGGTGGAAACACGATAATTTACTTAGGAGTGGCAAACGGAAGGCAACGGCAGGCGGCTCTGAGAAATTAATGCCAAAGATTTGACTGGACATGGGACATTGGAGCAGTGCTACAGCAGGATGGGCGGCTACTCTGGCAAGGTTATCAGAAGAGACTCTGCGGCAGAAGAGACTCAGGGGTAGAAGAGACTCTGCGGCAGAAGAGACTCGCGAGGGGTGGCACCAAGTTGTAGAGGACTCCCAAAAAACGACTCTAGGGCGCACATTTAACAGGAGGCTGCCAGAGAACTGCCCTTCAAAAATGTTGTCATAAAATCTGCCAGAAAGTTGCCTTTGGATTTTCAGCTAATTCTGAGAGAGAGGAAACTCCTCTCTGCGTCTCTCTCTCTCACTCTCTCTCACTTTTTCTGTGTGGCTTTGGCCATTTGCTAATTGTGGCTCATTATCTGCTAAATGTTGGCAAATTTATGTGACGCACGCAGATGGGGCACCAACTGATTTGATTACCCGTACGTGGGGTACATCCGGTGAGTGGGGCGCCGCAGCCGTAAAACAGAGAGGGGGGCGCTGCACCTGAGGTAAAGAGAGAGAGAGGGAAACTCATAAAACATGTAAAATGCTTCATACACACGAAAAAAGGAGAGCCACGCCCACACATGCCACACTGCCTCATGCCACACTGCCTCACCCGCCTCCCGCCTGCTGCCAGTGCTTTTTACGGCTGGAAAAACCTCATTAAAAATTCGTATAGCGTTCTATTAAATGTTCATGTTTTGCATAAAAATAATGTTTCCTGAACAAAAAAAAAAAAAGGAACAGCACAAAAGGAGCAAAAAGGCAACTGCCGGGTAGATGTGGAGTGAAGGGTCTGTGAGGGGTCTGTCGGGAGTGCCATGTGTGTGTGTGCCATGTGTGTGTGTGTGTTTTTTGCTGCGGTCTGCAAAACCAATTGATTGTATGATGTTTGAGCATTTTAATTAACTTGAAATTTCTAATGAACTGTGAACTTTTCCGCATTTAAATGTATTTAATGCTGCAACGCAGCCAAATAATGAATGGAATAATGGCTGCTGGTTGACTGTTGAATGCACGCCCAAAAGGATTCCATTGGGGTGGCTGGCAGAACTCTCCGTCGAATAAGTATTCTCTGCCCCCCGAAAATCTTTTCGTTTAGCTCATCGAAACCTATCATTTGTGCAATGGATAAACTGCAGCATAAATATTGATAAATCGAATCAACAAAAGCCACAAAAATAGCCAACAAATTGAAGCACTCTTCTGGCTGTGCTGCAAGCAGGAAATGCCATTGAAAATCACGTAAAACAGACACAAAGATACATTAGTTAGTGGCTAGAGGGGCGTGCTGGGGGCGTGGTTGATATCTGCTGTGGAAAGCATAAAATTTCATTTCAATGCTTATCATATTTTTGTGTGGCATGTGGAATTCTTTTCGTGCTGCCGCTGCCTCCTCTGCTGGTGGACTCTCTTCCGTGACGTGGCCAGAGCGCATACAAATGCAAACCGGAAATGACATGAGGGATAAATCAGGAAATTGCTAAACATCAAATAAAGCTGATAGCCTGATATTGTCAATAGGGATATGCTGTACAGGCGACAGGATGCAGGACACGGAGGGGCGTTTGCCAGCGCTGCTTGCCTTCCTTCGCTGCTGCTGCTGCTTCGATGGCTTCGATGTCAACAATTCAAAATCATTGCAATGATGACGAGGCAAACAGCTGTGGCGGCGGTTGCAACCAAAAATTCAATTTTGCAATATGACATCCGGCAACACACACACACACACACACAGAAGGCACGTACACAGGGAACACACGTAGAGGGAAAGGCATAGAACAGAACCGGGGCGTATACATAACGCCGCAACGCACGAGTCCCCACAGGCAGGCGGCCATCCATCCCCCCCCAAAGCGGTTGACGTTCTGCCATTGTTCGTTGATGCTACTGGTACGAGAGTATTACTGGTGCTAGTGGCCCAGCTATGCCCCCAGACGCTGCACAGCTTCTGCAGCGCAAACAAAGTCCGAGAGTCCCAGCTTTTGTGGTGCCAAAAATCCATCCTCGACGCTCGATTTCTGGGGCTAATTATGGCAAGGGAAATATTGGATTTCACAGAAAAGAAACAAACGCACACACGAGTAAGAAACAGAGCCAGAGAGCCATTCAATGTGTCCTCCTCTGTGGAAGGACAGGCAGGGGGCAGCGCTAGAATGTGGCTTACGAATCGGAAGAGCAAGGATCGCATCACTTTATTGTCTGGTTGCCATAGGAAAGGATCCCTGCGACGGGGCTTCTCGAATTCTCTTTGCTACTTTCCCATTTTGCCATCCATTTGCTTACATTTATCAATGTTAAAGATGTGGAGCCTACAGCCCCCTTCCTATTCAATATTCCGCCAACACTTTCCGTTTAGAGCAGTGCCACCCCCTGCTCCAGCCCCGCCCTGCAAACCACTCTTCCTGAAAAGCGAACAACTCTCGTTACAACAAAACAAAAAAAAAAAACACAAAAAACAAAAATGTAAATGGCACTCGGGCTGTGGCGGCGTTTTGGCAAAACTTCAAGTGGAGCAGGGCCCCAAAAACTACTAGTAGGCATGCTTTCCACACCCCACTCAAAGGGAAATTGTGGACCAGGCAGAGGGGGAAGTGTGGGCGTTGGAAAATTGTGCGAGTAAGCAGCGCAAATTTAATTACACTTAATTAAGTGCAAAAAATGTCTAAAATGATGTTAAAATGTGCTTCAAAATGGTTTTTGGGTTTTTATGTATGTGTATGTAAGTGTGTATGTGTGTGTATCTGTGTGTGTGTGAGTGGGACAAAGCCCAGTCGGACCTTGTAGAAGTGGTTGCAACATAGTACTGGTTCTTCACTACTTCCCTGGCAGGCTTAGTGGAACCGATTCCACAAAGAATGGTTCTATCATGCATATTTTTGCACAGAAAAATATGGAATGAAACCCAAACCGATTCCCGATCGTTCGTTTTTTTCACGAAGCGGCCTATTCATGCATCGAAAACGTTCGCGGACAGACGATTTTTATACATGAATTTCTCGCTTCTATTAGAATGCATAAAGAATGCATAGGCCGCTTAAAAACGAACGATCGGGAATCGGTTCGGCATTAACTTCGTCTTCCCCCTTACCAAGCGTACGAATTTGTCTTCGAAAACATCTATAGCCTTCCAATAGAAGAGAGAAGTTCATGTATTCTATGCCTCAATAGAACGAGAAGTTCACGCATCGAAAACGTTCGCAGGTAGACGATCAACAAACTCCCTTCATAGAAGGTATAAAAATGTTTTCGAAGACAAATTTGTACCCTCGGTAAGGCGGCAGGACAACAACAAAATTACAAAGGGAACATGCAAGAACGCGTCGGTTTTTCTCGTCTTCTTTATTTCATCACTTGCGTTTGAAGCCGGGGAAAATGTTCGTTTATCTGTGCTCTCGCCAAAATTGGAAAAGTGAAACTAAAGTGCATAAAACTGGTTATTTTACCACGTAAGTATTGTCAGATTGTTGTGGCAGTTCGACCGCCCCTAAGAATATTAAAATAATCAATAAATAATGCATAATATACATATTTCTCTTTAAACAGGTACATGCACATGAACATAACCTCAACCTCATCCGGCCTCCGCCTTGCAAAAAATGCAGACACCGACAGGAACGACGGCAACAACAGCCCGAGAAAACAACAACTACAACCACGACATGGATTTCATCAAGACGACGACGGCAATTATTTAAATTTTGTATTTTATTATTATTATAATTAATTTTCTTTTATTTTTTTTTCATTTTATTTATTTATTTTCAGTTTTTTTCTATATTTTTTCGTTTTTACTTCTTATTTTCTTATTTTTGTATTATATTTTAGTAAAAAAATATAATGAATCAAATGAAAATTTATAGTTTTGTATTAATGGGTTAATTTTGCGTTCTTTAGAACGCTCTTATGCAAACTCATACCTCTCAAGGAACGGTTCTTGGTGCATCCAGGGATGTGATAGGAATGATTGCATTGGAACAGTTCCAGAACGGTTCTTAACAGGTTCCTAGGAACGGTTCTCCATGCATGCCAAATATGTGTTCTGTAATGCTTCTTCGGAAAGTACAACGGAAGCGAAACCCGAGCGTTTCACGAAGTTGAAATTACAACAACCACCAGTTCCCAATGCGTTCTAAAGGAACGGTTCCACCTACTTCCAAATGTACCGGTGCTGGCGTGTTTCACCCCGTGTAATTTGGAAACCAAAACGTCATGTATAAATCACTGGTGCTTGAAAAAGAACCGCCTAGAAGTGCTTCTTGGAAGGTATAAAGTCCGACTGGGAGGCCTTCCAATGTGTGTGTGTGTGTGTTTGTACAGGCGGAGAGTACCAGTAAATGTAGTTTGCATTTATTAGAACATTTGTGCGGTGGAGCCATAAAAATGCTTTGTAGTACATTAACTTTATTTTAGCGATAGAAGCAGAAATGGGAAAGTTCTGGGCGAAACGAGAGAGAGAGACTGAGCAAGGTTAGAGAGAAGGGAAAAGTGAGGAGTGCGAAAGAGAGTTCATTCAATTACCACTGAAGTTCTAGGCATAACATAATGAATACTCGATACATTCGATAGCTTCGCTAATTCCACCAATAAGCTTTTGCGATAACCGATGTTAATCGAGCATTTCGATTCGCTACTTTACTGAAATTCATTAATTCTAATTTGGATAATTCGATTCGATATATAATTTCGTTAAGTTGATAACTAATTAAGTTAATTCGATTATTTATTTATTTATTATTTATTATTATTATTATTATTATTTATTATTATTATTATTTATTATTATTATTTATTATTTATTATTATTATTTATTTATTTTAACCATTTAATTTTTGCTATTTCCAGATACTTTTTCTCACAAATAATATAATCGTTTCGGTGAGTAGTTCGCTATGCAAATTAAATTCAATTTACTGCTACTGGACTTCCATTCCATTAAAAACTCTTGGCGCGCCCTAAACAATAGGCGATAAAAATGGACAAAAACAAATGCAATTTGAGAGCATCTTAAATGTGCACCCATTAAACAGAATTCAATTGAGCTGCAAACAGGATGTGGAATTCGTAATAATTTGTAATCTCTCCTTTTTGCGGCAGAGTAAAATTATGCTCTAATTGTAAATTTCATTATCTGCCAAAGGAGAGAGAGGCGAGGTCAGAGTGCAGAGTCTGAGATCAGGGCAAACGCAAAGGTTGTGCGGTGACTATTTCCGTTTGGACTGGGTAGAGTGCCGAGTAAATACGTTTGTGGCAGCATCAGCGTCAGAGGCATTGCCTCTCTGGCTCTGGCTCTGGATTGCCTCTTGCTTTGCCTCTTGCCTCGCCTTGGCCTCCTGCAGGCGGACATTAGGCGGCTTGCCCCAAACAATAAGAGGCATTAAACATTTTTTATTGTTTGCCATGGCGGTGGCTTTATGACTTATTTCGCTTCAGTCTTCAGTCTTCAGCCTCTTAGCCATCTCGACAAGGCCTAACCCACCCCACCCCTCTATTACACATAATTTGCAGCACTCTCTACTTTGAGGAGTTCGAGGGGTGTATTGGGATGGATTACAGGCAGGAAGTTTGGTTCTGTGATTATTTGTTCTCAAAGGTATTGAACTCTGCTTTGGGACGCTTTCATGTAAGTGGTTTCGGCTACTCATACACTCGGAATTTCCTCACTTTGGCCCCACTTATGCCACGCAGATTGATGCCTTGGCTACTTGCCACTTATAGAGGGTACCTAACAGTTGTTAGGAGCCACTCTATCGTTTATTCTTGTTTTTGCGCTCTTACTTATGCCTCGTTGTCCGTTCTGCTGCGTTGTTGTCGCCGTCGGTTGTTGGTTATTTGGGAAGATGATTTTGTTGTTGGGTTTAGCGCGTTGACAGCATGTGGCTGGAACGGCGGCTACTTAGCATCCATCGTGGGCGCAGCATCCAGGCTGGGTGGCTGGATCCTTATTATCTCTCACTCTCTCCCCACTCTCGCCCTGTTGTTGCCATTGGCACGGCTCTTGGCCGACAAATACTGTGTTGGTATAAGCCGCTTTTAGCCTCAGCTCTGACAATCCGCGTCTGCTGCTACTTATTTTGATTAAATTTACATAATTTTCGGTACCTCCCCCCACACACATACAGTTCGTTTGAGTAGTATTCGTACAGTGCGAGTATTTTCCGTTTTTTTTTTTTTTAATATTTATTTCCTCTGGAGTTTCTTGCTGTTTCGCTTTCCCTCTCTATTCGCTGTTACTCGCTCTCTCTCTGCTTCTCTCGCCTCTCCGCTCCCCTCGTTGACCCATTAATGCATTTCCTTCTGTGATATTTGTGTTCAATCTTTCTGTTAACTCAATTGCCAATATCGCGTGCAAATATTTCAACAGCTTTCCACCAGCACCACCCATCCACCCACACCCGTCAAAAAAGAGATGAGATTTTGCAACTATTTCCATGGGAAAGTCAATGCCACGCCCTCGTACTGCGGGCGGGCGGGCGTGCACTACTCGTATAATTTGCGCTTTGTTCGACTGTCAACACTTTTAACCCATTTCCCGTGCCATTGGCTGTACATTTGCGCTATGCAGCCGCTGGATTGGCCTCCAAGCAGTACAGTGGGGATTAGCTAAGGCTAACTTCGGCTGTGATTTGTGCGCATTTGGCTTGGGTTCATTCTCGTGCCATGGGAGCGCTTTCTTGGCAGATTCGGAGCACTTTTTAATTGATTTGTTGTGGAAACTAAGCTCCGCTTTCTGGTTTTTTTTTCACTGTAGTATTCAGTTGGGAGCATCCGAACTCTCTCTCTTCTGTTCTCTCTTTATGCTGCTCTCTCTTTATGGAGTTTTTCTTGTGACTGCGATGCTTCGTTACGCCTGCGGTGCCGTGGCCCTCTGCTTGTTGAAATAATATTTGCGATCATAATGGATTTTGGCAATTTGAATATTATTACACACACACACACACGAACATAGAGAGACACGCACACACACACACACACACACACAAGTGGCATACACAGCAGTCAAATTTTTGCGTTCATTCAAAAGTTGGCAAACAATTTTCTTAAGTAGCGAACGCTTTCGGGTATATTTTAGATTTTTGCATACAGTCCAGCCCGCCCGCACACGCCCGTTATGCAGATGAGGAGTAGCAGCAAGAAGGAGTAGTGCGAACTTTGTAGCAACTTCATTTGCAGCATGCTGCATGGGAAATTGTTAAAAATTGGACAAGTATTACCACGAGTGCTGAAAGTAGGTGGCAGCGGCGTGGGCGTGCATAATGAAGTGCGTTTCAGCCGAAAGTTGAATTGGAAAAGGGATTGCTGTAGCAGTAGCAGCAGAGGCAGGAGCAGTAGCAGGGGAGGAGCAGCTGCTGCACACACAATAATAATAATAATGCCGATGGGCAAACATTGTGTGTGGTGGCATATTAGCTGTTGAGTTGGCCATCAAGCAACGAGCAGGAATCCAGCCAAACAGCCAACAAGCCAACAAACCAACAAGCAACAATCCACAACCAACAACCAGCAGGAGGAGCAGCAGCAGCAGCAGCAGCCAAATGCAAACATCGGAGCACATTATCATTGCCGGGCAAATGACGTACAGAGATTAAATATTTGCGAGAGACTCCCTCTGTCTGCGGCATAGCATGGTGGAGCATGTTGGGGCATGGCGGAGCATGTTGGAGCATGCAGCATGAAGCAGGGAGTATCATCTGTAGCCATTGCGCATACGACATGTAGCCCTTGCTCAAATATTAAAAAATAAGCACAAGGCAGGGAGCGCCCCCCCCTCTCTCTCTCTCTTCTGGCTCCTGACTGGCAACTCTGCCACATAATATTTACTGGCGCTTCATACATCTATTTCCTTGCCCCAAGGCATAGCCCGCCTGCACCCTCTGCCCCCACTGCCTGGGCACAGCCAGCAAACATTGTTGACAGCCAGCAAAAGTAATAAAACTTTAGGCGTTGACTCTGCCCCTCCCACCCCCCTTCCTACCCTTCGTCACTACCAAAACAGACTGACTGAATGAGTGATGGAGTGACTGACAAAGTGACTGACGGACCGAGTGAATGTTGCGCATCTCTGGGCAACGGAATGCCATTTGTGACCTTCAAAGGTTCCAAATATATCAAATCTGTCTCTCTCGCTCTTCCCTCTGTCTGCCTGTCTGTCTCTCCCTCTGCTTGACTATATTTATACTTCATTTTGTTGGCAAAGCAACATGGTCAAAATATTCCAGATATTTCGACTGAGAGATACCCACGGCAAGCGTAAACTTCGTTTGGAATGTAATAATCACCCGATTGGCTTGATTTTTGGTGGATTTTATTGCTTAAGCAAGAGATCCAAGAGCTATCAGAGAAGTTTCAACCTCCACTGTGGCTCCTCCTCCTGCGCTATGGACTACGGTGTACGCCCTGGCGATACAACATGCCCTGCTCTGCGCTCTTGCTACCCTGTACAAATATTAATGAGTTGGCGGAAACTTCGATGGGGCTCTGTGTCCTTTGCCTAATCAAAGCTACGTTTCCAAAACCCTTTACAGGTTGAGGTTCATTATAGAATAAGAATTCCCCACCAGCCCACTCCCCCCCCCCCCATTCCGCATGAATGTCTTAACCGGAAACGCGGAAATATAATGCAGAAATTGACGTAAATAAAGTCGAGTAAAAGAAAGCAAAATTTTCAAGCAGAATCTGCTGAAACAGCAGCGGTAAGGGAAGGGTGGGATGTGGGGTGTGGGCGGGTGGCCACTGCGAATGGACATGCTATGCATGCTGAAGTTCTGTCGCATTTATTACGCCCCGCACCGCACCGCCCTGCCCCTTAGCCACAGCCCCTTTCGATATGCGATATGCGTGTGCGGGCGATCGAAGAATGTGGGGAGAATGCGGGAGCGAGCAGGCGGAGGAGTGTGACCGTGAGTGGGAGAGAAATCTATACATACATTCGAATTTCGAATATATATCTCCTACTGCCGTTTGTCGTTGCGTATTGGTACGTGCCGAATGGCAACTGGCAAAAACTTTTTTAATTTAAAAAATTTTTGTTCTCCGACTGCGACGGAGACTGAGACTGAGAGACGACGACGACAACGACAACGATATGGGGAATGTTGGCATGGATCGACCGTAGCGCATGCGTTGCATTTGATACGTCCAAAAAACAACAAAAAAAACGTGAATAAAAAATAAGACGAGAAAGGGGAAGGGGAAGAGGGTAACACACAGAAAGAACAAAAACCAAAGTCGGCGTTAAAAAATGCGTGCCGCCGCGAGCTGTAAAGTTAATTTACAAACGAAACATTCGAACTTTGGGGTTCGGTTCGGGGTGGCCCAGGGGGCGTGGGTTCGGGTTCGGTATTCTGGATGTGGTTGGGGGGGATGTGGTCTGGCAGTTACGGACAGCAACCGCAGAAGCGACGGCTGCGGCATAATAAATGCGAAACATAACTCTGATTCTGCGAATCCTGAATGCTGTCCTGTCCCTGTCCCTGTCCCTGTCCTGTCCCAAGTTGTGGTTCTTTATTGTATGTGACCCCTCGCGCTGGGGAGACACCTTGGTTTCCTGCTTGAAAATATATCTAAAATAATATCCATGCGAAGCGAATTTCTCTGGCTATTTGCCCCACTGTGCCACTGTGCATTGAGTGGGAGGGGTGGGCAAATCGACGGCAAATGTTATTGAAAAGAGCTTCTCATATTTCAAAGGGACAATCACGCGTATGACAGCCGCGAGCTGTCAGTGCTGTCCTCTCCTCTCCTGTCCTGTCCTGTCCGGCATCCCCCGCATACCCTGCCATCATCGTCGTCTCCCTCCCTGCTTCTCTGCTGGCCTGCTGCAGGGCCTGCTGGCGTTTTTATTATTATAAGCCATGCTGTGCATATTATATTACCCCACAAAAACTGTTAGCACATGCTTTGGGGCATGGCATGCCATGGCATGCACCCACCAGCGATGGCCGTGCGGGGGGTGGGGTTGTGGCTGTGGCCCAATTGTCACTTATAAATTGACATTTAAAATGTTTTGGTTCTTTTTTGGGTTTGCCGATTGGGCGTGGGCGTGGGCGAGGACTAGATGGAGGGATAAATTCCAATGCGAAATCGGGACTCGTCTGGGGTTCGATTCCATTCGATGGAGTGGAGAAAAGAGTCTCGAAAATGTGACAAAAATGAACAGAAGGAATTGGCCATGGCCCACCCCGTTTCCCCCCGCGCCGTTTGCGTAGTTTCCGTGGCACAGTTTAAGGCTATTGGCAATTGGAAATTGGCATGTAAATTGGGCTCATTAATCATACGCACGGTGCGACCGAGCAGCGGTGTTTGGTTAAACGCTATTTGTGCGTTATTTGCCAGGGATTTAATATCATTAAACAATGGAAAAACACGCATAAAACACTACGGCCCGTGTCCGTCTCCGTGTCGGTGTCCCTGTACGTGTACGTGTACGTGACTTTCGCACTTCAATTATTTATAATTGCATAATGTTTACTCAGTTAAATGCGCTACTCTCTGCGGCACTCTGCGGTTCGTTCTGTGTTTTATTTTAATTGAAACTTTTAATTGCATTTATTTTCAACAAAAACAAATTACAAAAAGGGCCTGCAAAAAAAAAAAAATAAATACAAATTATGCGAAAATCGTAGAATCAAACGGAGAATATTCTCCATTCAAACTGCCCACTGCGTATGGCAATTAAGGACACAACAAAGAGAGATATCATTCTCGACACAATGTCCAAGGATAAACACTTGCAACCGCTTGCTGCTGCTGCTGCTGCTGTTGCTGCTGCTGCAATTTGATTGTGCAACAATTTGCTGGCCAAAGGATGAAACGGAGAGAAGGGAGGAAAAGAACTTTGCTGTGGAAACTGTTGCATAATGAAACAATATTTACCTTCGTTAGCACTCGAAATAGTTTTCAATTTTCTTATGCAGCCAGCCAGTCAGCCAGCTGCAGCCAACACCCCCAGCCCCCCACCGAGCACCCACCAACTGCCATTCAGCTCTGACTTTGCGCCTTTCAGTCGTTCTGTTCTGCCTTGTGCCTCCTGTCATTGAAGCCAACGAACCATGTGGCTGGCAAAATATTCAACTTAAACTTAAATTTTAACTAAATTTGCGCAGCGGCAAAGAAAAATGTTTTACCGACCAAAAAAAAAAAAAAAAAAAAGGGACGAAGAAGAAGAAACCCCCCAAGCGAAAATATGGCAAAACTATATGCAAATGATGGCAGAAGCCAAAGGCAGGCAGGCCAAAAGTATTTCGAAGGAGCGGCAGCATCAACCACGAGCGGCAGCAGCAGCACTGCCAGCAGAAGCCACTCACCCAAGTTGGCAGTCAAATTTCCTTAACAAGCTTTTGGCCTAATCAAATAGCAACCCGACAAACCCTTTCTGGCCGAGCTGCGCTGCTGCTGCTGCTGCCCGCCCCCCAGACATCTTTGTCTTTTTGCTAAAGACGCTTGACAGCCAATTGTCTTATGTGGCATGCAAATTTTTTACATGCACACACACACACACACAGACACTGACATTCTCTGTCCCTGTGTCTGCCAAGAAAATTGGCAAAAATTAAAACTATAAACTATCTTTTCAAATGGCGAAAGCGGATGGTGGGCGGGCAGGGGAATGGCTGCTTCGGTCCTGCCATTGTCGTTGGGTTATTGCCTTTATAATGGAGCCCGGACGAGCCGGGCCGGGCCGGGATGCCTATGCATATGCATAAGTGGCCAAGATACTTTGACACAATCTCGTTCAAACATTTGAGTTTCGGCGCACAGTGGCGAAATGGCCATTCTACTCCATTTAATTCAAATTTCATAGCAGAATCAATTAAATTTTTGTGCGTTATCGATTCTCAATGCTAGTGAATAGAAAAAATGCTGTTTGTTTGCTCTATTAATCCGCAGCTGTGAGGTGTCAAGCAGAGCACATGGTGCATCAGCTGATGAAATCGACTTTTGGCGCGCTTTAGTGAAGCTGGCCAAAATTTTACAAAAGTAAACAAACAAAGTTTAACATAAATTTTTGTGGATTATTTATTTATAAGCTTGAAGCTATTTATTAAAATTAGTTTATGACGTTTGATAACATGTGTTAGTTAAAATAGCTCACAAATCACCTTGAAATGCAGAAACGCATTGCAGTTTTGGTGGGTGCACTGTCTTAAACTTAATTTCAATTCCTTTAATATACTTCTAGGTATTGTAAATGCTATTCAATTTGATCGCCTATAGCTGCCTATAACAACAAAATTTCATTTTAGGAAATGTCTATCCAGAAGACACATTTTTCTGTTTGGTACCGAAAGGTCGCTACCAAAAGTGCTGCTGTTGAAAACGTTTTCCAATGTATTTAATAATAATAATTATTCTCAACTAGAATATAAAGCAGTAAATCAGGGATTTACTCATTTGTAGCACAGTTGCAGCAAAAATGGAAAAGAGCTCATAGGACATTGAAATTTTGAGAAATATAACAAGGAGTGGTTAGATGCTGACTCCATATTTTATGTAGAACCGGAAAAAGCTGTACGTTCAGTTGGAAGACCGTAAAGAGTTTGAAGATTGTTCATGAAAACTAAATTGAACAAACTAAATCTCTGCAAACGAAGCAACCAAGAAGAACTCATGTTGGCGGCACGTGTGAGCTTTACAAAGCTGGGAAGAGAAATGCTTCAGAGCTGTATCATTGCTTAGTTCAGATGAAGAGGTCGTGGCAAAAACAATAAAATGTGAAGCTCCCAAACTTCCTATTAAGTTCAGCCCTGAGGAAGCTTGGCGATTTATATTGATGGGCGCTTCACAAAACATTCATATAAGCTAGTACAAGCAAAAACTAGATCTAACAACAAATGTTTTCAAGCTACGATTTGTGAGAACAGCAAACTAATTGCTATCCGAAAGACGTAAAAGTTACTGACTCTTCAGCAGAAGTGCCTTTACAGTGCCTAGTTGACCACACCGTTTCAAGAATCGTGCAATCAAGCAAAATTATTTTCGAAAAAATGAACGAAACGGATAATATAATTACTGCCGTACAAATGGGGCTGTACAAGGTGGCCATTCCATGTATCGTCAAGGCTAGCGAGTTTGAAGAAAATAAAACCGATGAATATATGTTCACGATTTGTATGTCTACAAATAAACATGGGACCAATTGTAATATGGCAGAATTCACGTCCTTCCTCACCAGATTTTGTAGACCAATAAAAATAGTGTGCGAAAAACATCTTCCTGGTGAATTGGAAGTTGATAAAATAAATAAACAAATATTAGAAATCCTTCGACAACATTCCAAAATTTTCAAATCCAACATAAGTTTCACTGACAATGATTGATGGAAAAATTTAGTGTCATTGCGAGTCTTCCAACAACATGTGGTATTGCACTCCTCAGTAATGAACAACCTGAAAAGAAACCTGATACAAATTTGTATCAGTATGGACTGTTGCTTAAAACTTATAGGCTTCCTTTGAAAATGGCAGTTCGAAAATCGATAAGGATGCAGCTGAGCACACAAAAACATATACAAAATCGTGTAAAGAGAAATTCTTTATTGATATACAATGCCTGGAAAATACTAATAATGGAAACACAGACTTTTCCAACAGCCAACATACAACGAAATAACTGGTGTCGACGAAAATCTAATTCACAGATTTAGTGTGATCTCAGAACTATGGCATTGTTATAAAGTCAATACCGAGGTTTATCGGGTTTTTGCTTCAGACAGCTGAAATATTTGTTGAAAAATACCCATGGTTCTATATGCCATCCTCTGTTCACAAAATTTTATTCATGGGCGGATATAATTAATTCGTTGGACTTCCTATTGGCATGATGTCTGAAGAAGCATTGGAGGCACGTAATAAAGATCTTCGGAACATAGGCAGAATCACCGAAAGTCCATGCCCCTTTTACATCTGACCCATTAATTTCGAACCTATCAAATCATCGTCCAGGCTTTCCCGAAAAATATAGAGTTGGATAAAGAGGTTAAAGATATGTTATTCGACGTCAACTTAGAAGAAGTTAATACCATAGTTCGGATTCCGAATAATTATGTATATTTTGTATATTTTAAACTTTATTATTCGTATCTAAATAAATAAAAACAACATAAATCTTGAATATGTATAAGTTATACAATCATATGCTATGGAGTTATGATGCATAAAATCATCTTACGATTTTATCACATATGTCCAAATTTGACCGATCAAATGAAATTTGAGAGACATTCGGCTAATACAATCTCTTCCAAATTTCATTGCGATATCTTTTAAGATACGCTTGTTATTAATTAAATGCCGCTAGAATGGCCATTTCGCCCACTGTGTGCTGCCTCGGTGCCCACCAGAATGTGCGGTTTGCCCCTTGGCGGGGCAGCAGAATACATGTACGAGCAAGCACATATTTCCATTATTTCCAGAGTGGAACTCTGAACTTTAAGTTCTTAAATAGCACAAATTATAATATACCCAACGAGGTAGTGTTGCAGACTGGCAATCGTTGTTAAAACTTTAATTCGGAGTAATCTCACTTGAGCATTCACATATTCGGAGAGTTTTTCCAAGCGTCAGAAACTCAATGTTCGGATAATACCATTATTGGAATTTTCGGAGAATTTTATTTTCTCCGAAATGTTTTCCGAATATCATTTTTTCGGAGTAAAATTTTGGCGATTAATATTTAATTTATATTTTTCGGAGATTAATATTTAATTTATATTTTTCGGAGTTCTAATTTTTGGTGTAAAATTTTTCGGAGGTATTCTTCTTGAGAGCAAAATCCAAACTCAAACGATTTTCAAAGTTTCTTAGTTTATTTGCGTTCAGTGCACTTGCCGTTCCATAAATACCCAATTTATAGTTTTCGGAGTAAGCATTATGGCATTTCGGCCTGCACCAACACACACCCACCCACCCCCACACTGTGCAGCCGCCACTCCTTTGAACCATAACCCAGGAGAGGGTGGGGGGAGGGCACCACGAAAAGTTTAATTTTCAATATCATTCCTGCCATGTTTCAACAACTACGCGCCAAAGATGGAAACTGTTTTGTCAAAGTTGTCGTCAGATCGTCGTCATCTCCGCAGCGTCATCGCCATCGTCAAAGTCATCGCCATGTCGCCACTGCCACCGAGGGCGGTGCATGCAACACGCACACATGCACATACAACATGTAAGAGTACACATTCCCAAATTACGTATTGCTTGTAAAAGGCAAAAAGTTTCTCATAACTTTTCGTAAGTTACGCTTATTTATACGAGACCACAATTTTGTACTTTGCATTTTCTTTATTTCCTTCAACATTTGAGCAGTGCTGCAGCTCCCCGCTCCCCGCTCCCCCACTCCTTTTGGCAATTCCATGCTCCTTTCGTTCCCTTTTTTTGCACTCTCCCCTCCGGTATTTTTTTTTTGTTTGGCGGCTAGGAGAAGGAAATTGAAACTTTGCTACTATTTTGCATAATTTTCTTATGCAGCGAGGAATCATCCGCTGCACTCCCCCTGCACTCCTCTCCTCCTGCACAGAGCGGGTAGTGCATACAATTGAAGTTGTGGCAGAGACATAGAGAACGACACGGCCAGGGGCAGGGCGGCCGGGATAGAGAGAGATAGAGAGAGAAGAAAGGAAGATGTCGACGCCTTGCCAAGAGGAAATGTCGCTGCGGTTGTGTGTGTGTGTGTGTGTGTGTTTGTGTGTGTGTGTGGCAAAGCCAACTAAATTTAGTATTTACTTACCACATCCTTGGCGGGCGCATCTCTACTCTGTTGCTCTGCCTCAGTGCCATCGGGCATTTCCATATGCACAGAGCAGAGAGCGCCACACAGAGCAGTGCTAGGACCCTTTGGATTTCCTTTTGGATACTTACTGCCTGCCCGCCTGCCTGCCTGCCCGCCTGCCACATTCTTTTGGTCATTGCCGCAGCCAAATGTGGCCGCCACTTGGAAGCAGGCGGCAGGCATCTCTCCTGGTAATTACATTGCTCTGTCTGGTATTTCCTTGGCCGGCTCTAAGCCGCTGTAAACCATTTGCAGACCACACCGCACAGAAAGTGTCGCTGATGCACTCGTCGAGTGGCCTGCCAAAAATGCACTCACCCAGATGACTTACCGTCTCCGTTCCAGCTACTGCCACACTTTGTCTCTCCCTCCCTCTCTCTCTCATGTTTTTCTTGTTTTTTTTTGTGTGTTTTTTTTTTCTTGCGAAGACAAATGACTGGGAAAAAGAAATCTTCTCTGGACATGAATTAATTGCAAGCTCAAGGCGCTGGAGAATCTGCTTACAAATCAGTGCTCATAAGTCAATATGCCAAAAGCCAAAAATGCCGAAAAATATTTGCCAGACGACGATAAAGTATTTATAGAGGGTGCTCCACTTGCCTCCTGCCTCCTGCCTCCTGCCCGTTGGCCCCTTGGCCACGTTTCTGGCCTGTGCTCTGGAATTAATTGAAAGGCTTTTTTTGTGTGTTTGTTTGTTTGTTTGTTTGTTGTGTGTGGGGCCTACGTTTTCGGAGTGATAAATTAATGTGTCGATTGTGTGTCGGGGATTAAAAGTAACCCCCCTCCCCGCAGTGGATGCCACCCATTCCCCACGTTTTTTTATTTCTCTGGGAATATGTTTTAGTGAGCTCGGATTATGCACATGTTTACAGGGTTTTACTTAGTTATTTATTATTGTTTCTGTGGGCCCTCGGACTCGAACTCAGACTCGTACTCTGCCTCGGCCTCGGATTCGGACTGTGGCAGGTTTATTAGCCATGCAGTTTGTTGGTGTAACAGAACCTGTGAATTATTAATGACAAATCTGTTGTTGTTGCTCCGTTGGTTACACAGAATTACTGCCAAAACATTCCCAAATGTATGGGCAATGTAGGGGCAGACCCGAGGCTTGCAAGTCCGAGTGCGAGTTGATTTCTACCAGATTTAATACAAAAACTGAGGTGAGCTGAGTCGGAAAGGAAAACATTTTTGTGAGTTCCAGCCCCCAGGTGGCAGCAATGCACATGTGCCCCACAACAACAACAACAACAACAACTCCACACTAATCACATTTCACCCAAAAACCGAACGGGGCGGCAGCTGTTCGTTTTTGTTGCTCCTGTCCTGTGTGTTTGTGTGTTCCTGGCAACAAATTAAATAATTGGCATGACAACATCATGACAATGCAACTCACAGGCGTACATACATACATACATACATATATATATATATATGTATATATAGTTTAAGGCGTGGCGCATAGAAATGTGAAGTGGCTTCTCCCACCCTACGCCCAGCAGCAGGTCGGAGCACTCGATGGCAACTCGACAACAATTTCATTAGACGTGAAGCTGTGTGCTTGCCCCCGCCCCACCGCACCACATTGTCCCCCATGTCATGCCAATGTCCCATGTCGATGTCAATGTCCGTAACCGTGTCCCGTAGTCCGTGTCGGAGTCTGAGGCCAAGACACGGGTCCGTGTCCATGTCCATGTCCCATGTCCCTGTGCCTGGGCCTGTCCGAGTAAGAGTCCCAGTCATTGTCGTCAGTCTGCGTCTGCCTGTGTGTGTCATCGAGAGGCATTACAAACAAAACTACTTAACTTACCGCAATTACATGTTATCGTAAATTAATTGTCCAACATTTTGTTTTACTAACAACATGCGTCAAAGCGGCAAGAGTGGCACAGCCAAGGCAGAGGCAGAGTCTCCCACCTGAAGATGAGCGCTGAAGTTATAGAGAAAGGATCTCCGATCTGTGGGCTGGTCAGCTGCAGAAATTTGTGTGGCTTAAAGACCGCAGAATTTTGAAATGTTTGCGAGCTGTGCAGATGCCCCCAGGGCTTTGGCTTTTCAGGGCACATATTAGGCGGTTAGCCACTGCCTCGTCAACAGCTTGGGTGGGGCAGGGGTGGGGGGCCTCCTGCTGGGCAAACTAATTAAAATTTTATACCAGCGCCAGGCAAAAGTGGAGCCCGACTCGACTTAATGCATAATTACACACACAATTTTCATGAAATGCGGTGTCGGGTGTGTCGTTGCAAGGTGCCAGAGGTATCACAATTAGAGGCAAACACCACAGGTGCAGGTGCAGGTGCAGCTACAAGACTGCTGGCATCCTTAGGGAGAGCGAGAGCGAGAGGGCCCCTTGGCATCCGACAACATTCCTATGGCTGGCATCCTCCGTGGTAGTCCTCGTTGCTTGTCAAGTGCCGTTTGATTTGCCGCTCGAGTTAGTTTTGCACATGCTGCCCCACTTGTTTATAAGTTCTCTAATTAATTTTTAAGTGCCACTGCTAACTGCCTGAAGGACATGGCAGCAGGCAGCATGCAGCAGGCTGCAGCCATCGTTGCAGCAGCCTCTCGAACTTCCAAGGTTCCAACACTCCAGCCGGCAGTCAGCTGTGGCTAAATGCAGCTACAACAAACACAAAACAGAAAAAAAAGCGCAAGCAGCAGAGCAGCAGAGAAGAGAAGACACATTGCACACATGTGATGTGTGATTTGCTGGCCATAATGAAATTATTCCTCTTTGTTGTCGGCCCCAGACTCGGGCTCTGCCTCTGGCTGGGTGCAACCACAGCGGTGACTGCCTCAATCTCCGGAGATGCGATTTCTAAGGCCTCCAACCCCACCCCCCCCAGCATCCCTTAACTTTAATGAGAATTTATTAGCAGAAAGTCCTGCCATTCCAATTAGACGCTGCTGGCAAATCCCCTGTTAACTATTTATGAAATTTGTGTGGTCCCTGAAGCGCCTTTGATGAATGCGAGAGAGGCCCTCAAATGAAGTTAATCAATTAGAATATCCGGCTTCCATTTCGGAGCACAGACGCAGGGCCAAAAGAGCAGCAGCAACGGCAGAAGGCCAAAAACAACAACGCCAACGTTACTTACTCGTAATATCTGTGGCAGATGCTCTGCCGCTGCCACTGCCGCTGCCACTTGCTGTTGCCTCTGCCTCTGCTGTGCCTTCGTGCCGCCTGATGTATGTCTCATATGTTTGCACTGCTTGTTGTTGTTGTTGCTGCTGCTATCTGGATGTTGTTTTTGTTATTAAGAAATAATCTACTTGTAAAATCTTAATTAAAGTTATTATAAATATGTATGAACAGGAAGACAGGAGCAGGCAGGAGGCAGGCCGGAGGAGCAACAGTGATGTGTGCCTCACACACACACAGAACAGAAGGAGAATGTATGGGCTTGGGATACCCTAAGGGATACCCTTTATAGTTGACTAAATATTGCGATATTTTGTTGTAGTTCCCTTACAAAAAATATGCTTTGTTTTTGGGTAGATCGTTGACATAATGGTTAAACCCTTTCTGTGTAGCTCTGAGAACTATTGTGGCTCTCTTCTTCTACAGAAACAGCGGATTAATTGCCACAAATATGGGTAATTCCTGATGCTCGATTCAGACATTAAGCACACAAATCTGATCGAATGCGTAGTACCCTCGCTGTTAGGGTATGTTCGCAGATAGATATATATTTGCTGTACATTTGTGTTTGTCTGTTGTCTGGTTGTCTGGATGTCTGTTTGGTTTGCCCCACCACCCCCAGCCAGCGCCCCGCTTTTTGTGCCCTTGGCTCC
The DNA here is from genome assembly GCA_018150905.1 of Drosophila ambigua. NCBI lineage: Eukaryota > Metazoa > Arthropoda > Insecta > Diptera > Drosophilidae > Drosophila > Drosophila ambigua. The sequence goes on along the minus strand of JAECWS010000001.1, from coordinate 7,776,035 downwards.
ACTTTCGACGTTAAATTGCGCAGCTGTTTGCTTTTCACTTTGTGTGTATGTACAGGGCGACCCTCGGTTGCCCCCCACCTACACACCCACCCACCCCACCCATCATGCTAGTATCCAGGGGGGGGGGAAAGCATGTGGCAGCCAGGAGGCAGGAGGCAAGGAGCAAGTGGCATCAAAAGTATTTGCGCTTTATTATGACAACTGACATTAGTTTGTTTGATATTTGTGTTGCTGCTGCTGCTGCCCCCTTCGCCCCCCCGCACTTTTCCCTTGCGATAAGATTTAATTGAGTTGGCGGAAAAACTTGATGGGTAGGGCAGGGGCAGGTGCAGGGGCAGGGGCAGGCGGTGGCTGCCTGTGGGAAAAGTCAAGTGTGTCGCAGATTTGCTTCGAGTCGTCTGTGTTTGCCTGTTCTCCCTGTTTGTATTCCACTCTCAGTTTTCAATGATCTTTCTCCTGCTGCTCCTCCTCCTCCTCAGCTATGGGGTTTTTGTGCTTTTGAAGTCTTAAAAAAGGGGGGTGGGGTGGGGTGGGGTTGCCCAGGGTTACAGGGTTTAAATCTGTTAATGTGCACCGCAAAAAAAAAAAAAAAAACACCCAAGTGCACAACTAATCAACTGCAGAAAGAGAAGTCGCTTTGGAATCCGATTCTGAATCTGAATCTGAGGCTGTCGCTGTCGTAGCATGCGAATTGAAAAAGTTTCCTCGCAGAGCGACAATTTTTTAATGAAATAAATTAAAAAAGCTGTCAACTGGCTGTAAGTTTATATTAGGAATGATAAAACGAAAGGCGAGAGAGAGAGAGAGAGAGAGAGACTGAGTGCGGAATAGAGTGCAGAAATATGCTCAAGTGTTGAGTTGCGCTAAATGGATTTCCCCCGCGCCCCCTCCCCCGTGCAGAGGAGTTGGGCAAAATATGTAAACTACTTCCACAAAGCAGCTAAACTGTCAGCAGCGTAGCAGCGTAGCAGCGCGAGCTCTGACAAAGGAAAGTCTGCGAAGGAAAAACCCGGGGAAGTGCCATGAAATGCCATGAAATTCGATTAGCAACAAGCCATTAAAAGAGAAGCAGCGAGCAAGAGAGAGAAGCCACTAGTAGAGAGACAGAGAGAGAGGGCGAGTCGGCAGCAGTTAAACATTTTAAAATTTATAAGATGCCAAAAAGTTGGACTGTAAGTTTTGTTGAATTAATTAGGAAAAAACTGCAAGAAGTATTTCAAATCTAAAGGAAGCGACAGGCAAAACGAGCCAACAATAAGTGATTTATAAGGGGAAAAACCAACCGACTAAATTTCCAACAGAATTAATGGGGAATGGCGGTGGATACGGGGGTTGGGCGGACTTACACCATTTCCCGCACACACATGCCGAGGAGGAGCAGTGCTCATAATTTTACAGGAAATTAATTAAATGCCGCTCAAGTGCCATGACTTGTGTCAAGAGTCAAAAGGAGACACATGTTCGTACGAGTATATGGTGGATATAACAGCAAACAAAACAACAAACTGAGCAGCAAGAACACCGAACAGAAAGACAAATTGCGCCAGGAAGGATTCTGTCTGCCCTGTCTGTTGTGGAGGTGTCCTTGGTCTTTGATCTACTGCCATGACAAGGGGGCGGCGTGCCATGTGCCTTGTGTTCTACACGCATACTCCTATTCCCTCGTGCTCAGCTCTCCATTCGAGTGCTTTCTAATACAAGTTATAATCTAATGTCTACATATGTAAATAGGCAAAGTTGGGAGCACTCTCCAGCCCTCTCCACTCGCTCGCTCGTTCGATGGACTCCCGAACTGCTCTTCCCCTGCTCTTCCTCCCCAAAAGTAGCTGTAATTAAAGTTTTACACTTTGCAACTTTTCAGCGTTTTCAGCGTGTTTTCTGGGGCTTTAGATTGCCATCAACTTTTGTTGTTGTTTTTTTTTAGTTTTTTGAAACATTTCTATAATAATGCCAGCGCACACGCACACACACACGCAGCAGCAGCAGCAGCAGGAGAAGCTGGAGGAGGAGGAGGAGGTAGGATATGGCAGGACGCACATAAAAGTTTTCGCTTATCGTTTGCGGCAAAATGTTAATATTTGTTTGAAACCTTCTCCCCTCTCCTCTCTTTCTCTATGGCTGTCTCTTTCTAAATGGAAACCACACAAAATGTTAATTATAAGAGCACCCCCCCAGCCCCACCCACTCCTACGGAAAACCCGCTAGCCATAGATTGGGTTTGTCTGCGCAACGGTGCGTATGATTATTATTATTATTGCAATAATTACAAGGCACAATCTCGCCTCTCACTATTCGTAATGGTGCAAGAGATTGCTACGCATTCGACAGGCCATATTTTTCGGCCCGGAAAAGCATTACTAATGTTGCCTAAGCTCTATTCTCTGTTCTCTATTCTCTGTCTGCATTTCTGCTACTCATTCCCCCCCCTGCTATTATCTACTCTGCTCGTCGTCTCTTTGTTCTATGCTCGAGGGCTACCGCGTTGGTTACCCCTTTCTGCTGTTGCTGCTTCTTGCATAGCTCCTGGTTTTAAGCGTTTTGCTTTTATGTATAATTTTATATGCATGCATGTTTGAGGAGCATGAAAGGCAGAACCAGAGAGCCAAAGTCAGAGCCAGCAACAGAGCCAGCAACAGAGCCAGAGCCAGAACCCAAGTTCATTTTACATTTCAAAAGCGCCTTTTGTTATCCTCTTCATACGCTACCTATCCCCCCCCCGTGTACACCCCCCGTCTGCCCACCGTTCCGTCCACATTTGTTTTTATGCATTTCTTTATGCTCTTTAGCTTTTCCATTTATTGTTGTTTTTAATATTCTTTTGTTGGGGATTAAGTATTTATTATCATACGCACCAAGAATTTCCGACAAGAACAGCCACCACCGCGCACCGCACCGCACCGCACCACCCTTCTCCCTGATCCACCATCTCTACATATGTATGTATGGAAAATGGAGAGCAAGAGCGTAGGATATATGCGTATGATACACTCTCTCTGGCTCTCGCTCGCCCATCTCGCTCTGCTGGCAATAGTTTTTCATGCACTTTCCTTGTTGACTAGCATAAGTAGTTCCCTCTTCCTCTCACTCTCACTCTCTCTCTCTCTATTTCTGCTTCTCTCTGTTTGCATATCTGGTAGACGTAGAGGTTTGAGGGGAAGATGGATGAAGGAAGAGCAGAAGAAAAGAAGTGTGGAACCCGTAGAAGATCGTACACTTATGGCTACAGAAATTATCTACCTTCAATGTATACAAAAATGAATAAAATATTTTTAAATATATAAATTTAATAGGCAGCAAAATGCTGCTCTCGTAGAAAGTTTTTCCATCTCTTTTCCTTGATAGTTTGGCAATTCCGAGGGTATCCCCATGGTCGTTATATTAGCTATGCACTCCACCACTTGCTTCGCTTCCTTATGTCGAATGGGAGGTTGTGTGTGTCCTGTGGTCTTGTGTGTGGATTGCCTTTACAATGGAAAAGTGCTTGCTTTTTCCCCACACTGAATCCACGCCCTGAATTCCTCCTCTCTGCATCTCTCGCTTTCCCTCTCTCCCTCTGTCTGTCGTTGGCCCTTGTTCTCGTTGTGCATTTTCCTAGCTCTAAAATATGTTTTATTATCGTGTAACTGGCTTGTTGTATTTTTATGTAGTTTTTTTTACATTCATATATGGGAATTGCGGTTCTATTGCTTTGACTTTCTCTCTCTCTCTACCTCTCCGTTTTATTTATGTCTGTGTGTGTGTGTTTCGGATTGTTTTTTGACGTGTAGTGGCAGTTCCTGTTGGAAAAGCTGATTAAGGTTTGCTTAATAAATTTTAATGATTGTTGCAAAATAACAAGAAAATCCTAATGAATGTTATTAAATCAGTAAATGCCAAGGAAAATATATTAAATGCCCCAAAACCATGACCCACTTTTGGTTACTCGACTGAACAGTATTCGTTATTGTTTAGTAATATTTTCGTTGAACAAAAGCTCTGCATTCTTTATTATTACTTGCATTAAAAATATACGTAAATCTAATAGTATTGTTTTTAGTTTGTTTATTCTGTTGACTATTTCATGGAGCCGCAAGCCTCCGCGCTGCATAAATGTTGATTTTAATTATTTGTGGCGTAAATTTGCAGCACATTCCATTAAAATTGAAGCTCGGAGGCGGCTCCAGCGCCAGGGTTATTGGCCGCAGGCGACCCGCCACTCAGCAGGACCGAAGCGAAGCACTCAATTTGCATATGGCAGGCGAGATGGTGGGATGGTGCGCTTCACGGGCATTGCGTATACGCAGCATCCGCCGCCCGGCGCTGACGAGCGGGCGGGCTCAATGTAACGGAAAATTGCATGGCAAACACAACAAAATATACGAGTATGTACGAGAGTATATCGTAGAGTGACAAACTTGTCATAAAAAAAAAACAACAAGCAAATACATTAAGGCTCCGTTTCCATGTGGCTGTCGCTGCTGTTGCTGCTGTTTGGGCCGCCGTTGGCGACAAAGTAATTTTACAATGCTGACACATTTTATGTTTATTAAATCAGTGGCACGGCCGGGCCACGGACCCATGAATCCATGGATATCCTGACTGACCAGCTCCAGCCCCAATCGCCAGCCCCCGAGGGCCGTGGAAGCAGCAGCAGGACGGGAAGCGAACCCCAATTTGTGCATGCTTCATTTGATTAAACATTTATGCTCGATGGGCCAGTCAGCCAGTCAGCCAGGAGGTCAGGGGCTCAGCCAGAGGAGGATGCGAATCATTCCATATGATTTACCCGGAGAGTTCATTGGTCAAGCTGTGCCAGAGCCCCAGCCCAGCCCAGCCACTGCAAGCAAGCGGCAAGTGTTGCAAAGCAAATCTAGTGACCCGAAAATTAATTGATTGGAAAATAATGTTTCATGCATCTATTGATTCATGCTGCCCCCCAGGCCACCGCCCAGCGCTGCCACATGTGACCCGACGCGTACATTGTGGCCCTGAAACGGCCTCCTACTCCTCTTCGCCGCTTCTTGATTTGTGCAACACACAGAAAACAATGTTTTTAGGCCCCCCGCATTGTATTCGCAAGGTTGGGGCGGGGTCAATGGGTTAGAGGGGCGATTGTGGCCATGTCTTTTGGCTATGATGGCAGCCTGCCTGCCTGCCTGCCTGACTGGATTGTTATTTTCAATTTGGTTTCCGGTCAAAAGTCCAGTTTAATATTGATCTACTTTGGCTTTTTGCTTCTCATCATTATGTTGCTCTCTCTCTCTCTCTCTCTGTAGTGATATGTGTGTGTGTGTGTGTATGGGTTTTATGCAAAATCCATATTCAATTTGGCAGCTGAACATCTGTGCAAATATCAAATATTGACTGCAAATACTGGAGTACAGCTCACAGCCAGTGGCCCGAGAGTCTCAGATACAGCTGCAGCAACAGCAACAGCAACAGCTACAGCTACAGCCTCCTCCTGCAGCTACAGCTACAGCCTCAATCTGCAGCTCAGCTGCATCCTCAGGTCCTGTCCCCTGACGTTGTGCTGTGCTTGGCTGTTGCCTTTACATTAAATTGCAATTATAATGAAATTTATTTGCTCTCTGACATATGAACGGATGGCTGTATGGATGGGATATGTGTGTGTGTGTGTGTGTGTCATGTTTTTACTTTATTGTTTTTATAAATTACTCTTCCGTACTGCAAAGGATTATTTAAATCTCAGACTTCCAAGCGGTTCGGTTCAAATCAATTGAGTGCACAGCTGGTGCTTAGGCTGCTCTACATAATGTTAGCTTAACATGCCGAAAGCTTTCAGCCACTGTTAACCAGAGCAGAAGCGAAGCTGCTGCTGCTGCTGGTGGCTGTTCTGTTCTGTTCTCTTTGCTTGGGCGGGAAATGTTTCTCTTAAATTTCGCACAAAAAGCTGCTGTCGAACGCTGATGTCCGAGATGTTCAGCGAACCGCAAGAAAGAGTTGAATCAACTATTTACTGAAATGTATTGACTAATTGCAGGACACAGAGTGCTCCATCATTAGGCAGCAGAATCCACCTCCCCCCCGCGGGCACTCCACTCATTCCAGGCCATGGCTCATGTGTGGTTTAGTGGCCAATCAGGCAGAATGACAGGCGCAATGGCAAAAGTGATCCGAAAAACAAAACAAAATAAGAAATATTAATTGCACAAGACCAGACCGCAGAATGCCCTACATTCAGTGGTGATTTTCGGATTTGAAAGTATTTCTTGGACGATCGCGAAAGAAGGCTTTGGAATGAGCCCGCTCCAAGGAAGAAATCCCCTCCTGGTGACATACTCTCACTCCAATAGAGGGTACCCCATGGGTAAGAGGGAGAGGTAGACACACACACACACGTGTGTTTGCCACAGATTCGTATTAAGATAGATTTATGAGCAGAGATTTTTGTTGTTTTTCCTTCGAGTCAGAATTTTGACGCCCCTCCCCACACCCACGCCCGCACGTTCGCTCCTGCCGAGATTAATGCCGGATATGTTTATTATTTGCGGACCCCGAGAATAATGCCACATCACGCTTATTTGGTGAGCTCAGAGCTTGCCACATGCCACACGAATGCTTGGGGGGTGGGGCTGGTAAATTCAATTTTCTCCACGAGGCAGCAGAAAGAATTCAATTTATAATGAAATTAAGTTGGTAATAGCCCGAGCTGAGAGTGGCCTCTCGGACGCAGCGACAAAGCCCCAAATCAGCCTGTGCCACTGCCTCTGTTGCCTCTGCTGCCTCATAATTGAAATCATGTCGAGTGAAAAGGGCTAAAAGGTTCAACTCCCAAGTCCACGAGAGAAAAGGCCACCAATAAAGTAATTAGGGGCTCAGTGTCCGAAAAATTTGCTACATCAAAGGCCATGGGCAAGGGGCCAGGTTCAGACCCATCTCTAATGCTTCCCCCAGCGCCTATTGCACGGGGTTTTTGTGACAGAATATAGACATTTCTGTCTATCTGTCTTTTGTGTGCAAACTCTTTTGGGCTGGGGCAGCTGTAACTCCGTTGTACCAGCAAGAAAAGTGAGCATTTCCGCTGCGATTCTCGCTGACAATCGATGGGGATTTTTCGTGTCTTAATTCCTGCTCCAATTGTTATTTCTGGCACACTCCTCCAGAGCGCGGATGTGTGTCCTTTAATATATTTAATATATTTGCCCAGATCTAGTGGGGCACCAAAACTCGTTGCAGGCATTGTTTATTTGCCGGCAAGCGATACACGACACGAGAACACGCACTCGAAAAAAGATCAAAGATAAATTTCCAATTTTTGTCATGTGTGTGTGGATGGGTGGGGGGGGTGGATATACTGGTGGCATGCCTCATCAAACGCTTCAGAAATTCACCGACAAAATGCCACAGTCATCGTTGTGTGGTGTGTTGTGTTGTGGGAGGGGATGGGGGAATGGGAGGATGCCACGCCACCGCCACTGACACTGCGCCACACTCGACTGGCATGAAAAGCTTTTTGCCATTATATCGCGCTCATTGTGGCGCTTGTTGCTATTATTGTTGACTTGACTGTTATTGTAACGCCGCATAGACGACACTTTAACAATGTTTCCCATTCATTCCCCTCCCCAGCAAGGGGTACCATGACTCTGCGGCGTCCTTTGTGACGCACTGAGGGAAGAAGTTCCTGCAAGTGCTGACGATTTACAGCGACGAAAGCAAACCGTATCCGTTCGTTCGTTCGTTCTGGAAGAGTATCTAAAACATGAGCTTTCGGTTAAGGGATCGTTCCTTTGTCGATTCCCCTGCTCGATAGGAGGGGCAGGGCAGGGGGTTGTGAAAGTGGGATTCCTGTACCCCGCCCCGTTGGCTGTTTTTTCTTTTTTGGCTCTCGTTTCTGGGCTGACAGCTTCTCGTGTTGTGGCATCGCAAACACTCGACTGTGGCACAATGCGCAAGGGCAAATGAACGTGCAGCAGGCAGCAGGCAGCAGTCAGCGGGAAAATATATATCCGAGACTCTCGGACCACTCGGCCACTCAATGACGAACACTTGACAACTTTTACCCAACAACGCGGGAGGAGAGGGAACGAGCAGTAACAGGACGAACAGGATGAACAGGAGGACCAGGAACGATGGAAACGGCTGGCAATGGATGCCAGTCCCATGGCCAATGACTGACGTCAGCTGCAATTAACTGTGGACCCAGCAAATGATGACAATTATTTCTCGTATTTTTTATGGCGAATGGTGGACGGCTGGCTGGCGGGTGGGGGGGCAGTCTATTTGCTTTGAAGTTTGCTCCCAAAGCTTCAGCCAGCAACAAAGTCATTAGTTGATGTTCACTTCTTGCCCCCATACCCTCACTTGCGGCATGCTATAAATATAGAGCAAAAATAAGGCAGAACTCATGGAAAGCGGCATTTACGGACCTGTGGACTAGGCACACACCCGGCAGTCAGTCAGAGCTTTGGGTGATAATTCGCGTAAAACCAACGGAAATGCCACAACAAACAAGGCAATAATCAGAGATAAATGGCGCGAGTGGAGAGCGGAGAGATAAGCGAGGGATCTGCTACTGCTACCTGCTTTTATTTTGTTTAAGCAAAATTGTGGGTCTCTCCGCTCCCGCACGATCATGTCAGCCAAACTGGTTTCGTGATTCTCTCTATTCCTTCGAATGAAGGAAATGCTCTGCCAGCCACAACAACAAAGTGTCGGAGCATCTTATCGCGAATTCAAAACACTTGGGTGCAGAAAAAAGAATGAGAAATAACCGAACGCTAACTGCTGCCTTTTCTGTCACATATGAATGTATGCAACTATTAATACACTTTATTTCTGTAGCACTAGGAACTAGAAGAGACTTCTTAAGTAATACAATACACCCCAGATCTACCCTACAAGTACCGCTCGCAATGACGGGGGCTGCCTTCCACTTGTCAAATGCTCCTTCGCCTAAAAATTTGCTTCTGCTGCGAATTCCATTCCGATTCCCTTCAAAGAAAGCCATTCATTTCCTTTTTATCTCTCAGCTAATTAGTTTTATAATTATGATTTGGGCCATGCAATTTATTGTGATATATGCCGGACTCTCTCTGGATGTGCCCCCGCTCCCCACTGGCTCGCCGTTACGATCCGTTCCAGGGCCCTGTTGTGTCCTTAGACGGACAATTGCATAGTCCAGCGAACAATTTGTTTCGCCTGCTGCCTGCTGCCGGCTGCCGGCTGCTATTGCTATTGATTGTCCGGGCACTTGGTGTTGTTCGGTCTTGTTTCGGTGCGGGTGTGGTGCGGGTGTGTCGCCACATGGGCGACAGCGGCCAGAGTGAAGCCAAGGACCAAGGACCTTTTCCCAACCAAATATAAATTCCAGCCCACTCAAGCGTAGACAATGTAATGTAATTTTTTAAAAAGCATTTTTCTTTTGCTGCTTCCCCTGCTGCCCCTGCTGCTCTCTAGATATGTAGATGTATGTATGTACATAGAGATCTATAAATACTTGGTATAAAGTCGTCAGCAGGGTGGGTGTGTGTGTGTGTGGGGGGGGGGGTATGGGCTTTCGTGGAGTATTGTTTATCAGTGTCAGGACAGTCGGCAGTCGGCAGTCGCCGTCGCCCCGTCAAAATCCCAGTGTCAACATAAACAGGACCCGAATTTGTATTTGAATTTATGACAGTGTCCTGGAGTCTGTCTCTCCACCGACACCTCGATAGTGCCACAGGCGGGCGGCAGTGGCAAAAAGTGGCAAAAAGTGTCGCCAGTTCGACGCTGGCGCTGGCACAAAACAAAAACAAAAAGATAGAAAAGAAAACTTTAAAGCCATATTTCGGCATATCGCCTTGCAGTTTCCACACTTTCCTTTGCTTTTCTTTTGCTCTCATTTGCTTGCCTTGCCTTGCCTTTCCTTTAGTTTTCCCTCTGTCCACATTGGCAGGGTATTATTTTTTTTTGTTCTTGGCACTTGGTTGCTGATAAGACTTTGACTTTTGCTTGGCTAGTTTTTTAAGTTTTTTGTTGCTTCAGAGGAACGGGAACGGCAACGGAGCGGGTCGCATGGAGCATATTGTTTTCCCTCAGTTTTTTATGGCGCAGGGCACAGCCAACAACAACAACAGCAACATAATAATTCCGACACTTTTCCTTTGTCTGCCGCCCTGCTCCTCCGACCAGGCTCCTTAGTTGGCTATCATAGATTGTGTTTCTGTTGTTTCTGCCATTGAATGGTAATTGAGAGGCAGAAATTCTGCTGCCGGGGAAGCTGCTCTCTGTTGCAGATTGAATGGAAATCGGAGGAACAATTAGGTTTGCCCTTCTGAGAGGTGGAATCTTAAATAAGAAGGGGTTTGTTTGCTTATCTTTAATTTAAAGAAAATCCCACGAACACTTTCTCTTAGGTTTGGCGATAGTTTGCATTAATTCTCATTCTATGCATTAAAGACATTTTCGTACACTTAAAGGCTGTTCCTTGCAGCTACCCCATACATCTATCTATTGGCATCTACTGGCATTTTCAATGGCAGCAGAGCATCCCCACAAAATAGTCAGCAATTTATGGTTTCTTCTCAAATTACTCGCATTATCTGCGCACTTTGCCATCAAATCTACTCGAATGTCACACACACACAGCTGCAGATACACTCTCATGCTCGCAGATACAATAACCATGGAGAAATACTCCAACGACACAACTGTCAAGAGACTGTCTCGGGGCTTGGGGCTCTGGCTCTGGCTGTGGCTCTGTCTATTGACCCGAGACGACAAATTGCAGGAAAACCGTGAAATAAGTTGCCGACATATGGAAAAGGCGGACCAAGTTTCCATCTGCAGCATTTTGTGTCTTATTAATGTATGAATGGCCACAGTGCGCACTCCCAATGGAGAGTCTGCCCAATGGAGGTTCTGGGGCAGTGTATTCCATAGCCAGGGCACACTGTGACGGGCCAACGAGGACCCGGGGAGATTTATTAGTTGGGCGTTAATCCCTGGCGGCCTAATACATCATTTCAATTTGTTGCAAGTCGTGTTGATTTGTTGTAGTTTCTACCACGAGCAGCCTGCGGGGGAGAGGGCTTGCTGTGGGTGGGAGAATGGGTGGCGCATAACTTTTCCGGCTTTTCCCCCATCCGCGCAGAACTATTTCACTTATTTACTTTCATAACTTGCAAATTGTCAACTTATTGTTGAGGCAACGGCTCCCGGCACAAAGACACAAGAAAGAACCAAAGTAGACAAATTCCTGAAGCTGCGCTGGAAAAGTTCTCCGCCCCTGCCCCTGCCATGCCGCACCACAGTTCCCGCTCCAAGGCGTTCCTGCGGGTAAGTGGCTTATTACAGGGGAGGGCGGCTGCTTCATCGGAATGGAGGAATACTTTTTCGTAGCAAAATGATTGCCAGTCTGCCAGTCGCTGTGGCTGCTCCTGCTCCCGCTCCCACTCCTCTGTGGATTGTATATGTAATTTAATTACCTAAAAAGTCCTTCCTTCCTTCCTTCCACCACTGCGACGCCGAGTATGCCGAAAGGCAGTGATTTATATTGACAGCTTTCTTCGGTTGGCCCGAAAGGTCTTAACCAAATGGACAGAGAGGGAGAGAGATATATAGAGACGTTGAGAGTATGCTCAAGGGTCGGGGTTTTATGATTAATCGAAGAGTACTGCATTTTCTCTATGATTATTAAGAGATTTTAGCCACTTAAGTTCAGAGGTCAAAGGTCCTTCTCTCTAATCAACTCAATTAGTTGTGTATGTAATAGGAACCCTTTCCGCTCCCCGGGGAGCGGGGTGGCGTGGCCAGAGTGGAGTCAAATTTGCATTTGGGGAAAAGTATTTGCATATTATTTGGTTTTGTCCAGCACACCACACACACACACACACACATTCTGTATACGCCACGTGTCTTGTCGTGTTCCAGTTCCAGTTCCCGTTTCTGCTTCTGCTTCGTTTTGGTTTCGCTTTGTCTCCCTTCGCTTCGTTTCGGTTCGCTTTGTTTTGGTTTTTCATGTTTGTAATACCTTTTATACCCTGTAATTGTGGGCTAAACAGGGTATATCGTGGTCGGGTAGTGCCAAAGGGAAACCTGATGACGCAAAACAGAGTTTCCCGCAGTAAAACTTTTTTTTTTCGTTTCGTTCAAGAGATTTTCTCAGTTATTACCCATTTAGAGGGTAGCTTCTAGTCGAGCAGTTACTGCCCCTTTTTATTTCAATGTTTTCTTCTATTTTTTGTGTTTTTTTTTTGTTGGTGAATTTTATTTGTTTTCTGCGCTGTTCTCGCTTTTAATTTCCTTTTGCCGTGTGCTGCTGCTTATTATGATTGCGAAACCGAAACCAAACCGAAGGACTCTCTCCCCCCACCTCCGCACCGCATAAAACGGAAACCAAAACATATATAGAAAGGGACGGGCAGGAGGAGAACACTTTCGATCTCTGTCTGTGGCATTTGTATGATTAATGTGTTTACACAGGCCACGAGCTTTGCGGTCTCCTCTGCTGATACGAAAGGGTTAAAAGGCGTAAACACACAGATACAAACACACATACACATACACAGACACAGCTATAGATGCAGAGATATATGTACGTGTGTACACATGTAAATTTAATGTTATTTATTCATTTATTATGCCAGTCTCCACTCCTGACAATCGACTCGCTCGCAATGCCGCGCAAAAGCAACTGAAACGATTGCGTTATAAAAATGCTTTACTGCCTTTCCAACCCCCCCACCCCTGGTTGCCCCTTTAGTCGTCTTTGCCCCCATCTCATTTGTTGGTTTTTGTAAACATTTTAATTAGCCAAAAGCAAAGAAAAACAAATTTTACTTCCACACCATTTCCCGCCCCCTCCATTTCGCGCTGACTATGAGATACAAATGTATCTTATTGAGTGCTTGTATCCTGAATGTATCTGTGTGTGTGTGTGTGTGTGTGTGTGTGCAGTGCCCCATTTGACTTCATTTTGGCGGCAAGATTCTGCTGCTGTCGCATAATCTTCGGCGCGCTGTGTGTTAAGTGCCTGAAATTGAAATTTACGATGGCTCCCCTCACCCCCTCCCGCGCAAAAAGGGTAATACAAATAAATGTCCATAAAAGTTACTCAGAGCAGGAGCTGGAGCTGGAGCAGCAGCAGCAAAAGGAGCAAGAGCAGGAACAGCTGGACAGGACACCAGAAAGTGCGAGCGAGATGTAGATTCCCGCTCGTATTTCAGGCATAACACCAACATATTCCAATACATATGTACACATTTATGTATGTGCAGAGATTCCCATAAACAACAAAGTATTCACTTAGCCTGCGGGGCTCTCGAGATGGACAGAAGGAAAGAGACAGCTCTGTAGAGAGCGTGAGACAGAGCGAGATCTCTGTAGATCTCTGGGAGGGGAGGAGTCGCTCCATTACAGGCCCCAGTTAATGCCGCCCATAATCATGTAATGCAATCGAAGTGCTTCCGCTTTTGGAGAACTTATTCATTGATTTAAACGAATTAAAAATTAAAATTCCCAAAAACAGGAACCTCAACAAGCAGAGTTCTAGAAGATGGGAAGATCCCCCATTCCGAGGATATGCTAATACAAATTTCATGGGAGATTATTCTGTCCAAGTTCTGTGAAGATATCAGAGATATCAGTGTAGCTACCGATCCAGATCCGCTGGTGGATATACTGGAGAGTTCTGCATTGAATTGCTTCGCTGTGTTGGTGGATATTCTCATTCGAGTACAGTCCAAAGAATCCTCCAAGGAATCCCTCGCTCCACCCAAATTCGTTATTCTCTTCACAAATTCAAGTAGTGCAGGTATTTCCCCTCCCTGATTTATATGCAGGCTTTCAGCTCAGTTTTAAATTATTTAAGTGGCATTGCGGCTGCTGCTGCCTCCCCCTCGGGCAGGTGCCAATATTAAATAGTTGAAGGGAGCAGCAACAAGGGGGCGAGAGCCCGAAAGGATACAGGTAAACTCGTGCCTGTGTGTGGGAGTTGAGGCTGGGCCTGCCTCTGACTTTATGGCTGTGTGTGTGGTGATAAGCAGGCAACCCTTTTTGATTTGGCTTTGGATTTGCGGTTGCTGAGCAGAGCAGAGCAGGGCCGAGCCGCAGCTCCTCGTTAGTTATGCGATGGGATTGGGGGCACCTCCGCTCCACTGGGGCTGCTTGAGGTTTATTTAAAAGGGCAGTGCCACAGGTTTGCGGGTTTTCATGAGGACGATGCTGGCAAGGGCAGGGGCCGGGGCAGGGGTAGGGGGTGTGAGTGTTTTGGTTTTAATATGACACCTTGGCCGATGGTAATTTATCACCTCTACGCTACGGGGACATATGTACGAGGGACGACCTTTGGGTGCGTGTCGGGGGTGCGGCTTCTATAAACACTGCAGGGATGCCGACTAATCCCCAGGACCCGGGACCCAGGACAAGGAGTGACTTAAATGTGGGTCCACAACTGATGCCGGCCCATAGATAATTAGAGCAGGCAAGATTTATGCGTGCGTGTAAATGGCTTAAAGTGCCACAAAATAATACTCATAGACCCGCACAAACCAAACAAAAACCCCCCAAAAAAAACCCCCAAATAAGAAGCAGAAGAGGGGGCCCAAACCGGAGATAATGCAAACAAGTTGAGCGTCTAATTAAATCACAGCAACTACAGCTGGGCAGGTGGGGGGTCCTGCGGCTGCTGCGGCTCAGAAGTGTCAGAAATGTGAAAGGCTTCATCAATCTGCCTGGGCCTGGGACCGGGCCCGGACCTGGGCCATCTGTTAATTAAGTTTATCCATCGGATTGTCAACCTTCTGTGGCACCTTCATCATGTGCATAAGTCTGACAAACATATTAAAAAGTTTCCAAGCCACAAAAGAGGCTCAGGGCAAGGCGGCAGAGGGGGGGGATTAGATTATTGCAATTTACAATTTATTGAATTCCGAAATATTTGCATTTGGGCGCCCAGCAGTGGCAACATTTTGAATATTTGCCCAGCACTCGAGTGGGGAATGCTATTGCCGAATATTATCCAGTGGTCTGGTGTGCTCTCTTTCCACAAATTTTCAGCTCTTGCTTCTTCCGTTTTGCAGCAAAAATCTCGAACCAAAAATCAATGCAAATGGCAATGGCACTCCTGTGTGTGGTTTGTGTGGATTCTGTGGGGTTTTTTGCACTACAATTTTGCCAGGATTTTACGAGCATTATCGAAAATCAGTTAACAGTAGATCTGCACCCACTCCACCCCACCCCACCCAGCTCAGCCCTGTTTCTCTGTCTCTTGAGCCAAAATTATAAACGAATTTGTAGCGTTTTGCTCTGTTCTACGAGGCGGAGCATCTTTCGAGTGCGTGGGCGGGGGGCGCGTTGGGGATTCATTTGATATGCGTGACATGTAGGAAGTTGCTTTGCCGGCGGTTGGTGACAAAGATGTTGTCCTGGCATCCCACTCATCGTCATTGCCATCATCATCATCAGCAGCAGGCAGGCAGGAGGAGCAGCAGCAGCAGCAGTAGAAGCAGCCACACTAGAGATCAAAGAACTTTGACAAGGCCTCGGAATTAAGCCGAAAACCTATTTGCCACGTCTGCTCTAATGAGCCATAAAAACGTTGCCTAAACGTTTCTGTTCTCTGTTGGGGGGCAACTTCTAAGCGCATTGCTAAGGTGACAATACTGTTGAAATTATGCACAGCAGACGGCGCCTCACAGTGTGGGGGGGATTCGATCGTCTTCATTTTTGTTGTTGCTGGTGGTGGTGGGGAGGTGCTGCTGCTGCTGCTGCTTCAGGTGTTCCTGGCACTGTCATGGCTACCGTCCGTCTCAGAGATATCAACTTCAGACTCACAGTCAACGAAATATATTCAAAAAACTTCAGTTTGCTAAATTCAATTCAGGTTTGCTTTTTGCTGCTGCTGCTGCCCCTACCCGGAATGTACTCTACCGTTCGAGTGGCATGCCGCATAATATGTAACAGCAGGTGACAAAACTCGCATGTACCTGATTTTTTTGATAGTGCTAAAGGGTCTAAAGGAATTTCCCCGTTTGTCAAATTGCTTGCTTATGCACTAGTTTCGCAGGGGGGCATCGCTTCCGTAAATAATTATGTTACTGGGTACTCGCCTAGTCGACTACTGGCTCTGTCTTTTGGCCTTTTTTTGTGTGCCTTATCCAAGTTGTGCTTTGGCCAAAGTTTTGTTATCGACTGTCGCAGTGGCAGCAACAGCGGCAGCGGCAGCATCAGAAATAAAAAGCAGAAATTATAAAGTAAAACATTATGTTAATACAACACTTTGTTTTGTTGTACTTCATATCTGACATCCGGCACTCCCTGTGCTGCTCCCTGCTCCTGCTCCTGCCCCTGCTGCGTCCTGTGTCCTGTCGTTTTCGAAAGTCGAACAACTTTTGGCATCTTCGACTGTCGACTTGCGACTGGCGACTCGGCGGCGTCAGGGCGACAATAAATCAAAGTTTATAATATTAATTTTAAATTCAAAATGTGCCGCGGTGGGGCATAAACTTTAAAGATACTCTGGCTTGGTGCCGCCACGCCAGCCGCTCGGCAAATTAAACAGAAAACTTTACCCAAAACTTTTCCGTAAGCTCCACCACGCTCTGGACACCAACAAAAAAAAACCAAAAAAAAAAAAAAAAAGGAAAGCGTAACGGGAACGGGAACGTAACCCCAGCAACTGTTTTATTATTAACTTAATTTGCTGGTGCGGCCACAAAGCGACCAACTTAGGTTTTTGCAGCAACAAAATAACACAAAATAAAATATAATAAAATTCCAGTTAACAAAAAAAAAAAAAAAAAGAAATGCATAACGAAATGGCAGAGCGGTGGCAGGGGCGGGGGCAGGGGCAGCGACCAAGCCAGAGAGCATAACGGCAAATGAAACTTGTTTGCTGGAGAAGCAAGAATTGAGCATTTTTATTAGCCGGTCCCCTCAAAAGTTTTCCGTTTTCTTTATTTCTTTTCATTTTTTTATTTTATTTTATTTTCATTTTTGGTGAAGCAGCCACCGAAACCTCCTCGAACCACGAAAGCAACGGAAGAATCAATCCCTACGGCCAAGTCGGGAATTCTGAGTATTTTATTTATCAACTCACGCAGCCAGTAGGAAGACGCAGCAGGGGTTGGGGGGTGGAAAAGGAGGAGCAGCAAAAAAAAAGGCCAAAAGTAAACGGAATGGGAAAAGTGCAACCTGAACAATTTCCAGAGAGTTTCAATTCAACTTATGAAACAGCTCGCGGCCATATCGATTTCACGCTTGACGCTAAGAAAATTAACTTTGCCGAGAAGAAGCCCCAAAGAACTCCGAGGTAAAACCAACAGCTGCAGGGGGCAACGTAGCCAGCCAGCTACTCGATGCGTATGACACTGGGATGCTGGCGGTGCGGCGGCCGGGGGGGGATGCGGGTACACTGGGAGAGACGGGTGCTCTCCACGAAGAGCAAGAGCAAGCGAAGCGTTGATTCCTAAGCCCTGCACGTACTGCGGGTCCAAATATTGTAAGTGATTTGGTGAAGTTCCGACAAAAAACGAAAAAAAAAAAAAAGAGAAAAAAAAGGAAGGGAAGCAGCGCAGTCCTGCCCCACCCCAGCCGCACACACATGTGTCCGTGTGGCATGCCCGGCAAAAGGTAAGGGAAGGGAAAAGGTAAGGTGTACACTGTACACTGTACAGTATATATTGGGGCTGGCAACGTGCTTGTAATGTCGATTCAGTGCGCCTAATTTGCTACAGTTCGAGTCGAGTCGGGTTCGGGCTGCGGGCTTGGGGCTGCGGGCTTGGGGCTTGAGGCTTTTGGGGTCTGGGGGGAGCAATTTTCATAATTCACTCGATCCACCCGCAACACAGAACTTTGAACTTTCAGCTGGTCGGGGCAAAAACCGGTCTGCTGGTCTGCTGGGCTGCTGGTCATTAGCCCATACGCATTGGCCCAGGCCAAGCACTTTTCCAAATGTCATTTTTGGGAACGTTCTGTGGAGTGTGGAGTTGCAACTTCATTAGAGGCACATCCCCCCCTCCCTGCCTCACTCTCTCGGCAATTACTGGGCAAAACTTTTGACTTTGTCGCGTGAAATTCAATGAAAATGCCATTATTTGGACCAGCAAGCCGTCGGGGGTGCTCACGGGGTGGGGCGTGGCCAGACAACAATGAGCTACGAGGCAAGACCACAACGGATTGCCCCATGCCGCCACGAGGCGCAAATGTGCGAATAATGTTTATGGGGAGAGCAGCAGCAGCGGACACAAATGGAGCTGGACACAAACATTATCAGCGAGTGTCCTGGCTGCCAGGCTGACTGCCTGCCTGCTGTCCCGGCTGTAATGTCACAAAACTGGACACGGAATGGTGTGCTGCGGCCGCCTGATATATTGACTGAGATTGCGATACACACAGGCACTCACACAGGCACTCTGTGTGTGGCGTGTGGCGTGTGGCAGCGGCAGCACTTGCAACTTTAAGTCTGCAGTCGGCAGAATGCAATCTTCATTTAGCGGCTGCCTGCCGACTGCCGCCTGCCTCCCGCTGCTCTGTTATCCCATCATACGGCAAGCCAATTACATTTGCAGCAAGAGAGAAGGACAGGTGCCGCAGGGGACACGCTGGCCACATTGCCACACGGATGCAGCCGATGATAAACTGTTTGGAAATCAAAACAATTCGAGTTCATAGTCGCACGCAAAAATGTGGCACTGCGAATGTGGCATTTGAAAATGTTTCGAGCAGCGGTTGCAGCACCGCGTTGCACCGTGCGTGTTGCACAGTTAATTTGCCTTTAATTAGCACTTTTGTGCTCTAAATTACAACAATTAAGTGGCAGTGGCAGTGGCCTTTGATTAGTTTTTGCTGCACAGCGGAAAAGAGAATAAAAATTGTTGGCGGAGTTAATTAAATGCTGGAGAGCAGCACAGCGACACTCCGAGCGATTGGCTGCCACTCCCAGAGCTGAGCTCTCCGACTAGCGTTGCCACTGCTGCCTAGCGGTGGGGCGGGGGGCATGCACTCGTGCCTCCAATAGTCCGTATAGCCGCATAAATCACATGCAAAACTAGGGCCATAATTTAAAGCGGAGTTGGCCCACGAGGCAGAGCAGCTCCACTGCAGCAATGAAATGGAGCACGTAGATCGACTTTTACCCCCCTCGTTCTTCAATATTTGATGCAATTTGCTGCACGAATGCAATCAAAAACAATTTTTTTTAAACTTAAAAACCGCATTTATATACCCTCTACTATCGCCCTGCCACACAAGGTGTGGCAGTTGACTAAGCAGACACATGTGGCAAGTGCCTGAAGCAGGAAATCCAGGCTAACGGTTTGTCCAGGCAACAAATGTGGCTGCTGCTGCTGCTGCTGATTGAGAAACTGCAACTGGGCAGAGCAAAAGCGAATTCATCGCTGTGTGGGGCAATCGGGAGAGTACCCGCCCCCGCCCCCGCACTCGTGTCTGCTGCAGCATGTTGCACATATGCATATAGATACACCCCACTGATAAGCAGCAGTGCCTTAAGTCTTATAGACTGCTGCAGCCAGTAGTTCCGTGTGGATTCTTCACTTGAAAATTAAATGAAATTTCCAATGCAGCGTCGGAGTAGACCATAAAATACCCTTTCTGGAGCGGAGTTGCGCTGCCTGCAGGCAGGCTATGAAAATATATTCAAATCTGGCTACCCAATGCGTATGCGTGTGCATGTGTGCATGTGTGTGTGTGTGGAGTATTTTCCAGTGTTTTGGCTGCTAAACATTGTCAACACAGATTTGCATGGGCCGCTGCCGTCGCCCGCCAGTCAGTGTCTGTCTGCCTGCCGCGTTGACAGTGCCATTAGTTGGATTTTCGTCGGGTTTCCCCGCTGCAAAGGGATTCATTCGGATCTCTGCACGCACACCCCAACCCTCTTTCTGTTGTTTCCCTCTCTCTCTGTCTCTTTGCGGCGCATTACATATGCATGTGGTCAAATTCATACGTTTCTCTCCCACCCCCCTGCTTCGCTCTCATTCTCTCTCTCTGTTTTTTTCGTTTCGTGGCTCTTTTTCGTGGGGTTTTTGTTTATTTTATCACAACATAATAAACAAATTTGCATGTTGGGCAGCGAGACAGTACTTTTTTTTGTTTTCTGTTTTATTTTTTTGCAACTGGAAGTTTTTTTTTTTTTTTTTGGTTTTCAACGAAGGAATGCGCCGACTTTTGTTGCACTAATTAAAGCTTGCAACGCGGATTAGGCAGCTCCCCCGAGGCTTCCACTTAATCAGCCTTTCTATGCTTCTACCGGAATTAGAGCTTAGTGTAAGGGAAAATGAATAATAAAATAATAAATTAATATTTAAAATAATAACAATAAATGCAGATCTCTCTGTCGTTGCACCAGGCAGGAACAGCGCATAAAGTACGCGAATATGTCTGACATTTGCCGCTATGTTTCCATTAATAATTAAGGTATAAGATATAAGATATAACTGCTGTGAGTGGCAGAGACTCAGTGACTTCTTGCAGGGCTTCCCCTAGCTGCAATGATTTTCCAAGCTGTCTCCCATGGCTATGCCGCCCCTCGATATTGTCTCTCCACAGTGCAGGGTATATTGGAACATTCATTTAACTGCTTATGTTGCTGTTCTGCTCCGTCGTTGTCCGCTTGTTTCACACTCGCAATAATCATACGCCATGTTGTCCGCTTGTCCGCTTGTACGACAACTCGAGCACTCGCGTGAGGGCGCCATCAGCTGCTTATGTGAGCTTTTCAATTTGTTTTGTTTTTCCTCATTTCGATTCCCACTCCACTTGCGCCACTCCTCCCCTCCTCTATGCAGCACTCCACTCCACTGACTCCTCGATTGCTTTCTACCCACATACATTGTCTCATCCGCACCCATCGCCTCGTCCCCTCCCGTCTCGTCTCGTCTCGTTCCGTCCCGTATAAATGCGATGTTTAGCTCTGAAGCTGCCAAAGCCATTTGAGCTAAATTTTATATATCTTGCCATTGTAACGGTTATCACTGGTCGTGGGCGGGCTGCGGGGCGTTGCTTTCCCCTTTCATCAACAGCAACATGGGGCACGAGGCAGGAACAGGAACAGGGGGGGCAGTCTCTACAGCTAGAGAGAGAACGAGAGAGGAGCTGCTGACTACTACAGTTGGCCTTAATAACAACACTTGTCGTAATATCATTTTTATGCCCAGGGTGGGGTCGCAGGGGTGCCCGGGGCCAAATCGTTTTTATGACACGCACCAGGCGCTGGCTGCTGCCGGCAGCTGAAGCTCAAGTCGTAGCTGAAGAGAGACTATACATATACATATACACATACACATATACATAACTATAGCTATAGCTGACGCTTGCTCTACTCTACTCTGCTCTACTCTCTTCCCTTCTCCCGCTCTTCGGCGTGTGTGAGAGATAAAGAATTGATTTTATAGCGTCAAACATGCGATTATGAGAGCAAAAACAAGCAGCAAGGCAACAGTTGCGGCGTGATTAATACCTCCTAGTGTGTCTCCAGGTGTCTGGCTTTATTCCGGTGGCACTGCTGGCTCCGATCGGGATGGTATTGGGTACATAAATAAATTATATTTGTTATATATAAAATACAGTTGAGGCGTTGGCTTATAGCTTCAAAAATGCAGCTACTAAAGCGGCTTACTTACAAAAATATATTTAAAATAAAATATATATTTTCAGCCCAACCAAAGACTCTAAAATGTTGCAACAGGAACCGGACTACTGCATACCCTCCCCACGGCTCCATGAACTTTACAGGGTACACAAAAAGGAGCGAGCTAAATGTGTTTGTGTATAGGGAAAGTGGCAAGGGGGGTCAAAGGGGTCAAAGGGGTGGCCACCTACAATGAAGCGGGTGTCAGAGCAATAAAAACTTTGCACAGCTTTTCTTTCTTTCCGCACCACCCCCCTGCTCCACATATTTATCCATCTATCTTTGCGCCCAACCCAAAAACTATTCCCATCTACAATCCAGCAGCTAGCAGCCCAGCAGCCAGCATCCAGATTCAGGCTTTAGTGCTGAGCCATGGAAAAATATATTATTAATATCCGAAACGAGCGAACAGAAACACAAACACAAACAAATGAAGGGAGCGAAGCAACGAAAGAAGATGGGCAGGGGAAGGAAGCACCGACGGAGGAACATAAACACTTGGCGCACTTTTGTCACTGGCTGCTCTTTTGCGTAGGGTCGCTGGGAGGGTGGGTGTGGGCGGGTGCAGGGCGGGCAATAAAATTATATTTATGACAAGTGGTTCGGGTTCGGGTTTGGGTTCGGGTTCGAGTTTGGTGGCAGTGCGAGGCAGCAATGGGATGTTTTACATAAATCAACTAAATGAAGATGCCGCCGCTGCCGCTGCCGCTGCCACTGCCACTGGGGCGCGTGTTAGGCGCACCGACTAATTACCACAGATGCCATTCCTGCTGCTGCTGCTGCCTCACAGTTCTTTTCGGGAGGGGGGAAAGCCAATTAAAAGTTGTTCCGGGGCGTAGCAGTCGTTTACCTGCAAAAAATTATAGAAAATAAATGTAGAAATTCAGGCGAAACGAAGGCAACTCTGACTGTGATGGGCAGTGGAACTCCCCTCTCCCCTTTCCTGGGGCGGAGCCACACCTACAGCGAGCCGACAGATTTCTTTAACTGCTCTAGAAGTTCCTTTAAAATTGATCATATTTAATTCAGATTTGGCAGCTTTCTTCACCTAGTAAAACTCCTTCTCTTTGGAGGGTTTGCCCCATGCCCCAGCTACAGCCACAGCTCCTGCCATATATCACACATGCCACCGGGCGACAAGAGCACACATTATCAATATGAAATTTTAATTATAATCGTGTCCTGCTGCTGCTGCTGCTGAGGGATTGACTTTCTGAATGGATGTGTCCTTCTGGCTACTGCCAGCTACTGTGTGTCCCTAGAGCCATCTCGCTGGCGGTGGACGGGGGTGGGGGACAAATGACAGATTAGCGCAAATATTTATTTTAATGTGCGGATGAGGATGGGCAGCAGGAGCAGCAGCAGGAGCAGCAGCCGGAGCAGGGACTACAGGATGAGCACGGTTATTATGCTTAAGCTGCGCACTTGAATACCCTGGGCAATCGACTGTGGGTGTGGGGTGGGTGTGTATGTGGGTCCTGTGGGGGGGATACGCGGTACAGCATCGTGTCCCTTATTGCCCATTAAACGCCAAGTCATAATGAGAGCAGACGGTGCCGGAAATGGGTTAAAAACAACAACTAGTACGCTGTGGGGCAGAGCGTGGGGGGGGGGGGGGTTGCTGGTGCGATAGTTTTATCCGTAGTTTGTGCAATAAAAATAAACAGTGTTGCTGTTTATCAGTGGCATGCACCCCATTGCGGAACGGGGAAAGGAAGCAGCCGCGTGTGTGCCTGTAGTGGGATGGGAAGGGGCGGGGGGGCTGATAGGGATGACTGTACCATATTGATAACCTCAAAGTATTTGCGGCTGGCAGCGGCCCCCTGAAATATTAATGGCATTCCGCTAACCAAAAGCTCCATTTATTAGCCGCATTAATGAAAAGGCAGCCACTCTGGCCGCTAATTATAGTTGGTGAAGTTACGCGGGGAGGGGAGGGGCTAGGGCATGCAACACACACAATGTGGCAGATAGGGGGGCGGCAGGATGGACAGGCATAATAAATGACATATTTACATGTTAATACGAAAGCAGCCGCAAGGTCCGTCCTCCGGTTCGTACGCTGCGAAATGGCCGACTTAATTATCGGATCAGCAGCAGCGGCAGCAGCGGCAGCTGCAGAAGGGGCAGGTTCAGGAGCAGAGGCAGCAGCAGCAGAAGGGGCAGGTTCAGGGGCAGGGAGAGAGGCAGCAACATCTGCCTGGGATTGTGTCGAGTGGCGAGTATCTCTCTGTGTGTGTGTGTCTTTGCTGATGGAATCTTATCAAGGCTTAAGGAGTAAAGTAGCAGGAGGGAACGGGCAGGGGTGCGGGTGCTGGTGCGGGTGCTGGTGGCTTGTTCAAATCTCAGCAAAAGTTAAGTATCCAAAAAGGCAGATCAAGAGTGGAGCAGGCAAACACACAGAGCAGCGAAAGAGGAAACTGCTTACGAAACAAAAAGTCAAGCACGCAGATGAAAGAGGCAGAGGAAGAGGCAGAGTCTCCCCTCCCCTCCCCACACCTCACCCCACTCCGCTCGTCTTGCATTTTCTTGGGTGTTTTGTGTGTTGCTTTGTGTATAATTTTTGGGGCTGGCGGGGGGAACGAAAACGGCAAAACTTTTTCCCCGAGGAATCGAGAGCCTGCGAATTAATTATACATGCAGGTCACGTAAATATGATTGTCATGGCCTGGCGAAGGATTCGGGATTCAGATTCAGATACAGATTGACCAGAGAGGAGCAGCAGCAGCAGCAGCAGCAGCAGCAGCCACTTCAAACGACTATTGGCTGGTTTTGGCATTGGTAGAACGATCCTGATAAACTTGAGGACTTAAGCGGCTTTGGCTTTGGCTTTAGCTCTGGATTCTGGACAGTGGACTCTCGACACTGGACACTGGACTCTTGCCCCTGGGGCTCTGCTCTGCTCTGCTTTTCGGTAAGCGGTGATTGAAGCCCCCGCCCAGGAAAGTTAGCTGGCCAAAGCCAAATCCCCGCAAACTAAAAGTATTTAGCTAATAAATTATACAAAAATTGAAACAAATTCCTTGAGCAGCTCCACACATTTTGGGGTGTTGGTGGGGGCGACAGCCAGCGGATGGATAGCCACTGGTCGGCACTGGTTCGAGGCAAACTTTTGCCCAGCTCCCAAATTAATATTTAATTATGCGTCCAGCCCTTGCTTGGCTTTGGGGGAAAAGGTTTCTATGCTGCTGCTGCTGCTGCTGCCCAAATCCTGCTGGGGGTTGGCATGTGGCATGTTGCTGTTGTGTGGGATATTGCAGCAACTGCAGCAGTTATTAGAATTGAGCGGGAGCAGTGGGCAAGGGGAGGAGCAGCAGCAACAAACTGCAATTAGTGCAGATTGCTGGCAGCAGGCAAACAGTACCAAATGCAACATGCAAAAGTGTTGCAGCAGCAGCAGCAGCACAAAGTGGGGCATGCATCTTAAAGCCGATCAACACAACACAATATTTGTGGAGCAGCAGCAATGCAACCGAATTTTAAGCTCAAACCAAAAAGGGTGTTGTTGCTGTTGTTGCCACACACAAACATGCTACAGGGATGCGAGGCATACGAGGCATATATGGGGCATATATGGGGCAGCCCATGTAACAGCTCTCCAGACTGTGGCACGCCCTTATGCACTGTGGCTCCCATGTGCACGTGTAGGAGGAATAGATACATATATTATACATATACATATGTACATATGTATGTACATATATATGTTGGTAATAGGGGGTGTAGGGGGTGGCTTATGCCTTCCCATCCATTACCATTTCAACACTTTTGCGACTTTTTGAAACACGGACTCCATCCGATTTCCCCCTCTGTCCCCCTCTGCCCCTCCAGCCGTTACCGTTTGCAAAACTTTTTCTGCAACTGTGAATTTTCTCTCAGTTTAATAGACATTACAAAAACTCTCATTACATGTTGCCACTTGCCACTTGGCAAGCAAATTTTAATTTCCTGCCACACGGCAAACAAACAAAACTGAGCGCAAAAAACACTCGCAATGCCGCCACACGGCAGTCTCGAGCACTGGCGATACCCCCTGTTAGTGCTGGTTAGCGGGAAATTCTTCAAGAGGCAGTTGCTTGCCTCATTCTGTGGCTAGTCCGTTGAGTACAGTGGGTAAGGATTACGCCTCCATGACTGCAGGGTAGCAAAGGTTGGTCGAGACGGTGAGTGGGGAACGACTTAAAGCAGCAGCAGGGGAGGCCGCACATGGGAACCCACACACATTTGCCAGGGAATGGGAATGGGAACCGCAGCCAAACGACACCCAAGGAATTCAAATAAAGTTCATGTCCTTGTCAGTGGGTAGAGTGGCGGCAGCGGCAGCGGGAGAGAGAGAGTGGGGAGCTGGGGAATGCGTAGCAGTCACGTTATAATTGATAGACAGTTGCTGCAGGACGTGTGCCAGTTGACAGGCCTCCTGCGGCTCGTCCTCGTCCTTTGGCTTGGCCCTAACTTCTGGTTGCGCTTCTCTGTTTATTCCTTTTGTATACAGCAAGTATTTTTATAAACCTGCCAGGAGGCTGCCGACTGCCTGCTGCCTGCTGCCGTTTGTTAATATAAACGCAAACACAAATGAGCGTGCGTAAAAAAAGAATTCAATTATGGCCGCAGTCAAAAGGCAGCAAAAGGCGGACTCGGGGGCGTAAACTCGGCAGCTAAGTATGCCACATAAAAAAAGGAACAAACCGAAGTTACAGGTGGAGCAGGGGCTGGTGGCAGCAGCACAATGACAGTTATGCGTAAATGTATGTCTCTGCCGTCGCCGCTTTACCTTTCTGCTGCTCGAGCTGTGTGGCAAATACCCTCCACATTAAGCACAGCAAGCGTCGCCTCTCGTTCACGTGTGTGTGTGTAAAGGGGGTTGGAATTCCACCGCTCCTCCCATAAATCCCTGCGCATCCTTACGACTCTGAGTCCCCGAGCAGGCTGCAGGCCCTGCCCTCACCGCTTAAGCCATTTGGTGGTCTGTCTGCCTGCACTTTATTTGTTTAATTAATGTTGTGCCTTGTAAAGTGCAAAGTGCGAGGCGGAGCAGAAGGAGTCCTCATCCTCACCCTCATCCCCATCCGCGCGTCCTGTCTTCCTGTCTCTGTTTGTTATAGGCAAATAGACACTTGACATAAACACAGCAAGCTGAGCTGCAAACTTGATTAAATGCTGCCGCAGCGCAGCGCACTGGGCTGGGCTGTGCTGTCAAAATGCGTGTCCTGCTGCCTGGGAGACCGAGACCAAGACCATGCCACGCCACACCGTGACACTTGCCACCTTTTGACGTTGACTCACCGCCGACTCAGCGCTGCCATCTGGCAAATAATCACCAAGGCAATGCAGGACAGCACTTTGATTAAGCTGCGGTTGCTGCCAGCTGCCACCAGTCAGCTGCCACCAAAGAACTGCAATTAGAAACGTGGCCAGAGATACGCATAAGCCGCATAGGGAAGCCAACCAAATAACTATTCAATGGGCGGGCTTCATGGCAACGTTTGCTGCTTTATTTTTGGCAGTGCAAATAATCCAATCGCTGGGATTTCCTTTTGGAATCGCTACACTTGCTCTCGCATGCCGATGTGAGCTGTGCCGTCGAGTGTTTAACTTCCATTTCCACTTAGTCGCCACACATTTCCCCACCCCCTCCCCCCATTTGCACACTTTTGAGCTGTCAACAAGTGCATTCCAAAACTAATTATTCGCCTTCTTCCCATTTATTCCGATATGCAGGCAGCACACTCCGAAGCACAGGTGGAGTTGGCATATTATTAAGCAAACATTTAACAGAATTTATGCAGAGAGAAGAGGAGAGAGAGTGAGAGAGAGAGAGTCGTCGAGTGGTGCTGCTGTGTCTTTTGGGCCCTGGCTTAATGGGTAATTACACAGCAACTGGATCTGGAGCCCGTTAAATGAGCCAAAGCCATGCCATGCCACTGCCACTGCCACTGCCACTGCCATGCCACTGCCGTTGACGTTGCCATTGCCATTGCCATAATCGTTGCATGCCTCAAATTGCACTCAAGTGCGGCGGCAATCGGTGCCACAAAGTGCAGACAGGTTTAGTTAAGAGAGTTTCAGAGTTTGTTTTAAATGATATTTATTTATAATGCTGTTCGTCGCCACGCCACTCGACTCGACTCGACTCGCCTGTCTCTCTCTCCCTCTCTAGGCAGAAACTAATATAAGTTGCAGATTACTTGCTTCTATGCTAATTCCCTGCCCTCCCACTCTGCCCCCTTTTGGGTGCCTGTGTGTGCGTGTGTGTGTGTGGTGGATCCTTGACTTTGTTTGTGTGCCTTGCGTTGTAAATTATGCAGTTATGGGCTTTATTCTGTGATGAAATTAGTTTCCAGCACAGATTGCCAAACAGCAATTTCTGCACATTTGCAACAATTTGACTCGAGTCAAACGCACACTGCCAGGCATTCCGGCCACAGTCTCTGCCAACAGTGAACGCACGCACTCAGAGAAAAAGGGTCAGAGCAATTTTAAAATACAAAACAAAGTGAAATTAAATATTAAATCACATTTAAATGAAATATATTTAAAAACACTTTAAAATATGTTAATATAATATATTAAAATATATTAAAATTGTGGGGAAATACATACATATATTTCAGATGATTATTTTTTATTTTAAGTATGAAATAGATTTAAACTAAATATTTTATCGGAGCAAATCTATTGGTATTTTAATTTTGAAATCAAAGCGTAAATATTTAAATTTCTCTGGTTTGTAGAAATGGCAGAGGGAAAGCGAGGAAGAGCATGAGGGAGAGAGAGAGAGAGGGACAGTATTCTCCTATGTGCTGAAAAAACATCAAAGTGATGTTTTCCCCAACGGTTTTCCAACGAACACCTTTAAGTGGAAAATCTAATTACATTACATTACACCCCCCCTGCTCTTGTGTTGCCCATTTTGCTTTCCGTTTTATTTTTGCTTTTTGTGATAAATGAAATTTGAAATATGCATGTCCGCTATGTCCATTATGCCACGGCACTAATTTCCATTTGCCCAGCATTTCCCCCGCCGCCAGCCACCACCCACGCAGCAGCAATTATCTTTTTTAATATTCCCGCAAATGTCTGCCCCGCATTTGATGGCAAAAAATGTGCAACTTGAGCTTGTTATGGCATGGGGCATGAGGCATGGGGCATGTGGCATGTGGCATAGAAGTTCTGGCAACACCTGTGCGGAATAGACACAAGCCAGTGCCCAGTGCCAGTGGCAGGAGGCAACTTTTGGTCAAACAAAGTTGGACGCCACTTGGGGCATTCGTTATATTTACAGCTTTCACTGACTGCTACCCTTCCCCCCGCCTCGCTTCAGCCTTCAGCCCCTCTGTGGCACTTTATTAGCGCCCTGACAACCTGAGCAACAATAAATAACACACACAAACACAACACACTCTCCCTCTCCCACTCCCACTCCCTCTGCTGTGTGCTGTCTGCTGTCTGCTGTCTTGTGTCTGTTTGTCCTCCATTTTGTTTCTTTCTTTGTCGTATTGTGTGTGTGTGGCTGGCTGTGTGCCTTTGTGACTGTTGACTGCTGTTACTAGCCCCCAAAAATAAACGCTATATGCCATCAAAGTTGGACAATAGTTGCCATGCAAACGTTAAGCAAACGAAATACTTGGAACTCGATGCCGAGTGACTTTCCTTGCTCTGCCTATGTGCATCGTATTCATGGATAGATTCCCTTAGATTCCCGCAGATTTCTGCTACAAGTTCCCCAGAATATATAAATAAAATATAAAATATAAATATATATAAGAAATCTAATAAACAATAAAGAATCAACGGACGGAACGCTTTGCTAATCCACAGATTCGGTTCGCCACAGAACTCCAGGCGGGGGCTTGCCATTCGTTTCTCTAATTAACCCCACTGAAGTGGAGGCATTTTTTCATTTGTAGATTCAGGCAGATTCTGCAACGTTGCTGCCGCAAAACTCGCAGACTCGCCGACTCTCTTTGGGGCTCCACTGGCTGCCCGGTTGTCTGGTTGGCCGTATCTAAGCTCCGAATCAGATGCAAAGCCAGCGCGACAATATGACATTTCAATTTTCATGCACAGTGTGGGACAGCAGAGGCAGCAGCAGTGGCACCACCTGAAGAGGCAGCAACATCGACGCACTTCTAATGCCATACAAAGGCAATAATATCGGATTTCCGTTTCCGCATCCGTTACGCAGTCAGAGTTATACGGGGAGTCCCAGGGATTTTTTACTGCTGAGCAGAAGCTGTAGCAGAAGCTGCAGCTGCAGCTGGATTGTGGATTGTGGATACAATTTGTTGTGTTGGCCAACACAGTCATATGGCCCAGCCCCCCCCATGCAGGATACAATGGAAAAACCATTTGGAGTGCGCTTTCTGGCTTGGCACTTTGCAGCACGCCAAGGCAATAAAAGCGGGTTGCTGCCAGTCGTGAAAAGGGGTGAAGGAAAGGAGCCAGCAGGAGCAGCAGCGTATGAAATAGTGCGAAAGGATTTCATGAAGTTGCCATGGCGCACACATGCGAGGATTGTGAGGTGGCTTGGCTTGGATTGGGCCCCCCCTCCCCCCATCGAATGCTTGTTGACAATGACGGCAATCTGCACAAAGTTCAGGCGACAGCTTCCCTCCTTCCTCCTTCGTCTTGAGTTTCGTTTTCGTCGTTCGAGCGCGTCGCTCCCAATAATGGTTATTGATGGAAAACTTTGATTGATTTCCATAGTGGCACAACAATTTATGGGCCGCCGCCGGAGGGGCAATCAGAGGGCCAGAAACCTCAATGCAAATACACGCCAGGCCGCAGACAAATTTTACCGTCACACAGTTCGCCGTGCGCTGTTGGCAGTGTCTGCCGCCGCGTGTTGTGGCAACTAATAATGATCCAGGCGGAGCGGAGTGGCAGGCGGCGGCAATGCCATTCAATTACCAATAACCAACCGTGTTGGCCAGTGCACTGGATGGTGGTGGCTGCTGCTGCTGCTGCTGCATTCCATTTCCATGTGCACTGAATACGGAATGAGAGTTGGAGAGCGAAAAACGAAACCGAAACCGAAACCAACGGCAACGCCAAAAACCGAATGAGTGGCTGTGGCGGCGAGTCCCTCCAATATGCCGCAATAAACAAAATGTTTTTTTAATTGTTTGACAGGATGGCTGCCACAGGGTTGCCATGAATTTATTCAACACAAATATTCATGCCCCGCACACCCTCCCCCCATGGCAAACAGAAGGAGATTTTAATTTCATTTGGCTTTTGGAAAACTGAGAGCTAAATTTTCTACCCCCCCTCCGAGCCCAGCGGCACCAATTTTCCTACTTCGTTTATGGCCATCTCTTAGGAACTCTTAGGCGCCCGAATGAGCTTTATGTGAATGTTTTTAGTTGTAGTTTCATTTTTATTGTTAATAAATTTTGATTTTATTTTCAATAAACAAACGCAAAAAGCGCCCAACAACACACATAAAACATTTGTCCCCAGAACAACAATTGATGGCAGGGAGGCGGGGGGCTTGGAAAACTTTCCTTGAGTCGAGGAACATTTTATGGCATTAATTTGTTTAATGCACAACTTTTGGGGACACAGAGATACGGATAGGAATAGGAATAGGAATAGGAATACGCGGAATAGCAGGAATAACAGTATGAATAACAGTATGAGTGTGTGAGTGTATTCAAATGCGAGATATGGCATTCAACTTTTGGCCCATCAGTTGCTCGATTTCACAGACAGACAGAAAGACACGCGCGCGGTGGATAAAGTTTATTTCCTCTCCGTCCCTTTCTTGCCTCGGTTGCCATGCGTTAAATCAGCATATAATCCTCGAGTATTTCCAATTCTATATATGCGCAGGGGGGGGCACGACGGCGCTGGTACGGGTGATGTCAAACAAACTTAAAAACACACAAAGAAACGAGTTTTCCCTTTATTCCACCCACCCACGCACACACGCACAGATATACATTTACAGACACAGATACACATGCTGACAATTTGCAAGTTCTTTAAGGTATATCCCCGACAGCCCCCAGTCCCCACTCCACACTCCACTCCACATTGCTGCATGGCTGTCAGGTCGATCCGCAGTTGAAAGCCAACTAAGTCGCCCACACACACTCGCCCCTGCCCTCCCCACGCCAGCTCAACCCCCTGCACATATGTACATATCCCCCTGTGTATCGCTGTATCTGTATCTTGGGCCAGAGAGTATCTGCGTATCTTTGTGTATCTGCTTATGGCTCGTCAATCTAAGCCCCAAAATCTTGTCGCTGTCATGTTGTATAAATTAAATGTGTTTATATTAAATGTAAAAAACAAAAAAAAACAACAACAAAACGAAAACCGAAAACCAAAATCCGAGCAAAACTCTCTTTCTGCTGTTTTGATTTGCCGGCCTTGCGAACACACAACATTATAATGGGCCACTGGAAATGTTGCTTGTTTCCGAGGGTTATCTCTGATAAATATTGACATGTGTGTGTGTGTGTGGGTCTGTTTCTGTTTTTATTTTAGCCACAGTGAACTGGTGGGTGGTAGGGGGGGGACAGGCAGCAGAGAGCCACGTTGACACGCAATCAGTTGAGATCAGTTAGCATTTTTGTGCGGCATTGGCATTGGGGATTGGCTGTCGTGTTTGGTTTATGCTGACAGCCAACTGACATTCTCCCTGCCTCCCACTCGATTGTGTTATTAGATATGACGTGTGTGTGCGTGTGTGTGTGTGTGTGTATGAGAAATGTGACAAGGGCGCAGAGACATGTAGAGAGCGAGCGAAGCGACTTTAAAGTTCATTCTCTGGCACTTCCACAAAGCAAATATGGACTTCGCTTCAGTTTTTTGTTTTACTTAAACAGTAAGCAGCTGTGGGAGGGAAATTAACTTAATTAATGATGGGAGACATGACGCTAAACTCTGCCCTGCAGAGACGTCTCCGAGGCGCAGAGATTCTGGGTCTATTCCCTGCCCTGCCTGCAATTGCAGGCTCGCGGCTCACGAAGACGAAGCCAAAGCTGCTAAATTGTTTATGAAATTTATGGCTCATTCTGCTGTGGGTTTCTGCTGCCTGCTGATCGGTTCGAGTGCTTCACGCAAGACACAGCCGCCACAAATAAATATTTTACTTTAAAGTAAACAAATATATTTGTTTGCCTGGCCCTGCCCTGCCGCTCCTGTCGAACCCCAGCGATATGTTACCAATGTTACGATAATGAGATAAAGTGATAAACATTTTGGCCATAATTACCTTTCACTTCATTTCGATACCCGCCCGTGACAGTCTGTGCCCGCTTTAAAGCCGCTTACAAGCCCCGCGATAATGTTGCCCACAGTGAAATGTAAATACGTAAAATACGCGCAGCGATGCGACTGTCACATGCAGCATGTTGCACAATGAACTCTTTAATTCCGTTGCTGCATATTCTGTGGGGATCAGGCGCGGCGGGCTTAAGCTCTCGATATATTTTATACTATTGTACATCTGTGCTTTATGCGAAGGCCAGACGATTCCTGGCTAGCACGAGGACACATTTCAAGCGTACTTTTTCCTGTTTTTGCAGTCGCATATGTAATTTCAGCTGGTAATCCGCTGCAGAGATAATTAATTACTTAACAGGCAGAAGCAGCAGCAGAAGCAGCAGCAGACAGCAGACAGCCGGCAGAAGCTGCCTCAATTTTAAGTAAGTTTTCCAACGTGTACGTGGGGTCAAGGGTCGCTGCTCACATGCTGGAAAATTTATGAAATCAACAGAAAATCCGTGCCGGTCCGGTCCAGTCCGATCCAGTCCAGTCGCAAGGAATCCCAATACCGATTTCAGCTGCGATTCCGGGGGAGTAAAACGAGGAGTATCTGTGGCACGGCTCTTGGGGGGCAACTGTGGCCTCAATCAGCAGCCACCTGTCTGTCAGGGAATCAAATGAAATTGAAATATCATACGGCTAAAGGCTGATGGGTGACTGGTGAGGGGTGGAGCACCGCGAACCAGCACCCGAATGCGACTGTGCGTGTGCGGGAAAGTGACAATTTGAAATTAATTTTCAGCGTACTGGACCTGGGCCCGTGCCTGGGGGCCCTCGACGAGAAGTGGCCGCAAAGTGCTGGCCGCATTCAGCAGTCAGCAGTCAGCGGACCGGAAGGAAACCTATGACCAACTGTCGCTTCCGACTGTCCCCTGGTCGCCCTTTGGTCAGCCGCCGTGGCCCTCCGGTGTTTGTTCCTAACGCAATTTATTGCTGTGAAACGCCATCCCATCGCTGATGGCCACGCTGGCCAGGCTAAGGATGGTTGAGGAATCGTATCCCTCAGCATTTTGTGGCACACGCACTGTGTGCTGCTGCTGCTGCTGTGCTGCTGTGCTGCTCTCTGCTCTGTGGCTGGGGCAGAGGTCACATGCATATTTAATGGAGCCCGCAACTGGGCAGAGCTGGGAGTAAAAACTTCCTAGTATTAGCAGCATATTTCGTCAAGTTTTTGGGTCGCTTCCAGCAGCAGCAACAGCAGCGACAGCAGCAGCGACATATCGTCCAGATTTGGCAAGGATTATACACGATATTCCTACTAGACGATTCTGTATGTGAAACAAAAAAAAGTTTGAGTTGCTGCGGGTCGCTCCATCTCCATCTCTCTCCTCTCTCTCTCTCTCGCTGTCTCTCTCCGACTGCTAGAGTTTTGCGCTAAAACCACTTTGCGGTGACGCCAAAACTTCTAGCCAAGTTAAAAACTATTGTCATTCTCTTAAGTGGTCACATTTAACACTTGCAACGCTGACTCCAACGCTGTGGCAAGAACGCAGCTCTCTCTCTCTCGCTCTCTCTCGCTCTGATGGGGTGGTGGGGGAAGGGAAATGAGTTATGGGGCATGGCTTGCAGTTTGCGTTTTGGCCAGATAAATGAGGGAATTTCATTTCAGCTTGACCGTTATTTGGGTTGTTTGCTGCTGCCGCTGCTCCTTCGTTTTCCTTCTGTTTCTGCTGCCACAGAGCGTATGTGTGATATTTACCAGCAATATTACGTATACGCAATGTGCGCCACCACTCATTTAGCTTCTGCTTAGTCTTTGGGGGCATCTTTGAGCGTCTTTCTTGGGAAGCAAAGAGGATTGTATACCCTGTAGATTGAGTGACTGAGTGAACGAAAGGCTTCAGGCTTCAGTTAGTCTCTTGCACCTGCTGTGGTAAATTATCTTTTCTCTCTTCCGCCTTTCGTCTTTATTTCAGCTGCACTTTGACCGTTGTCAGGGCTGCCTCTGGGCCAACCGTCAACGTCAATCAGCAGCTGCTTGATGAGCTGCCAAATATCCTCTGATTAGGGGAATAAACCATGGCAATTGAGACTTGGGACACGGCCTGTAGAGCTTTCTCCTGGCTGCCCTCTACCAGGTAGCCGCCTCCTGGCAGCCCACTCTCCCCTAGCAGCCGCCTCGTTTGTGCCCCAAAAGGGTTTGCCGAATCCCAAAGCCTGCGATTAGTGTCATATTTTGTGCCGAATTTAATGCCAGGTTTCATCCAGTCGATGCGGCAATGTGGCAACCGCAATCCGCTGATTAAACAGCATTAACGTTCCGCTCAGCTGGAAAGCTGCAAATTAGAGCAGAGCCGAGCCGAGCAGAGCAGAGCGGAGAGCCTAAGCAAATAAATTGTCAAACGTTTGACAATTTTCCCTAATTTCCCTTTTTCGTTTGTGTGTCCACCGCGAAGGGCAAATATTAATTTAATCTCTAATAAAAGAATCTCATTTCACGCTTAAATGACATTTTTGAGCCGGAAATCAAACAGAAGGAGACTAAATGGAACTGCAAAATACCCCGCACATGCGACAGCATGGCACTGGACATACCCTTTCGTTTATGCGCAGGGGCTTTCAGTATGACAGGCACTTAATCATTTCGCAGGGCAATCAACTAACTGCCCTTTATTAAGTTGCTGCCTCCAGAGGGATATATGGGGCTGCCACGCACTCACGCTCCAAATGGGGGTAGCCTGTCTGTGTGGCACGCGGAAGTGCAAGTGCCAACGGAAACTTTTAATTGTTTCTGCTGCTGCTGCTGTTTCCGTCTCTGGCCGCTCGCTGCACGAACAAAGAACACAGGAAAAAAACGGCAAGCAAAAGGAAAGGAAAAGCGAGCCAAAGGAAAACATTTAGCCACATAATGCAGAGCGAAGAAAAGCGAAGAAAAAGGAGAGAAAAACCCGCCGGCTATTTGGCTACTTCTTTTTTTTTTTGGGTGGCCGCGGCGCATGTCGTTCCGGCTTTCTTAACTTTTGCCGTGGCATCCGCGGGGCATCCGGCAGGGGACAGGGGGTATGGGGGACTCTGCAGCCTGCCATTGTCACCGCTTAACCGGATCCGTGGCAAGGAGAGTGGACGAAGTGCTTTACGAGGTTATTAAAAATCTCATTATCATTGTCGTTGCGGCGTAAATTTTAATTGTCCGTTAAAATTGTCCCTTTTTGCTTGTGTGTGTGTGTGCGTTTTGCTCTGTGCCTCACTCTCTTACCCTTCTCTGCACCCCTCTCTCCGCAGTGCACTCCTCCGCCTCGTCGGCTGCTGCTGCTGCTCTCTGGGAAATCAATTTAAAGTTGTTTGACCAACTTGATTAGATTGAAATGAATTTGCTTAATAACTATGCGCCCCAGCAGCCACAGGACTCCTTCTCCTGCACTTCTCAAGGGGCTGCTGCTGTGAGTGTCCGAGTGCCAGTGGCAGCGTCCCTGTCATGCATCCCAGTGGCATTTTGCATGTTAAACTGTGCATAATGCAAATTTCTTCACACACAAGGACGGGCCGACCCATCACTGTGCCTGAGCCGCACATCCTCTGGCTGCAGTCGCACATCGTCCCATCCATTCATCCGTCAGGTATCGGCGCTGTGGGATTTGTTGGTCTTGCCACCAGATTTCCACAGCGTCGCAGCTTAACTGCAAGCAACGTCGGAACGTGTCATAACACACGACGCTCCCAAGGGGCTCCACTGGCAGCGGACCAGCGGCCATGGCCAGTATGGCCAGTGCATAAGGAAGCAGCCACAAGCCGCATTTTCCCCCTCGATTACTTTCCCATTAAAGGGTTCTTTAAAGGCACACACACAGAGGCGAGCTCGCCCAAGGATCATTAGTCAATTTTGCTAGAGACAAAATAAGACGAAAAACTGCTGGAAAAGTCACGCAGCTTTGGCCTTTGAACTGATTTTCTGGGCCTAGACAAAGCCCCAAAGGACGCGACACGACGAGGGTGAGAGAGAGAGAGAGAGAGAGCGGCAGTAGCGACAGCGACAGGGAGAGAGCACTTGAGCACAAAATAATCCTTAATTACACATTGGAAGCACGTAAATGTAATTTTTTGTACACTGTTCCCCGGCCACCGCCCTGTTGTGTCGTTGGTTGTGGGCTAGAACTGGGGGAAGCGGGCTCTAAAGCATACGAAAAATTATGTTAAGACACGATTTGGTGATTGGACTCTTGGACCCGCCTGATTGGCCCGGCTTTTGTGCCCAAGTTCGCTGCCATAAATGATGGTCGAAAAGTCGCAGAGTCAAAGGAGGAGAGCGACAGGCGAAGTGGCTCTTACTCCGCCCCGCCACCAGTTGGTCGGTCTTCGTCTGGCTAATTTGTACGCATTTTGTAGGCTTTGCCATGGATCCGGAGGATATCCTCCAGGGAGTCGGGCAGGCAGGCAGTCTAAGAAGTTGTAAGGGTTTTGTGCTCGGGGCATTTGTGTATTTTATTGCCTAGGTAATGGCTCCTACATGTTCTCTGTGTGCTATGCTGTGTGTGTGTCGGTGTGTGTGTGGGTGTGTGCCCCAAATGCCAATCAGAGCCAGCGCAACTGCTTCTAGTTATTTCTATTTTTTTGTTTTGTTTTCAAGGGTAATCTTCAATCTTTAATGTGGATGGGAAATCTGCAGCGTGCATATCGCATGGGATATTGTCACAGCTGTTTTTCAGGTCAAGCAATTATGATGTGATTTTTGTGCTGCTTAAATGAGTGGCATGCACCGCGACCGGCCACGTCTGGCTGGCTGTGGTGTATTTTTAAGCCCCTCTGTTTGCTTTGCAAATTAACTTTAACAAAGGCAGGGGCTGGTGTGGGGAGCGTGAGGGCCTGGCCTGTCCCTCCCTTGCGGGCTTGCAGTCCCGATCGGATGGTAGAAAAAAAAATCAATAGCCCATACATAGAAATGCATATTCAAATCGGGATTGTGGGGGGCAGAGGCAGCGCATATGAATTATAGCCACCGCCCCGTGCCCCCTGTGGGGGGGTGTGTGCTGCATGCGGTTTTCTTGCTCTGAAAATTGAATTTCAAATGAGTCCAACAATAACATATAGAAAACCGATATGTATATGTGTGTGTGTGTGTGATGGGGGGGAGGGGGATCTTTTGCGGATTTATTTTTTTTTTTTTCCACCGATTTTAATCACTTGTAAAAAATTCATAGCGTTCCAAGCTCCCACGCGCGGGGGAAAAATTAGTAACCGCACACAAGGAATTTACAATTGTCTGTGTGGCAGGTGTGGCAGGTGTGGCAAGTGTGGCATGTGTGGCAAGTGCGGCAAGTGAGACAGTGAGTGGGTAAGCCGCTGGGCCCCGGCCAGGGTATTATTGCTGGTCTATTTGTTTAACGCAATTGGGCAATCGAGAGACTCAGTGGCCGACCGGCAGGCAGGCCGCTTAACATGCCCCACGAGGGCAGCATGACAGTCAACCCCTGGCCCGGCGCCCACGCTCTTTGGGGGTGGGGGCGCTGTGACTGTGTTGTCATTGAGCATAATACCGTTATCTCTGTGTGACAGCACAGCAGGGACGACCCATACGCAGTGGCAGCGTGGCAGCGAGGCAGCGTGGCGGCATGAATGAGGGAAGGCAACGGTCAAGCGAATGCCGAAAAGTAGGCAAAGGGATTTCCCGGCTTCAGC
The DNA here is from genome assembly GCA_018150905.1 of Drosophila ambigua. Lineage (NCBI taxonomy): Eukaryota > Metazoa > Arthropoda > Insecta > Diptera > Drosophilidae > Drosophila > Drosophila ambigua. The sequence goes on along the minus strand of JAECWS010000001.1, from coordinate 7,737,580 downwards.
TGCAAACAGCGAAGCGATAGCTGGGTAGGGGCAGGGGTATGATGATTTAGTGAAGCATTTCGAGCACTGCCAGGTCTGGTTTCACATCTGCAAATTAAACCCTTAAGCCCAGAGCAATCGGTCGACAAGTGCAACTAAATCGCAGCCCTTGCTGCAAGTGGCGCAGTGGGACATGCAAGTCACAGCATAAATGCCTGGGAAATATCTACAAGGGGTATCCGAGTCTTCGTTTGTCAGCTGCAAGCCTTTTATTCCCATTTTCTGTTGTGGTTTTTTGTTTTGTTTTTTTGTTTTCTTTCAGGGTAACCCGGAAATTGCCCGTCAAATCGAATGAGAAGCTTTAGAGGTCAGGCGGCCAACGGAATGGTGGAAATCCATACGTACAGGGGGGGGGGACGTCTATCTGGCAGCACTCGATCTGGGCTGCCGGCTAACGATGGCAACCTTTAACCACTCACCCACATCAATCTAAAAGCCATTTAACGTGGCCTCTATCCCCCCAACGCTCTGCCACATGCCCCACTCTGCTGGGCCACACAGACACAATGACTCCGCGCCGCTCAATTTATTTGAACGCGCATCGAGCATCGAGCGTTTATTTCAACGCTTATTAGGTTTGAATTTATTTTCAATTTGGTCTGTCATTAAATAATAATTTACGAGGCACGGGGCTCGCGGCACGGGGAGCAGCCTGCGACAACAGCGAAAGCAACAACAATCGCGTGGCCCGTGCCACCAATGAAAACATTTCTTTGGGCGACTGCACTCCATGGCTAAAAGGGGGGCATGTCTGTCCGCCAATAGACAGACATTCGATTTCAATTGCTTTACGTTCAATTTGACCTGAACCTGAACCCGATGTGGCTTGTGCCACGCGACTCGACTCCACTCCACTCCCTGTGAAGGTTTCCCCCCCGACAACGACAACAACGACGACTTGGTAGATATTTTAGTGCTATTGTTATTGTATCCATCTATGTACTATTGCTCTGGCTGCCACTGGCACTGCCACTGCCACTGGCACTGCTGCTTATCGACATCTTTTGTGTCCTTCGCTGCTTTCAGCCAGCGTTTATTTGTCTTCAGCAATCGAATTTAGTCGCGCGCTGCGTGCAGGACAAATCCAGCAATTGTGATGCTATAACTAAAAGAGAACCCCACTACCCCCCACGCACCAGCACTCCCCCCAGCGCTCCTCATTGCCTTGTGCTTTTCTATTCTGATTATTTTAAAGCTTTTAAATAAACGCGAGGTTTTTTTTTTGTTGTGGATTGCTTTGCCTGTTTGCTTGTTGTGTTTCCTTGTTGTCAAATTATAAATGAATTTATTTTAGATTAATTGCGCGTAAAGTTGCAAACAAGGGCTGCAGCATGCTGTGGTGTGCTGGGGTGGGGTGGGCTGTGGCAGCAGAGCGTCTTCCATTTCGTATTTTAAATGCTTTTGGGCTCTTGGCTTTCGAGCATCAAATGGTATTATTTATTATTTGTACCAAAGCAGCAGCAGACATGGCACTCCTCGCTCCTCCCTCCTGTCTCCTCTCTCCTCCCCCCCCTTACTGTTTGTTGTCTTTTGTTTTATGTTGCGGAAAATAATCGGGCATTTTTGTTCGCTTACTTTTCCCCCAACACTCGTATAATGTTAATAGTTATCTCAACGCGACTCCTCCCGTTCCGTTCCGCCCCCTCTGCTGCTGTCTGTATATTTTCCTTCTTTATTTTCTTTGTGTGTGTTTTCTGGCTCTGGTTATTTGTAATTTATGTAACTATTTCACTTAATCGAGCGTAATTGATTTTATTTTGAGCTTTATTATGGCGTTTGGCGGTTGACATTTTTCTCGCTTTTATTTTCCGCTTTTCCTTCTGCCCGATGTGTGTGTGTGTGTGTGTGAGTATATGGGCATGGGGCAGTGGCATGTGGCCGTAGCAGTGGGGGCAAACAATTTCGTAGTTGATTCACGATATTCGACATGGAGTTGCCGCTTTGATGGTTCTTAGCTTTTCTTTTTGCTTTCGCATTCGAGAACGCATTAAGCTGAACTGCTGATTGAATTATGGCGCAGGGTGGCCCCGAGCAACGTCCTGCCTTGTGGTAGGTAGCCACCATTTATGCCCCCCTCCACCACCACTCTCTCTCTGTGTCTCTCTCTGCCTGAAGTTCCTTTCATTGCCGTTCCCATTTGAGGCGTGCGAGGCCTGGGCCTGGCCTCTTTTCATTCCATAAATCGCGATGAGGCAATGCTCCTCGTACATGCAACACATGTACGTGGATGCCTCCATCGAGTCCTTTCCCACTGGAGTCCGTTTTGGGCCATAAATATTTAAGCTGTGCGAAGTATGCAGGGGGTGAGCTGCCCATCCATTCCACTGTCAATTCAAAGTGCTGGACGCACTACAAGCAACAAGCGCAACTTGTGGCATCTCCACACACTCCACTCTGCTTCGTAATCCTCTTCCACCCAGTGTCTACTCGCTTCTAATCCTCCAACTTCCCCCCATTCACGTGTTGTATGCGCAACAGTCGAAAACTGAATGTGGCATTAGCCCCCAGAACGGAACAGCACAGAAGAGAACAGAACAGCAACTCCGTGCCGGACACCCTGTCCAGGTGTATCTTTTGGCTGCGTGGGTGCGGGTGCTGGGGTGGCAAGTGGCAAATGCCATGGATGTTGCGCCATATTAGCGCCGCGTGGCGGGTAATTTATGGAGCGACGGCCACAGCGGGCAGTCAGGTAGGCAGTCGGGCAGGCAGGCAGGTAGGCAGGCATTCAGGATACCAAGAACAAGGACAACGACAAGGAGGCGACTCGACTCTCAGCAGCAGCAGCAGCAGCAGGCTGTAAATATCTTTAAAAGGCGCTGTTAAAACAAATTACTGTCTGGGCGCTCGGCAGAGGCGAACTTGGGGGGGACTGCTGCCTCCAGCTGGTGGAATACCTGTGCCCCGCCCACTCATCGCTGGGAAAGTTATTAAGCGAATTTCTGTGAGCATTTCCCGCGGGAATTGTCAGCACTCCACCCACACAGCCTGCCCCTGCCCCTACCCCAGGCTCGCGCTTGTTGTGTGGATTTTCTGTGCCTTCCTCTGGGAGAGAGAAGACAGCACTTTCGGGGTGAGGAGTGCGGAGTGCCGAGCGGAATGGAGTCCCCCAACTAATTTTTGTGTGTGCGTGCGTGTGACGGCTTCAGTGGGGGCACAGGGGGCTGGGTGCATGGGGGAGGCGGTGAGTCAAAGGCCAGACAGCTACTTGACAGGGTTGTCAATTTCATTCAAAAGTTGTCGCATATGGCAGCCAACAGCCCCCCCCACGACCACACCGCACCACAGCCTGCCCCTGCCCCATGCGGGTGGTTCGATGAGGCAATAGGGAAATGAGTTCAAGTGCCCTGGCAGTCTATTAATAGCAACGACAGGGACTTGAACTTGAGATGGAAAATACTCGAAAATTCAATGGGGGGGAAAAGGTGCGGAGCAGCGCAGCGCAGCACTCGGGAGTAAGTAAACTTCAAGGGGGAATGAACAGGCAGAGAGAGAGAGAGAGAGAGAGAGAGCGAGAAAGGTGGAGCGAGGCGGCAGCCTTCTCAATAAATTTAATGCAAATTACAATTTTGTGCCAAAAATTAAGTTAAATTATGCCAAAGCCATTGAAGGGGGGCTGGCACCCACACACCCTGGCACACCCTCGCACACCCGCACACCCTCGCACACAGTCTCACAATAAAGAATACCGCAAAGTGTGCAAAAGCACTGCAAGTGGGGGCGGAAACTGGGGTGCGGATAAGAGAGAGAGTGAAGTAGGAAAGTGCCAGAGTAGGAGACGAGGAACAGTTCCAGCTTCCAGCGAAAACAAACCATTTTTTGTTGTTCTGTGCGCCGCCACTCAAACGGGGAAAACAAGGCAGGAAATGCACCAACTTTGGCTAGTCGAAGAGCTGGATACCCTTTGCATCTAACCACCCCCGCAATCGGTTCTATTTGTGTGCATTGGACTTAAGATTAAATAAAAGATTTAACATTCAGGCAGGTGCCTGTCCACTTCTTGGTTATTGCTGGGATACTCGCACATTTATGTCTTTGTTTTAACGATCGATCAATCATCTGAGATCATCTTCTGTTAGCTCCACTCTCTGTGGGATTTTGTTGCATCTGTGGCATATCGTTTGGGGCACCAGCTGGGCGATCCTGTGAGCATTGCAGCATTCGTAGCTGCCCGCCCGGAGTACCCTTCACCAGGGCGCGAGGGTATTGCTCGCCTAATGAAAACTCAGAACTTGAAAATGATAATCAGCGTCAACAAATTTCAGGCATTCAAAAGGGGAGCTGGCAGTTATCAGGGGCGCTGTGGAGGGCTCTGAGGCAATGACAACGAACGGAGGCAGAGTCCGTATAATGATCTAATAAATTTCATTACCGCAACAAAGGCGTGGAGACGCAGACGCCAGCGAGGCAGCAGTCAGTGGTGGCAGGGGGAGGGGCCGTTGGCTTTTTATCTATTAGAGGACGCATGTTAGGGGGCGTGCCACATGATGGGCACAGGCAAAGTGGGCCCTCGCCTCGCTCAGGTGTTTGAACTTTGCTGCTCACTTGAGTTTCGACTTGCCTTCCCCACGCAGCCAAAAAAGTTGAGGAAAACGAAAGGAAAAAGCAGAAATAGAAAATGGAAAAGGAGCAGCGACAGCACAGAGAATGAAAGTCGCGTTTGCTCACTTCAAAGTTTGGTGAGGGGGGAGGGGCAGGGGATGGGAAATTTGCTACTCGGAACTCTGTCATCGAGCAGGGAACTTTTGCCCATTTTGCCAATAGCCGTGTGGCTCCTCTGCTCGTCCTGCTGCTGCTGCTGCTGTTGCATATGTCAGCAGTTTTCCATTTTCCCTTTTCACTGTTGTGTTGTTGGATTTGAGGGTTTTCCATGCTTCCTGCGAATGTTTTGTATTCATTTTGGTTATTTGGTTTATTGCGGAAATTTGTAAATTTGCTAAAGGGGTTTTTACTGGCTGTCAGCGGCGGCGGAGGCGAGTCCTTGGAGTTGAGTGGGTTCAGGTTCAGGTACTGCGCTCGCAAGCACGGAATATTGATATTGTTATGGGTACAACAGAATGGCTGTGGCAGTGGCTGTGGCAGTGGCTGTGGCAGTGGCTCTGCCTCGGGCCTTTCGTTCGATTGAAATCCAGCGGAGTATTCAAATTCGGTTTTGCGACAGCGACAGATTGTGAGCTGCCTCCGCGGAGCTCGCAGATTTGTGCGACTTTTGTTTGTGGGGTGCTTCCCATTCAGCATAAATCTATTTGCTGGTATAAACATTTGTAGGTGTATCCCTTGGCTCCTTTAAATAGGTATCCATCCGACTGGCAAGTCCACCTGCGGGGGCACAGCTGCGTAGCCTAAGTCTAAATCGCAAATCCCAAATCCCAAATCCCAAACTTTCCCATTTGTCTTGCTAATTAACCGACAAACCGCACAAATAATCACTTCCGCTCCTTTAAAAAGTATCTAGACAAATCCCCCGACATCCGTAACCACTCCATCCTGAACATTAAGCGAAGTTCATAAATACAGGACTACACAGCCCCACAGCCCACACCCCCACAGGCAATTACGTATAGTCCAGAGGGGGCTGCGGGCGCCGTGCTGGGCTGGGCAATAAATAATGCTACTTAATTGTTTTACAAAGCATAATTTTATCCTTTCGCAAATCCAGTGTTTTACAAACGTTTTTCCACAAAAAAAAAATGGAAAGCAGGGAAAGAGAACAAGCGGAAAAAAAAGGCGACCAACAAAAAATGTGAAGGAAAATGGCGCCTTTTTCTTTTGCCGCACCAGCTTAAATATGAATTAATGGCCAATAAAGATAATCTTTTACACATTCGCGTACGCAGCGCATTAAAAGTTAAATTTATATGCCACTGGAAGGTCCTGTCTCAAGGAGCACACACACACACACACACACAGACACGCATACGCTGTGGTTATCCAGCCTAGCAGAAAGATTTTTTGTGCAGAGCCCAGCAGATTTTATGCCACGCTGCAGGGCTGAAAAATGTTTAACCAACTCTGAGGGTGGCCCATGGTCATTAGAACTCATCTGCCCCAGTGATTATCCTGCAGAGAGAGCCACTGTGGCCCGCTGCATATTCAATACGCATACGCAGCAGCCGCAGCCGCAGCCATTTGCCTCATTAATATTTCATATCCCGATGGCGAATTATTCAAAGCAAAGCAAAGCAAAAGAACGCGTTGCGAATGGCCAAAATTGGCCACAACGAGCGACGAGACTCGGAGATGATTTCAAGGGCGGGGCGTCCTTCGGTCGCTGTATCAATATTTGTGTTAATCTGTCATATTTTTTGTTCGTTCATCGTTTATGAATATTTCAGTTGAAGGGTCGGGGTGGGGCAGTGGAGGTGCCAGCGGCAGCGGCAGAAGTGTTTGCGGAAATGTGATGATTATTGGTTGAGCAAACAGGCCGCGGCTGGGCGCCAAATATCAGCCGCCATTTCTCTTAATTTTCGTTTGCTTTTCGCTTGCGAATAAAATACGCAATACTTGCAGGAATCACGGGGGGAGAGAACCACAAAACTTATGACAACTTACCCCATCTAGCGGAGCCCGAAGAAAAGGCCAAAGGCCGCATTAAAATATTTTACACATTCATTTTCCGTTTGACCAGACAGAAAAGTCATTTGAAGTGGCTGCTGGGCCCACGCAGACGAATTCGGAATCTGAATCTGAATCCGAATCGTTGGAGGAAATGGCAGCAATCTTCATAAAGCAGCAGCCACTGCCCCGCTCGCCTCTTGCCCCTTTCCCTTTTGAATATTTATTATATTTGCCAAATGGAGTGTGCCACCGAATCAAAGGGGGGGTGGTGGGAGTGGGGCTGAACGAGTGGTCTGTCTCAGATTGTAGTGTAGTTTGTCTTTGGTGCCCCCCAAATGAAAAGGGTTAAGTTAAGCGACGGCAGAGGCATATAAACAATAAAGAACGGGACAGCATTTGCATATTTTTAATATTTCTTTTGTAGCCAGCAGATACAGCCAGTAAGCGGGCCATGGTCAGAAGGGGAGGAAACACTCAACTAAATTACACATTCGAGTGGCTCCAGGGGCTCTCTGAGATGGTTCTCTCTCGCCCTCTGCGACTTGAAACGAGTCAGAGAGAGAGTGAGAGAGGTATGCTCCCTCTTGGAGCTTCCACATGCAGACTACAAATAGTGCAGATTCTCCCTCACTCCCTCTCTCCCCATCTCCATCTCTTTTACATCACTTTCTGTGGCGTATTTTTTCTAGACTTGCCGACATCACAGAGAAGTTTCATTGTTCCCAAAAAAAACTTTTCGTTTATCTCCGATTTCCAGCCTTAGCCTCCCTTAAGACATCTCCAATTACTCCCAATATAATGTGTATAATATAGAACGGGTTCTTAATGATATTTCTGATTGTTTGGGGGAACAGATAGTCTGAAGAGCAGCATAAAAAAAAAAAACAGGATAAAGAACAGCCGACTAATAAATATATATTCTCCCCTTTAGAAACTATACCCACAGATTTTTGCCCACCCTTTGTTAGTCCTTGATATATTTTGCTGGTGCCATGCCACTCCAAGCGTTAAAATTCTCCATTAAATCATTGGGCAAATCATTTAGCCATAATATTCGCCTGAGTGACATCGAAATTTGAGGCAATTTGTGAGTGGAGCGGGGCGCAACAAAAAAAACCACAAAAACGGGGGCAAATATAAATATGCATGGGCTGTGTGGATGCTGCATGGATGGATGCCAAAATGAAAGCATTTAAAGAGTGGCATGCTGCATGTGGCATGTGGCATGACCAATAAATCTCGCAGAAATATATACATACATAAAACGGGCCATATGCAAAATTGATTTCGCAACAATTAAAAAGCGCATCATCAACAATCCCAAACACTTAAATATTTAAGCCGCTCGCTTTTTTCGGGTGATCTCCTCTTGGTTGTTTTTTTTTGTTGGCCAACACGCGTGTGTCGCACTGAAATTGTGGTGTGGCAGTAGCGGCGACAGTGGCACTTGCAGCGAGCAGTTTTTGTGGCCAATAAACAAAAATTATTATGCTCAAATAAGCGTAAATGCATGCAAAGTGAATGATTTTCAAAGGGCTTGCCAGGGGTTTGCCAGGGGAGTGGCACTTGCTTCCATTGTTGCCACACAAAAAGTGTGTGTCGTCGAGTGACAATGATGAAATATGCAACAGAGTGGCAACACAGGGAACAGAGCAGCGACGACGTCAATGCTGCTGCTGGCTGCTGCTGCATATTATGGCAAAAATGAAATAAAATCAAATGAAATGGAAGTTGCAAGCGCTCCAAACACGTTTTATTGCCACACACACACACACACACACACGCGCAGTTGGGTAAAAATGATTTGACAACAAATCTGAATCTGAATCCGCAAAAACCACAAAAGAATGAACGAAAGAAAGAAAGCAAATGGGGGGCGAAAGTGTAGAGGCAAACCACGTAACAGAGTTCTCTGTCATATGAATAAAAATGAATAAGTGGCTGGGTTCGCAGAACGAAGCATTAGACACCCTTCCAGTGGCAGAAACACGCCAGGAACTGCCATTGCTGTGGTTTGGACTGGACTCTAATTGATGCTGGTCTTTCGCCTCGAGGGATCTCCCTCACGCTACATCGGACAGTGATGCTAACTAATCCATGGAACCCTTCCTTTGGTAGGGCAGCAAACAATGATTGCAATGAATTTTTATAACCAAAGCGAACTGCCGAACCGCCAAGCGACGAGCAGGCGAATGAAATCAATCGAGTCGAATCGAATCGAATGGAGACGCGAGTGCAGTCATCGAGCATCGGGGGCCACAATTGAAATGGAAAATGTTATAAATCGCGCAGGGTCTGCTCTGCTAATGGGTCGGTCGCTCGGTCGGTCGGTCGGTTGAAGGTGAGGGACTGTGCACAGTGGAGGAGCAGGAGGCGGCGGAGAACTGTTTTTGTTGACTGTCGACTGACGCCAATCGTTTAGTGGCTTTTGTCTCGTGATTTTTATTGTTGCGGAAACTTGGTAACCACTTTTTAGGGCTTGTCAACACTTTGTAGAAGTCGTCCGCAGTCGCATCCTTGCCTGAGGTTTAATTAAGCAATTCTGATTAATGATAAAAGGAGCTGCCATTCCACATTCCCATTGCTCGAGGCACTTTCCGAAATAGATAGGGAGACAGTTTCGACTACCACTACTCTCTCTCACTCTCTGTCAGTCAATCATCAATCATGCATTATGTCTGGCCACGTCACAAACCGAGGCAAAGGCCCGCGGCGAGCGTTGACTTGTAATTTGATTAGCAGACACGTGGACTGGGGCAGCGGCAGCGGCAGCGCATTCAGCGCCAATAGCTGCAAGAGGACAGCCACTAGCACTCCCTGCCATTCGCCTGCTAATTCAATTTATCAATTCATTAGAGAATGTCGCCAATGTCCGTCCTCCGCGTGCTTACGTCACGAGTAATCAAGTTATCTAGTTAATTTTTTAATGACAACTTAATGCATAATCATTAGAGTCGCCATCGTCATCGTCAGGGCCATGTCTACCATCGATGATTGTCGCCGTTAATGCCTTTTGGGTGTCCCCCACTGTCCACTTTCGATGGCACCCCAGACACACATTAATTCCGAGTCCAGGTCCAAGTCGAACAGGAAGGAAATTTACATACTTTTTTCCAACAAAAACCAAGAAAAAAAAAGGGGCAGCGCACTCCACTGCTTGCTCCAAGTCACATAATTTTCCAATCAATTAGCTTTCGTATTGACTGCCCCCAAAACTCAATTTGTATTTTTTTCGAGGTGTCAGGACAACCCATTGACAACTCAATGAGAGAGGCAAGGCAAGGAAAGGAACGAGCCGGGCCGGGGGAATGCGCCCCAAAAAAGGTTGAAGAATGTTTAAGTTCGTGGCGGCATCAGAGCTCACAGCCCCACAGCCCCAGAGCTTAGCCGTTGGTATTTATGGGCTGCTGTTGCTCAACTAATTAATGGATAACCAGAGCTACTTACGGCGGGGCAGACTGGCTCTGGCTCTCTCTATGGCTCCTCCCAATTAATTAATGCCCCACCAATTCGTGGCACAAAAGGTGCTCGGCTAAGCCAAACATGACACACAAGAAAAGCCATTGCCGTGAGAGAAGCGAATAGAATTCTATGGCGAAAAGTATGTGAACGTATGTATCCATAAGATACTATATATATACATCTGTATCTATGTTTGTGTGTGTGATATGTACGCATATCCGTTTTGGACTATAATTGGCCTTCAGTTTGGGCTTCTGGCGGAATTTATGGCCGGTCCCAGTGACATTTGAGCCCGCATCCTTCGTCAGCGATGAGTAATAGAGCGTATCGAGGCATTGGGCGTGGTCGCATGGTCTCATGCTCTCATCGTCTCGTGGCTTTGTTGACATTTTAAAGTCGCCATGGCATTCGGCCTTTAATGGGCTTTAACGAGCGCCATCCGCCGCCAGTTGCCAGTTGCCAGCCGCCCCTGCCCCTGCCCCTGCCCCGGGGTCTTGTTGCCTCCGCGAGGCATATTGAATGACACAGCGCCCTGAGCCAAATTGGAGGGCGATCGTTTGACAAAGCTGCAAAAGTCGCACCAAGAAGAGGCACTCGACCCGACCCGACTTGACCCAGCCCCACTCGGACACCTGCCCTGCTGATGTGCCCGAAGGGGAATGTGACCTCGGGGCGCATCGGTTTCAAGGTTCTCTGGACCACCCCCCGAAAGCTTAATTAAACCTCCGCTCCAGCAACGTCTACGTGTCCGTAGTTACTCTCTTCTTTGTCCGGCTCTTTTCGCTTCTCACTGCCTCGCCTGAACTCTTGTGCCCTGCGTTTAGTTTACCGCAATTACGGCAATTAACACTAAGCAATTAAAGCCAACAACAATGCAAATTACGTGCAACATGCAAGCACGAAGCGACCAGCACAATCCCAGCCAGCCTCCACACTGAATTCGTGGAAACAACAACATGGGCAAAAAACCAAAGACAAAATCTATTGGCTGGCAAGGCTAGGCAGCGACCATGGAAATACCCTGTAAATGGCAGCGGAATAAGCTCAAAGAGAGCCAGAGGCAGGCTTTGAGAAGATCAAGCAAATAGGCAGCTAAATATTCGTGTGGAAAAAAGTCTCGAACCTTGTAGCCCGTCTTTAACTGCCTTTGCAGAGGGTAACAAACAAATAAACAGCGTGAAATGTTTGTCTGCATCAGAGAAAAAGCAAGAGAGAGGGAGGGAGGGAGAGAGAGCCGCCGCTCCCCCGCACAGTGTGGCATGCAGTTTTAAATTTTGCGCCGCTACAGCGCAGCCAAATGAACAGTGGGACAGGCAGGCAGACGATGCAGATGCAGATGGAACAGGATGGAAACTCTGACCGACCCCCCCAAGCAATGCCCCTGGCGAACTGGCAATCTGACGGTGTGGTTCGGGGGTTCTGGGCTTCAACGAGTCTCTGCTGTCGCCTCAGAGCTCTGTTTGGTCTGCGGCACAACGTGGTGCTGCCCTTGTGGGGGCCGCTCGCTGGCCTCGTGCTGCGTTAAATGGAGACCGCAAAATGCAGCGCAGCGCAGCGCATCGCAGCACTAATTAAGTTAAACCCAGAGCCAGACACAAGCAAACAGCTACAACAGTCGCACAGCACACCACACCACAGCACACCACCCCAGCCCACACATATAGAAAAGGGATGTACGTGCTCGTGGCTCAATAATTAACTGAATGGCAACATGCAGAACCCACCCACCACCCACCATCCTGGAGGGTGGGGAGTGGAACTGGAGGCTCCGCATTCGAATGGCATTGCACTTGAAACTGGTTTTGCGTTTGCTAGCATATTTCTACGACTACTTCTAATTTCCGGATTGCAGATTGTTCCACACACACACACACACACACACACACACACACACACACACTCACACATGCGCAAATTAAGTTACCATTCAGCAAAGTCTGAAATTGAAGGGAGTTAAAGCCCAAAAGTTATTTTAATTGCCAGCAGCAGCAGCAGGAGGAGCAGGAGGAGTCCGGTACGTCCATTCGTCCCTACTTTCCTACCTCCCCCCCCCACCACTCGTCAAGTATCTGGCAAAGTGGCAGACAAACATTTTTGGCCCACATTTTGAGGAAATTCCAAAAATAATTTCCACCGGAAAGGAGCCATTCGCTCGCTCTCCGCTGCCATTCGCTTCCATTGTTTGCACTGCTCTCTGCTGCCGGCTGGAGCGGGGCGCTGCTGCGCCAAAGGGCAGGGGGGGGGGGGCTGCACTATATATTTTTTTGTGTTATTCTTTAGAATTGCATTAAATGTGAATAAAAAGTGGATCAAAATGAAAATCCCCTGCACTCGAAAAGTATTTTATGCATTGCAAATATTTGAAAGCCATTCCAGTGGCACCCGAAACCGAAATCTGCATAATACCCGTGTATTACGGCATTCTCCCCCTGCATGTGTGTGTCGTGTGGGTGTGCGGGCATATAAAAAAATACGACCAGCTACGACAACAGAATGACAACGGTATTCAATGGCCAGGCAGGGCAGGGCTGGGCTGGGCAGGGGAGGATGGATTGAATGCAGGATCTATTCGGATATCACAAAACAATAAACAGCCACAAACGATGCCCAGCAACAACAGCAACAACAATGGTCGTAAAAATGCAAGAAGTGTCTGGAGGGGGGTGGAGGGGGGTAACAAGCGAAAGGGCAAGCCAAAACTAAAACAAAAGGCAGGCCGAAAGCGAGTTGGCCGAAAAATATAAATCGCCTGCCAGCTAAGCAAAAGCCACGGGCAGGGCAGGGAAGGGCAGGGCACAGCAGCTATCAAAAGCCATAAATATCATAAAAAATATATTATCATGCGACCAGAACTTCAAAATTGGAATACTCCCCGCACCACGCATCCCGCAGCCACCATTCATCCATTCTCTATTGCTATTTATGGGCGCTGTATATCCGTATACATTTGGGAGTGAGTGTGTGTGTGCGACACAAAAGTGTGTGTTAACAGGCCCTCGAAAAGGGGCGGTGGCAAGGGAAATGGGTGCTGCTGCAGGGGCCAAAAATATTTTAATACGTGCAATAAAATTAGAACAAAATACGCACTAAAGCCAAATTGAAAAGAAAATCGTTATGGCTGTGAAACACAACAGTCCTCACAATCCCCCCTACCCCCTCCCTTTTCCGGAAACCCCGAAATCTAGTCACCAGTCACAGAATGAAAGGTGGAAGGAGACACCAGTCCCAGTCCCAGTCCAAGTCCCAGAACCGATTCAAGCGCGTTAAGCAAAATGTATTTCAGTGGCATAACTTCAGCAGCCACAGAAACAGATACAGTTACAGTTACATATGCACAAATACATATGTACATAGTATATCCTTGCTCTAAGGATGGGAATATAGATACGAATCACAGTCGCAAAAAAAACAAAAATAACTGCGACAAAAACACATTTTATACGCTTGTTGTTGGCTTTCGCTGAAGTTTGCAGCAAGTTCGGTATTTTTTATACGAGATTTTTACTCGCTTCACGATTGTTATACGAGGGGTATTCGTGCAGCTGAAGGGTATGCTCAGCCCCTTTGGCACATGCTTAGAGAGAGTTACATTATTTATAGACGCAGCAAGAATTGGCATAAATGAACGACGGAGGCATATATTAATTATGTATATCGAAGGTTAAGTATTTTGGGCAGAAGAGCTGCTGTGATTCCTGTGCAAATATTTTAATAGGTGCTCTTCCATTGCGCGTTGTCTTTTAACAGCATAAAAGAGCTTTCTTTTTTAAGTTTTGAGAGAGAAAAACATTTTTTTAGTGGTTATCTATCTACATTTGGGCGTATTTTCAACCTGTTTTGCACACTTTCATGGCATTAGCATAACTCTAACAGCCACAAAGAAGCTTCCAAAGCAGACTCCAGATAAGTAGAGGATATGTTTTAGGTCGCAACTTTTGCACATTTCTTTCGCGATTTTTTTCTGCTTATTGTCATATTTATGCTCATGCGAGTTGAGGAGAAGAGAAAACTTCTGGGTTTTCCAATAATTTGTTGTAGCCAACTTGTTTTGCATGCCTCTGTGTGTGTGTGTGTGCTCCACACAATAGTCAGCCATACGCGTGAGTTTTAGAGGGCCAACAGGGTTGTGGGAGCGAGAAAAAAATCCAAGCCGCCCGCCCATTCCCTTGCCATACAAAAGGGTTGCAAAGATGTGGAGCCAAAGAAGGGGGGACGGAGACTGAGACGGGGACCAGCAGTTTGTGATATATATTTTTATTGCTATTGCAGACACCCCCACAAACGCACACACACACATGCACACACATACGAGCAGCATACACTAACAAGCAGGCAACGAACGAACGGCGGGCGACTCCTCGGCATTGACTTTCTTTTCTATTTCGCCATTAAAGTGCTAACAACAACAAACCAGTAGCAGCAGCAGCAGCAGCAAACAACAACAACAACAACAACAACATGCGGAAATGGCGAAACTGTAGCATACTTTTTGTCATATTTCACTGGCTACAACGAGAACCAGACAATCAGGCAGAAGGACCACCAGGAAGCTGAAGCTGAAGCTGCAACTGGAACTGGAGGAGCAGGCAGGACAGGACAGGACAGGATCAGGACACGCATGATGCTGCGTGTGCGAGGATGCGGGCACTTCATAAAAAAACACTTTCATTACAACAACAACAACAGCAACAACACAACAAAAAAGGCAACAAAAGAGCTGCAAAATATGAAAAGGCGAACCGTGCAACAGTGGAGGAAATTCGTTGCGAGCCACTCAAAAGATTATTAGAAAATGCTCCGTGGATCAGTCAGTGGCAGTTGCCCAAGAGAACCCCCCACTAAAGATTCGATTGCAACATTTGCCTGATCACCATAGTGGCAGATTTCTGCGGCTCTGTTTGCTCATGATATTCCTTTGTGGTCCCTGGTTTTAGATGCAGAATATCTATGGGATTCTTTGGCATAAAGTAGCGAAGTATTCTGGCTACAATCAGTCTCGATTCTTCTCTCTCTTGGATTGAAGCACACATTTAATGTTGCCAGTATTCCTTGCACCCACGGTGCAGCTGTAGCTGTCTGTTTTGTGGCTCTGTTCGGACCCACTCGACTACTTAGTGCTTCGAGGGGCATTATTTCATGTGCAAAAAGTCGTTGCGTGTTGTGTTTGCTATTAAAAATGTCAGCATCCACGGAGTGGAGTTCATTTTACAGCTGCCACACTCGCGCTGGGCGGACGGCTGTTATGTGTGCGTGGGTGTGGTGGGGGGTGGGGGGAGTACACGCTTTCAACACCGAAATGAACTTGTACGCCATGTTAACGAGCTGATAAAAAACAGTTGACCAACACTTGTGCAAGTGGAAATTGGCTTTAAGCGAGGGTCAGAGACGAGCAGCAGCAGCAGCAGCAGCAGCAGAAGTGAATATGAGACACTGTGCTATGTGGCACGGGGGCACGGGGGCTGGACTCCCTCTGGTAAGCAGACTCTCCATTTAACCTAGTTCTGGGGGCCACAGTTAACAGCGGCCATTGCCTGGCCACAGCCATAAAAAAGCTCTCGTTTCACAGTTTATTTTGGCACTCAGTTTTTGGCAGGACTTTCGGCAAGGACTCTCTTTGCAAAGAGCGCGTACAGCGATTAAGAGACCCCTCTCTGAAGAGCATACTCATGTGTGTGTGTGTGTGTGTGTGTCTCTGTTAATCTGTCTGTTAATCTGATAAACAATTTACTTTTTGTATAAACCAATTTTAAATTTAATTTCGAAAGTTTGGACTTATTTTTAGTCGGCTACTCGGCAGTCTTTTCTGTATGGTAACTGGCTTTTCCCGTGGCTTTTCCATTTGCATTTCCTTGGCATGGTTGCACCTGCACTGATTGATGGCTGCAGCGTGCAACAGGTGGGTCTTTGATTGATGTGCCATCAAAGCACAGCAGTGTGTGGGGCGATGATACAGGTTAGGGTTATTTATCAAACAATATTAGACGGCAAATAGCTGCTGAATGAAGGCTAGCTCTAGCTTTTCGTTCGGCAAAGATCTGACAGATAAAGCGGATTTATCAGAGATTTATATAGAATATAATTATAATTACGGCATATTCCGTGCATCATGAATAACCCAAATATACAACGAATTAATCAGCATAACTGTCACATTTCACACTAAAGTCAAGCATCCGGACAAGAGCAGATGCAACATTTTAGTACACACAAAAACAGCTGATTTTTAGCACAAGCTGCGCAAGCGAGAGAGCATCGCGAGAGCACAAGCACGAGAGAGAGTTTTCTGGAGATTTTCGCTCTCCCAAAAAGCCGAGAGCATCCGAGAGAGCCAGCGAGAGAGAGCAGGGAATGCCGCAGGCTAATTTGAAATGTAAACAAGTTTAGACGTTTGCCATAATTCGAACTGCAGTCCATCTATAATTCACATTCCCTGAGGATTTGGGATCCAACTGTATTGGATGTGATCCATCTGATGATGCACTGGCAGGGCAATTCCCTTGAATGGCTCGACTAAACCGGAAATCCATGCCCAAAAGACCGCTATAAAAAATACTCTACTTTGGGGGGGGGGCAAGGAGCCATGGGCTAACAGAGCTCTGTTGTCCGCAGCAGCCTCAGTTTCGTGTCGCCACCGCATCGTGCCATCGTGCCCTCGTCACGTCTCGTCTCGTCTCGCTCATTGGCGACGAGTGTGCTCGGCTTTTAGAGGGTTTGGTGGGGGGGGGGCCATCACTCGGGGCACAGCATCCGTGCTTGGGTGCTGCTCTGATGGCTCTGCGGCTGTCGTTCGATGCTCGGCTCTCGTGCCCGTCCGTGCCACAGTGTGCACCATAAAAGCCGTTTCAGTGAGAGTTTGCGATCCCGCGGGTACGGTCGGAACTAACGGGAATACCTTATCAGCGTCCTCTGTACGCGAATCGGTTGCGGGCTGTGCGTGTGCCGTGTGGCAATCATTTTGCAATAGAAAAGATCCCAGCCGGAGAATGCCCCCCACATAAATCTGTACAAATCAAAGCCTCACGAATTGGTTGATCCCATCGGAAAATGTGTGAATAGTAGCACGGGAAATGTGAAAAACGCAGAGCCGTAACAGCAGCGAACAGCCAGAAAATTGAAAACAGAAACGCGTGCGTTTCCAGTGCGTTTCAAGTGCGTCTTTAGTCGCGTCAGTGTCGCGCGCTCTTTCAGCGCGTCCCACAAATTGTTTGCAATGTAAGCGAAATTCTTCGTCGTTTTGTTGTTGTTCTGTTGTTTTGTTGTTTTGTTGTTGCAACAAGCAATTTGTTGTCGCTGTCATTGTTGCTGCTGCCCCATAGATCCCATCTAAATTTCGCAAATCAAAGCATTTAAGATCCCCCACTGTGATGATCCCGACGACTGACTACAAAATGCTTTTGCCTCAATGAAAGTCAATTTTCCAGCAGCGGCAGCTGACGGTCAGCGATTGAAAAGCGCACGAAATCTGTGAATGGCGTCGCTTGGATTATTCTGCGTCTCAGTTGGGGGTGTGGGCGGGCTCTCTATATACACATGTATATATAGTACGTGGCAAAGCCGGCAATGCAAATAAACTTTGTCTATGCTGAGCTGCTCTGTTGATACTCTTCTTGCAGCTGGCTGGGCGAGAACGGTGTAGGTGCTATGATTATATGATCCTATAACGCAGATAAACATTTTCCAGAGGCTGCAAATATTTACCCTCAGAGGAGGAGCAGGAGGAGGAATCTTCTGCAGGGTATCTGCTAGTTCAGAGCACATAACTCTGGCTTTTATTTTGAATTTTTTTGCACGCTTTGGTTGCCGCTCCTCTGGTCATAGAAATGGCACGAAAAATTTGTTATTGTTGAGCATTTTAGTTGGTATTTTTGTATTATTTCTGCTTTTTCGGTACTCTTCTGCTGTTGCTGTTGCTGCTGCTGCTGCCCCTCCAATGTGGCAAATGCCATCATATTTCATGCCATGCCACACATAAGTGCAAAATTGCTGGCCCCTGACGACTGGCAAGGGGCCTTGGGGAGGGGTCAGTTTGGGGGATTGGGCGAATGAAATACGAACTATCAACTAATGGGAAATGTTATTCGTAGCACCAGAAAACCCCAACCCCAACCACCCTCTCTAGTTGTCGAGGAGAATATACATTTGTTTAAATTGCTAAATTGCTGAAGTGTGCGTGTAATTTCATTACACACTGTCTGTCGAATGTGCCACTCGAAAAGGCTGCTCTGGAGCTCTTCTGCTCATCTGCTTGGGTAATGCTCTTGAGCTGCAGGCGGACATTCGAACTGATTAAGATGAAGGGAAGGTGGGGCAGGCATGGGGCCTGGGCTACAATTGTCTGCCATCAGCAGGAGGTGCAAAATCTGTGAATGCGAATGAATGCGAGATGAATAATCAGATTAGGAATGCAAATTGAATGGAAATTTATTTGATATTCGAATTAAATTCAAGGGGAAATTGTTTCGCTGGCATTTCACATTGGGATAAGTGCTGGGCAGGGCCCTCCATTGCTGGGGGGAAACTAGAGCACAAGGTCATTTCATTTTCACAGATATTTGATGGATAGTTCTATGGAAAATGTGGATTAGGCTGGGCCAAATGCTCGGCATGTATTTATTTATGTCTATGGTTTAATGTTGCTCATTTTCCAAATAGTAATTCCATTGAATATCCGCTTTAAAGCGAACCCTGGGGCAGACTTTGACTTCAATTATATTCTCATCCCCATAGGAAATGCTTCATTAATCGCACATTTAAGCGCTGCTGTGAAACTCATCTGCTGGCTGCTGATGCTCCAATTAATTACGAAATTCGAAAACAATTCCAAAACAATAACGAAAGCAAATTAGATATGAAATGCGATGCGATGCGATGCTCCGAATTATTGGGGGCATGCTGAGCAAAGTGCAACAAACTAATGGCAGGCATAAGTGTGCATTACCACATCTTGTGTGCGTGTGCGTGTGTGTGTGTGTGTTTGTGTTGTTGTGTTGTGTTGCAACCGCAGTAAGGTCATGGCAGCAGCTGTCTGCTTTCGAGTGATAAGAGTGTTAAGCGGTGTCGCCAGCAAGTGGCATGCCCAGGCTCCTTAAAGCAGTGTAAAGTATGCCATGCCCTACACACACACACACACACAATTAGCATCCTCCTGGAAGAGCGGGCTAGCAGCTAGCAGCTGTCATCTGGCAGTACCCTGACGATGTGCACGAGTAGTGCGCCAAGTGTGGAACGCTCTGATTGCTGCCCCCACATTCATATGTACCTTGCACCCACTCTTCCACTCTCGCTGACTGGCTCTCCCTGTGGCAGTATTCTTTTAGTATTCATAAAAATGTACTTGAACACCCAGCCATGCATGCCGCTGTTTTATAGGCTCACTTAGCGGGCATAAACCGCAGTAAAAAGCAGTACGAAGCAGCAGCAGTTGCAGCTGCAGGGAGGAGGGCGAGTGTTACCTCTGCGCTGAATGCCTCAGGGACTCAAGGACTTGGCCCTTCGCACATGCCATAATATGCCATAATAATATTGTAACTCTTTGCACTTCAAATTGCATTTTAATGCAAACACACACTTCACTTCATTACATTATGACTGCGAGGGCACAAGCAGGCGGAGCGGATTGACGGGGGAAAACTTGCATGCCGGAAATGGAAAAGAGTCGACACACTTTGCTGCAGCAGCTGCAGCCGGAAAACATCCCACACACACACACAGCTACACACACATAGACTGGCAGATACTCACACAGACATTTGCTGACTTTGCAAGTTTGTAAATTGAAGTGCATGTCGATCGTCGTGCTGGTTGCATGCCTCAATGGCAAAACTGGCACAATGTGCCGCCACCTCTCGCCATGTTCGCCATGCCATAGAAAATCACGCCCACACGTACAGGCAGCAGCACGAGCAGGTTACGTATACGCAGAGTCTGGCTGGCATTAGCTAATGTGAGTCACATTTTATTGGCTGCACACAAGTTCAATATTTTCCTCCTTCTTTTTTTTCTCGTGCGAGACTCTAAACTGATTTGCAAAAGTTTTTGGCAGCAAAGTAAATGGATTTTTGCTGCATGTGTGCGAAGCATTAAAGATAAACCAACCAGTAGGGGGGGTGGAATCGAGACGCCAATCCAATCCAATCCCATTCCATCTGTGGGTCACACACGCCCAAAAGTGTGGCGCTGATTGTTGCCAAATTAAATTTGAACAATGATTGTGTTATCCAAGCATTAAAGTTGCTGATTCGAGAGCCACACACATGTGAAAATTGATTCGAGAGTGTAGCGAGTGCCACAACCAAAATTGTTTATATTTTTCAAGTGTTTTCCAGCTGCAGCCAAGGATCGATCCCACACAAGACTTGGTCACTCGGAAATGTACATTTAATCGAACACACATTTATTTGGCATATTTTTCAATCAAAGCTTTCACCATTTCCACGTGATTCAATTATGGATTTCCACACACACACACACACACCCACCTGCACTTGCACACATGCAAGCGATTGCTTTTCGCAAATAGATATAGATTTTAGATTAGATCCAAATATTTTCGCTGCGTATAGTTTTGGGGTTTATTATAAAATTGAATTTTACTTTATTTTTATTTTGATTTTCATTTACAAACGATTCACAATTATTTGGCACTCGCTTGTGCTTTATTTAAATGGAAATGCATTGGCCCAGTCGATTTATTAACGACACTCCACAGCCAACAATCGACAATCGACACTCGAAAAATATGATTAAGTGCCTCGGCACTCAACCACTCGGCCACTCGCTCAAGCGTAGGGGGCATGGCAGCTCTCTCGGATCCGTGCCACCATTTTATTTTATTTACGGCTGTGGCTTCACATATAAAATCTATACAAAAATAAATGTAAAAACACACAAAAACTTTTAGCTACGTTTCGGCGCAAATAAAATTAGTAGTGCGGCGGGCTAAAAGCGATGTGTCCACCGATAAAGAGTCAAGGGGGCACCCCCCCAGGCCAGCAGCAAGTCAATATATCATAAAAGCATGTCGATGCCTCGCACAGCACAGCACAGCACAGCCCCTGCCTCTGCCTCATAGCTGTGGCGGTGGCAGTGTAGTCGCAGTCGTAGTCTAGAAACAGTTTCCGATTTCCGTTTTCCTGTTTATCGTTTATTGAGTTTTTTTTCTCCTCTTTTTCCACGCTACGTAAAAGTAAAAGCAGACGCCAGCAGATGAAAAAGAAAAACAACCCAAAATCCAAAAGAGAAATTCGCACTCGTTAGCCAAAACCACTCCTCCCCTGCCACCCCTACCACCCGCCCACTCTTCCATCTGAACATCCATTTCCATTGCCATTCCCATTTCCAGCTTCATCGTCAGCGTAGTCGTCCTCATATTGAACTTTGATGGTGGCACGTTCCTTTGGCCTGCCCCACACTCCTCCCTCGTGCTGTTCGCTCTTTAAAGATCTACACGCGCACGAGGATACTTTGGAACATCTTTTGCCATACTGCCACAGCCACTGCCACTGCCACAGCCACTGCCTGCTGCAGCCTGGCATTTCCATCTTCCATCTTTCTTGCCTGCCAGTCAGCCAGCCTGCCAGGAGGCGTGTGGCGTGTGTTGTTAGTCATTTATATGGGCCACATAAATTATAACAAATATGTACGCAGGCGGCATTCCAAATGCCGATTTCTCACTGCTTTCCGCTTAGTGCATGTTATAAATAATCTTTAATTAAAAGAAGCCCCTCTCTGCGCTCTTCGCTCCAGCTGAATATGTTTTAAAATATTGAGGTGTGCACGCGTACGTGTACGTGACGCTGCCGTGTGCGGAAATGGCCTCTGATTTGTAGCTGTCAAAATATGAGAGGCAGGCAACGCCAGAAGCCCTTTAATTAGGCTTTTTTGGGGACATTTTCACATGTCTGTTGACTGGCAGTTTGGCGAAATTAAAGCAACAGATAAACGCTTAATCCATCGATTGCGAATTTAGCACAAAAACAGCTTAATAAACCATGAACAAAAAATTCAGGGGGTTCACTCCCCTGACCCTCTCTGGGCTTACAGTTTATTTTCTGTTTTTTTTTTTTTTTTGGTGATCTCTGCTGATGGAAAAACTTGTGGAAATTAATCAAAAAATGTGACAGGAAACGACGCCAATCTATGGGGCACATTATCAATTATCGCTACGAATATAAATCAGCGCTTAACTCTAAATCAATCAACGGTTTAAGTCCGGCGAACAAAAACATGACAACATTTTCACTTATTTTTTGTTGTATTTGTTGTATTGTTTGTTGTACTGCATTGCTTTGTGTTGTGTTGTGTTGCATTTGATTCCATAATTGGGTTTGAAAATACTACATAAATTAGACGTTTCGTTCGCATAAATAACGTGCGTTACAATTGCCATAAATTCAACAGTGAAAACAAACAAATTAACCCAATAAAATTGTACAAAAATCACATAAATTTACATTTTGTCTCTCTGGCTCTGGCTGTACGCTGGATTGAGGCTAAAAGTGCAATGAATTTGCTTACAAATTTGCCAAAACCGAAAATAAAGGCAATTAAATAAATTTCCCACAATAGAATTTATCCCCCCCTCCCTTGCAGCAGCGACAGCGACAGTAAAACTGCAATTAATTGCAAAAGTGGAATAAAATTCTCGTTTTATTCTCGCTTTATTTTTGGGTTTTCATTTTGTTTTACTTTATTTATTGACATGTCAACAAATGTTGCATGGCTCTTTCACTTTGTCCCCAATCTCTCTATCTTTATCTCTCTCTCTCTTCTGATTATATCTCTTTCTCTTTCACAGCTGTTACAGGGCTAAATAAATTTTAAATCGAATACGCGACAAGAAATCAGGCACCATAAAATGTTTCCAGTGCAGAGAAAAGTGTGAAGAGAGAGAGCGGAGAGCAGCAGCAAGAAGTTGCCACACAAAGCAACTGCCGAGGAGAGGGAGGCACAGCACTCGGACCAGGACCCGCGGCACCACTGCCATCAAAGCTCTGCCCACAGACTGCAACAACCACACACACAGAGCACAGATCGAGAGCAGGGCCATGATGGGCGGCCACCAGGCCTCGTTGTTCTGCTGCCGCCACTGCTGCTGCCTGCTGGTGTGCCTCGTCCTGTCCACGCTAAATGGACCAGCGGCAGGAGCAACACGTGTCCGTGTCAGCTCCTCCACAACAATGACACGCAACATCGAGGAGGAGAACGGTAAGTGTACCTGCACCACTTCCTACGTACTTTATATCTGTGAGTGCCTGAGTGTGTGCCTGTCTTTGTGTGTGTTTCCAGGTCGATTTGAGCGTTGCTTTATATTGATATAGACATGGCACTGATTTCGTTAGCTTTTCCACATAAACTGATTTTGCCTGGCGGCTGCCTGCTGCCTGCTGCTGCCACACCACACCACAACCCCAGTCCACCCACTTTGAGCAGTGCTTTCCACTCTCCGTCTCACTCTCCCCTCTCCATCTGTGTGTGTGTCTCTGTAATTTAATTTAAAGTGAAAAGTTTGACTGCCATTAAGGCCGTGTGTGTGTGTGTGTGTGTGTGTGTGTGCCCCTGACGCAACTTTTATTCAATCAACATAAAGTTTATTGTGTGTAAAGAAATTGGGTTGTGCGGATCGACAAAGCGGTGGCTGCTGCGTCCTTTGTCGCTGCATTATCGAGCAAATGGAATTTTGCTGGGTTTTATGCGTGCGGAAATTATGCCGAAAATTGTTATGGATTCGAAATTGATTTCGATTTCGATGACTGTGACTGCGACTGCTTCTGCGACTGCGACTCTTGCTGGTCAGAAACTTTTGCTGCTGGCCATCAAATAATAAAAATCGGCTAATAAATAAGCGCTGGCGGAGGCTGTGGCACTGGCCAAAGTTCAAGTAGCAAAAAAAAAGGGCAACAAAACTTTGCAAAGTATCCAAAAAGTTGGCCAAGAACAGGGAACAGTGAGGCAGGCAGAGCAGAGGACTGCATTAGCATTGGTCAGAAGTTCTCGGTCTCAGTTGCTTGTCGGCTTTCCTTTCGGTAATCCACGGAACGGTCTGTTCTGCTCTGCTCTGCCTGCCCCTGCCCACACATACACACACATCTGTATCCATCTCAATTAACAGTGCGTATGAGCAATCTCTGTGATCACGTATACGCCTTTGCATACGCCCCGTGGGGCGTATGACCAGACCCAATGCAGCGGTCCAACGCCTGGGGCCTGGGCTTGCATATTGTTTCACTTCACAGGATCCTCCATTCCTCCTGGCAGCGCAGTCAAAGTTTTCCCAGAGAGAGGGGTACAAGGCACTTCATAAATTTAGATTTTATATGTTTTCAATTGAATTTCGTTGTAGCGCCATCAGAAACTTTTCACTTTGGCATTTCCATGTTTTCCAAGGCAACTTTTGCAGCACACGCAACTTACTCTGGTGGTGGACGGACTCCTGTGTGCTGGACCACTTCCTTTGGAACTCTGCTGCTGCTGCTGCTGCTGCTGCTGCGGACTGCTGGAAAAGTATTTATCGCATTTCTATGAAAACAACCTACTCAACATTTTGGCCAAAAACTTTGGAATTATGTTTGGCTTGCCGCTGCTCCTGCCACATACAGGCACAGGCACGGGCACAAACACAGACAGGGCGAAGTTTTCCATTTGCTTGGGAGAGCACCACCGCAGCAGCAGCAGCAGCAGGAGAGGAGAGCCAGAGAGCCGCAGCAGACAGCCTTATAAATGCTTATTTAGAGGCATATCTGATGAGTTAAGTTTGAGGCAGCCCCGAAACTGCCCCACCCCCCCGCAAAAACAGTGTAAACTTCGATTCGGCTGTCTATATCTCAAGTTTCGCAAAGAGATTTAACGGCAGATTTACCGCCAGATCTGGCTCTCATGCACCAGCAGGCAGTGAGCCGAGCCGGGAACCAGTTGTTTTGGCCAACTTAACTTGTTGGCTCGTCAACGGGACAGCCCAGGAAGCGCACAGCGTACAGTCTGCAGTTGGAGTCGGAGTTACTTTGGGCAAAGCAATTGGTTCTACAGCTAAATAAGTTTACTCTTGAAAAGGGTAAGCGCTGTACATGACACACTCGAATGCACTGAATTTGCTTTTCAATTCAATTCTTCAGCGAGCGAAAGGCGGAAAAAGTGCAGAGCTTCAGTGTTGGGGAATGTGTTCAGATAGCTGCTTTGGAGAGAGCATAAATTGCTTTTTAATGCCTGAGGAATACAATCGAGACACTCGACTTAAATAGTTTTCTCATGAGAGAATTCTTTGTAGTTTTAATTTACAAAAAAACAAAAAATTGATTTTATTTATTTGTACGTTAAATTTATTTCTTTTAGTATTTTATGTGCATGTTCTTTTCATATTTAAATATTTTCCATATATTTTTCCTTTATTCAACTTTAATTTTTGTTTAATTTTCTTTCTTTAATATTTTGTTTTTCCTTAATTTTCTTACAGCTTTACTTTTGCTTTTGGCTGGTAAGTTCTTGACCAAGTTTTCTCCTCCCTTCCTAACCTCCTCCCTGCTTAGCCAGATTCCTCTTTTTAGCCAGATTATCAACATATTATTGGTGTTTGAGCCAGCGGGCAACCCAAACGATTTGCACACCAAATTGACCAGGCCAAAAGAGGCGTCAGGCACGCCCCCATACCACACACACACACACACACACACATATACACGCATGAAAATCGAAGCGGCTTAGTAACGGGGAAATGGGAGATGGGAAAACCCAAAGTCAAGCATCAACTTGAAGGAAAAAAACCCAAAGAAAAAAAAAAGAATACAACACAGAATGGAAAAACAGCCAAAACAACTTTCGGCCTGGTCAAAAGTCGCCTCGCCTCGCCTCTCCCCTGCTGCCGCATGTCCTTGTATTTACGCGTGTGTGAGTGTATCGTATCGCATGTCTGTGCATGTGTGTTTGTGTCTGTTGTCCAGTAAAAACTTTCGCCTCGATTCCGGCTCGAAAACCGTTGAAAAATCCCGATGCAAGCAGCCAGGAGGAAGCCCAGCCAAGCCGCCGCCTGACAGCGCGTTGAATGACAAGCAGTGCTCGTCGGTCGTTGAGTTTGTCAAGATTTTCCTTGGCTTTTCCTTGGCTTTTCTTTGGGCTCTGCTTTCACTGGTCTCCCCGCATGTCCTGTGTCCCCCCCTCTGTCCTGTGCCGCCCGCTATGGAGTAGCCTACTTCTGTTTCTTCTTCAAAGGAAACCACCGATGCCTCACTCCATTTGCTGCGACGTTTTTTTCCCCGCCTCTCTTCGGCCCGCTCTCGGCCCATTTTGGTGGCTTTTCTTTATGGGGCTCTGTTTATACCGTTGTTTGCCTTGGGGGGCCGCATAGAAAATGCGTGGCCATACTTCATTCATTTCATGGCTTTGCAGAGGGACATTTATCATCGGGGCCCTCGAGTGCGTCACAAAAAGGCAGCGCGCCATCAGTGGGCGGGCGTCCTTCGTCCACCGTCCGCCGTCCTCCTTGTGATTTCTACTATATTTTCGTTGTTGCTTTATGCGCGTTGGGCGGTGGTTGGGGTGAAGCAAGGAAAGCAAAAACAACAGACGAAAAATGGGGGGGGGGAATGGGGAATACGAGAATATTTTGCCACCCAAAAAAAAAGTTAAATAGAATTCATGTCAATTGCCCTTCCTTTCTCGCAGTGTAGGCCCCTCCCTCTCTCATTCTGCTTTCTCTCTGTGTACTTTGCCCCTCCTCGCTCCTCGCTCTCCCCTCTCCCCTCTTCGTTGTGGGTATCTGCCATCTCGTTTATTCATGGCACTTTTTGGCCCTCTTAACGCTCGTGTTATTTTTGTATATGAATTTCTGCGGTTACATTGAATATTAAGGAGCAAAAGGAGCACTGACAGCCAGCACCAGAGATGGGGCCAGAGGTTCCCTTCGCTTCAGTTCAGTTCGGTTGGGGTTTGGGGCAATTTGCAGGTCAGAAAAGTGGAAAATTTTAAGCCTACTTGAAATTTATTTGCACTCATTACATCCGACAGTTGCCCCCAGACAGACACAGAGAGAGAGAGCGAGAGAGAGCACTCAGAGAGCGCTTCGGGAATTGTTTTTGGCTTACAGGTTAAGCTGCTTGCCTGGGAGGTTGGTGGCTGGGGGCTGGGGGAGATTGTATATGATATCTGCAATTGGATACTAGAGACGCACAGACAGACACACTAATGAGCAAATAAAGCTTAGCGGCACAATGCCAATGCCGCTACTACAATACTACAAGAGACAAAAACACTTTTAGCCACTCGCATCTCCATGTCTGACTTATGGGATTTTCCATGCAAATGCCCCACACAGGACAAAAGATACTTTCGGCTGTAAGGCAAGTGGCTGCTGCCATATGCCACATGCCACATGAATGCAAGAAAAATCAAACAACTTTACCCTGCTGCTCTCCGCTCTTCCCAACGCTCTCTCTGTCGCTCTGGAAGAAGCAACTCTATTGTTGGGGCTCCACTGACGACTGACAACTATTATGCTTTGTTAATCGGCTTAGAATTTCCCACTGCCCCTGGTCCCTGGTCCCTGGTCCCTGCTGCTTGGACCCTGCTGCTATTTGTGTGCCAAAAGATGTTGCCATGTGGTTGGATGCCAGCAGATTGTCATTGCTCTGTGTCCTACATCATTTGGCCTTCGTTTACGAGCATTTCTGATTGTTCATTTGCCACACACGCGCGCTAAAAACTGAGACCGCAGACAGGGTTCTGCCTTCCTTGCTGCCTTCCATCCAACCACCTGGTGGCAAGCTTTGTCTTTGCCCCTTCTCCAAACCGAAATTTGCGGCCTCTGTCTCTGTCTCTCTGCCCCTATGTGGCGGCTGACAGCTTAAGACTTGGCTGGGGCTGTGTGGCATGGAAAAAATTGCTCCTTGTGGGTCTCGGTCCCGGGTCTTGGTCTCTTTCGTTAGCATTCCGTGTGGAATTTGATACTTGATTATTTGTTGCTGGCCTCAAGCGTGCATAATATATCAAAGCGGCGTCAACGTCAACGTCAACTCGATTCTGCTGGGCCCCCCCCAACAAACACAAACCCTCATTTTGCGATGTATCACTGGTGGAGCGACATGTGTAGACATCCTGTGTTGGCAGGGCACACAGTGCCCCTGATTTTAGTTACATTTTAGTGTTGGCCGCATAATAAATAAATAAACAGCGGCTGGGTACCCAGCCAGTCGCCTGTTTTGGGCCTCTGCATTATCCTTCCACCTGCCCCAGGGGCATCTCCTGTCGGCGCTCGCTCCTCTCGTGCGTGGCGTCTCGTTTTGTATGCTAAAGAGAGAGGCGATCCAGTGGGTGGCAGGGGCAGGGGGAGATGCTCTTTAATTCCATGCCCAGCAAATCGCAAATCTCCCACAAAACTTTTTCATTAATCTTTGTCTGTTGTTGTTGCTGTTGTTGTTGCTGTTGTTGTTGTTGTTGTTGCTCTTGTGGCAGGATTGGATTTGCATAACTAAATTGTTATTGTTGCTGCTTAAAGGAAGTCAAATTGTGGAAAAGATTTGAGCTTTTGGGTCAAGCAGCGACAAGAAATCTTTGGGAAAAAGCCACAGAAAGGCAGCGGGGGCAGGGGCAGGGGCAAAGCCAAATATTTAAATAACTAAACAATGTTTCGGCTTTAAATGAAAAGCTACTCCGACTTATCGGTCGAAATAGAAGCCACAGAAGTAGAGAATTTGCTTTGTTTTTTGCTCCAATTAGCTTTGATTTGGGATGGAGCACAACAATGGAAGCAGAGCCTAATCCCAATCCCTTTATATTCGAGGGAGGCCCATTGCTGGGAGTGTTCTCTGTCTCGTTTCAATTGAAGGTGCAACCTTTTGCAGCGCCCGCTCCCGCTCTATTTTTCTTTGCTCGCAATGCAAACAAACAGGCGGAAGTTTATGTTTAGCAACTTTAAGCACACAAACACACACGAAAGCAGGGCCCAAACTACTTCGTAGAGCACACATGCTCTGGCGATGATACAGTGGTGAGGTGGGGGGGCATCCGGCAAAAAGAAGATATAACGAAATTAAAAAATTGACAAACAAAAAAACTTTTCATATAAAATACAAGGCGACGGAGCAGCAGCGGCAGCCATGAAAAAGTTTACCCCCAGGAAAATATATTTGTGTTGCATTTAAAGTTTCTGATAACCAACCAAAAAAAAAAAAAAAAAACAGAAAAGAAAAGAAAAGGGAAGCCAAAAAAAAGAACAGAAAAATCAACGCAAAGTTTTTCAATAAATTTATATTTATGCTAAATAAACGAGCAGGAGGAGGAGCGTCTGTTTGTCGATGAAACATAAATGGATATTGATTCCAGGGAACCTCGCCGTGCAGGTGCTCAAATGGCAAGGGAAAGCCTGGTGTTTGAGTCCTTCTAATCATAGACGGTAAGTCTGTGGCAGCACACACACACACACACACACACACACCGCTGGTCGTAAGGGGCAAAGATGGACAGCAACTGGGAACCTTAAGGGCTTATGGCACAAAGCCACGTGCAGCCCACAGCCAACAGGCTCTGTGCGAATAAGTTGCAATTGCACATGCCAGAGAGGCCAGTGGCCGGTCCGGCCCGGTCCTGGCTGCAGGACAGGAAGCAAACCGAAACGCACAGCCGTGCATCCGGGCAACCACTCGCACATTCATAACAATTTGTCGGGCAAAGAATATGCCCCGAAAATCTCTTTCTCTCTCTCTCTCTGTCTCTGTCTGTGTGTGCCAATTGTTGTACAACATTGGGGGGTAATTTGCATACAAAACCCAAATTAAAATTTGACTGAACTGTGCAGAAGAAGGCTTTGATGTGGCAGCCAGCAGCAGCAGGAGCTCGTCCATGCATGCCACAGCTCTCCCACTCTCTCCCACTCTCTCTCTCTCTTTTCGTACGCTTCTATGGCCTCCTATGGCCCATTGTGGGGTTATTACACGAATATGCTGCAATCTGCCTCGACATTCCTTGCACTTTTCTAATTGGACGAGAGAGAGAGAGCGAGAGAGAGAGCAGTCAGAACAGAAAGTTAATTATATCCCAGT